>JAWWML010000001.1:2904773-3112605 GCA_035047165.1 Ormyrus rosae
GTGTTGTCAAATCAATAGCTTGGTGGTTGAATTGATTACTGGAGTTTTTGAATTGACGATGGTTTTTTCTCAGTGTATCGCCGGGGAAATTCAGTTTGGCGTAAAAACGGAAGAGAGCCCCGACGACTGGGAATAACCGCGCGCGGGGAAGGCAATTTCCGATAGAAAATCGAAAAAGTCGCGGGGCAGTTCTCGTTAGACGCTCGGTGGAAAAAAAGGGGGGTGGAGGAGGCGGGCGAAGCTCCTCTTTAGCGCGCTCGCAACTCGTTTAATCCTCCGGGAGAGAGGGGAACAGCGGAAGCGGCTCGCAAGCTCGGATGGCCGCGGCTTCGCCGTTTAACGCGTTTCGTCGCGGCTTAGAGGCGAAACAATGGCCGCGGCGCGGCGCGAGAGTTCGCTTTTATGTCGCGGCTTTCCAGAGCTCCCCCCGACGAGAGAGAAAGCGATCTCTCTTTATCCCTCGCGAGAGCGGCCGTTTATTTTATTATGGAGCAGACGAGACGCGCAATTGCCTCCGTGTCAGTGTGTATAAGTGCGTATACGTGTGAGGAAACGGCCGAAAGAAAGGCGTACCGCGCGATTTTTGCCCCTGGTTCAAGATCGTAGCCCGTCTGCGTTTGTTTATTTTCCTGCCGTCGCTTGTATGTTTCAGCGCAACGGTAACTGCTTTTGCTCTGTCGGAGCGGCTGCTCACTTTTTGCTGCATCAGTTCTCATCGAACGTTATTGGACCGGCGTTTTCATGCAGACTATATAGAAAAGCAATGCTTTTCTTTGTTCAAATTTTAAAACGCAGAGTATGATCGATGTACGCCTATCTTTGCAAAAAGCTACATAAAAAAAAAACAACAAACAAGAAAGAAGGAGAAACTTACCTTTCGGCAGGAATCCAGCGTGTATGAGTCGAGCCTCCATGAGCAGGGACGGCAAGAGGAAGCACATGGCCGTGCAGAGGTGGACAAAGGCCGCGGTCGGGCCCCCGTGTCTCCACAAGTTGTTGGCCACACCTGTATACGAACGGAGCGAAACGAAAGTATATCAATAACACGCCTTAAACAACAAGAAACCAATAAATCAAAGGAGGTACACTCACCGGTCTCGGGTCCGTTGTTGATCAGCGACGAGGGCGGATCCCGGCTGCAAGTACTGAGCTGCCTACCGAGCTTGATCCCGTCGTTGGCGAGATTGCCGAGCTTGAGGCAGGCGGCCGCGAGTAGGATGGGCAGCAGCAGCACCCCGGCGCCGGCCAGCGCCAGACACGCGTGCAGCTCGATCTTGGGCGGGGGCGCGTCCGCCGGCCACGGCAGCGACAGGTAAGCTGCAACGGACAACCGATAACGTGCGAGCTCGAGGTCGGGCGCAGACGCCGACGATACGTCAACTCTGTCTCTCCCTCTCGCGCGAATTCTTTGCTCTTCCACTCTCGGCGACGCGAGGCCGCGAGGCCTCTAATTGAGCGTGGCTTAATTAAGTCTACGTGTTTCGCCGAGTCGCCCGGCCTCGTAATTCAGGGCCTCGCCACCCCGGCGCTTCTTTTCGTTGCGTTTTGCCTCGCGACGACTAACGACCTCTCCCGTTGCCGCGTCTGGGGCGACTTCTGCCGCGAGCTCGCGCGTACGGAGAAACTCCGTGTGTGTATTACAAGTCTGACTGCTCTTGGGGGAGGACAGACTAGTCTCTCTAGGCCCTAGTTACGAGTGCGGCTTTATTGCGCAATCTTGCAACGAGCTCCCAAAGATATAACCGCCGAGTTACGCTTTACCGAGAGAAATACGCGCGGGCTTTTTTTTTTTTCATTACGCGTGAGTTAGCTTTGCAAGCGGAGTAAGCCAATTTAGAGGACGCGATATGCTCGTACAGGTCTTTTTCAACTTTTGCCGAAATTTGGTCGCGCGGAGTTTAACATTTTTTTGCGAGGGCGGAAGAAAAAAAAAAAGTTTTCGGGCGGCGAAAAGTTATCGGATTCATAAATATTGAGGCTTCGATGAATTAGGCTTTAAAAAAACTCATCGCGTAAATTCGCTGCTTCATGGCTGATTTCATTCTCGAACTTTTCCGCACGCTGCACGGGATGTAAATTTAAAATCTGTCCCTCGTAAAGCACAACCTACTCCCCGGTAGATCGTAAAACCCCGCGCGAGAGAGAGAGAGAATATTTTCCGTAAACGGCGCTAAAAAAAATGCAAATCCGCATATCCACTCACCGATGAACCGCCTGGTGCATCTCACCGCGATGTACGCCTGGAAGGCGACGGCCAGAATTCCGTACCAGCAGGACCAGAGGCTGTTGACGTGTCCGCGTCCGCAGGAGTCTCGCTTGCGCGAGGCGGAGGAGCGGTGGTGGTGGCCCCTCGAGGACGACGAGGAGGACGAGGAGGACGAGCCGCCGCCGGCGGACAGGGCGGAGGAGGGCTTGCCGTTGCTGCGGCAGGGCCGCGAGGCGGCGCCGCCGATGCCCCCGTTGCCGAGGCCCGTCGTCGTCACGCCCGCCGAGTTGACGCTCGTGACGATCGGCAGGGCCTTCAGCGTCTTCTTGCACTTGGCCTGGTTCAGGTCGTTGTTGTTCTCGTAGCCCATCAGGCTACCGCTCATCGACATCCTGGCTGGCTGCTGGAAGAGAGAGGGGCCGTGTGTTCGATTAACCGCCGTATTATGCAAATTCGGGGAGGGAAAATGGGAGAGATAGCTGTTGTTTAGCGGAATAACGGGACACGAGAGCTTATCTGCCGGCTGCTTTTCATAAATACAATATTTTTCCGGGATACCGAGAGAGGGAAAAGCTGAGCGGCAGGCAAAGTCTAGCCGGAGCTTAAATAGGGTAGTGCTCCGGTGTGTGTGCGCGCGCGTACCGGCGCAAAGATAAACTTTTCGCCCGTCTAGAAGAAAGGTAAAAAGAGCCAGGAGAGAGGCCTGTCTTTAAACCTCCCCCCCGGAAAAAGGGAGAAGACGACGGGGACGAGGCAGTGGCGCGCGAGAGATAAAGTGCGCGAACGCCGCCGGAATGTTCGAGTATTTTTGCTCCGTTTCGACGCGATTCCCTCTCTCTCTTTCTCGGCGCGCGAACGCATAAGAACACCGGCCACCCTTTTATTCGAACTCTTTAAAGGGCCGCCGCCGCCGCCGTCTATCTCCTGCTCTCTTTTACTTGCTCCTTCCTTTTTTTTTTAATTAAGGCTCGTTTGCACGTAAATTCACCGGCCAGGTGGAGTTCGGGAGGGGGATTTTAAGAGCCGCCGTGAAACCGGATAAAAATGCTCGCGATGTCGTTGCTTAGTTACCCGAGCGGTTTAGGCGTCTGCGGAATTTTTCCCCGAATTATTAGGTCGCGCCGGAGCACCGAATGACCGAATTTACTCGATCGAATCATCTTTTGTCGGCGGACTCCATCTGGTTTTCGGTCGTGTCAAGCACAATTAGTCGTCGAAACGTCGACGCGGGGATTCGCGAGAAGATTGAAAATTCCCGGCGGTCCCCCGCAGGGGGGTAAAATACATTCGCGCAAACAGACCGTCGCGCGGAAATTGCCAGAGGATCCTTAGCAAAAGGTGTGCGTATAAGGGCGTCTTCCTTCGGGTGCCGGCAATTTCAGCGCTCGGAGAGAGAGAGAACATTTTCTCCTCGGGAATTGTAGTCGTCCGAGGAGACGTCCAGGAGACTCGCCGGCATCCCGGTTTATACGGACTGCTTTTCATCCCTCTCACGGCGCGTGCAGTCGCTCCTCGTTCTCCCATAGGACGCGCCAAATTTACGATCGCTCGTATTTTCTGCCTCCTCCCTCCCCCCATTTGACACCGAGACGCAGAACCTGGGCCTCACTTTTCCGCCGC
Organism: Ormyrus rosae; assembly: GCA_035047165.1. Taxonomy (NCBI): domain Eukaryota; kingdom Metazoa; phylum Arthropoda; class Insecta; order Hymenoptera; family Ormyridae; genus Ormyrus; species Ormyrus rosae. The sequence continues at coordinate 2,908,600 of JAWWML010000001.1, forward strand.
CACAAAAGATTATCCTCTCTACCGCTCTTGGCTCTCGACTTCCGCCTTGTTATTCCTACCTAGCGGGTGCCGCTGGTTGCGAGGTGGCGGAACTTGGTTTTCTTGCCCGGGCGCAGGCATTCGTGAAATTGAGAGTGTATACCCTCGACTTTTAATTAAGATTGCCGAGAGAGACCGTTTTACTACCTCGAATTCAATTCCGCGATTCATTCGTTTTCGCGGCAAAACTGATACCCGACGATTTTCGTTCGAAAAAAATTCCGCGTTCAAAATCTACGGTGAGAGCAATTTTTTTCTCAAAAACCGTTTGGAGGCGCTGGTATAATTAGCGTAAATTACGCGTAATTAAGAAGGAACCTTTAATTACGGGGTAAAAAACGGCTCGGAAAGCGAGGAGAAAAAGGGAGAGAAAAATAAGAAAAAAAAGAGGCCGACGGGCTTATCTTTCCCGTATCCGACGTCCCCGCCGCGCGTATACATTTAAACTCGCTCCTCTTTCCCCAAGTCGTATCGCGCTCCCGACGCACCTCCGAAATCCGCGCGGACCAGATGCTTATCTTCCTCTCCCCCCCGTAAGAAAAAGAAAACGAGGGTCGGCCGGAGTCTCGTGCTCGCGCGTATATAAGTCGCAGTGGCCGGAGGCGCCGGAGAAAAGTAGCCGGGCAGCCGCTCGGCCCCCGGTAATCGATTGTCGTCCGATGGTACTTGGAGAGAGCGCCAGGTTATATTCCGAGTGGGGGGGCGTCAAAACTAAAGTGCCTCGTAAATTTTCCGAGTAGGCGGCTTGTCCTTTTTTTTTTCGCTCGCGGCGCTCCGCAGTCCTTCTTCGTTCCCTCGTAAATTTCGAGGCTTTTGTCGCGATCGCGAATGCGTGCTCCCCCGTATGATTTGTAGATGGACGCTTACAGATAGACGGTCGCGCGCGAGCGCCAGATTGACTAACGCGGCGGGATGCTCTCGCGGTCGACTATCTCTCGACGTGATTGAGTTCCGCGTGACGTGCCGCCGGCTCTTTCCATTAGCCATTAGCTTCCTTTACGACTTCTCGTTCCGCGCCGCGTTATCGACCCGCTTTTACGGACCTTGTACGTTGTTTTCGAATTTCGACGAAAAAAAAAAGTTACTCGAAAGAGTCACGCACGGCAATAAGCGATTGATAAAATATACGCGACTTAATAACGCGGGGCGGACCGTCGACGGTTACAAGATTCATAACGGCTCTCGAGAGCAAAACAATTTTCCAAGCCGTACGTCAAGTAAAAGGAGGCCCGAGCCCCGAATTTCCCATACCCGACCTGCTTACCCGCGCGCGGAGGGCGTGCGTAAAAAAATGCGCAGGCAGAAATCGCGGCCGACTCCCTCTCTCTCTGCCCACGCGGCACCCTCTTTCGCCCTCGCGTGCGAGCGGGCCGCACGTGCCGCCGCCCGGCTACTCCCTCCTTTTTTTCTTTTCCGGGCTCGGGAATATGACGCCCTCTTGCTTATTTGTCGTTGTGTAAACAGAAGCCGGCACGCGAAATCAAGCGCGGAATTCGCGCGATTACCGCAGCGGAGAGCCGACTGGTCGCGCGGCTCGGATTTCGAACGTGATAGGTTTCTTTCGCCGAGGCCTTCTCTCGCGTTCTGCTTTTGCGCGCGGATGGGAATTCGTCGGTGAAAAGCGATTTGCGGAGTGTTATTAGCTCGGCTCGATTTAAATATTAAACGTCAGTTTAGTTTGCCCGTTAAATTAATCCGATAAATTGATATGTATACGCCTCGGCGAAACGGTTTTGCGCGAGCAAACTCTCCCGCGTCAGCGCGTTATACACATCCGAAATACATATCCTGTGATCGCCGCTCAGTCGCTGCGCGCATCACCGGCAAAATCTATCTCTGGGATTCCGTGAAATTATCGGGAATCCGCCCCCCGGGGCAAGAAAACCCATCACCAAAGGGAGCGAAGGAAAAGCAGGGGGAGGGAGGGGCGGTTGCAGCGGAAGCGACGCGGCAAATGGAAATGCCAAAATTGGCGTATCGTTTTCTACGTTAATTAATATCGGTTTAGCTCTTCGTACATATCTGATATGCAAAACTCGGCTGCACGTCATCGAAAGTGAAAAGAGCCTCTCTCTCGTTAATCTTGGATCTACATCGCGCGTAAAAAAGTGGAGTCTAGACAATACGAAGCGAGAGACCTTTATGGGCTCCCCCTAATTAAGCTACTTGCACGCGGAGAGCCTCGAGTTCGCCTTTGTCGAGGGCGGATTATCCGCGCGGAGCGGCTGCCGCTCCGATTATCCTAAGTACATGAAGCGTTCGAGCTCTCTCGACGTCGGGCCGCGGCGGAATTGAAGTAAGGCGGCTCTCTCCGGCGCCGCTTACCGGATATTCGCCTACGCACGTTTTCGGGAGAGGGGCGGGCTTAATCGTGCGGAAGGATAATATTAAACGAAGACCCGCTTGTGAAATCGCAGCTCTTGAACCGCCCCCACTCCGTTTTCCGCGTTTACAGAAATAAAAGCAGGTGTATATGTATAACCTTCAATTCGATAAACGCTCCTTGAATTTCTCGCAAAGGGATAAATTCGACAAAGAGTCTTAATTCTCGGGGAACAAGGAGAACTAAATCCATCACAATCGGCCTCTCGGCGCTTATCCCGGGAACACACTGCACGCACATCTGCGGCATTCACTTACCCGGGGGTGAGTGCTCGTGGCTCTCGACGTGTCGGTGCTGTCTAAAGTTTCAAGCGGGCTTCTTCCGGGTAATTAGTTCGGGGCTCGAGCATCTTCGGCGACACCGGCAGCATCTGTAACCAAAGCAAGAGACTCGCTAAGTAAGACGGAGATACACCCAGGGGGGGGGGGCCTTTTCGCCCCCCCGAACTGCTTAATCGGGGTTACTCGTTAAAATTACTCGACCCGCGGTTTTCGCCTCTCTCCCAGAGGCCAATCGGCGACCGAATCGATTTGGCCCCGCGCTCTGCACCTTTGAGAAGCTGTTTCCAGCTTTTCCCGAGGCTTTTGAGGTAGCCAAAGAGCTTCGAGGGGCTATCGATTTTCGTCGGGTAAGTATATAAGATTCGTTAGGGCGCACTTTTACAAGCTAGAGTTTGAATTTGTCGCCTGCAATTAGCGCGAAATGATTCGTAAAAATGTGGGCTAAGCGCGCAATAACGTCAAAAGTTTGAAAAATGTTTTAGCTTTCGCCGCGGGTAAGTGGTATTTCGAAAACTCCTTCACGAGTCGAGGTAATATCGGAGGTGCAATCGTAGGTCGTCGTAAAAAATTTATAGTCGACCTTCGACTTTACTACGTCACAAGCACATTATGCTCGGTTAATATTTTATTTATAGTTTCCTTATTCAGCTGTATTTGAATGAAAAATCGTTAAGGTAACACGCCTCGAGCGTATATAATTCCAGTGTTTCACACACAGTATCGCCGAATGAATTATTCAGCTCGTCCATACACACATAAAAGACGTGTCGACCGCGTCAGCGAGCTTCGACACTCCTCGGCACCGCGGCTTGACCCAAGAAAGCTCGGTCGGCTGTTTTTCCACTTGGCGGCGGGCGCGTTGCGCCTCTCGCGCGTATAAAATGAAAGGGACCGGCGGTGCAGGTCGGCTCCTTAATTAAAGGGAGTCTAGTTTCGCGGGCGAACAATGGGGGAAAACCGCGAGAAGTAAAATAACGCCGGGCCATTAGCCGGATTAGCGCCGTCGAGCCACGCCCCGTCGTCTTTCGGCTCTGTGCGCGCGCGGCTTTTTCTTACCGCGAGCGAAGGAGAGAGAATTCGATTTTCGTAATTAGCGACAGGGGTTATCAAGCGCCGCGGAGAGGCGCGACGATTATTATTTCTTCGAGAGTTTTCCGCGGGGATAAACTCGCCGCTTGTTGCCGCAAGCTCTGCTACCCTCGTATAATTAGAAGAAAAAGTTTATATTCGCTTCTCGCGCCGCTTCATCCCCCGTTTTTATAAGTAAAGAGACGAGTTCGTTCTACACCAAATAAATAGGACGATAATATTCTTCGGCGAAGTTTCGAGACGAGGAGGATCCTCAAACAGGCGGTTTAATCACGGCTCCGGACAGCGTAAAAAGCTGATAATACCGTCCGGCCAAAGTTGAAATCCGAATTGATGGAGCTCGCGGCCGCGCTGATTGTTCTATTATTGCGCGCGCAAAAAAAGAAGAATGATTAATTCCCCGCGAGCGCTAATATCGGCCGGAGGAATAATGGCGAGAGAGCGGAAGGCGAGCGAAAGTTTGGGGAAAGCGAAAGCTCCCGGGAAATCGAAGCGAGAGCGCGGCCGGACTTTCTCCCTCGCCGTGCCCTCCCCGAGCTTTCGCTTTTTTGTTTTTCTTACGGATGTGCCCGGAGGGCAAAGCTCTGCCCCGGCTATAGACTGAATAATTGAATTCCCCCATTTTCCAAGGGGTTGGCTCACTTCGGGCGAGCGGCGATCGTTTTTTTCTGGCTTCAAAGTAAACAAACTTTAAAATTTTGTTGCGTTTATGCAAAATCGCCTCCGCCGTGTATATCGGGACAATCGTCACGTTGCTCGTGAAAGATGGCTCGATAAATCACGGACAACCGCGGGAAGAAAATGCATTAAAACTCGAAACGAAAATAAGAATTTTTCTCGATAATTTATCGGTAGATTCCCCCCCGCCTATAAATCAGTTATCACGCTCGAAGACGTCGTTAAGCTCGAAAGTTGGAACGCGCGTTAAAACGCACCTAAAAATCCCTCTTTCCCGAGTCATTACTAGTTTGCGAGCGCGATAACCGCCCGAAAGCAGGGGGCGGAGCGGTCAATAACTCAAGCTTTTCCCAGTCGCGGAAAGGGGCATTAAGACAAGTTTCTCTCTCTCTCTTCTGTATATAAAATTTCGCGCCTTTTACGAGGCGGCGCGCGGCCGCGTTACAAGGGAAAACATAATGGCTCGCGCAGGTTTCCCGCTGTTCGACAGCGAAATTCGCTCGCTTCCCCCCCCCCCCCTTTTTCGTGAAGCTTCGAGGCTTTCTCTCTCCGAAAGGAAAATCCTAAGGAAGGAAGCACTCGCGCAAGAAATTCCGCATTGTTCTCTCTTCGGGGAGGCTGAGACGAGGATTATCGCCGAACTATGCTTATCTGTCTACGCTTGTCTGTCTATAGGGGATTTTACGCGCGGGCGGGGGAGGATTTGCGTTTCGGCAAAGCTCTCTCTCTCTCTCTCGCGCGCGCGCGGGAAGAAGCCCTCTCCGCGCTCGAGGAGGAACGCGATAAATTTCGAAAAAAATAGCGAGGCTCGCAGCCCCGAAATCTCGTTAGTCGAGGGCGGAGATAAGGCCGCGCGAGGAAAGAAATCGGAATGCGGCCTGTATAGAGGTCGGGAGGCAGACGCGCGAGGGCGCGATAATTCTAGGGCTCTCGAGAGGCACCCTCGAGAGCGTTCCCTTTTCCGGCGGGGCGACACACGGGCCCGTTAATTGGTCCGACTTTGGCGCTCTAGTTGGCCACTTTGTCGAGCTCCCCCTTTTTTTTTTCTAGATCGCCAACTATGACTCTCTCGTTAACTCGTGCCTTTTTGCAGAGGGATGTTAGGCCTGCTGCAGCGGACCGCATTTTTCGGCTAATAAAGTTGAACGCCTTTTATTTCATTAAAACTTTGCCAATTTCGCTCGGGAGCCTCCGTCGGAGGGTATTAAAGTTAATTTAAAGCAAGAATCGCGCGCGGTTCGTTTCGCGCGAGAATAGACGAGAGGCTCTCTCCTCTCGGTGTCCTCTTTAATCGAATTAGGAATCGATTAAGGAAGGGCCAAAAGAGCCTTCTGGCGGGAGAGGCGCGCGCGAGAGAGAGAGAGGAAGGCCTTTCGTAAATCCATCGAGGCGAACCACTTAAAACGTCGGAGCGGTTAAGAGAAAGCCGCAGATAAAGAAAACGGAGACCGAGAAGGGAGCTCGAATAAATACTGGAAGCCTCTCGCTCGGGAAGGAGGAGGAGGAGGACTTTCTTCGCTCGGAGATTGAAAAAAAAAAATGTTATAATACCGCTTCTCTCCCGGCTTTTTATTTACTCCCGCTGATTCCTTTCAAATTAAATGGGGATCACAAGTAATTAAACTAGCTGAATTAAAAGCTTCGCGCGAACGGATACAAAAAAACAATGATTTAGCGCGTATCGCAGAATTTTTTCGGGCGCGGTAAATAATAACGCCGAGAGTCGAACTTTCCTGCCGCGCGTGCTGTAAAAGCAATTTATCCGGCGTTAAGTCCCTCCTTCGCGCCCAGTTTTTTTTTTCGATCACCTCCCGAGCCAAAGTTTTCCGACTGTTACCGTCGAACACCGCGACTTTCCTCCGCCGACTTTCTTTAACTTCCTAATCAGGCCTTTCCACGGACGTGACGTTCGAAACTTTTCTCAAAGCGACTTTGCCGGACTGCAAAAATTAACGCGCCCCGAGGAGACGCTCCGCCAAAAAAAAAGGGGCGAAATATCATTCTCCGCGGCTGCCTCGAATAAAGGGGTCGCTTAATTAATGCCGCCCCGGCGAATCGATACACACTCGAACGGCCGCGGGGCAGAGAGAGAGAACGTTCGATTCGCCGGCCGGGGGGGTGAAAGAGCGCGCGGCCCTTTGAAGCGAGAGGGCCACGTGGACTGGGAAACGGGAGTGCGGAGGCACGCGGTCAAGCTCTCGGACGGTCGGGGCTTTTTGCCAGTTCGGCCGAATATACCATGTCCCGGAGGACAAAAATTAAGCGGAGCTGAATTATCCGAGGACGCGTCGCTTGATTAATAGTCCCGGAGCTCGGAAGTAACTCGGCACGCGAGTTCTCGCTCGATCGCGAGAATTATTTTGAGCATTTTAATGCCTCCTCGCGTGTTTAGCCAGCCGCGGTGTACACACCGAAGGTTCCCGAGGTCGGGGAGGACAACAATTCGCGTCGCATCGCAAAATATATCCCGGTCAATCGCGAGAGAGGCACCTTTAATCCGGGAGAGGCGCGGCGCGGCGTATAGCCGCGCGGGCGATTACATCTCTCGTCGCCTCTATTCAAATTCAGCGACGCGTCTACCCGGGACATGCAGCTAATAAATTATCCGCGGGCGGAGAGTGTAGGAGAGGAATTTTGATGCGCGCGCGACTCGCCGCTCTAAGCCACTCTCCGATTTTTTTTCCCGCATTTTTTTTGCGGCCTTTGAAGATACGAGCCCGAACCGCGCGATTTAAATACGTTAACATTTTCTCCCGTCTCCGCAGGGTGTATGGGTTCGCGACTTGCTTTTTTTCATTATTCGCCCGCTCTTTGAGCCGACGCTGCACGCTGCACATGCCTCTTTCTCCTGGTTTATATAAACTTTGCCGAGAGTCGCCTCTGCACGCGAATCCAATCGAAAGAAACGAGGGAAACACATTTCGTTAAATGATAAACTTACGCTTGTAAGCGCGAGTTCGTCTACAAAGACGGTATATATAGAGAGCTTTTTAAATGCTTACTTAACAGGTCATTCGGCGAGCTGATAAAAAATGCAGATGATCAATAAATATGCATGCATAAAGAATTATTAATATGCATGAAAGACAATTCGCGACGAAAAGCTGTTTTCAAAAATTAATATTCAAGTATATACCTTTTATCATTATGTGCATGCACATCAATATTTTTATTTTAATGTCGTTTTAAAAGGTTTTCTCGCGCTGAAAAGCAGAGAATTTTATCGAATCAACTCTCGCGAGCAAACGAATGCGCGAAAATATTCTAGTCGGCTTATCGCATCGTGCTCTCGCAGGCACACGCACAATTTATGGGACAATTTTGTAATAATAGGAATTTGCAAAAGGTTTCATAATGATTGGGCTTTATGGGGTTTGAGCGGGGCCTTAATTATCTCGCGATTTACGTTGCTGTAGGCGCGGGCTTTGCGTAAACATCATTACGGGGAAATAATGAGCCTTCCGCTTTGCCCGAGCGGCGTCGTACCGAACCTTATAGACCGGCCGAATCAGCTGACGCCGATAAACTTCGCTAAATAAGCGGCCGATTCTGTTTTCATAGGTTTTTACCGACAATAAAAAAGCGTTCAAGTCCGAGCGTAAATATTTACTTGTCGGAGATGAAAAATTAATTGGCGGAGGAAGAATGCGATTAGAAAAATTGTCATTAAACTATTGGAATTTAAAGAACGCATTTTTCAATCGCAAATTGTATATATGAATAATATATTTATATTACTGTAATAGCATTAAACATGTGGCGAGATTCTGAATTATTATTTAATCGGGACGCTTCCTAGTGAGCAAATTTAATATTCATTACTTGAATAATTATTTAGTGCTCCAGGATACGTGCTAAATGCAACGCTTCTCGTTAAAGCAATTACAATATGCAATTATATAGTTTATTTTTACGCGGTACTCGAGAATAACTTTGTTTATTCGTTAATGCAAGTAAGAACTTTATTGCGAACTAACCTCAGGTGGAAATAAATTTTGTTTCAAAATCAAAACTTGGCACTTAATTAATGAAATTTATTCAAAAGCTGGATGCTTAATTGCACCTGATTGTTCTTGAAATACAAATGACTCGGGAGCTGTAAAATTAAATTATGAAAGCGGAGGAAGAAAGCAGAGAAGAGTATCCGCACGATCCTCTTTAAAATTTCATTAAAGCCGTGATTTCATAATTCGATTTTAATAACTCTCCTCATTAAGATGCATTCTTTATTAAAAACTTAAACTGACTTTGAAAAAATATATCTAAAAATACGTGAAAACTTTCATTAGAAACTTGTCACGACACTTAAGATCAAGAAGCAAATTCCTTTGTATTTCCGAGCAAAGTTGCCTCGTCACCCGCCAATTTGCAAAAACAACAATAACGCAAGTTTACCCAAAGACGCAGCTAGCAGCCGAAAGACACCGCCACAATATCGCGCGCTCGTCATTGTGTCCGCGGCGCTTTTTGTGCGCCGCTGTCTCCGCGAGAAAATTAGCGAATTCAATGGGGGTGTCACTTCTCGGCATCTGCGCCTTCCGACGGGGGGAGCGAGACGCGCGCAAGACTTCTGTCTGTCCCGACAATGGAGAGAGAGAGCTTCGAGACGTTTTTCCCTTTGTGCGGCCGCGTCGCTTCTCGAACGAGCCTTATGACTTATATAACTTTATAAACGACGCGCTTGCTTGCCAACGTCACCTTTGGTTTATCTTGGAACTGTCAATACCTCCTTTTTGACTTTCCTCGCAAAAAAAAAAAGAGAGCCTTTTCCCATCAGCGCCTCCTTTGTGCGCCTTCCGACTTTTGTGCCTCGGCACGCGAACAAAGGTCAGGAGAGTCCGTCATTTTGACTCGTCGGCGCCAAGGAGAGAGAGAGAGAGAGAGAGAGGAACGCATCGGCAGCCGCTTTGGGAAAATCCTATTTGCCGAAACAATGCGACTGTCGCGCGCGAATCAAAGGCGCGCGCGAGGGAGCAGCCGCGCGCAAAAAGCAGAGGGAAATTTTCCTTTTCCCAGCAGAGCCGAGGCTCGAGAGCTTTGTGATCGGGGAGAGAGAGAGAGAGAGAGAGAAGAGCGAATGTCACTGACACGTCGATCAGCCAGCGGCGGGAATTTTTTTCCGAAAGGTCCGAGTGCAAGTGTACCCGAAGCTCTCTCTCGGATCAAATGGGATATTCGACGGAGCCAGTGGTCGGGTGAGTCACGATTTGCGGGAAAGCTTATCCGCGATTTCTGTTTATCATTTTTTCAGAATAAAATCCCTCTTTTTTTTTTTCTAAAAGCAGCTTACCCCTCTCTTTCGTTTGTAAAGGGTATACGAGCGAGCGAAATATTGATTAAAGCAGCGAGGACTAGCTGTAAAAAGCTACAAAAAAGCCGTAAAGCGATAGAAAGCGGCCGATGCGCGGAGATCTCCAGAGGAGGAAGCGGAGGCTCGAATGAATGAATGGACATTACAGTGGACCCGCTCTCGGGAAGTCTCGTTATCGCGGATGACGCGTCGCGCGCGCAGGAAACTCGAGGCTTCGTACGCGAGAGAGAGAGAGTAGGCGGTCCGGGGGAAAAACGTGGCTATCGACTCGCTCTCGCCTCTCGCTTATTGCTCCTCCGGCTCTAATCCGGCGCGCCAGAGATAAGGAATTAGAGCGCCAGGCGAATGCACTCGCTTTATCGACATCCTCTCCCCTCCCGCCCGCGCTTTAAAGAGATGGCCTCTCTCTCGGAGTCGAGCGTTAAGCGAGGTAATCTACTCTTTTTTGCGAGTTTACTCGGTATATACAGATAGTCGTGTATCTGCCGCTTTCGGAATTCGAGGCGCGCCGAAATTCATTCACGCGAACCGCTGATAAACGATAAGATAATATTGTGTGCAGTTTCTCAGATTTGAATTGTAGTAAAATTTCCTGCAGAATCGGCATCGCGTTTCGTCGGTATATTTATAGGGTGCTGCAGTGTCGTAATCACCGACACGGACGTTGATTGTCGACGCTAAGTTTTCCCTGGGCGGATGAATGCGTGGCGCCCCGTTAAACGCGCCGGGAAACACCTGCGAGCAGTAGTACAAGCGCGCTTCAATCCGACAGCGGACTCGCTCGTCGGGCAGTCAGTGTCGTCTTTAGAGAACTGCAGCTTTGCGACGATTAGTCGTAAAAAACAAAATCAGAGTAAAACACTCTTGAATATAAAATTTACGATTTTTTACAATTTTTATTTTAAAGTAATAGTATATCGTGCTGCACGCGCGAAATAAAATACAATATAATTCCTAAATTAACAAGTTGAGTTTAATACGTTTTTCGGGATAAATTCGCGGAGTGGCTTTTTCCCCGTAGCGGAAATCCCGGGCTCCGGCGCTTAGGGTGAAACCGCTACCGATCCGGGGCGCCTCGGCGATCAACCAAAATTATCTGTTTGGAAAGTTATAATATTAGTACTTTTGGATACGGGTGTGGCAGTTGATTATTTACCACGTGAGACATTTTTCGCTCGAGCGAAGCGAGGGGGAAAGTCTCACGAGGTAAATAATCAACTTAAACACTAGTTTCGAATATTATTTTATACCACGAGCGCCGAAAAATCATGTCAAAGTCGTGATTTTGAGTGGTATAAAAGTTTCTAATAAAGTTCAATATCTTAGTACATTAAAAAACAACCTACAATTCAGATGTATTCTTTATACTACTATCTTACTTATCCTTGTTACTTTACAAGAATTTTTACCTAATATTTCTATAATGTAACGGCATTTTCCTAATACAACTGCTTGTTTGATTGATTTTTATATTTAAAAGCGTTTATAGTACTTTGCCGTTGTGAAATATGCGTGTCCAATTCACTATAATTGTCGTCTGCACCGTGCCAGAAAACGCTACATACGCCACGGAAAAGCGTGCGGTACAAGCGAATTTAAGTCACACAATGCTATAAAAAATTTTATTAGTAGCATTTTGAGAGTATCAGATAATCTTTGATTAACATATGACCGTTCATTTCAATGTCAAGTTTTTAAAGAAGAAATTAATTACACGCGCACTCGAACGTCGGTATAAATGTAGGTAACTATTCTTATAGATACATCGCAGCTTTAGAAATATTCCAAGATAAAAACTGCCGTCCGACAGTACAAATAAAATTAATTTCGTTTATCAGTTAAAGGAGTGAGTCCATAATAGGGCTAATCCCCAAAGTCCCGTATCTCTCACTAATCTTCCAAAAGAAGATAAATACACCGATAAAGGCGTTCGATTACGGCTGTCCGAAGAGAAAGTAGCGCGCAAGATGCTCGGAGCGGGAAATAAACCTAACGTGCCTACGAGCCTGCTCCCGTAAACAGGCTATATACCGAGTCCAGGCCAATTCCCGACGGTGTCCCTCCGCACGATGATAAATAATCGCGGCGCAAGCCGAGAGAGAGAGAGAGAAAGAGAGAGAAAAGTCCTCGCGGCGGCGATGCTTCCCTATGACTCAGCCTGTCTCCATGGTTACTGAAACGAGAGAATTGCATGACGCTGCTGCTGCTGCCGCCCCCGAGTTCCTACTCTCCAATTCATTTCACAGACCGGACGACCAGTCTTTCTTTCCTTAATTCCGCTGTTCCGATAGCCCTGCCTCGGTTATTACTCTTTCCGTTTCTTAGGCAAATTGCCCAGAATCCGACCGGAGCTTGATTCGATTCAACGTTATTTCTTGTAACTAATGCGTTCCTTCGTCTATAGCTGCACATCTTAATTAAATCTTACAAAAGAACTTAATAGGAGTTCTTTTTTCGAACCTTCATTTATACTCTACGTAACGGTATCAAATTGCTTTCGACCTTAAAAATCGGACGAAAAAAAATTAAAAGCCGCTCGCGCGGTAAGGTTTTGCGGAGCGAACGCGCGAGGCGAGAGTGCGACAAAAAAACGTCGAGTGCAGCGCGCGGAGAGCGCGAAATTGGTCGTTCGGATATTAATTGCGCTCGTCGGGTATTTAATTTCGCGGTGCGCCCGTCGCAAAAGTGAAAGCGCGCGCTCTCCCCCGGCCTCTTTTTCTTCGATCCCTGGGTGGCTCTCTCTCGAGCAAACGGATACGCCGCCAGCTGCCGCAGCCCCGTTGCGAGTGAAAACTTTCCGGGAGCGCGACGATTTCTTCTATTGCGATTGCCCAACGGCGGCGAGCGAGTCGCGATTGAAACCACCGATGAAATTTCATTTCAGTCCGGTAATTATGCTCCGAATTTTCAGAGGAAAGCCTGATAAACAATTGATTGAATACGGGAGAGCAAAGATTCGTCCGCCGCTGGACATTCCCCCGTGGAAATCAACCGTTGGGCGATAAATCGGACTCGGGGCTCGAGCTTCGAGTGCGCCGTCCATCGCTTGATTTCCGAGGCTTCGCACATACGTCATACGGGCAATCGAGAAAAGCAGCCGGGGTACAAAAGCATTATATATATATATATATATATGGCGCTTTTAAACTCGCGAGAGACATATATATCGTCGGAGGAAAGTGCCGACGACAGGCACGCGTGCGGTTTTCTATGGCTCTTTCTCGCACTCGACTCTGCCTTCTTTTATTTATCAGCGAATCTGCGGATTTACGAGCCGGCTGTAAATTGGATTTGCGCGAGAGAGCCGTCGAACCTTTTCGCGCTTTTTCCCCTTTTACACTCCGAGCGTTCGCCTTGTACAGATATATATTTCGATCGTTATATTTCAATCGTTATTCCGGCCGCACTTTAAAGAGATTAAAGCCGCGGTGACTTACAGAGATTTATTCCCTCGAAAAAGCTTCAATTTTCCCGGTTAAGCTAAGCAGCCGTTATCCGGGTCCGCGCTATTAAGCTTCAAGGTGGCACGACGGCGTATAAAATTGCGGGAGGCGCGATATAAATGGCGATTAAATAAATCTCTCTCGCTCTCTCCTCCCGGCGCGCGTAAATATATATTGGTCGCGTGCGCTCAATAAAGCGGCGCCGGCATACGTTGTATTATCTAAGTCGTCTCGCCCCCGCGGCCGGTGCAACGTCCCCCCCTTCTCTGTGTAATCCGCTCGAAGGAAAAATCGATCTGCGGCCGGAGGGAGAGAAGAATTTCGTGGCGGCGGGCGCTTTTTCTCTCTCGCGCGAAAAGCGAAAAGCCCGCCCGCCCGTCTACGCAGTCGCCATAGAAACCACGTGCTTACTTCTTCTAGGGGGACACACTCCTCGCCCAAGTAGGAAATAGGCGAGTTTCTTCTTTTTAACTGGAGGGTACGTGTTCTGAGTTTCAAGTGCCTTACGCTCCAGAAAATCAATTAGGTGTTTCGTAGGAAGCTCGTTTGGGCAGACTTTTGTTTTACGCAAATTCAAGTTTCGAGTTTACGAAAAAAACAGGGGGAAGATTCTAATACAGCTCCTTGGTAAAATTACCGGCAAATTTTTCCGCTCGAAGGGGTACGCTTGAAATTCGGGAATTTATACCGCATACGGATGGCTTTCCATTTCCGGAAAAGGAGCGCGAAGCCTTTTTCCGAACTTTTGTGGGGTTTGATGTATGTTCCGAATCCAGATCCGTTATCTCGTGATTGATGGTTGATTTTCGGCAAAGCCGCAAGAAATCCTTTCCCCTTTTTTTACTTGAAAATCTTGAGAAGAAACGCGTCGCGACGGGCTTTGCCGAAAATGATGTCGTTTGGGAAAATATTCAATTTCCAGCTACAATAATTATTATACGAAGCGCAGAATGGCCCGTACACAGTTTACAATTGCGGTTCAGCAATCGGAAATGAATTTCTCGCCTTTGAACGGTGTAATTAAAGCTTGACCAGCGGACTGAGCGGCGAATTTAATTTAAACCAACTGCCGAGTGAACACGGGTGCATTAGACCGGCGGTATAATGTATCGAGTAATTATATTTACATGCCGCTAAACACTGTCCACACAGAAATGATAATGGTACAATTATCGTTTCAATAATCCGATCGCGAGCGAATTAATCAAGCACGAAGTAAACAGAGGCCCTTCGCGAAATTAAAAGACACGGCTTATGCAAGAGCGAAAAGTTCGAAAGAAAGATTCGCGAGGAGCGACAGATACTTCGCCGCTGTAAAAGAAAAACGGGATACGTAAGAGAAGGGCGGTAATCGCGGCGGCGAAACGGAGGAGAGAAAGTTTCTCTCGGGCCACATGGACGGGCCGAAGGGAAGGCAATAAGAAGCAAACACGTGCTTCCTGGCCTCTCTCCCCGGATTTATGTGATTGTCGAAAATCGATCGATCCCGACGCCCCCGAAGTAAAACTTTCCTCTCCTCCGCTCGACGTCGTCGCCCCCCTCGGCACTTCTTTCCGCGTCTTCGACAGTCTCGCTGTACACACTTGCGAGCTTACACGGCGGCGAGGGGATGCATTTCCTGGGTTTATGAACGCTCTTGTTTGTCATTATCCCGGTGTATACGAGTTTTTCTGAGCAGTATATCATTTTCTCATTTGGGGCTTTGACCAATATCTTGAAATATTACAAATTTTACTGCTTCGAGCGATAAATTGTAGTACGCGCAAAAAACGAACGATATAAACCTTTATCGCCGCACTGCGAGCGAACAATTAGCTGCGAAACGAACTGTAATCGAAAAAATTGTACTTGCAAATTCATTTCGTATCTAGCACGCTGGGAGAAACACCCCGTGCAACCCCCTCTCGCCGAAAGTCATTCCAGCCGGTTTTCCATTTTAAATAATTGAATGAAGGCGAAACAAAGAGAATAATCATCCGGTGGCTGAAAGGCGTTATTGAGGCATCCTCGCGGACGCATGAATCAGTGATGGTTATCGGGGAATCGTATATATATCCTGAAAAACGAGTCCCCGGGGAGGACGAGGCGCGCGAATGCAAAAAGTCAGAGGCGCGCGTACGTATATATATATATATAAACCGACTCCTAAAAGGAAAAGTGCTCGCACGAGCGGAAAGTAAAAATCTCTCAGGGATTTTCCTTTTCAGGAAGAGGCTGAACAAATTCGAACGTCGCGTGCGCGGGCACGAACGGTGCGCGTCTTTTTGAATTTATATCGATTGAACGAGGGTGTCTCCTGAATTGTTTTCGCGTAATAAATGTATTTTATAATTTAATTCCTACTTATAAAACTTTGTTCACCGATTTACATATTAAATAACGATGTAAAAAGTATATTACTGAAAAGCTTTGCGTCAAGTTCAGCTATTTCCTACTGTATATTTTGCGAGAAAAGGAAAAAAAAGAAGTGTGTACAGCCGCATCATAGGAAGGTATACACAGTTAGAAGGCCGGTACACAGACCCTCGGCAAAGACGTCTTTTCCGGAGGCGGCAGGAGGCGGGGGGTGGGAGAGGACTCTCCGAGTCCCTAACCTAATATGCCCGGCGGCGACACGATGCGCCTCTTATTACAGGCGGACCGACTGGGGAATAACTTGCGAGAGTTGCGCACCTACGATTCTCGCCGGTGTGTGTATATACACACGAGTGCAAAACGGGGATATGTGTGTAATAACGAATTGCCCGAAGAGGAATATCGCCGAGGCGGGGAATATTAAACGTTGATTTTGTAATGCGCCCAAGGAAAATTCTCGAGGGTCTCCGAATGAATAAAGGACTCTTTCGCTATATACATATTTAAATCTGTTGACTTTTTCAGCTTGATTTGAAAAGGGTAGATTTCATCCGGGGAGTGTCAAGTTTCCTAGACGGAGTATCAATTTTCCGGACGGCCCGACAATCAGTCTAAATGTTTCCGGTGCGTTTTAAACACAGCTTTACGTTTAATTAAAAATGTCTCTTTCGAAAATTAAAGCAGGAAAGATTGAAAGAGGGAAAAAAAAGGGCCGGGGCTCATTGTTTGCCCAAGTTTTCCATCGAAATCGAAAGACGTTTCGGCGCTCGTAAAAATGAGCAGCAGCAGCGCCTCCCCCCGGTAATTTTTGTCATAGTCTATACAGGGCAATAAAAGCTCGGAGCTCCACGAGCAAGGAGGGAAGGGTCTCTCTTCCTTCCTGAGGGAATCGCGTCGGTCCTGCCAATCTCGTCCCCGGGGACTCCTCGCGAGGGGGGCAGAGGGGGCAAAGACTGGAAACGTACACACTTTGCCAGGCATCCCCAACTTAGGGGCACTTTGACTTCTCTCGGGCTCTCTCTCCGTTTCGGCGTGTTTCGCGCGTGTTTTGCCCGAGTCCTGCGTCGTCGTCGTCTGCATTCTGCCTCCGAGTTAGTTACTTTGAAGTGTCGAACGCGCGAGAGCGCGCCTCGCGTCCAATTAGACCGAGAGCGAGCTTTATTGATAACGAGGCCCTCCCGCCTCTGCCTACTTCTCGCTCTGCCGCCGATGGTTATCGATAAGACGAGGGAATCTGGACGCGTTGCACCGGTTGTCGCCGCCGTCTTCTTTATTCATGGAACACGACGCGTTTCGAGCTCGGACGAGTCAATTAAACGCTGCGCAGCGATTTTTAGGTACTTCGGTTCGTGATGTGATTTTCCACGGATTTCAACGCGGTGACGGAAATTTTCGAAAAAAAAAAATATCGCCCGGACATGCACGTGACATTCGAGCGATTTTATTCAAACAATTTGTGCTCTTCAATCGATATAGCAGCTTTTAATTGCGATTTACGATGGATTTCGACCTGCGCGCGTAAGAGCCTTGATATTCAAGAGGATGATTATCCAGGAGGGCAAATTGCTCGCGAAAGTTTTTCGCGCATAATTAAAATCCAATACAACGTCAAAGGAGAGAAAGAAATCCCGAGGATTTTCAATGGCTTCTCAAAGTCGCAAAGCGCTTGGTAGTCCCAACGATCAGACGTTAAAGCGAGAGAGATCACTCGAAATTAATTGAATTCTCGGGGAAGAAGATATCCTGGGAACGAAGGAAGGTGGGGAGAGTCTTAGCATCCGAGTTCGCGCCTGATTAAAAATTTCTCGGGCGAATTTTCGACACACCGATCGGTTCACAAAGGCCGGCAAGCTATGGGGAAACGTTTCCGGCAGTTTTGTTAATTAACAATTCGAGAGTTTTCGATTGTTCTTGGCACGCGTCCTCGGCTCGCTAAGGGGGGCAAAGGAGCTACGAGAGGGCAGCGAGTGCAATGGAAGTTTCGAGTGCGCTCTTAAACGGCAGGGCCGTCGAGCGACGTTCCTTTTTCTGTCGTTACTGCCGATTGAATCCGGATGAATGCACCAGTGCAAAACAAAAAGCCACTCCCTTCGAAGCGTTCGAAACTGGGTCGGTCAAGCGAAAAATCTCCTTAAAATAAAGCTCGAAAGGACGAGGCGAAAAATCGGGGTCTGATTAAAAATTGAGATCCACGAGGGGTGGGGAACGAGTCGCGCGAAGTCGTGGCGGTGGCGCGATTTGGAATTAAAATGTAATCGGCTAAACTGGGCGGCGTAATAAACTCGGCGGTGCTGCAAACGAAGAGAGCAAAGTTTTTATTAGATTCCACGGACGGAGGAGAGGACAACGGCCAACGACCGCCGCGCCGCGCTTTGATAGCCGCTGAGCCTTTTGTGCACTCGGGACGTTTTTTTTTTCTTTTTTCGACGAGGGACACACCGGACGAGAGAACTTCTCGCCAACTTGTCCTTCTTTTTACTTCCTGCAATGTGCTTTTCTTTTTCCGCCGAGCGACTCTCCCGCCCTGTGGGTGGCCTTTTTTCTCTCTCGCTCCGCTGTTCGACGAGTCGTTGGATTCGTCTGAAACATTTATTATCCGGAATCTCGCTGCAATTAATGAACGAGTGTCGAAGTATTTATCGACGTTAACCGGAGAAATATTGAAACGGACGAGCTCGCAGGAAACTAACGCGAATTTTCAAATCCTGTTTCGGAAGGATATCTCTTCCATCTTATATCTCTTCCAAGCGATTGGATCGCCGGGGATATAAACAGAGAAATTCGGCTCGGCTAAGAACACGACTTTCCGCCGCGCTCGCGAAAGTTAATTAGCGCGCGAAAGAGCTCTCGTCTCGTTAGCGTCGATTTACTCGCGCCTCGACGCCGACGACGACGTTGACGGTGAAGGTCCCGCGCAAGGGTCAGAGGCGTGCACCTGAGAGGATATCCGGCTAACGAGTCTAAAAACGCGAACACGAGGAGGGCGAAAGGCGGCGCCGAGGCATCTCGAGCAGCTATTTATCGACGGCGTTGGCTTTCGGGGCAGAGAGCTGCGGCGAGCTACTGGCAAGGAAAATACATGATTTATCTCGCGCTAATTCCGCTTCTCTCTCTCTCGTTAAAAGCGGCGTTTCTCCCAAGATGTTTTGCAAATCTTTGATAATTACCAGAGTCGTTTTCCGAGAGAGAGAAAGCGCGAGGAGCGCTTTAATTAATTATTTTAATAAAGTTACTTTCTCGCTCGCAGTGGTGTGGCACTCGCAAAGTTTTCCACGACTCTACGAGGGAAATTAATTTATTCTGATAAAAGTTTTTAAATTACACGAAATAATCTTTATCCCAAGTTTTTCCGAGTGATTTATATATGTAGGGTATCAAGGATGAATAATTCAGGCTTCATTTCCGCCGCGACTCGGGCACTTTGGCAACGTCAATTTCATCATCGAGTTTAAAAGACGACGTCGCGACTTGTACGGAAGCTTTCACGTGAGGAGAGAGAGAGAGCGAAATTCGAAGAAAACCCGCACGTACGACGCTGCACCCCGCAGAAATTGCCGGCATAATCGAGTTAGGCGCGTACGCATATATCCCGGCGGTCGCGGGACCGCCCGAACATTCGCTTGTTTGCGTCGCTTTTATGGCTTTCGGCGCGGGGCGCCCTTCTTTCCGCGGGGCGCAGCTCTCCCTTGTTTTAAGTGCCTCGGCGGCCCGCGCGCGGCCCTTGAATTTTAAGCCGCCGCCGCGGAAAGGAGAGAGCCGCATTTGCATGCATTTCTTTTGAACGCGCCCGGCGCGCTGATGAATTTTCCGCGGCGTTGCTGCGGCGACGGGTGCCAAGAAAAGTTAACGTCTATCCGCTCGCCCTTGTCTTTTTACCCCTTTAGCATCTCTGATGCATTAAAGTTTTTCGACTCGTTCGCCTGCGTCAACGTCGAAAAAAATAACTCTTTAAATTCGAGCTTTTCGCTCGCCAAACCCGCGCGAAGGATAACGATCAGGCTGAAAGCTCGTAGACTCCTATTAAATCATCGCGCCCGAGAGTACACAAACGTCTGCGCTCGTCCAAAGTTAGCAACGACAAGACAATTAAAGACTCTCCGCGACGACGACGGCGGCTTTTGCGGCCGGTATAATAACGAATTCGAGGCGCGCGCACTTTGGCTCTCCGCGGAAAGTTCCTCCTCGCGGCGGGAAGAACAAGGGAGCCGTTAAGTGGCCCTCCCCGCTTTAAATTAGTTTTAACGTCCGCCGTCGCTTCCGGAAAAGCTGCCCGGAATTATAAATGGTTAATAGCCCGCGCCCCAAGCTGCACGGCCTGCGGTGTTTATGCGAGCGCGCGATATAGTCCTTTTTGCGGAAAAACGCGAGTTTTCCGCGGCTTACGCGCGCCCGCCGCCTGGCTCGTAACTCCGGGCGCATAAATTATACTTTAGTTTAAATAGGGCCGCGGGAAAACATTTCATTGAGGACTGCGTGTCTTGTGTATGTATCTTAAGATGTACCGGGGAGGAACAAGTTTTGCGAACAACACCAAGTTTCCCGCGGTAACGCGTCGGACGAAACTTTGCTCTCGGAATCAAAACCTTTTGGATTAAATTAACGAAACTTACCGACTCGAGGCGAATCGAAATTTAGTACGACGGTGTTATAAAAACAGAAGCAATCTTTGACGAACAAGTTGGGGGCTATAAATTTTCCGATAAACTCTCGGAG
This sequence comes from Ormyrus rosae, assembly GCA_035047165.1. NCBI lineage: Eukaryota > Metazoa > Arthropoda > Insecta > Hymenoptera > Ormyridae > Ormyrus > Ormyrus rosae. The sequence continues at coordinate 2,928,892 of JAWWML010000001.1, forward strand.
ACGCGAGATCGATAAATTTGCAGATTAAACCCATCGGAGGTTCTCCGACAGGGATCTCGGCGCCAAAGCGAAACCGCGACAGGTAGGCATTCACAAAGTTGCGAAGTGTATACAGCCGCGGCGGGACGGTTAATATAGGCGTCTACCGGGATACTTAAGAGCTCGGGTCCAAGACAGATAAACCGCGCCTTTCCATGTTGCCGAGCGGCGCAAACTAATTAACGGAGGCTCGCCGAGAGCGATATGACGGGGCCGTTCGGGGGATAAACCAGTTTCCCGATCGATCCGAGACGCGATAAGGGACGGATATCTTTTTTTTTTTCTTTATCGGGACGCTAATTGGAAAGTTTCGAGACACTTTTAATTAAAACCTCTCTAGTTTCATTGAGCGGCAGATGGCCGAGTAGTGTCCGCGCGTTCTCTTACGAGCTGTTTACGAAAGATTTCCGACTGCTTTACGGCGGTGGGGATACGAGGTGGCGAAAATTAAATGAGACATTCGACGGTATATTTTTTTTTCTAATTTCGAGAGCCGTAAAATATTAGAAAATTAACGACGAAGAAGGGGAATTCAGAATCCGAGAATTTTCCAGGTGTGTTGAGAAACCAAAAGACAAGGCCGGAGACAAAGGCAATAGAAATAAACGCCGGCAGCGCAATTTCCAGCATCTGCATCGGAGATCTTATTTCGCTAACGAGTTGCTCCGGCGGCGTGTGCATCGGAGGTAGGAAGGGCTCCAGGATTGTCCCACGGCTGAATTTTCCGCGAGGTTGGCCCGCGCTTAATTAGAAGCACCGTCGACGATCGCGCCTCGCGTTCCTCCGAACTGTTCGTCAACGAATTTCGAGAGATAATTTCGACGTGTAAATATATACTTATTTACTGGCCAAAAATCCGTGCACGTAACGAAAATTGGACATCCCAGCAAATCACATTAACTGTCGCGGACAGCAGCAGCGGCGAGCGGAGAAAAAAAATAAACTCAATATCGCGCCGCCTCGGAACTTCGCCGTCGGTCGTACGGCGGCGAGGTTTGCGGCGACGCGAAATTTCGAACCCACGTCACATCGCGCGCGCGTCCGATGCGGTTATATACCTCCCGAGTAGATTCCGCCGTTCATCCGCGGGGCGGAAGGAAGCTCCGTCCATTTCCGGCTCTCTCTCTCGCTCCGAAATGTATTCGCGGCCGAGGTCAAGTTCGAGCGAGAGTCCTATTCCCTAAATCCGAATGGACTCGTCGAACGACCGCTGAATCACCGGCGGAGGGTTAACTTTATTAGTCCCGCTGCCGACGAAGCGAACGTTGTTCCAACCGCGAAAGTTGTTATTCTATTTTTCCACGACGAAGAAGAGCCTCTCTGACGTCCGTCCCGGAGTTGTTAAAATTCAAAACACACACAGCTCCTGGCACAGAGTCCGCTCGGGCAGAGCGAAAAGACGTCTCTTCAGGCTGGAGGTCAAGTTCAAAAGCTCCGCCGGAGGGACAGAACGAGAGGAGCCGCCAAAATTGGCTCGATATCACGTCGCGGTCATTGCGTCATGAGAAAGCAAAAGTGTGATGACTCACGCGAATGTCAGCGGCGGAATGCCGGGGCCGGGCGTTAGCCCAGTTAACTGCGACGAGGAGATTTGCGATTGTACGCCGCGCGAATGCTAATGGCAGATATTTAAGCCGAGTCGCGCGCGGCTTTATTAAAGTCCGAGAAAAAAAGAGCACCGCGCAATCTACGGTGAATCGGACCGACCGCCACTGTATGTTCGTCGTTAATTTTGCAAATTTTCTAATAATTCACAAACGAAACTGACACGTCGTGCTCGTGAAATAAACATGCGCGGCCACCACACGGTCCATCGCGAAATCGGATTACCGCTCCGTAAATAAATCATCAGCCTCCGCGCGGCTCCGGATATTCGCGCATCCGGCAAAAACAAAGAGCGGAAAAAATGACGATCGCTCTCGGAAAAAAGGGGGATCTCTCTCTCTATTTTTCGGCGGGCGTCATCGCTCGAGGAGAGAGAGAGAGAGAGAGCGGCTCGATCGCGGTAATTACATTCCTGCCGCGCGCGTTAGCTCGATTGCCGGTGGGGGAGACTCTAATTAACGCTCGGCGACTGGCGTAAATTCCTCGCCGCCCCCTGGCGACCGAAATGCAGGCTCTTGTAATGCGAGTGTCGCCTGAATAAATGCCGATGATCCGGCGCGGCGTGAGAGGCGGCTTCGGCGACGCGGATATGCCAAGATTAAAGTCCGCCAAGCTGCTCTTTTGCAGGATCCGTTCTGATCTTCGTTTGTGATTATCGGAATTATGCAACGAATAGATTAAATGCGTTTGTTTATGCACGGTGGATGAAATCGTTTAATTTTAAAAAATCTCACGTCAGCATGATTTCATTAACTTTTATCTTTCGAAATGCAAACTCGTACGAGGCGTATGGACGAAGAGTAATAAAATCTTTATGACCCTTCGCAAAAGCAACGTTCAGCGCAAATGGAAATTATGTGTTATATTATTCAGTATAGCACGCATAAAATGTGCGTAAAATTCTTAAAATTTCGCTGAAAATTCCAAAAAAAAAGGGGCAAGCACAATCCTGCAGTTTTCCGCACCGAACCCATTCCCCAGGAAAAAAATGCTTTAAGAAGCTTCAATAAAGACCTTCCTTTTCTTTTCAAGGTTCTACTCCAGGAAGCTCTCGGCCCCGCCATCGGTGATTTGTCTTCCTTACATTAAGTAACGGCTGCATCCATCTTTTCTTATTACCGGCAAAGTACGCATTCTCTTTTTAGAGCGCGGCGAAAGAACGACGTCAATTTATATCGCATATAAGGGAGAGGCGCCGGTTAGGGGTCCGATTTTGTGTCTACTTTTTTTTTTTTTTTTTAAACGGCGGTCATTCGTTCTCGAAAGGAGAAAAAAAACGAGGAGAAAGAACGAGCTCTCTCGCAGCGCAGAAAAGTTTCGGGAAAAGTTTTTAATTAATTCACTCGTGCGTCAAAACGCCGTAAACTTTTGCGCGTGTCGCGGCGCTGATAAATCTGCTTTTAATCGAGTGGCCTTTTCGCCGCTTTTACGATTCCATCTTGTTAGCATCAACAATTACCAAACTTTCGGAATATGTGAATAATGTCGGTTCGTGTAAGTGGATTATAATTACCCGGGGCTTTATATTTCTGCCGAAGTTAAACAGTTTTCTCCTAACTTTCCCGAAACTTGTTTCATCTTTAAAACACTTGTCCGCCTTGATAAATTCCGCGAGATATCGTCCTCCCAAAGAAAACTCCTCCGCTGATTAAAACGTTTTAATCATCTAACGTTAATATCAACGCAAAGCCTCGGAGTAGCAAGACGGCAATTTCAACGCGGATAACCGAGTTGGCCAAAGAGAGAGATTGCAGCCGTCGAACGCCGCTATATCTGCAAGCGAATCTTGTTCCAGCGCCGCAATATAATCCGGGCTGCGCGTAAACTACACACTGGCTGCTTGTCCTGTGGGTCAATCAGAGGTCCGGCATATCGGTCCGAGAGCCGTGACGCGGCCTCGCCTTGGCGTCGGTCCAGCCACGTGGCGAGCGGCAGATATCGGCCTCGGAGCCCCTATCGCCGCTGTTTCACACGCCGCGCTCGGCTTGATTCCCTCGAATGTCTCCGCTGGAGGAGTGCCAGCCGCGAGATCTTTACTCCCCCCGAGAGCCGCTTTTTGCGGAGGTCCCGCCGTCGGGTGGACCCCCCCTTCGTTACCCAGGAATTATGGCTCCTTGCCTCGCTTGACGGATGTCGCTTTCGAAAACTTTTCGAAGGCGATAAGAGGCGAAACTTTTTGAAATATGCCTCTTGGTCGCGTGACGGGCGGAATAATTATTCGTTTGTACCGCGGCGTATTATTTATTACGATAAAATCGTTGACTTTACAACGTCAATCTTAAGGAAACAGTCAGGGCGAGAAACCGCAATGTGGGATAATAGTCCAGCGCGATCTCCACCCCTTACTCCCAGCATTTGTATGTCAGTCGAAACCGCAGTAAACAAAGACGTCACCCTCGATTCGTCGCACAGAGAGAGAGAGAAACTCGAGCGGGGCTTATCCGTCCGTCGATACTCGGCGCGAAACCGAACCGTTCGTGTAATGTCTAGTTCAAGGCTAAGCCGAGAGAGAGAGAGAGAGAGAGAGCCGCGTTGCTCGGTGTGTGTTTTTTTGCATCGCGTGCACGGCTTCTTCTGCGGCCCGCACCGGCACACGTGTCCGAGTCCTATGTTTGCATGCCTGCACAGAGCGTTCGCGCGCTCGCCTACGTTCGTTTGCCCGCGAAAATTTGACTCTTTCGCCGATGAACACTGGGCTAATACGGATTTATCTCGAGTTTAGTGGCTCGTTTTATACAGTATAGCAGCGATTTCTTTGCCCAACGGCCTCTTTGGGTAAACGAACTATTTCCGCTGGGGATTTAAGGAAGTTGACTTTAACGAACCATTCGCCATTTAGCAATGACTCTCCTCGCGTCAAACGATGCTTTACGTCGCTTTGGAGTATTCAAGCCGAGTCGCGAGCTTGCATATAAAACGATCCAAATAAACACGAACAATCAGCAGTAAAACGTCGACGCGATGAAATAAAGCACGGGGACTGCGAAGTTTAATTCAGCGAATCCCAGCCTATACCGTCTTTCTTTCCCGGCGGTTTTACCGAGCAGCTACACTCTCCCTAGTCGTTAACCTTTCGGATCGGCGACGGGGGGCGCCGAAAATAGCGCACATTTCGAGTGACGCCGCATCGCGCCGCTTATTATTTCAGCGGGCATTTACGATTCGCCGCCGAGTTTCCAGCTTTCGGCGTTCTGGGATCGATCTCCCGGGGGTAACAGGAAGTATTAACGCATTGACGATGCTTTAGGTTAGTTTCAGCGGCCGATGAGATCTCCGGCAAACGGGATTTTCAAATTTCCGATTACTCTTCGGTGATACGTGGAACAAATGGACGTGTTATTTACCTTCGTAGTGCGGATGTAATAAAGCTTTTACCGAAATAACGCGCAGACGTATGCGGAAATACGAGCCAAGAACTCGAAAGTGACAGAGGGTAACGATAATACGCAAATTATTAATTTATCGAAATGTGCTTTCGTACGTAATATTGGGTAGACTTTACTTCGCTCCAAGACAAATATAATTAAACCGACTTGCGGCGCAATCTCCGCGCCGGAGAAGGGAGAGCCGCTACATGCCCTTTTATTAAGTTATAAGACAGCAGCATCAATCAAGGTTAAGTTCTATATTAAGACAGGTTTGCGAGACTCCACGTATAAGGTCGATCAAAATCGCTCTTGATGGAATATTAGACAGGTATATGACCGGTCAGCTTCTCTCCCTCCCAGAAATCTATTTCCCGGCCCGGCCGGCAGTACAAATTTCCGCGCGCGACGATAAAATACGGGACTTCCACGGGAGGAGACGTAGGTGTGTCATCAATCTTGCCGAAAAGATATCGCCCGCATTTTCCCTCGGACGCGTTGTATCGTTTCCTCCTAACCGCATACCGCAGACGGCCAGAATTTATTCATTCCTGTTTATTGTCAATCAGTTTTGTTTCACTCCACGACGAACAGGGCGGACTCCGGGTCTCCCCTCGCACTTAGAAGCGCGCCTAGTAACGAAGCGCGGGCGACAGGGATCGATGCCGGAGAAGTGACCGGCCGGAAAATTCAATGCCGGAAGCAAACGAGGCCTGCTCTGATCGATGGCTACGGCTTGCGCTCGAAATTCAATCTCGAGCGCGTTTATAACACCGAGTGGCGCTCGATAATTTCATTACGCTTATGCGCCCCCCGCGGTTCTGTGTCGTATATAGTTGTGTATAAAACTTTTTATCCAAATCCGTATTTTCTATCGGAGCAATTAAACTTTTTAGCTTTCGCAGTGTTTGCACTACGGACAGGTTTGATTACGCAGCCGTGACGTTTTAAAAGCCTCCCCCGTCCCGGCATTTATTTTTCATCGGTTACGCCGAATGTTTACCCGGCGCCAACAAAAACCGCGAGAACCGCGCGTCATCAGAAATACGACATTTTGCTCTCGATGTTTACGCGAAAAACAATTTCGCGTCCGCGCGTCCCTATATTTTCGCTGCGGCGCGTCGGTCGCGCGGCGACTAAAAAAGAGAGTCGTCGCGCGGTTGAAAAATCCGCGCACGTAGCGGCCGCGGACGGTTTTGCCGCTCTCTGCAGCCGCCCTCCACCTCGACGGCGGCGCTGCTTTGTATTGTTTTCGCGTTTTGCTCGATCGATGCGCGCGATCCCGAAATCGGGACACGTGTCTTACGGATTACGCCTCCGCGGTCCGCAAGATATTACCTGTCTCGATGGGGGAGGGGGAGGGAGGAAGGGTGCACGTAGACGCACTGCGCCAGTCGAGGCGTACCGCCTTTTTTTTTTGCCCTCCCTTCGACGGCGTTTCCGGGTTGTTTCCTCCGCTTCTTTCTTAAAATTAAAAGATAAGACGTTCTTGAGAGATTTATCCTCTGCCGAGCGAGATTAACGTGTTCTTGGGAAAGAAAAGCACGGAGGGTTGTCATTATTGTCCTTCGAACGTCGAGTGCTTGTTTTCCAGCAAGTAAAACCAGTAGTTATATACAGAACGCTCGGGGAGCGTTTAATCCGAAAAGCAATAATTTTCCGATCAGCTCTCTCTCGCTCAGCGGCGAAATTAATTCAATCCGAAAGAAAAAGCTCGCAGCGAGAAACTCAAACACGCGCGGCAAAGCTCTCTCTCTCTCTCTCTCTCTCTGTTTGCCGCGAGGGAGGAGAGTCGAAACAATGAAACGGCCTTATCGGGCCGATTTTCCGCCGGCGCGTCGTCTTCCATACTGCAAATGTTTGCGAAGCCCGCAATTCCAATCGAAGCTCCCGAAGCTCGGAAAATCTTGTTTCCGAGCGAACACGCGCGCTTAATCCGCGGCTCTCTCCCGCTTTGTGCGCGCATTTACATTAACGTTCTCTCTCTGCGCGTCGAGCGAATGGAAATCTTTGTCAATAATACGCCTCCGCCGCGCAATAATACAACACTGCAGGCCTGCCCGGCGACGCGCTGCGGCCACGGGAAATTTCACGCCGCCGCGAGTATTGGATAATGGACAGTCGACGATCGACCGAGCATCGATAATCCTGTCGATGGGCTTCGCCGCCCCTTTCAACGTCACTTTTCATATCGCTGCGTTTTCGCGACCTGCGCTAATTCAAAAAGTCTGTTTGCAGCTTAATTAAGGACGAAAAAATCGCACGGAAAAGAGCCGCTTCGTCAGCCGCGATAAATCAATTTCCTTACTTATCCCGAGTACGCGACCGAGCGAGGCACTCGTTGCTCTTCGTTTCGCGAGGGTTAAAAAGCGCGAGGGGGAGCCGACAAACATAGGTGTACGTACGTGCAGTGGTGCTTGGCGCAAACGATTCTCGATATATGTATACCTATACACACCCTTCGCGAGAGAAAGAGAGAGAGAGAGAGCAGGTAGGCAGCTTGGGATGACAACGCGAACGTGTTGCCGCGTTTATGCGCAGACTTTGCGAGAGAACTGAGAAAGGTGGAGCTTGACGGCGCGACGAAGGGAGCTTATAAGCTCGAATTTTCATCCTGCGAAATTTCGCCTCGTTGTTTCCAGAAGTCGTCGGGAGGGTCGTAAAAAATACGAGAACTCGATAAATATCCACCTGCGATATTCGCTGCAAGTTTCGCAAATTGCTTTTATCAACGGACGAATACACTTGATAAAACTTTACTCTCCCGGTGAAAGTAACAGCTCTCGGCGCGGGAATCCGAGTGTCTTAATTAACCGTGAAAAGAGGCAGAGCTGCTTCCGCAAGAAATAATTAATAAGCGGTCTCCCGTCAATATTTGTCGAGGAGGTATAAAAAAAAAACCGGAGGACGATTGCCGCGGGGGGCGTCGGAGGCAAGAACGAGAAAGAAAGGCCGCGTATTATTGCCTCCCGCATCGACGACGATAAACGCGAACGCGCGAACCGATCCGCCGCGCGGGGAATTTTACGCGCCCCCGAGTTTTTATTCGAATTTCTCCGGCTCGTTCGAGCGCCGTTTTTTTCACGAGGCTCTTCCCGCGGCGGCGTTATAACATTACTCCTCGTCTCCTTAAATTCCGCTTTGCCCCGGCTAATATCGTATACGCGATGGCCAATTCCGCCGTAGTAAAGACGCGACCGAGTGCATTATTCGGAGAGGAAACGAGAAGGAACTGCCTGAAAAAAAGCACATCGGCGCGGAAAAACGATCGTCGTCCAGCCGGAGCGTGGGGGGGGGGGGCCTTGAAAATTGCAGAGGGTTGCGCCCGCGGCATAAAAAATTGACGCCCGTATATACGCGCGAGACAGCGGGGCATGAAAAATCGCGCTCTCCGCGCGCCGGGCTGATCGATCGCGAGCACGCAAAACGGCTGCTACATTGGCCCCCGTCTGCTACGTGCCGGCGCTGTTTGCGCCCCCGCAGCTTTCTCTCTCTCTCTCTCTCGCCGTATTCGACGTTCGAGGGAACTTGGAACGCGGCCTCCTCGCGACACTCCTCGCCAGGATAAACACACGCATCTCGAAATTTCAATCTTTATTAAAAGAGCTTTGAGCGTGCCGCATTCGAATGTAAATCCGTGAGCGGCGCCCGTAAATATGTACAGAAGCGAGCGCGCGGTGATCGATAAGAGTTTTTCCTCGGCGGCGGTCCTTGTTCGGGCGAGCCGAGGCTCCCTGAAAAGAAGTCGCGGGGCGGAAGAGAGAGAGAGAAGGACGTTGGCCCCTCGGAGAGCGGAGATGCGCGGTATATAACGAGGGAAAAAAAGCCGCTTATGAATGCCGCCGCTGTCGAATATGAAATTCGTGGAGCCCCTCGAAGGATATCGAGCAAACTGCTGCTCCTGATAGGGGACTCTTGAACTTCTCTTTCCTTATTCTTTTTTTATCCTTTTTTTTTTTTTTAATCGATTGTCCGCCCTCGTAATACCTGCCCTTTTCTCTACCGCTGGCTGCTCCTCTTTGAACCGATGGATATATAGGCCGACGGTGTACCTAATCTACGATTAATTGAGCATTATATCAAAGCTTTTATTCAAAAAAGCCTTTCAGACGCTTTTCCGAAGTATTGTCCGACATTGTTGTTTTCTTCTTTTTGAAATTATTGTATTATTCCTGGACGTGTACTCTTTGAGGGGATCATTAAAATCCTTAAGAATGCTTGTAAGCGTAAAATAGCTTCAGTCATAAAAAATTCACGCTTCGCAGTACAATAACACTGCTGGAATCTCATTAAACGCCGCGAAACGATATATATTAAACCAGCTAGATTCACGATCCGGGGCTCTTGATTGAGGTGCACAAAAACCGACCAACCCGCGGATTCGGCGCCATAAAAGACGCGCGCTCTCGCGCAGGTGTTTACGGCCAAGAGCGCGCGGAGCGATAAAGCAGCTCTCTCGGCGAGTCATCAATAAGAATTTCGATTAGTCGGCGTGCGCGAAACTTCCGCAGCCCCGCGGGAATTCGCGCGCGGTATTAAAAGTACTTTGGCCGAAGTAATTTCCCACGGCGCATAAGCACATACGAGGGCAATGGTCGGGAAAGGCTGTCGGGATATCTCTCTCCCGAATAAAATTGCCGCGAACGAAGGGGTGCCACGCCAGCTCGTTTTGTTTAGCATTTTCTTCGAGTCGTACGCGCCGCGCCGTCTGTATTTTAAGGCTTTTCGCGTGCGTTATTTGCCCCGCTTGCCTGCGCGTTGTACGGATAAATATCCCTTTTTAAAACTTTGAACAATATATACTCACGACTGAAATTTCATCGGGTCAGTGAACTCACCTGAAACAAACGAAACGAAAAATTTGTTTTTATTTATACTGCCTTATAAAAAGTGCTTAGTACAGAGTACAAAAGGCGGGAGAATAAGATGGAAGGGAGAGAACAAGTGCGCAAAATGACTTTGCTGAGGGGAGAGAAAGGAAGACGGAGTAGGTTCCGGTGTAGGCGCGCGGCGTCGCTGCGGGCTCTCGGGGCGCTTTTTTGGGGGTGCGAGCTTCGGTTCCTCGTCGATGACTCACCCGAAAGTTTGCCCCCTCCCCCCCGCCTCCTCTCCTTGGCCTCAGATCAACTTTAGATGCGAGATGAAGCCGGCTTTCACGGCCGCAACGAGCCCGGGCTTTATATCCCCCTCGCTCTTACAGTCTCTCTCTCGTTCGGTTTTAAATAAATAAAGCCGGATTCCCGTACACGGCTGTGCACTCGGCGCAAACAAAAAAAAAGAAACGTCAGTAAAACTTAATGGCACGGGGGGGGGGGATTACGATTTTTCGATTTTGGGGAAATCGCGATACGGCCTCTCCGGATAGCAGTTTACGGGATGTGCAGTTTCGTGGAAATGAAAGGACTTTCCTCGAAAGTGAACTTTATGAGCTTACGAAATAAATGAAACGGTGCTTACGGGCGCAGATAAAATGCCGTGCATCGGAAAAGTTTCGAAATCGGGATTTGTTTTCTCTGTAAGTAAAATATAGATACGCGAGAGGCAGGTATCACATCTACATCGTGAGTCGTCAAAATTTCATCAGCAAACACACCGCTATCTGACAAGCAGTGGAAAACGGGATGCTTACGGAAGTGCACTGGCATCTTATCAGATGAGCAACTTTTACCATTCGATTTGTTATTAAAACATCGTCCACGAGTACAAAGATGCCCGAAGCGCCAACGAAAGAGACGAACGAAATCGGAGCTCGCGCGCGCGCATCTCTCCCGGCCGCCGATGCGCTTCCGCAGTGTCGGGCGGCCGTATAATGTCATTCCGCCTTGCGCGCGCAAAGAGAGAAGAAGAAAGGCCGCCGCTATGCTCGTTAATCGATATTTTTACACGCGCGTACACGCGGCACCCGATGCGCGCTTCCGGCAGCGGCGGCAGTCGCGTCTCGTCGGGAAATGTGAAAAAGCTTTCCGATGTGTCGAGAAGGATTTTTCCAATATTTAGTCGCTTTGCTTGTTCGCTCTTTTTTTTCTTTTTTTTTTTTTTTTTGTTACCGCCGTCGCGCCAGTTAGCAGTGCCAGACAATTTCACAGCCGATTTTCATGAGCACTCGTCGAGGAATATATAAAGTTTTGCTTTTTTATCTGGGATATAAAAAAGCGCTTTTATTCCTCCCCGTTCGTCAAACGCCAATGTCAACGGCTCGAGCTCGGTTTTTTTTTTTTTTTTGTATTAACGTTGAAACGCGACAGGCAGAAGCGCAACGGCTAGTATTCTTCTCGTCGACGTCGAATCATCGTGTTTTATGTCCCTTTAATAATGCCATTTAGCCCGAACACTGGCCGGGAGTTTATTGTGCCCATTCAGTATTATGAAACAGTACTTTAACATAATTCGCTATAAAATTGGATGCCTATTACAAAGGTTACGTCTTTGATATTTGCAACATAAAGACAAAGTGACTCTTTCAGCGAGCCACGAACATCACCGACAATCATTTTAGCCTTCATTTTATCATAGAATAGAATGAAACAATAATTGGCATTTTTTACTTTTTTTAAAAATATTCAAATTTATTTTCGAGATACAATCGAATATTTCTATGTAGCGGAAAGAATAGCTGTATCCCACTTAATTCTTACTTTTCGAGAAAAATAAAAATACGAACTAATTACGTTTGCATAGACTCTAGATTTATTTTCATAAAACAATTTCATAAAACAAACTGTATTCCCACGCGTTTCTACTGATTCCCGTTGTACGCCTAGAATTCCCATTCGACCACCCAAGTAACATCAAATGAATATCACAACAGATTTCTCGCTCGCCGCACCCCCTCCGACGCCCGGCAGCATCGGGAGTGCCGCTAATTTCACGCACTTCTAAACAAAAGACGGAAAAGAAGTCGAGCGAGCTTCTTTCTCGAGGGAAAACGGCGGAGGAAAAGCCCATCGACCTGCTCACGCTCGCCCGATCTAAAGAGATTACGCGCCTGTATCAAAGAGCCATCAGTTTGCCGGCGAGAGAGCGCGGCGCGTGCCCTCGCTCGCTCGCCTTCTCGTATAAAGCTCCGCGCGAGACGAGGAATTGGAAATGCAATTTGCGACGGAGGACGAGCAACAAGCGCTTTTTCATTAGGCTCTCCCCGAGCTCCGCTGTTTTCCTTCCTTTCTCTCCCGCGCTTTTCTACGATTTACCTTGCCCCCCACCCCCACCCCCCCGGCGCGTACACTTTAGCGGTCTGTTTATTCAGCGTCTCTGCCGCTCTCTCTGATTTACGCTCATCCGCCGGTTGAGGAAAGGTCGGAGAGCGAAGAAAGTAGAAACGCCGCACTTCTGCTCCAACGGTGCAGACGCCGCGCGACGACGACGACGACTCGCGCGTCGTAATTGCGTCACGGCGATGCGCATCGTCGCGCGCCCACGCCAGGTGTATATACGTATAGGTGTGCACGTGTACGCGGAGTCTGGCGACGCGGAACATCCCTCTCTCTCTCGTAAATCCGGCGCATGAAACTCGAATAAAGCGCGACGCGACGCGCGCGTTTACGAGCGCGAACCCGGGACATGAACTGCCGTCGCCGCAGTGTCACTTTCCGCATTGGATAATGAAGAGCGCACTTACCCGCTACTTCGAGAGAGAGAGAGAGAGAGAGAGCTTTCACGACGCGGCTGCTGCGTGACTCGATAAATTTAGAGGGACACCCTGTCGATCGCTCCTTTTTTTCCCCACATAGGTAGACCGCTGCTCCGGATCTCGTTCGAGAGGCGGACGCCAATCGTTTATCTAAGAGTTCCCCCCGCCGCGATAAAGCGTTAGAGCCGGGCGATCGAGTTTTTAAGTAGATAAAGCCCCCGTTTGGCTCTCCGCTTATCTGCAGCGGGCGGCTGCATTTTTAAGCGCACGCCGCAGATATCTATACATATAACAGCGTAGAGCAAAGGTCGATGGCAGACGCGGAGAGCGCTTCTTTTCCGAAGCCCTCCCCCATAAACAGACCGGGAGAGCAGCGCGCTTGGCATTTGCATGTTTTAATTAAACATTTAGCGCGCAACAAGGCTCGCGCGCGCGCCGCAAGTAGCTCTCTCGCGAATTAGCATAACCCGCGGCTGCTCTCGCGAGCCAATTGAATTTCGCGGCGTGGCCGTTCCCTCTGCACTTGCAGTTTTCCTCTCTAATTAGCGGCGACCTATTATTACACCGCGCGCCGCCAGCCGAGTGGAGAGGAAGAAACAGCAGACGGACTTGATTAACAGCGCGGGGGGAGGAGGAGAGTATCCTCTATTTGTCTCTCGCGCGCGGGGGCGACTACTTCGATCGATCGGTGTGGCTGCAGCGGCCCGTGAAATGCCCCGGCGTGTCTGCGCGCTTTCTTGCCCGCGAGAGAAACTTTCGGGGACTCGATCCGCGTGAGGAGAGAACTGCGTGGCTTTTTTTACTAGTCACGGCGTTTATTGCGCGGAAAAACGATAACGACCCGCCGAGCCAATTGCGCGTTATGACGATGAGGAATAGTGCGGGCTTTATGAATCAAATCATAATAAAGAATCCGAGCGAACTTTACGATTGAGGGCGGGAGGCACTGTGCGCGCGGAGCGGCAAGTTTTTAATTACGTTTTACGCACTTTTTATACGAACCGGCAAAAAGGTAATGCGCGATGCATTGGCGCCGCTGAAAACAGCCACCTGCCGCGTGTAAAAGTTTGCTTCTACCGGAGAGTGGTTGTTTTTCATTGGAGGAACAATGAGGTGTTTCACTCGACGGTCGTCAACGACAATCGACTGGCCCTTCAGATTTTCCTTTGACTCCGCTCCGAATCACGATTAGATCTCCGCGAGCGATTTTCACTCGGCTTTCCCGACGAACGGAAAAAAAACAAGAGCACGACGACGGGGAAGAAGAACAACAATGACTAAAACAAGCGGCGAGGGAGCAAAAAGCTCTCTCTCGAATTGAGCACACACGTGTGCAGGCAAAAAGAAGAAGAGCCGGCGAGAGAGAAAAAAAACGAAGACGCGGCTCTATCTCTCTCTCTCGAGAGCCTGCCGCGCGCGCGGAGGCAAAAAGAGAGAGGGTGAAAAATGCCGGGCGACCTTTCCCTTGAAGTTATTTTTGCCCCGACGTCGCTTTCTCTTCCGGCTCATCGGAGCCTCTCTCTCGCGCCACTCACAAAGGGAGACACGAACGCGCACGCAGATACCGCGACTCTTTGCCCCTAAGCCAGTTTGTTCCTCCGACTCTCCGACAAGCTCGTTTTCTACGCTAATGCATGATCAGCTCGGTCGGACTCGCGATGTTTTGACAGGCAATTAAACGAGCGCGTATCGACGAAAGTATACGTATAATAGCGGGATCGCGTTACCGCGGCGTCAAAGACTCTCCCTCTCCCTCCCGACCGGTGCATCGACGCGCTAAGCTCGGGCAAAGCCAGTTTAGCCCAGGCATTAGGAGTTCTCGGGTACCCGGGTTCCTCGCCCGGTCGGATCCAGTCGATAAAAGGGTGCGACAAGACAGGCGGCCCGCCTGCAGCGGCGCATCCGGAAAGTGGCGATTCTCTCCCTCCTCGGCAGCTCGGAGCAGCAGAGCCCGCCTAGCTGTCCTACCCAAGCGAAACGCCGCTCCACCAACCTTGCCACCCCCCGTTCAATCAATACCAGATGCCGGGGTAGGCTGCACGCAGAACCGAGAGAGAGAAGCAGCCTCTCTCTCTCTCTCGTCCTCTCGAGTAATCCCCTCGACTCGGGAGCGGAGGAGAACCAGGCCGTCGCGCAGTTCTTCGTACGGCTCTCGAGGACTGTATTATCGCCTATCGGCTATGCCGCCCCGCGCTCTTTGATGAGATTTCGCAGCGGAACGAGCGGCGCAAAGGGCTGCTGCTGCTGCTGCCTGCCAACGACGCAGCTCGCTGCTGCTGGCAACGCGGCCAACGAGCTTCAAGTGCTTTTCGGTTAATTTTCGTTTACACGCGCAGGAGAGCACGAGGCGCGCAAGAGGGCGTCGTAATACTTTTTGCGCCCCGGCGCAGTAAATTCAGCGTTATGAGCCCGGCCGAGGGAAATTGGCCCCCGGCGCCTCTCGGCCAATAATCATAACAACCGCGGCCCGCTGAATTTTCGCTGTTCCGAACGATTGCTCGGGAAGAAGTGGGCCGGGAGCTTTATTGTTTTCTCCGGCCGCGCTGTTACGAGACTCTCTCTCGGCCCGACTCGCTGTTTTGCGAAGAAAATTTACTGCGCGGCATAATACACTTCTCGGGGGACGAGTATCGTTACGCGGTAAAGACCGATTGAATTCGGTGCATCGCGATTGATCGTAAATAACGTCATCCTCTCGCCTCCTTGGAACGTAGCCCTGAAGCGATCGATGTGCTCTCTCTCTGCACACCGAAAGCGAAACTCGCCCGGTACGTTTGCACCGGGCGATAGTTGCATTAGCATGCCGGGCCAATATCGGCTAAACAAGCCCCCCGGCGGCCCCCGCTTCGAAATTATACTTCAGAATTCAATTTCGCATCTTTGGCCCTTTGATCGGCGAGGCCAAATTGCGCATCGTCACCTGAATTTCGAGTCCGCGCGGCGCGGCCGTCGGGCGCCGTTTGTCAACGCTGCTATTAATCGCGAGTGCTTTTATCGCGTTACCGGCCGAAGCGTTTTCGAGTTTAATAAAAGTTTCGAGCATTATCTCGTGAGCGAGCGTTAATAGTCGAAAAGGACAATTCCGCGTCGTTAGGCGGGAGTTCCGGGGACGCGCGTTAAAATTAGCCGCAAACGAGATTACGCAAGATTTTGGAAGGTCGCCCGGCCGAGGGAGGATCGATTATCCTTAGAATATCCATTCGCGACACGTATCCCCGCCGGTCCTTGCCGCAAGACCGGATCAGTCAAACTCGCGCCTAAAGTCTCGAGGCTGCCCGCTGCTCGATATGACAAGATAAAGCATCCGGCGGTCAGTCGGCTTACTCCCGGCGAGTAGAGCCGTAATCGGTTTGTCGGGTATAACGGCCGCTAATTGATTCGAGTATTCGGGAGTGCCGATCGATATGTATTAGAGCGACGAGGAAATTCATTCCATTAGAGCGGCGCGCGGGATATTCTTGCGGGTAAAGGGCCAATCCCGTCACTGGCCGCGTCGCCGCCGCCGGCCGAGGATGTCGAATATAATTGCGTCGCGGTCGAGTTTGCCGCGCGCACAAAGGCTCCTCCTCCCCGCGACACGGACGCGAGCTGCAGATCAAACGCCGCGCGGCGGCTCTCGACGTTGGATGGCTCGGTTGCTTGGCGCGAGGACATCGCGCGAACGCCGTGTCGACGTCTACGGACTGCTCTCATTTTTATCCAGATTGCTATATATCCGAATTGCTTGCGCGTAAAAGACCGGTGATGCTAGGCGCGTTTACGCTGGAACGCCGAGCTCGGCGCGGTTATAATGGCGATATTTCCGAAAGTACGTCGCGCAGTAAAGCAGCTGATCGACGAAGCGCGGAACAAGCCCGAAAGCGGTCTCTTCAGCATCATGATAAATCCAGGTTTTAACGCCGCTCGGCGCCGCGGTTTATCCATCAAACGCAGCGAAATTTCCCCTCGCGTGCACTTGGGGGGTGGCGGCGGCAATCGTAACTAGGCGCGCGGGATCCTGCAATAGTCGGGCAGAAATTACGACTGCGCGATAAGGATCTCGGCGCAGCTTACCGACGGGACGTGACCGAATATAACTGGTCTCTCTCTCTCCCGCGATGGGGGAGAGAGATGCTGCGCGCAACAATGCCTACTACACCCCTCTTATCGGCGTCATTTGTCCAGGGGCGGCGCCGCCCCTGGACAAATAAGCCGAAAAGGAGTCGAGTTTCGAGGCGCTATCGCCGAGGAGCGCCGGGAAACGAGAGCGATCGAATTTTATTTGTTCCGCGTAAGATAGCGGAACGTGTCGGCCAGTGCTGATGCCTGCTCTCTGCCCTAGACTACTTAGTGCCCTTTAGCAAGTATATGCGCTCCCATGAAGGGCAATTGCGACACTGTAAATACTTCTCCGAGCTGAATAAATACGCCTCCCTTTGCTTGTCGCCTGACTTTTACGAGAACAATATTGCTCTCGTGTTATTGCGATTAATGGCTTGTAGACAGAGGCTAAACGTTGCGTCTCCGACATATGTCTAAGATATCAGAAGGCGATAACTATCAGCATAAAAGTATTCGGATACAGCAAAAAAAAAAAAACCGATAAAGTTAGTCGAACCAGCGAGATTATACACAATGGAGTGCAAAACCGGCGGAAAGAAAAATTGGCCTTAGCTCCGCTAATGCCGCTCGAACACAGTTTCAACAAAAGTGTCATCCTTACGTAAAGGCGGATCGGCGCCGCCGCCAAGCCAGTTAGCCGCATTACGCTGCATTATCGGCTTCCGATTACGCGGAGAGCTTAGCCTTTATGTCGCCAATCATGCGCCAAACTCGCGCGCTCGCTCGCGCCGATCCGACGCGTTGCATCATCGCGCCGCGACGCGTCGGCACGTCCGAGCGGCTCTTTTGTCCCCCCAGTCCCCGTCGAATTACAGAGCGCAAGTTCAAAGGCACTCCTCTCTTACTCTTCTTACCTCGCGGAGAAGTCGACGACTTTACGAGTCGAATCGCTGTGTATATCCCACTTTCGGGAAAGCTCGAAAGCTCGAAATGCCAAAAATGCAGCGTCGAACGTCGGCGCGAACTCGCCGACGCTAAACGCTCGCCGAAGCGTTGTGTATACACCAGGCATGCAGCGGCCGTCGAATTCCCTTTCGCGCAGCAACAAAGCTTTCAGCGTCGAACAAGCGGCAATAAATCGTCGGGATTCTTCGGCGGCGCGCTCGCTGCCCGGAGTGTAAACACGCTCCGGAATAATAGATCCGAGAGCGCGACCGCCGCCGGCGGCGGAGCGCGAGAAAAAAGCCCGGGCGTCCACCTATATACACATATATATGTACGTCGGAAAGCGTCACGTGCAGAGAGCGAGAGCACGTTGTTCGCACGTGCGTCGGGCTCTCACGCACGCGCGTAATCCGTTGCGTAATCCCGCGACGTCCGCTGCAGAGAGCCGCCGCTATCTAGGCAAAACTTTAACCCTCGCGCGGCCGAGCGGCGGCGGCGGCGGCGGCGGCCGAGCGGCGCGAGGGAGGGGAAAATCGATGCCGCTAGCGGCCGGCCCATAAAAATTCCCGTGCACGCGAGCTTTTCGCACACCTGCGCGGCCGCGTGCGAGAGCCGCGCTGTTTTAGGAGAGAGCTTTTTTTGCCCCCCGAGGCACACACCCTACGTAGCGTTTTCTTGCTGACGACTCTGCGATGAGAGTTTCTCCGAAACGATAAAAAGAACTGCTTTTGAGAGCTGCTCCCGAGTAAAGTTAAAAAAAAAATTCATCCTCGGCGGCGGACAGGAAGGTCCATCGATCAAAATCGGCGCGTCGTTCATTAATCGGGGGTATCGGCTTGACAAAAGCCTCGGCCGGGCCTGATTAGCCTCGGCGGGGCTCTGCTCGGTAGGAGTAATAGGCGGCGGCGCGCGGCCGAGAGAGACTCCTTCCCGAGGGCGAATTAGCCCCGTAGCCCGCCGGCTGCTGCATTAATGCAGTTACCGGGCGCCGAGCAATTAGTTTTGCGGTCGTCCTAGAAATACCTGCGGCGCGAAGGACGTCACGGCGCGAAAGGGTCGGGATAGACGGATGGAGGGACGCGAGCGAGCGAGCGAGGATTATTATTGAAACGTCAGGAGGGAGGCCGACGGGATTAAAGCCATGATCCGGGAAAGCGAGAGAGACACTCCTTCGGGCACACCCGAACCTCTGTCCCTCTCTCCTCGCGCTGACTGAACCCCCGAGAGCTTTTTTTTCTATACGCACATCTGGCGTGTATTCGCTTAGAATAAAGCAAAGTACTCTCGAGTGTTGTTTAAAAAAAAATTTGCCACCGCCCTTCCCCGAGCGCGAGATGTATATATATAGAAAATTCGATTTCTGTGTATACATCGGCGCGCGCGGCGGACGCTTCGGGCGGACGACTGCCGAGGGGGCGGCCGCAATTGTTTTCGCTGAATTATTTCGCAGTCTGCTCTTTGTTTGACGAGAGGATGACACTCGTTACGGAGATATTCGCGCGCCAGTCAGTCCGCCCGTTTCCCTCCCGCGATACGGCTTTATATATTTTCCCAGTTCGCCAGTCCCCCAGATGTACGAGCCGATCCACTATTATATTATACCTCGTCGTTTCGACAATTTCAACGCGCGCGCGCGCTTCCACCTATTTTTAAACCGCGTTCCACGTCGAGACGTATTAAATTCCTGTAATGACGGGCGTTCTCTCTCGCGAAGGGAGCATCAGCGCTAAATAATCGCGTGCCTCGAGCCCGAAGCCAATGAACCGACCGGGGGGAGGGGAGAAATCGCCGCGCGCTTCTCTCGCGAGGAATTCTATTTTAAAGATGATTGAAAGCGACGCGAGCTCTCTCTCTCTTTCTCTCTCCCGTCCCGCGGCGAAAAGTCCGATCTTCCTTCTTCCCCCGCGAAGAAGGAGCGAAAGCCGATAGTTCGCCAATCGAATAAAAAATCACGCCCCGACGCGGTCGCTTAAGCATCGCCCGGAGATTATTATTACCCGGGGATTCTTGCCTCCTCCCCCGCCGGCGGCGCGCGCCTCGGGCCGAAGCTTTTCCATCGCGGTTTTGTTCCGACGCAGAAAAGCTTCTCTCTCGCGCGGCTCTCCGTTGTTAAACCCCGCGCGTTACCCTTATCGTTTGAATCGTGAGGGATGAGCGCGCCGCGGCGCCGAGTCGGGCGCGCTAAAAATTTCCTTTTCCTGCTCGAATAAATTTCACGCGCTTTCCCGAGATTTTAAGCGTCGAGAAGCGAAAAGTCCTCGAGGTATTGTTATTTACGAAAAAGAAAGCGGCCGGTAAGAGGACTGAAAATTCAGTCTAATGAAATTTACAACACTTTTACGATCGCGACAAGTTATGAAAGGTTTACACGCTACCGCGTGTTTCGCTACGACGTTTCCCCCTATATACCGGCGCGTACAACGCTCCGCGAGCGTCGGCATCGCTACGGTAAGCGAAGCGAATCAAGGGAGAGAGAGAGAGAGAGAAGGAGAGGAGAAAAGTGCCTCGCCTTGCGTGAAATTCATTGTGGCTGATTACGACGGCACGCGCCCTTATCAAAGTCAGTCGCGGGGAAACATCGCGAAAGGGCCCTCTGATAAATTGATTTTAAAAACCGGCTAAAAAAAGAAATCGTTTCGCGGGAAAGCACACCCCGAGATCTCCTCCTGTATATTGCTGTACGAGATACACTCGGGCGTGAAGGAGAGAACGGTGTATAACCCCCCCGACCCGCGCGATGATCACTGGCTCGTGCCGGAAAATTCCGCAGGAGGGAAAAAACAAGTGGACGAGAGAGGGGAATGACATCGCGCCGATGAATAAACAATGGCTTTGGAATTCCGACGCCGAGAGCCTCCTCCCCCCGGCAATTCGTCGCCTTCGGGGAGGGGGTGAAGGAAAAATTGGCGGTAACCGTGGAATAGTTAATCTCCCGTGAAGGAAGCGCTCGCGCATGTACGAACGTACGTATATATACGCAAGCCCCCTCTCGGTGCGCATCGAAACGCGAGGGTTGCACGAGCCACGTCCACCTACGCTCGACTGGGCCGCGTAGGGAGAGAGAGAGAGAGACGGAGGTTTTCATATGGGGATCGATCGCTTTTTCGAGCCGGGGGGGAAAAAGTATTTTACAAAGCCAAATTAGTCCTTCAATTTGAGAGAGAAAAAAAAATAAAGCGAGAAACCGAAGTCCGCCACGGGGAAACGAGCAACCGGGGGGAGGCGGCCCGACCCTACGATCGAGCTGAACTTTCGGGAAATAAAGGACGAGGGGCGGCGGCAGCGCCGACCGGACGCGGGACGAAAGAAGCCCTGGAAAAGCGCGCGCCCTCTCTTTTCTCTCCTCGTCTTATTACGTGCCCGGCATTGCGAGAGAGAGAAACCGGCCGGCCGCCTTTAATTACGAGTTGGGATTTTAGTTTCTCCGGGTTCTCTCTCTCTCTCTCTGTCGTCGCCGGCGACTTGTTGGATTTGTGCTCCGTCGGCTACTTCCGCGAAAAATCTGCGCCCCCCAAATTGCTGCTGCCTCAGCGCGATATCTTCCGGGTTTAAGGAATTATCGCCGAGGCTGCGTTAGCCGGTTAAACTCGCGAGATCGCCGGGCGAATTATCCGGCGACGAAAAAGCAGAGTTCAGCGTTTATTATTCGGAAATTTTGATAATAGGAAAAGAAACTGTAATAAGGCTTTGCCGCTTTCCTGAAAAAGCTTCGCTTTCCAAATGAAGGGAAAGGAGGAGAAGCGCCACTCGTGAAAAGAAGGGAAGAAACGGAATTTGTTTCGAGTTCCCATAGGCGGAACGAGAGGAGTAGCAAAGACAGAAAGAAAAACACTCGAAAAGGCGAAGCGCGAGAGGGCAAAGGAAGTAGCCAGGAATTAACAAAGTGCCCCTCTTACTTTTAAAGTTAAATAAGTTGAAAGCGAGGCGCGCAAAACCGTTCCGTTTGATACAAACACGTAGAGAGAGAGAGAGTCGGAGGCAGAGAGAGAGGCGCGGCCTCGTTAAAAAACAATCGACGCCGGCATTCAGTGTCACGGCCGCCGCCGCCGCCGCCGCGCAAAGCAAACCTTGTCTTTTACGCGGGCGAATATTTGCGAGAAGCAATTACAGGAGAGAGAGGAGCGGATCATCTGCATAAAAATGAAAGCGCTCTCGGGCTCTTGCTCCCTCCGCGGAGAGCGACCATTTGAATATGAAGCGGCGCGCAAATTTTTCGTGGGCTCGCGCCTCTATTTTTTCTTTTTTTTTTTTTGGAATAAGCTTCGTTTTTTCGGGAGAGGACGAATCGGGACGAAATTCGAGGACGCTGTTGCGTCGATCGAACTCGATAGGGCTTCTGGCAATTTCTCGTCGTTAGTGCTTTATTGCGTTTTAATTTCAGTTTTTATGGCTTTACTGCAAATTGCAACCAGTATTTTCCATCGAAAGCCACTGATTTCGTTAAAGCTCCCGCGCGCGGGCGCGCTTTTACGCTGATCAAACGAGATTCAATATATATTTTCGCGGAAAAAATATAACTGGAGAAACGCGTTTCTTCCATTTACGATGAAACGTACCCCTAAACCCCGGGCATTTAATCTTGCTTCGTACATCAAGTCGCCGGCAAAAGTGTATATAATCGGGCAAGTCGAAAAATTCTCGCGCCGCGATAATGAAAAGAAAAAAAGCGGCGACGATTAAATAATAATGAGCCCATAAAAAAAGGGGGGTCCGCCGCCGCTTGTCGCGAGTTTATTAAAAAGTCTCTGCCTCCCTCCTTCCGCACGCGGTAAATATTTGTCACGGTCGCGGAAAAATGAATGTCATGCCGGGCGCGCGTAAACGCCGGATGACAGCTGCCGCCATGAGGCTTTTTGGCGGCGCGCCATTTCCTCTTTTTCTTTTTTTTTTTGCCCCGTATACGTACATATATATATCTCTCCGCGGGCGCACGAACGTAAGCTCTCTTGTTATTCAAGGGAGATTTATCCGCCGTCGGCTTTCCGCTCGTTCCTGCGCGCCGCCGTCGTCTTTTGGCTCGCTTTTTTCGCCCGCGACCGCTTTAGCTCAAATCAATACTTTTACTCGAAAGTAAGTGGCGGCTCTGAGAATCGACTTCTTTTTTTTTTTCTTTTTTTTTCTCCCGTTCAGCTCCCGCGATTCCGAGGCGCGTTAAAGATTTAGACTGTCGGCGAGTGGAATTTAATGGGCAGCGAATTTCCGGTTTGATCGACGTAAAGTTAAAAGGCGAGCAGATTCTTTAGTTTTGGCGTGAAGTATGAATTAATAAGAGGGGCAGCGCAGAGATATATGCGGCGTTATTAAGCAATTTGGGTTAAATTATGCTTTGCCCTCAGGTTCAAATGCATGTTCCGAAAGTTCGGTCTTTCTAACTGTCAAAGTAAAGAGTAATCGTTTAGCGCGCTTCGCAAATTATTACTTGGAAGCTGCACGTAATCAATCGAACTTGCGCAAAGTTCTAATTAATAATAATATTAATCGCAAACGTAAAACGCGATTCAAAACGCGTCTCGACAAGTCGAACGTAGACCCTCCAAAAGCAGTAAATCCCAAATCAACTTTTCTCGTTATAAGAGAAAAAATTTGCAAATCGAACTACTACTCTCAAGTGTCGCGTAACGAGCGAAATTTGTCCGCGCAATTTATAAATTCGATATACGACGTGTACGAAAATCGCGAAAAAGTCGAAATCCCACTACATTTTACCGGTAATAAAACGTTCCGCGGAGAGGAAAGGCTTTAAAGAGGCTTTCCGCTGAAATAACCTCTCGCGGTATTTTCGCACGGAGCCCCACGCGAAAAATTCCGGTCAAAGAGATTCCCCCGCTCGAGATCTCGCGTACGTACGTTCGACAAAACGCACGGAGACCCTGGAATAACAGCGGAGAGCGAGTCGAGTACTTTTCCGCACATCCTTCGCCCGGGACGTAAGTAAGTTCGAATCCGTCCGCTCGTTAAAGAGAGAAAAAATATTTGTCCTTGAGGAACGTAAAGTCCGCTTCCGATTTCCCGGGATCTCCTCTTTTCTCTCCGGCGCGCCTCGACGAAGAAGTTTACTTTAACGATCTACCGTTCTGTACACGCGGCTTTATATTCTTTTGCGCAAGAGTCAAAAGAGAGCGCGCGGCCAGAACGATGAAAAATCTTCGGGGAAAAAGAGCGGAATTTAAAAAGTAATCTTCGGCGAAGCTCCTCCCCGCGAGTACGCTAATGTACGTATCGGCTAAGGTTTTTCAGGTCCCGAGAAAAATCCCGGACGAAGAAGAAAGTCCCGAGGGTGTTCGGTCGCCGTATATATACACGCGTATAACGTATATAGCTTCGGCGGCCGGCTCTCTTGCATGTTAATCCCGCGTAAAATCCCTAAGTGATTGCGCGCTCGTTCGCTCGGGTACTTCCGCTCTCGCCGAGGCTATACAGGTTCCGAAAGAAACGCGCCCGCCGCGGACCCCCGACACCTCGTTACGGAATAATTTCCATTCGGACACGGTGCCCTTTTTTTATTCCGAGCCGAGCTGGCTCTTTCATTCCATTAACGCGACGAGGATCCCTTTCAGATTTCTGGCTACCCCAGAGCTCGTGCAACGAGTGGACTTTCGATATCGGACGAACTAAACCGCTGCTTCTTTTCCGATGGCGAGGAGGTCCTTTGTTATTTAGAGGCGACAAAGTGGATTAGGAAGTAAGTTACATACGTTCAGGGGAGGAGAAACAAAGGCGGTACACGCGGTACCGTACAGAGTTTTTTATTACAGAAAGCGAGTGCGCTCAAAGGTCACCCGAACTCGCCGGGTAGCAGAAGAATCGCGCTCCGCGCGGGCCGGAAGCGGAAAACGACTTCTCCCGCGGGCGGGGCTATCTCGCGCGCCGACATTAATATCGCGACCCTCCTGCGTGACAAGCTACGATTTCATTCCTCGCGGCTCTCGAGTCCGTTAGCCCTGCCGTGTGTCTGTGTGTGCGGAAGGTTAGTACTGCCTTTCCGCACGTAAGAAAGAGAGTATCCGAGTTTCAGGTATACGGAGCTTCGCCGTGCGTGGAACGCGTCGCGGGCTTTCTTTCTCTGTGTGTATACGTGGCCGGAGATTGATAAGCGCGATTCACGACATTCGATAGCGGTGAAAAACTTCTGGGTGACTGGGTTGCTTGTTTTTTTTTTTTTTTGTTTTGCCCCCGAAAGCCTGGCAGCGGCGATGAATGAACTTTGGGAAAACCGAAGTAGCCGCGGGAACGGTTTACGTTTTTAGGGTGGAGAGAGATTTATCGGGGCACTCCGAAATTACAAATGGTCTTGCGCCGGAATTTAATTATTGTTTACGTCATGAAGAGATGGCTGATTGATCGCGTCACCGCACGAATTTATGCGGTCATTAGCTCGGCGAAATGTCTTCCTACCGAAGTCCGATTTTTTTCCTTTAAATTCAAACCTTTAAATTTAGTTCAACCGATCCTTTACACGCCGAAATATTCGGAAATAGCCGGAATAATCGACGAGGCAATCGCAAAAATATTTGTTCGAAAATTCAAGCGTAGGTAACGCGTGAAAAAATGTGCCGTCAATCATCGGTCCCTCTCCTCCATCGACATTCCGAGACGAGACGTCGTCGCGCCGATCGTTTCGTTCGCCGCGCGAATTCCGCGCCGCGCCGCCGCCGCCGCCGCGCGCCGAGAAATTATTCGAGAGCCCGCCGCCGCCGCCCGGTCAGCTTAAATATTCAAGAGTTCTCCGGAGAGGGAGGCCTTTTCCACATCGCGAATATCCGTTAATTACTCGACGCGCGCGCGCGGCGAAAGAAAAAAACGGAATGTCTTTCTCTCCGAGAGACTTTCTCTCTCTCTCTCTATTTTCCTTTCTAGGCGCGCCGTTCGCTCGCTTTTTTATTCCGGCTTCCTTTGCTCCACTAGACTGGACTCGACCTTTTTTTCTTTCCCTCTCCCCGGGCTTTGTTCCCCATTTTTTACAACACTTTTGTTTCTTTTCCCTTTTCCGTATATAAAGTATTTGAAAAATGGAAAAAAAAAGAGCCGGCACAAAAAATTTTTCCCGGCGAATGAAAATTAATGATTCGGCCGCGAAATCGAAAATCCCCGCGTGCATATATACAAAAAATCCGTCGGGGAAGAGAGCTGCGAAATAAATGTGCAATCGAAAAAGGGAAAACAGCCTCTGCCAACTCTTGTTCGTCCGGTGAAAAAAAAAAAAAAGTTGCCCGCGGAGCCCTCGAAGCGGTGCATAATGCCGGGCATTTAAAAAAGCAGCCGAGCCTGGAAATACAAAGCCGGCGGCGGAATATTTCGGCAAAACGGATTTTCAGCGCTGCCGACTTCATTTCGGGTTCCCTCCTCCGCCAATTCCTGGCATTCATTTCCTTACATGCCGCGCGCACATCCTCTGCTTTGCATGCGGCGCTTGTGTATTTTTATTTTTTGTTTCGGGAATACCGTATATATACATATAAGGGGCCTCGGCGCTTATTTAACTTGCAAACAATGTTAATTCGCGCTCGAAGGATATAAAGCTGCCGCTGAGCCCGGAGAAAGCCGATACGTCGGAGCTTTAAAAGAGGAGCTGCCGCTGCTGCAGCGACTCATTAAAAATTAAATTGTCGGCGCGGCCCTGCGCGCAGACGCGCGCACTCAAACGGATGTCGAGAGGAGAGGAAGCGCGCCGCTTTTTTTTTCCACTATCGTCGGCCGGAATTGCCTTTGAGCGACGAGGCTCTCCGCGTCGTTCGTCCGCGTTATCTGCGCGGCGCTTCGTTTATTAAACTATGAGCCTTAATGAGATCGGTTATAAGCCAGATATTATACCGATTTAGCTTAATCTCGACATTATTTTTACGCGGACCTCTATACATTTTTCTTTAAAGTTTACTTACCCATTCGGCCAAAGACCGCGATAATCTGCGGAAGCAGACTGCAACAGGATGCGCTTATATTCGGCGTTAATTAGCCGCCGATAAGGAAGAACCAAAGCCCACCTGCCTTTCCGGAGGCCGCCGGGCTAAAGATGGGCTCATGCTCTAAAAAGAAAAAAAAAATTGCGGGGAAACGAGCTAATTGGGCCGATAAAACAGGATTGTACTTCCCGAGGGCAACCTCGGGACGTTGCACTCGTTTCGGGGAAGAGACCTTCCAATTGACTTTTACAGCTTTATTAGAACGAAAGGAAATCTGAAAGTCTCTCTCTCCCTCTCTGTTTCAATTTGAGATTTCGAGAAACGAAAAGAGGGCGTATCCGAGGGAAAATTCGAGGACCTCAACGAAGGGATTCCCATGCAGCGGATCGTCTTGGGGGATATACCTGAGGGACCCTTTAATTTCTACCCCCGCAATCGACGTGGAGGACGACGACGTCGCTCTCCGGCGACTTCCTCCCGCGTCTTATGCAAATTTATGCGCGCTGCCATTCGCCGCGCGCCAATTCCTCTCCGCGCGCGCCACGCTTATGGAAATCAGCGGCAAGACGGCGCGGCGTTCGTGCTCTCTCGGGTTTATATACGGAACCCCTTCGTCACGGCTACCTGGCCCCGAAATTACCGCCAAAAACTTTCCGACCCGATTGTTTGGGCTTAAATCTTTGCTTTTACGTCCGACTGGAGTTCTTTTCGTTTCGAGAGCAAATCGGAGGAATAAAGAGTGCGGCGAGGGCATGAAAATCCGATAGCAAACCGACTGAATTACCGCGGAATCATCGAAGAAGTTACACGCGCAGCCAGCAGTTCGAGTGTCTAAACGGCCATTATCTTGAGAAACTAGGGCCTTCTGAATGAACTGTGAGCACTGCGCGGGCTTCATTATCCCGGACTTCGAAGGCAATCTCCCGAGGCTCTATTAAAACCCTTGACCCGGAAGGTACATCTCGCGCAATCGGAACAAACATCGCGGTACAGAACTGCGATTGATCGAGCGGAAGAAGAGGGAGAGAACGTCGGATGATGGTTATCGGCGATGCTCGAACATCAATTACAAGCACACCGCGCGGCTCGCAAAGAAATCGGTTAACGAGCAAGGCAGCGCGCACGTGCACCCCGAGTCTGTTATTAATTCTCGGGCGGTTACGGTGCATTAGCATATCCCGGGAGCGTGTAAGTCGCGAAAGATCGCCATCGTCGTGGGCCGAAAAAAAAAGGAGCGGAAATAAAGCTGCGCGGGTAGGGTCCGCCAATCGGACGCCTATATGCATTTTTTCGTCGTTTGTTAAAATGTGACGTTTGAAATTCTAGTTGCCAATCACAGCGCGGAAAACGAGGCGCTCGATTAATTCGTTACATCTGTGGACTCCGAGCGTCGGTGAAAACCATCGACTGTCACTATACACCGCTCCAACCCGGCGTGTGCGTCAGCACACAAAGCCCCACAGCTTGCAGCGGGCATTCCGACAGAGATAAGCGGGGGCGCCGCCTCCGGGTGTTATAGCGCGCAGAAGCGCGCATAATGCGGAGAGAGCGGCCAGCGGGCTGCGAAATCGCGGCAATTGTTCTAACCTGCGAAATTAGCCCGGCTGACTTATGCGCGTATGTACGTATATACGCGCGCGGCCCCGGCCTTGTTTTTGCCCCGGGAAATTTATTCCGCGTTCCGTAATTGAATTTCTTTTTCTTCTCCGTACGCGGCGGCGCGCGGGGCGAGAATTGCATTTCGCTGACCGCTCGTAAAAAGCTGGGGTTTACGGTCGGCCGCTGTGTACGAGAGTCTCCGAGCTCCGTAATGATAAAGAACGCGTTTAAATGCGCGGGGAGTGGCCGCGTGTCGCGCTGCTCTTCGCACGGGAAAGCTCTCTCTCGACTTTGATCCTGTTCTCTTGATGCGAGGGTGTTAATAACGGATGTGCAAGCTGTCTCTTTTTTTTATACGAGGAAGCCAAATAAGTACGTTGTTGCGACGAGCCATTTGCGTTTAAGGACGTGAAGATTTTGCGTTTAAAACCATTATAATAAACACGACATATATATTCGCATTAAAGCAGAATTATGTTAAAAAAACTGTAAATCAGAAAAGCACTCCTGCAAATCCAACGACAGCTATTTCTTTAGAAATCTTGCAGCGAATACCTAGCCGGAGGCATCAGCGCCCGGCAGCTCGCGGCGAGCCGAGAAGAAGAAGAAGAAGAAGAAGAAAAAAAAGCTCGCGCGGGGAATCCCCTAATTGCGGAAGAATCTCGCTCGCGGATGCGGTAGTGTATACGCGCGAGAGACGGCTCGAATGCCTGCTCGGCGCTAATTGAATTCTTCTCGTCATTATGCCGCCTGGTGCACAAAAGACGCGCGCGAACGCGGACACCCTCGCGGGCGGCAGCTGTGTCGCTCTCTGCGGCCCTGCCGCGTTCCTCGATTATATACCACGGAGGAGATGATGCATGTTTGAGACGCGCGCGGAGGGTGGGATGTTTACGAGCGCGGGGAGACGTCGGCTGCGGGAGATCGGAGCTTCAAAGACTGATGGCTTCCTCTGTTTGTTCGCGCGGCTATGCTTTTAAAGAATTTCGCTTCTTCGAATGGCTCAAAAGACGAGATTCTTGAAATTAAGCCTTTTGAGGTACTTTTGAAAAATATACGAACTGCCTTCGTTCATTTTTAAATCGGAAAACACGACTGTGAGTTATTTAGACCGTTTAATTATTTAAAGATCAAATCGTTTATCATTTGAATTATTCATTAAGCACGTAAAAACCGTTGCTCTCATAAATAATGACTCTGCATTTGTTTGACCGCAACGTCAAGGGGCGCAAATATATCATCAATTTTCAATCAAGACTAATGCAAGATATTTTTATTTCTGTTACACTTAACATCGATTTCTAACTATACCAAATGATAAAATTAAATTCTAATTGAACCAAAAAAAATGTATAGTATTTTATTTTTACAGCATTACTTCAAAGCTCGACTCTTTTCCGGGTTAAGAATACAGCGATCGAAGATAGATTACGGTGCGAATATGCAAATAACCGGCATGAAACGCGAGAAGAACTCGGAGTAATTTATTATACCCGAAGAACTTTTGAAATAATCATTGAATAATTTTCCGTCTCGACAATGACGAAATCGAATGAACGAGTGCCGCGAAGCCTTCAATAATTCACCACTCCAATCCCATCGCAAATCGGCTTGAATTATAAATCCCCCCGCAGACAACGATATTTCAAGACAACCGCCGTCCGGGGGAATATATATATACAGTTTTCGGTCGAAAAAGCAAGTTGATTTGAAAAAAAAGCCATCGAGTCACGGGCAGGTGCTTCTGAAAATAACTTCCGAAAAAGTTCTCTCTCTCTCTCCCCGTCGGGATTTCGTTATCTCGCGCCCGAGGCGCACTCGTTAAAGACCGCGCGCGCGCGCGCGTCGTTCGAGGGCCAAGATAAAGCGTTCCGCTGTACGTGAGATTACCCCAGTCTCCTGCCCGTGTGGTTGTTAATTGTTTTTCAACGGCTCTCAACTCATTTCACCCTTTGATTTTGGCAAACGAGTTTTTCGGCTAACCGCTTTCAGCTTCGTTTCTAAAGTTTTTCGTACAAATTTTCAAGCTCGTTTTTGAAATATTACTTTGAATCATTACGTCCACATAATTGTGCTGAATAAGACGCTATATAATTTTTCTGCGTCG
The DNA here is from genome assembly GCA_035047165.1 of Ormyrus rosae. Classification (NCBI taxonomy): domain Eukaryota; kingdom Metazoa; phylum Arthropoda; class Insecta; order Hymenoptera; family Ormyridae; genus Ormyrus; species Ormyrus rosae. Next base: position 2,959,123 of record JAWWML010000001.1, read on the forward strand.
CATATAACCAGCCCTGAAACCTCGGCGGCGAAGGAAACTGCACCGCTAAAGCTCGCGAGCAGTTAATTAATATCGCGCACCGTGACTTTGTGTAATGAAGCGTTCCCGGCAAATGGTTCAAGGCGTTGCTGCCGCTGCAGAGTGGTATCAATTATCCGGGTTGTGCGCTCGCGTTTATGGCGCGTTATGTGGAACGATGAGCAGACAGGCGAGCTTTGTTTTTCCACGTTTGCGGCATGTGCGCTTCGAAATACAGAATTTTTCGACAGAGTTAATAATGCTCGTATTCAAAGCTTCAAAGAGCAATCTCCTCGACAAACAAAGGTAATTTCGGGACATGGTTTTTAATGTTAAAATATGAAAGAAGCCACGTCCCATGCTTGATTTTTTCAAAGTTATAAGCTTTTTTAGCGAAAAAATGCAGCAGCTAACTATAACATATTTTAACTACCAGTAATCAAAAGATAGGATCAAATCCTATCAATAAATAAAATTTCATCAAAAAACCTTTATTTGTTCAAAATTTATTGGAAAACAACAAATTGACCATTAAAATAGCATAAAAAATCGACGAAAGCTTAGCTTATTTTGTTGTAAATTTTTATTTGGCTGTAACTTTTGAACAAATAAAGATTTTTTGATGAAATTTTATTTATTGATAGGATTTGATCTCATTTTTTGATTGCTGGTAGTTAAAATACGTTATAGTTAGCTGCTGTAAAGTTATAAGCGATTAAACAAAAATCGATTTTTGTTAGATTTTCGCTAAAAGAGCTTATAACTTTGAAAAAATCGAGCATGGGACGTGACTTCTTTCATATTTTAACATTAAAAAAACCTATCCCGAAATTACAACAAAATCCATGATCCAAAAGTCGCGGACTCTCCTCGTCAGTGCAAACAAGTCAAGTTTGGAGAAATCGTCATCGATCATAAATCCACACGAAACGCAGGCCTAAAAAAACTAAACAAAAATCGCAAGAAGTTTCCTTCTCACCGGAAAAACAAGCAAAAACTTGTTGTTGGCACATCCATCGAAATCTCGCCCGGCTTTCGTACATATATAACGAGCTGCGCGGAGGCACTTTTCAATATGAAGCCTCGGAATGATTCGATTAGGGGACGGAGAGAGTAGCGCGTGGAAAAAGGTCGAGAAGAAAGCGCGCGTTTACCCTCTTTCGGTTCGAAATTCGAGGCGAGCGCCTGACGCGAGGTGTCTCGCGCAGAGCTGCGACCGCTTTTTCCGGCGCGCGCGCCAAAGTGCCAGACTTGTCGCAGCCCATTTTCGGCAACAACCTCGTGCGGAGCCTGTCAGTCGCGGGCGAGGCTTCCTGCGGTGGAGAGAACCGGCATCCCACCCCACCCGAGTAGAAACTTGTAGCTCGGCGCGCGTCTCCGTCGTGTGCGTCGTGTATCGCTTACGCGGGCAACTCGCTGGCAACTTTGCTTATAATGAGGCAGGCATTCGATTCTCGCGCGGCTGATTATTGCTTCTCTCCGCGCGCTGCCTTGACTGACGGGAGGGGGAGGATCCTCGTCGAGGCTAAACTTTTCAGCCCATCGGTTTAGTGTATAAGCGATCGCGGAGAGAGGCTAAAAGCGAATTTCGCCGAAGTATGCAATAAAGGAGGCCATTGTTTTGCCTAACGCTTGACAATAGAGCCAGACGGAATGACATTCCGCGGCGGCGCTTATCTCCGCCTAGTCCGGAGGGAATGAAAAAAAAAAAGAAACTAAACACGCGTACATTATTCCATCAAAGTCAATTCCCGCGCGCAAACAATGGAAAATTAAAAGGGTTAAGGGGCGCAGACGGGGGGAGCCGGGCATCCCCCGCCGCTGCCCGAGGAGTCTCTCTTGTGACTTATTGTTCCGAGGCCGAGAACGACGCACCCTTTTCGGCCCCGTCAAGATCCGTATAGAAATCAATGTCGGGGTCCGCGTTATTAATACTAATTCGGAGCCTCGCCGCCGCCGATTGAAAATTCGCACGCGCGGGACAATGCGATGCAGGCGCCTGGCGACTTTGTTTAATCTATTTCGGGGATATTACATGTACGCGGCAAACACGGCCGGCTGTTACGTTTATTTCCATATTACGTGCCGTGCCGTCGCTTCCAGATATCGTCTTTCCCCGGCACGCCAAGTTCCGCCGTCGTCCTTTTCTCCTTTTCCGCGCAGCTGTTTCGGCATTAACGTATCTTCGCTGATTTTTTCCCGACAATTATATTATTTCAATTCGAAATAATCAATGCCGCTGATTAATGCAGCAATAATATCTCCCTTCGTCCTCGGCGCGCGGGACCCTGACAGCATTTGTCGGGCCGTCCCCCTTGAGCAAACAATGACGACGACTCTGGGTCGCTTTTTCGCAGCTCTCTCTCTCTCTCCCCCCGCACGCGGGGCAATTGCAAATTCGTGTAGCCGCTGCAGGATCCGATTAAGCGGCACGCCCGGCGTCCGCCGTCCGATTCGCTTGCGGAAAAACTGTATTATACCCGAAATGGAGCGCTTTTGATTGGATATTCCTGCACTCTTTTTTTTTCTTTCTTTTTTTCAACGAGCGCCGCGTAATTTCATTTGCATTCTCCGGCGCGGCGGAGAGAGAGATATTAGTAGATTTAATCATTGCCGCTTGATTAAAATTTTTATCGAGATTGGCTTTATCGCCGCGGGCCCGGGGGCTCCTGCTGCAATAATTCGCGAAAAAAGAATCCGACGATCAATTGCCGCTGCCCCGCACACACCGAGTTTAATTCATTACTCCAATCGCGGCCCACTCGAGCCGGTCCGAGCGCAGCCTCGTTAACGACGCGTTTTAGGGGGCTTACGTTCTCATTGAGGCTTTGTTCGAGCGTAAAAAGAGCGTAATAAAAGAAAAAGGACGAGGCGCCCGCAGTGATAAGTTAATTATGCGCCTTGGAAAAAGTATACGTTATCTCGCGCTAATTTAATCATTTTGAGAATACGAAATATGACGTAGGACACGCGAATACAAGATGTTGTCAAACGACGAAGAAAGGCAATAGAATCAGAGTCTAAATTATCAGACGTACAGTGAATTAGGCGCGGGGAAACGTACATCGCCTCGAGCCGGGGAACGTTTAACGGCGACGCGCGCGCCTCGGAATCCCGGCGGATTTAGCGCCGCGGGGGGGGAGGCGCAAAACGAAAGAAAATCGCCGCGGAAAGGTAATTTGCGAGCTCTTTACGAGCCCTCCTCCTCCCCCTCCGGCGCACTCTTTTACGACGCAGGTATATACGCACTCGCGCGCACGCAGGCCCGTATTTAGATTCGAGGCGAGGCCGATGAAATGGGATGTACGTGATGTGCCTGCGCGCGGCCAATATTCCCTTGCTCCTCGTTTTTTCTTTTTTTTTTTTTTCTTTCGCTTCCCCCTTTTCCCATGTATATATCCCCGGCGGCGGCGCTCTCGAGGAAAGAAGCCAAGATTGACGGGCATTATGTACTCACCGTTCTCGGGAAATTGATCAAGCGACGACTGCACCAATCTGCGCTCTAATGCCGCCGCGGCGCACCGTTATTATCCTCCACCTGCAAATCACCAATCGGTTAGGACTCCGTTTCTGGCTTCCAATGTATAGGAATATAAATATACGGTAGAACTCGGCGTTTATTGGGACAGAAGGCGAACAATGGCCAATTTAGATCGTCGAAATCATTCTCGGGAAAAAAAAAAAATGTCAAGAGTATGGCTAAGAAGGTCAAAGCCGGCTGGTGGACAGGCGCGGCCCCTGTAATTGAATCGGCGCTATCCGATTTCGAGCGGTAACTCGAGCGTGTCGCGCCGGACTCAAGACGCGCCGTGCGGTCGAGCGCTCCCGATATATATATATACATCCCTCAAAAATGTCGCAATAACGATCGCGACTCCTATATATCTTCGGAAGAAAGTGAACGGCGTCTAGACGCGAGCTCCGATGTATGCGTGTGTATATGCCGATAGATGGCCCGATAAAACTGATCGCGGATCGCCGACGTTCTACGGCGGAGAGAGACTGGGTTGCGAGTTTTTGCTCGGTTAATGAGGCATTGAGCGATGGTAAGGATTCGATAGCTCGAATGGTAATGCGTTGTTGCGTCGATAGATTGTCGGGGGGAAATTATTAAAATTAAGCGAGGGCTCCAATCGATGCAGAGGTTAAGCGTATAACTTCGTACGGCTGTAAATCATCTTATTATTTGCTGTCTGATCGGACAGCTTTCTCCGTTAAGCAATCGCACAACTACTGATTATCTATATGTGTTTCAAAAATAAACCAATATTCAATGCAGAAGATACGCTCCGCGACCCCAACTCGAGCCAATTGAAGTCCATTGAAGGATATACACCCGGGCACGAGTTTCCACCGCGAGTCAAATTAGAATTCAGCTCCGACAATTTGTAAAACGATTCCTTCCGGCTGCGAGAAGCCTCGGATTTTCGGAAATTCGCGTCCGCCCCGTCGCATCGCTCGATACAGCCGCTCGCTCGCTAGAATCTCAAGTAAACTCGGGAAAACTAGATGTAAAGCGTGGCTGGGAAACAGCAAAGTTCGGCGCCGAGGTACAAGACGCTCCCCCACACTATCCAATTCGCGGAGCGAACTTTCCTCGGCGGAGAGAATCGCTCTCTGCGTTTCCAATCATGAAAAGCGCTCTCTGCTTTGTTCTTCTCTAGTATATTTTCTCACCGACGTATACATAATATAACCCGACCGGAGGAAATTTATATTCCGGCTTTTCCATCCGCGGCCGCGGCTCTTTTTAACGAGTAGCAACAAGACGCAATTGGTAGAAAAATTGAAGTGGCCTTGAGCTTTATAGCACAAAGGCTCCGGCCACACAGTTAATTTCCCGGCTAAAAGGTAAAGCGGTCTCCGAGCGCCAACCTAACGAGCTCGAAAGAGCACGGCCGCGAAACGACTTTCCGTTCGATCCTCGCGCGGCGAAAGGTCAAACAATAAACAAGAACAAAAGAGCTGCACTCGCGGCGCACAAAAGCGCTGCAATAAAGCGGCGCGCGCGGAGAGCTCGGCGTAATTCGCAGGAAATTAGCCGCGCGGCGGGTATACTGAACCCGCGGGCGATCGTCAACCCGCTCGACCTACATTTTCTCGACCGAGCTTTCCTTCCAGAAAGTCAGAACTTTGCGCGCGGAAAACGTGGGGGCAAAGGGAAAACTCGCGCCTCTCCGACGAGGTCGCGCCGCGCGCGTCAATTCCCGAGAGTTTCATTTCCTTTTCCCGAACGAAATGTCTTTTTCGGGCACCGCGCGCGACATTATTTCAGAGGAGAAAAATGCCTTCACAAAGAGGAGGAGGAGGAGGAGGGAACAAAAAGCGCAAGGAGCCGTACACGGGGCCATAAAGTGGCAAAGCCAATTTGTAAGAGAGGGGTACAAAAAAAAGAAAAAAAAGCGAGGAGGAACGCTCACTCGTAAAAGCGCGAAATTAAGTCTCTCTGGTCGCGCGCGTTTACGACGTCGCAGAGGCGCGTCCGCGCGCGCGGGGTGGAAATGAAAAATGCAGCGCGAAGATCGAAGCTGCCACCGGCTCTCTTTCCGCGCCGGATAATACCGCGCCGCGGAGCTGCAGCTCGCTCGTCTTTTATACAGAGGAGGGAGGCTGTCGGCCTGCGTCTCGCTAACGACGCTAAGTCACGTGCGACGTTATATTCTCTGCGCCAGGTAACATATATATATATATAGTATACTCGAGCACTTACGTTAGCCGAGGAGACGCGGGCGCTGATGTGTGTGCGCGCGACGTGAAACTCGAGCCCGAGAGCGTTTACCCGTAAATTTAGTTATTGTACGATTAGCCGAAAACCAGGCCAGGCCGCATCGATGCGCTCGCGGGCAAAGTTTCTCCCCCACCCCGCCCCCCTCCCCGTCGCTCGCGGCCCGCCGTCTTCGATGACGTTTTTCCACGCGTCTACGAGCTTGATGAAACACGTCGGAGTTTTCCGCTCAAAGTCTGGTTAATTAAAAATTCAGGAGGGCAAAAACGTTGGATGTTATATATTTCCGCCCGAGGCAATGCGCGCGCAAGCCGCGTAATTAAAATTGCAGTTTTTTCCGTTAATCAAGCGGAAAAGCACTTTGCGCGAGTCCTCGAATCGAGTGCCGTGCACGGCGGAGATTTTTCTTGATTACGATCGTCGGAGTTTTTGATAAAAATATAATTCGACTTGCCGTTGAACGAAAATTATCAAAGACGGCCGGGCGGAGGGCAGGAAAAGAAAACTATTTCCGCGGTCAACAAACGAGCGTTACTTCCGTCATTTATCGGAGGGCACTCCGGCAAGCCGAAAGGAAAAACTCGTCCATTCATTCTAATCTAGGAAAGTATTTTCCACGTGGTTAGCCCTGAAAATATTGCTCCAGAAAGAGGAGGGTGAACAATGGAAAACACAAAAAAAAAGCGCGGGGTGGGGGTGGGGGGCAAAACAAAGGAAGAGTTTTCGCGAGAGAAAAAAGAAAGCCCCCGCGGCGGCAAAAGCTCGTGACACTCCGAGAGAGAGAGGCGCGCACGAACCCAGTTGAAATATCGACCGCATGAAAATAGCCGGTGCCCGAGCGGAGCGGTCAGTACGGCGCGCGACTCGAGATTTCCGCGTTTGACGGCGCATCGACCGGACGGCTCTCGCCTCTCTCTCTCTCTCGCTTACGTACACACGTACACCTACATAAACGTGTCGCCGCGCGCTTTTTCCGATGAGCTTTTCCAGAGAGTTTGCGCCGCTCCAGTTGCGATTCCGGTTCGTTGTACCCCCCCGCCCGCGAGAGGATTATTGGCAACGACGACGAGAGACGAAGCGCGCGATATAGTTTTTTTTTTTCTCTTTCGACAAAAGCTCGAGTTTTGAGCGACGAGCCGCGCGTGCACCTTCCCTTTAAAAACAAAAAATGTACGTCGGCCCGGATTTTTTTTACCCTACTTTCGTTCGACGACTTGCAGAACCGCGTACCCGGTCGAGCCGAAAATTTAATCTCTTCGAGGCGCGGGCGAAAGAAACAACACTGTAAATTAGATCCACCGTTGGGGTCGTTAAAATGTAGGTTACGACGCACTCAAACGACCGGCCGCCATACATCGCTAAGCGCAGCGCCGTAAAGAAAGCTGCCGAGGAAGCGAGGCCGACGTCCGGCTCGATTTCCCCGGGAAAAAAATAAAGAAGATTTACTCGAGAGGGAGGCGGAGAGACATCCACCCCCGCTAAACGTAAAATTCGAGTTTAAGGCGCGCAGCTCGAGTGTTAAACTGTTGCTGCTGCTGCTGCTGCGGCGGCGGAGAGCGGAGGGAGAGAGAGGGAGAGAGCCGAGAGCGATATAAAAAGGAGAGAAAAAACGAGGAAGCGCCGACAAGTGTAGGGTTACGATAAACTGTCGAGACAATAGACGACGCGATGCGTGAAGCCGGGAATAGGGTTACTCGAAAGAATCTCGAGAGAGGCGAATTTCGCGGTCGTTTGGAAATTCCGCGCGAACGAGCCCCGTCCAACCTCGTTAACGTATATAATCTTGTAAATTCATTAATAAAAGTGACTAATTTCCGTAATTGACTTGGGGGGGCGTCTCGCGTATATCTCCCGCGCGGCGGCCGGAAACCGAGCCATCGAAGAGCCCTCGAGGTATACTGTTATATAAGAAAACGCGGAAATGGCAAGGTGCCCTGCGAGCTTCACCGCCGCTACTTGGTATTCCCCGAGTTCGGCCGAGGACGTTTTCGAAATTTCAAAATCCCGCTCGCCGCGTCGTAAAAAGAGAGAGGACGTATCCAGGAGGGAGGGAGGTCCGAGAAAAGCTCGCGGCCGGTTATACGGCGCGCGCGCTCGAGAGCTCGGTAGTGGGAAGGGGCGAATTTCATAAACTTTCGCCGTCTGGAAAGTTCTCGCCGAGAGAGAGAGAGAGAGAGCGACTGGACGTGAATAGAAGATCGAGTGCGATAACGGGCCTCGAGGCGGAGGTGCAGCCCTCCAAAAACAAACGCGAGGAAGATATTCGCGGCGGGCTTCCGCAACACTTTCAAACGCGTTCGATAATGGCCCGCAGCTGCCACTGATAGCGACGCCGTTCTTTCGATAAATCGCGGGCTCGATTATCGCCGGTCTCCCGGAGCGCGTCGGCGAGGAATCATATTCGTCGCGGGAAACGCGATCCGCGGCGAGCTCTCGGATATGAGGCGGCAGCTGCCCCCGAGAGAATAATATAAACGCCCGCGGCGAGATCAAAGAGTCGCGTCTCTCTCTCCCCGAAGCAGGGCAAACAATCGCGCGTACGACCCGGGTCTGCCAGGGCAAATATGCCGAAGTCCCTCTTTCTCTCTCTCTTGGATCTCGCGGGTGCGAGAGGAAGGAGCGAGAGGAACGAACGGCCCGGGGGTAAGTTTGTCCACGCGGCGTTCGAAAACCGCGCCGGCCTCCGCATCGCGCCGCAAATCAAAGTTTTCGGGAGGAATTCGAGCACCTCCCTCTCTCTCTCTCTCTTGATAGTTGTATCGAGTAACGTGTGTTTGCCCTTGGAATTATCCGGATACCCCGACATAATTTTCGTTGATATTATACGCGTAATTAATTTCGTTATTTTAACGATTGTCTACTCGAAACGTTTACGTTTTTAAGGGTCGTTACTGTAAAGGAAGATCAGAAATCTGAGTCTCTGATCATTAAATGCTGAAAGAAAAATAAAGAGGATCCGGATCAGGAAGTCGACTCGAGCTTTGGGCAAAGTTTTCGGGCGCCAAAATATTAAAATAAACAGATTTGTAGGGTCTAACGCTTCAAAACAGTCGAGTTATTTTAAACATGAATAATTCAGCTTGGAATCGTCCCGGAATGAAATTTCAAAACAGAAACTAAAACGAGCATCGAGCTTTGATATGCCTTTTTTCAGGAATATAAAGAGGATTAACTTGTTCAACAATTACTTTAGTACAAAGCTCACTCCAAACATGTCACGCTAAAAGGGTAAAATAATTTTTAATTTTAATGAGTACTGAGAAAGTCAAATTAAAGCACCATTTCTTTCGTTTGACGTTCTCCTTTAAAATTTTATCCACGACTGGAATTTCAATCTGAATTATTCACTCTAGAGAATTCCCTCCGTAACTCAATTTTTTGAAGGCCGTAGGCCGTTAAAGTTCTGGTTATTTCCATATTTTCAAAGTTAGACTATTTTCATAAGTTAAAGAAAGTAAATAACGAAAAGCAGTCGAAAGCGGTGGTCAATAAATAGGAATGAAAACAATCGTATTGGGAACAGTATTTAGAATTAATCAAGCGATCAACGAAGCAAAGTAGAACCTCGAACGTTTCGTCAATCATAGACGATCATACCGATATAATCCGAGCATTACAGAAAGCAAACAGGAGCGGTAATCAGGCCGCGATTACAAAGGGCAATTAAGCGCTTAAGAGGAAAGTTTTAACCAGATAAGATCGACCGTCCTCCCAATTCCCCCGTCTAATTTAAATCGACGCGCCCAATTTGAGGCTTTAATGAACGTAAGAGACAAAAGGGAGGAGCGCGGGCAAAAAAGTGCACACGGATTTTCCGTCCCTTCTTCGGGCGGCTTTTTTGCGCGCGTCGAGAGTCGCATCCACTAGACGTTATCTACCCGGACGTTTCAGTAATCCCCGTTTCTCCGTTTTCTCTCATTTTACGCTCATCCGCTTCCTCGCCTGATCCTCTTTCTTCTCTCCGCTCTTCTTGCTCTCGCATTCTTTCTCTCTCTCTTTCGCTCTCCGCGCTCTTTCAATTTTATGTATCCCTCGCGACTCTCATCCAGTATTTCACTTTGCGTCTTCTCTTCCTTTTTAGTTTTTACGCAAAAGAGGCTTCGGCTTGATCACCTTTTTTATCGCCCTGCTGCTTTTTCGCGAGAGAGAGATCGTACAAAGGTTAAAATATGGATTTACCAACCTTATAAATTTTAAATATAAAAACTACCTGTGACCTTCTAGAAATCAATAAGACAATAAATAAGACCGAATACTCGCCCGAAAGAAAAAAAGAAAAACTGCAGGCAGCCTCTCGATCTTTCTCATTTTACCTCCGCGCGTCGAATCCGATATCCCTCCGCCTGAATTTGTCTCGTTATAAAGCGGCAGGCTCTCTCGCTTTTTCCTCAGAAGCAGCAGCAGCAGCGCCCAGCTCGTAAAATCTTTTTTCTCCGGATTCGTTTGGGAAAAAGTCCGCGTGCTCGCTTGGACCGTTGCGGGGCGCGGGCGGGAACCGAAAGTGCAGAGTCGCTCTGCGCAGGGAGTTCCTATTGCGACCGCCCCCTCGAGATGATTTATTTGTCGTGGCACGTCGCGCTCAAGTGACTACATAAATTCCACGTGAATTTCACGAGACCGCGCGCGCGCAGCGCCTCGTGCATCGACGCCGGGAGAGGAGAGAGAGAGAGAGAAAGAGAAGGGCCTTTTTTCTCTCCCTCCTCTGCTCTTTTCGCTCGTCGAGAGGAGTTTATTTTGTTTTTTTTTTCTTTTTAGGAATAAAAGAGCTCGTAATAACGACTTCTTTATGCCGCTTTTTACGGGCTCGTGGGAATTAGTCTTTTGAGTTTGCCGTTTATCGTTTTCTTCGGGGCTTAAGGCTTCCCTCGGATACAATTGAGCCGTTCAGCTTTCGGATTGCGCAACTAATACGGAATGGGTTTTTTTTTTTTTTTTTTTATATATTTTCGATTAACTTTATTGTTTTCTGGACTCATTCAAAAGCTATATATGTTTCTCGTTTCGCGATATATAAAACCAGCTATATCGATTTGACATTGAGTTGCTCTAAAAGTGTTGCCGTTATAGCCAAAGCTCTTGAAAAATATTTGGAAAGGTGGATTCTTTCTTTTTTCAGATACTGAACCAGTGAATAATAAAATCTTTTATAGTTTTGATTAATGTTGGTGCGACAAAATGTAAAACATGCTGCTAAAAATATAACGAAATTAAATATTGACAAATATAAAAAGAAGCTCAGCTTAAATAATTAAACTGTCAAGCAGCGTGTAAATAAAGAAAGTTACGCAAGAGCTCAAGCGCTCTAATAGCTTATGAATGAACGAATCGGCTAAGTATATAAGCGCGGAAACGGAAGAAGCCGCGTCGGGATTGAATTTCAAAAATTGCGTTACTCCGCCGCGGAGAGGAGTAAGACGAAGAGGCCGCCACCGGCAATTTTCCAATTTCCCGGCGACTTAATCTCTCCTTCTCTCTCTCCTACTTACTCGCGGCTGTCATCGTCCCTTTTCCGTCGAGTCCCGCGCTTACATACACACGTAGACACTCTGCGCGGCTCATGCATACGAATGGGGGAAAAAAGAGTAGCTGCGCAGCGCGCGACGAATTTTATCGCCGGATTTCGTCCTCTCGCGCCCAGAGCGCGCGGAGAGATATCCGCGCGCGTCCGGGAATTCGTGCATTTTTCTCGACGAGCGCGGATTCTTCTATATGCGAGAGCCAACGCCGCCGGCTCTGCGATATGGATTTTTCCACCCCCCGCAGACTTTGGATACTTCCGCGGAGATAGAGAGCTCATTTCCACAGAGAAGTCTTTTCACTTGCCTCTCGCGGTGACGCTAAAGCCCATGAAACGCAGCTCCTCATCGCTCCGAGAGAGAGAGAGAGCGCGACAAGAATCTGCCATAAAGCAGCGGGGGGACGACGGCTTTTCCGCGCATCTTAATTAAATCATCTCGGGCTTCGCGCGGCGCATCATCGGTCCCCGAGCAAACAATCGCGCGGCGGTGCCGCCGCAACGAGGCGCGTAACGCGCGACGGAGCCGCTCGCCTCTCCGGCCCGAGAGAGAGCAAAGTGCAATGAACGTCGCGTGGCGTAGTGTGCGCGCGGGGCTCCGCGTTCGTGTGCGCGGCCGGGCCGCCCTTTGCTCGGACCGTAACCTTGTTATCCTCTTATTCCGCTCGCCCTCTCGCGCTTATGCGCGCACCTTTTCATCCTTCTTATTTCCCGCTCGCGGGCTCATGGCTGGGGATATCAATTTTTCAGGGGGATTCGAGGGCGGAGCTATGACTGCAGAACGCATTTATTCCCGCGATGCGAATCGCTCCCGCGGAGTCGTAAAATTAGCGTGTCATCAGCGCGAGATGCAGAATCTCCCGCGGCGCGTCATCGGGCCTTTCCCGCCGCGAGTGGAAAGTTAGGAGCTGCCGCGGTGGCAAAGAGCCGTGGTTTTACACCGTTTTTACGAGGCCCCCCTCTTCGTACACCCCCCCGAGGCCTCTCTCGCATCGGGCGATCGATCCCGTAATGTATATGCACGGGCACATGCACGCCCGGCGCGTCGGGCTTTAACGCCTCGAAGGTAAGCGAGCTCGACAAAGCGAGAGAGAGAGAGAGAGTCTAGTTGGTTATTAAATGCCCTGGATTATATCCAAAGCGTTCAATCAGACGACTTTTTTTTCATTTGTTCATAACTAGACTCGAGTCGCGGGCGCGAGGCGTTCATTTGAAATTTAAATCAGAAACCGCGAGGTGTAGCCGATGCATCGCGTAATTTTAATAATGCGTATGCTCCTACCGCTGGAAAGCCTAATTGACTGCACTAAAAAGGCAGTATATTCCGCGGGCGGCTTATAAACGATGGCCGTTTATAACGGAATCTCATCCGCGCGAGCGCGTCGCGATGGAAATCGTTGAGGCGCGCGTGACGTTCCTACCAAATTCTTCGTTTCCCGGCACAAAATTTCAGCTACCTGATTATTAAAACGTAAATGTCAATAGCCCCCCGCCGTCGAAGGCAAATATTAGATCGGCCTCGATAAAATTTCAATACTCCTCTCCGAAAGAGAAAATCTCGGATCCTTGCCGAAAAGGACGCGTCTTCTCAGAGACTCGTAACGGCGAGCTTTATCTCACTTCCGGATTTTTAAAGCGTCGCCTTAAACGTCCATTACCGCGCGTAGTTATCGCGCGTAGATACAAACATTTAAGACGCGGCCGCGGGAAATATCACCGGAGAGCGACGAATTTTGTGCGCCCGATAATGAAGGCGATTACGGCGTCATTGTGTACATCGGCGAGCGACCTTGAACGTGATTGGAAAACGCGATAGAGCCGACAGATTATATGCAAATAGAAATATTCCCGGGAAAAGCTGCGCGCGGAGAGGCTTCGAATTATATTCATCTTCCTCCGCCGCGCCGCCTTGGGAAATTGAATGCTTTTTTCTTGTAGATTCGAGTCTATTGTCCTGCCGCGGGGGGATTGAATTTATATATACATATAGATGCCCGGGATATCGAATTATTTGTTTGCGATTCTGATTTCGAATGCGTCCGATAGAAATGCGGACAATGGTTGTTTCCACGAGAAATTTTGAAAATACGTCCGGATAAGTAAATTCTCTCGTAAGCAAACAAAATCGTAATTTATTTCTATATTTAAAACGAAAAAGCTCTTTAAAAACGGCAAAATCTAAAAATTTCGCCATTAAACACTTCGAAAAAGAGGCAGGCGCACTCGTCGGCGCCGCCCTTTGAGAGTCGGTAGTGCCGAAAAAGTCTCCAGTGAAAAACTCGTCGCGGAGAGAGCGACCGCGGCGTCAAGCCGGAAAAGCGGTTAAGAAAGGCGCCGAGGCCATTTGGACCGAGAACTGGCAGCGCGACAACCGGAAATCGACGTCTCCGCGCGCCACTCGCCGCAAAAGAGCACTCGCACCGCACGAAAAATCCAGCGCGGAAAAGCGCCCGCCGCCCGGGAAAATTGAAAAATGACTCGAGGCTCGCACAATGCCGCAAAAAAACACCGGAGTATCACGGGACGTAAAAAATGCAGGAAAGCTTTCAGGGCTCTCTCTCTCTCTCTCTACTTTTACGCCACCGCGCGTCTTCCTCTCTCTCTCTCCGGCGTGTGTTTCCGCGGTTGTGTTCCCGTTTTTTGCTCGTTCGCGCGCTTTGTGCATACTGGGTCAGGCAAAGGGGCGCACCGGAGAATCGAGATAATTACTTTCTTGAAAGCTGCGCGGGAGAGATTGAGGGAAGATTCTTTTCCTCGCGATGGCTTTTCTTTTCCCGGCGAGATTCTATCTTGTATACCCGGGGAAAATTTCGTCGGGGATACGAGCGGCGATGCTGCCGCCCCGGAGATACGAGCACGCGAATTTTGCTATTCACGGCGCGCTACCCCCGTGCCTGTAATTGCCGCTGCTTCCTACTTTTTCTGAATTCTAATCGGCGCTAATTCAGTTTTCGACAAAATATATAAGACTGCCGCCGGCGAAGAGCGAAGAAAAGTTCGAGAGCCGCGCGTAATCGACGATTACCAGTTTATAAAAGAAAAAATTTTCCTCCGTCGTGCGTCTGAAAAATCCTTCGTCTAGCGGTCCGTCTCTCGATTCACTTATAACGCTCCTCCTCGCGGAGGAAGAAAAGATATATAGCGGCGATTTCTGCATAATTTGCGGTCGCTCTCGGCGCAAGATTAAAAGTGCAAGTGAAGAAGGAGCCCTGGGGGGGCGGCATCAGCCTCGGCCCAACTTTGGCCCAATCTCATTAGTGGACCGCCGAGGAAGGAAGAAAGAGAGCCGCCTGTATATTAAATAGAGGACAGGGGTCGAGGCCCGCGTGCCCGGACAAAAGAACCCGGGGCTCCCACTCGCTTCCGTTCGCCTCTCCCGGGGTGCGTTGCCCCTTCCGGCTCTCTTTTTCTCCCTCTCTCTTTCTTTCTTCCGCGCGCGGAGGCTTCGATGATGCTCGTTTAGGTTTACGGCGTGGCGTTACGCGCGGGGATGAAAATCCGCGCGCGGAAATTAAGCGCGCACCCGTAACAAGTAATAACAAAATTATCGCGCCCCGCGAAATTGAATACGCGCGCTAATTGCGGCGGCGGCGCCCCGACGTTAAGTTTCATAAATATTCATAGGAACGGAGAGAGTATATATCTCCTAATGGGAGTTAAAATATCATCAATTCCGGTTTGGGGCGGCGCGCGCATAAAAAGCAGAACGGAATAATAAAAGCGGCCCGCGCGCGTAACAAATTATCCGGCGCATTATTTTCGTATATAACGGTTAGGAGGCTGCGGGGCGCGTGTCTGCAGGCCGCCGCTTCAGAAAATAGACACCCGCAGCAAATCTCTCGGCGGTCTCTCGGCGATATAATATACGCCCGCGCGCGCGCGTCTATTTTCGAGGGGGGAACCCGGTGTGAATTTTCCGGATCTGCCCCGCCGTCGGCTGCGTCTTTTCCCGCCGGATAAGCGAGCTGATCCATTGTCGCGTGTCCGTCGGAGCCGGATATGCTCCGAAGGAAACCCTCTCTCTCGCTCTCGGCGCAGTTTCGCCGGGCTATTTTTATCCGCGCCCTTCGCCGGATAAATTTATCGGCCTGGCATCGCGTCCCGTATATATACTTGCCGCTCTCTTCGCGCCTGTGATCCACAGCTGTGTGGTGCGCGAACGCGGCTCGGGGAAAAATGGTGACGCGCGACGCGCAAAAAAATATTGCACGAGAGTTCTTTTTTTTTGTTTACGAGCGGAGGCGCCGCCGCCGCCGCGCGGACGACGAGCGCAGCCGTCACTTTTCCCGCGCAGCTTCCTCTCTCGGCTCTTTTAAATAGCAACGGGCCTCTGAAACTCGATTGAGAAGCAGACTCTCGGCGAGGCTCTCGGAGAGGTAAGGACGATAATAGAAGCCATAAATATTTATATTCGCGGACTCTCTCTCTCTCTCTCGCGTACGGAGAGTCTCGATGTACACGCGTCGATACAATATACGATCGAGAAGCGCGCTTGACTGTGCGTACGTGCTCGCAGGCAAACGAGAGAGAGAACGAAAAAGTACGTGCGCGATCGTGACAAACAGTCAACGACGGCGGGGGCCTCGATCAATGGGCGCGCGGAGCTTCGCTGGAAATGCGTTTCTCGAGCCTGATTTTCTCTCCCTCCCCCACTCCGAGCGGGTCCTCGTTAATGCATAATGGATGCTTTTCACGAGCTTTCCGCTTTTCATCGTTTCTGCGCGCTCGCTCTTTATCATCGGAAAGCCTCTTGCTTTCGTTCCGTTTAACTACAGTTTATCGGGGCATCGTTTTAGCATTCTTGGATAATATTTTATTTTTATCCGGTGTGCCCGGCGGCTTTTTCTCAACTAATTGCGAAAAAAAATTCTTTTGTGATACTTATTTTCCCTTCATTCGAACGATTTCGCAACCTTTCGACGGAGAGCCGCTGCGCATCGGAACGCAAAGCCCAAACAGCCTCGGCAGTGCACGCGTTATTTTCAATTATCCGATACATCGGATTCTCGTTCTCCCCCCTCTCCGTCCTCGCGTCTCTTTCGGCGGTGCGTTAATTCGGACTGCTCTCGAGAGCACGCGCCGAGAGTCATTAATCAGCGCCACTGTCGCGCCGAGTAAAAAACGATGCAACGGTATTACGCGCCAGAGTCGCTCGGGAAGTCCATAAGATGCCGCTGGCTACGGCTGCTCCTCCGGCCTTTTCGGATAATTGCTTAATTCGACCGTTAAAAAATACCTTTGCCTTTTTAATCAACTAAAAGGAGCGCTTGTCCTCGCGTTCGCGGGGTGGAATCGAGGGATCGGAGAGTCAATTAAAAATTATAGGATATACCAGCGCGACACAGCTGCGCCGCATTAAGATTCTATTCAAACACAACGCGGGTGCACTTTCGTGGCCCGAAGCTCAGGACGCACGGCCATTACACGTGCAAACAGAGAGCTCCCCCCGCGGCACGTTAATGGAACTCTCGAAGCGAGGTTCAAAAAAACTGAGGAGCGAAATTAAGGCAATCGATTTCCGGGCCATGAATATAAGTTAGCCGCGCGGTGCCTCAAAAAAAAAGGTCGACCGCGCGAGGGCAAAGAGCAATTTCCCGCGGCGGGTGGAAAATCTCTCACGCAGATGCGCAGATCGAACGCGACGACGCATTTCGATGCGGGAGCGCGGAGAGAGAGACGCGCATGCATATGTAGATGCGTCGGAGCTCCGGGAACACCTGCTCCTCAGGTATGCCGGATTTCTCTCTTTCTTCCCCCTCTCCTCCTCCCTCCCCCGTTCCCGGGACTGCTGCGTGAGCAGCGCACGAAAAAGGATTGGAGAGAGAGAGAGAGGAGCCCCTCGATTTATCTCCCGGGTGGCGCGCTGTATGACTCGAGAGAGCTTTCTTTTTGCCCGATGTCGAAATGCACCGGCTTTTATTTACGCAAGACGCCCGCCTGGTTTGAAAGCAGGGTTTGATTGATAGGACGTTCGAGCGCGCGCCTCCTCGGTGAATGCTCTTTAATGTTTTTTTCGACGAGGACGTTCTCGTCGGGCCGAGAGCCCGACGAAAAAAGGGAGCTCAACAGCTCTTTTTTACTTATCTCGACGGGGCTTTTCATTTCGAGCCGTCAATGCCGCGCGCGGTGTCGGGTTATCGGCGTAATGGAAAAACTGGATCGGGAGAGGGAATTATGAAAATAACAAGCCGATCCGGCCGAAGCAGGCGTTGACGCGCGTCGAAAACGAAATTCGACTTTCGAGCCGAAGTTCCCGGGTTACATATCCCCTCCCCGAGCGAGAGCCCGGCAACTCTTTGAATTTCCGCAAAAACGGGGGGGGGGACGGAAGGAGAGCGTCGCGCGTCGTCCTTTGGAAATCCAGCCGCGCCTCGCCTTCGTCGTCTGCGCGGAGATTGAGACGTCGTTACGCCCCGGGCGACGCCGCTTTAGAGAGAAAGAGAAACGTATACACGTGTATCGTTTACAGGGGAAAAGCGCGCGTGTTTCGCGTTCACAAAGGCGGCTCGTTTCCGCGTTTCCGCTTCTTCGCGGATCTGCGTGCGTTCCCTCGTCCTGGAGAGCGCCGCGCGCGACCTGCGTAACGTGTGTACACACCGCGTGGCGGTGCGGAAGGGATTTGTTTGCCTTTGCATGTGGGTTAACCGGTAACTCGACTTTTGCTGTCGGTCCGATGTTCCGCGGTGTTGGCCTCGCGCGATTTTTAAGCTGGATTTAAACTGGTTTTCTAATGAATAGAACGATTCGAACGGCGAATCGAACGGCTTTCGATCCGCAGCCCGAGAGCTGTGCGTATATATATATATGTATTCTCTGCAGTTTCGAGAAATAACACACCTGTCCGAATTCCGGGGCCGCACCGTGCGAAAAATCAGCAACAATGTATCCGCTCCACCTGCCGATGCGAGGGAAATATATAAAAGCTTTTGAATGGCTCTCGTTACCGAGTCGCGGCGTAACTAATTCCGAGGTCGGGGAGACTGCATATGTCGGATATTTCAGCGGTAGACGCCGGGACAAGAAGACGAGAGAGTTCGTCGACGCGTTCGGCCGCGGGAGGAGAGAGAGGTTGGCATTGTTAAAAGTTGCGCGCGCGGAACTTTAAATAAACCGAAGGCATACATCATGTATTCATTCTCTTTTTAAAAAAGGCGAAACGACGACTCAAATTGAACACTCGAGCGGGGCGGAGAATGCGGCGGAAATTGTCCAAGAAACTCTTACGGAAGAATACTTTTTGATTGCGTACAAATAAGCGCCGACGCCGTCTCTCCTGCGGATATATACATATATCGCACGGGGCGGCGGCGCGCAGGAAAAGCCGACAATACACTGTACGCTTTTCCGTGTATAGGCGCGCGCAAATCCCGGTTACAGAAGCGATTTCTCCGATAATAAGTCATGGGGTCGCCGCGCGTTTTCCCGAGGCATATATAACATTCTCTCGAGCTCGTTTAACGTCGAGCCTCGGTTAATTGGCCCTCCAGAGTCTCCCCCGAAGCTTTATATCCTTCCGCGCTTTTTGTCGTTCGCTGTGCCTCCACGAGCTTTTCCTGGGAGCTTCGTTATTTTTACGGGCTTAATTTTTCGCTCGGAGGACTTTGTGCGCCAGTCACGCGACTTCTTCGGCCTTTGCGCGCGAAACGCTCTCTTCGTGCCCCGGGTAATTTCTCTTTGGCGCTGCGACTATACTATACCGAGAGTTCGATCGGTGTTTTAAAGCGCAAAAATACAGCGAGGAAGGAGAATATATTTTTTTCCGGACGCGAGAGCGAAATCTTTTTATCTTGCTGCGCACAAAGAGATTCTTCGATGAATGACTTGACGGCGACACCATATCGAGTGTGAGTAATTTTGGCCAGAAAGCATAACGAATATGACAATGTTTCGTTAAAGCCTCGGATTCAATCGCGGCAGGAAATTTCGAAAAGATTTCTCAATTAAAAAGAAAACCTTTCCAGAAGCGATATCGTTGATGCTCCACGAGATTTCTTCGCCGAATGCCAATTGATATTTCCTCGATCCGCGTGACGCATATAATCGCGGCGAGCATTAGTCACAGGCTCCGCCGCGTCCGGTCGCGCTGCGTTTTATTGTCTCGCGAGAGAGAAAGAGAGAGAGAGAGTAAGAGTAAGCCGGAGATACGGCGGTAGTCATTGCACCCCCGTCTCCGAGAGAGAGAGAGAGAGAGAGATCGCATAAAGAAACTCGAAATGCAGGCGGCCGAAAGCTCTCGCTGGATTGTGTTTCGCCGGTATCGCGTTTCGATAAACTTCTCCTTTTCGCCTCTCCTCGGCGGGCAGCCCATTTGTTGCGGCTGTTGTAGCGGCGTGTTTTTTTAATGGGCTGGGTACTATTTTTTTTACACCGCCGAGGCGGCCCGTCGACTCTCGGCTGGCTCGTTGCTCTTTAGCTTTTTGATTATATAGACGAGAAATCGGATGTGTATATATATACTTCCACAAACAAATTTGAGAAGCGCGAACAGCAGATTCATTCACGAGACGTTAAAGAATTAGTAACGGTCGATCGAAGCGATGATCGAACACTTTTTTCTTTTTAACCGCGGCCAAACTGCAGATTCACGCCACACTCGAAATTCACGCGTGCACATTCGCGACTCGTGGCCAAAAGCTCGAGAAAAAATGCGGTATCACGAGAGAGAGCCCCGCGTAAAAATACGAGCGACGAAAAAGCGCGCTCTGCACTCGCCGCGCACGGCAGCTCCTTAATCTCGGCGATCGATCTTAATTACCTCGCGCGTTTGCGCCGTTAAAATCGCGCGCGCGGCCGAGGTGGCGTATATACTCCTCGGTCATTCCCTTGCGCATATACGCGCGTCACTTCCGCGATTATGATGAATGGCGGCGCGCGGATACGCTTACTTTTTTTGTTTTTTATCCAGGCGCACGCGCATCTCGATAACAATTTTCGGCGCGTTTATATAATCGCTTTTTGATGCGACGCGCCGCGTTTCGACGACACTTTTTTTTTTTAATCAATCAAAATTCGAAACGGATTTGGCCTCTGCTTTTTCGGCCGCGGATTCGAAAGCTGAAAATAATAAAATTTTTAATCTAAAGTATTGAGTTTTTTTCCGTATTATATTCTCGGTTTTATTATTCCGTGCATCGACCCACTTCGCCTCGTAATATTTCAAGCAATAATAATAGAATTTATTCAATCGGCCTATCGTCGAGCCCAGCAATAAACTCTATCAGCTTACCGCGACTTCCTAGAAAACCTACAAGTTACGAGTCGCGCGGCGCTCGGAAATCGGAAAATCGAACGAAAACAATAAGGCGAACGGTTTACGTATTGCAAGTGAAATTATTTTGCGTCGTGCATAAAATGCAAGCGAAAAGAATTTATACGGAATATACAGCTGCGA
Organism: Ormyrus rosae; assembly: GCA_035047165.1. Classification (NCBI taxonomy): domain Eukaryota; kingdom Metazoa; phylum Arthropoda; class Insecta; order Hymenoptera; family Ormyridae; genus Ormyrus; species Ormyrus rosae. Next base: position 2,979,772 of record JAWWML010000001.1, read on the forward strand.
TAACGGCCGTTTTATTTATTCAAAGCTATTAAGAATTTAGTTGCTTTATACGTCCAAATCAGACTTGAAAGAAGAGTTACCTCGTGTGCACCGAGTCATTTGCATTTTTCAATTAACGTTTTCACGGAATATTTTCCTCGTCAAAAGACCGATAAGAGCGAAGCGGTTCTCGCAGCTTTAAAAATAAATAAACTAATGAATTACGCAAGTTCTTAGAATTTCAATACCGAGCGATAAGTTATATATACAGGAAAAACGGCGGTTTATCGAAAAAAACAAAAAAAGCCCATTGTCCGCTCGGAAAAGCGACTTTTCCGAGCTTACAGCGGCAATGTGACAAAGCTCGATAATCGTATATCCATCAAAAAGCAGTGGGGCGCGCTCGTAAACGGGCTTATATATTTGCGGCTCGTGCGACAAAGGCAGCCTCGGCCACAAGGATTTCCCCGTTCAGCTTTATCCCACAGCTCTCTCTCGCGATTCCAGTCTGCGGATCGTTTACTACTATGTAAACAGGCTCTCTCTCTCTCTCTCTCTCCTTATCCGCGCCGAGGCTCACCCCTTTGATCGCACTTGATTTTTCTCTCTATCTCTCTTGAGAAACCCTTTATGGAAGCACTCGTATACGGGTACTCGAGCCTCTCTGGAGATGTTGCTGCTTTTTTTTTTTTGTAGGGGGGGATGAGAGAGCGAGTGGCTGGCGATGATATGGGACGGTTGTGTTTCTCTCCGGTGGAAAATGCGGCTCTCTAAGTAGATTTTGTCGGATGATTGGTAGGCACAACGGGCGATAATTCAGCCGACGAGCTGATGAGTTTTCAATCGTGCACATATGCGGGTAATTGGGAATTTCGTGCTCTTTTTCATTCAATTACGAAATTTTTACAGTCTGCCTCAACAAGTTGTCCGTTTCAAATCTTTGCTTATCGTCTTTAATAATGTCCTCTTTTAGATTTTACATTAGTCTAGCATTGGAAAACAATTGATTTTGCATTTCTTGTCGAACTCTTCGATCAACAAGTGTTCGTCGCAAAGATCATTGCTCGAACATTTATATCGTTACTGCCAATTAAAAAAGTCTTTGACGAAACAGAGTATTAAAATAATATAGGCTCAACCTGTCGGTACTGTAAAAATAACTGATTAACCTTTCGCGTCTCTCCGTGCAAAGAAAACGCAACTGGTTAAACAGCTGCGCGATTCGCATGCTAATTCGACGAGTGCAGCCTTTTGTAAATTTCCAGCCAAAGATATTATTCGTTTAACAATTCCAAAAGCGCGGATCGCCGAATTAAAGCAATTAATTTTCGGAGCATCCAAAAGGCCCCGATGGCAAAGTGCGATTAATCAGCAAAGGAGGATCAGCGTCCTCGATGACGTACGATATGGGATAGTCTAAAGTTGAACTCACCCCAAGAGTCGAAGGCTCCCCTCTGGCGCGCGCACTCTGCGAAAATCCGCGGGAAAGCTCGGCTCTCCGTCACTGTTCACAATCCAGCTAACCAGCAGCAGCACAGAGCGGTGACAAAAAAATAAACTCGCGAGCAGAACACACTGTCAAAACACTGTCGAAAACACTGGTTGCAAGTGCGCAGTAGGCGATGCGGCGTGTGCGGCCACACTCTCTCAGGGGTCGTCGGTTTTCCGCGAGAGAGCTCGATCGATTCGCGCGGAGAGCAACGACGACGACGACGGCGGTGGCAGGCGGCCACGTGACGCTCACACGTGCGCCCGCGCTGGATTCGAAAAAAGAGTGCGGCGGCGGTGGCGGCTCTGCGGCGAGGAGGGCCACTGTAGGAGAGAGGACGCTGCGCGCGACGACGCGACTCCGGAGGCATCCGCGCTCGCTCTGAGCGGCCGAGCGACGAGCCGCGCGGCGCGCCGCGAGGCGGCCGCGAAGCGCGCAAGCGCCCCCAGCATCCCTCTCCTCTCGCGCTCGCACGCCCCCACCATCGAGCCCGAGCCTCTCTCTCCTCTTCCTTCTTCGCGGCTTTCTTCTTGTATACGCGTTACACGATGCTGCTCCGCACGAGCGGGCCGAAGAGCCGCCGCTGCTGCTCCTTGCGACGATGTGCATTGTGTCCGGCTGCTTATTTAATCATGCCCGGGTAATTCTCGCTTTCTCGCCATGCTTCTTCGCCGAGGAGGAAGGACGCCTTTTTGTCGCGATATCTTCGAAAACGAGGACTTTGCCGAGTGGGGCATGCTGAGTGTATATACTCGTGCCGCCTTACCGGTGACCCTGTTGTAGCGGGAATCGATTTTTAATTGGTGGGAGAAAAAGAGGGTGAAAATAAAGCTGGCCCGAGTTACATCCGCGTCGGTGTTCTCGACGCAGGCGCGAGGCTTGTAATACTTTGGCCCGGCGACGCTGTAAATTCCGCCGGTTCCCCAATCCTCGGGCTCTCCTTTTTACTCCCTGCTCTCTCTCTCTCTCTCCCCTTTATGACCTCGTGCTCGAAATGATCTCTCTGCGTAGGTGAAATACGTTTTCTTAATGGCCCGCCCGGCGACTCGCGCTTTAACGTCCGACTTGAGGCGAGAATTCACGCCGGGAAATTGATTGCCGGTTTTATCAAATGCAGATTGCTCCCGTTTATCTGTGTTTATGGCGTCCGTAAATTATTCATTATTTTACTGCGGAGAGAGTTATAATTGTTCTTGGTTACGCGGATAAATTAGGATTTACCAGTAAACATTTATTTTTTTTATGAAATCCGTGCACAACGAATAACGACGAAAGTATAATGGATCAATTACGGCTTTTTACATTAGATAATATGCTAACGTCCAATATGCATAATGTACAAGCACTAGAATCTTTAATCCTGATTCATTAAAATTTATTTAAATTTAAATCTGCTTTACTTAACTTAACGAGCGTCTTTACTTTAACAGTGTATTGTTATTCTGCACGATAATGTTAACAACAACGACTCGACTTCTGCCGCGGCAGAAATCCGATCGAGCAGCACCATCCGAGCAGATTTATGCCGGGCGCTCATAACGGATCCTTTGTCTCTCGGCTATTTTCGTCGGCCAATGGCCGAAGAACCGGCAAGGAATGCGACCAATCGAGCGGCCCGGCGGCCCAAGGAAGTGGGAGAGGACGAAAAGAAGGCGAAGCGGAGAGAAAGAAGAAGCGACGCCGTGCACTCTCGAAGCCTCGGCCGAACAAAGTGGCCGGCACGCCGCGGCGATCGTCCGCGCGCAATTAGATCTCCGGAGTGCGGCGGGTGCAGCTCCGAAATGGAGAAGTACGAACTGATCAAACAAGTGGGCGAGGGCTCCTTCGGGCAGGTATTCAAGGCCAGGAGGAAGTACGACGGCGCGACCGTGGCTTACAAAGTTACGAGGAAGGTGAGTACTTCGCTCTCGTCTCTTCGTTTTCTGCTTTCTAACGCGAACGGGCGCCTCGTTCGCCGAATTGCAGAAGGGGAGATCTTCCAAGGAGTTGAAGAGTTTGAGGCGGGAGTGCGAGATACAGAAGGGCATGCATCATCCGAATATAATTCAAATGCTGGACTCCTTCGAGACTGAAACCAAGGTGAGTCGTTTTTTATCGGGATAAACTTATGCTTCTTTGAATTTATGACTCCTCTGAAACTCCGATATCACCTGAGAAATGTTGTAACGCAACATAATTAATACGTATATATTTTATAACTGACAAAAAATGATCGTCGATCATATTTTTGTGAGGAAAGAAACTTTGCTATGATAAGGAAGAAAATAAATACTATTCGTCTAACAGATCGTCGTAGTAACCGAGTACGTGGAGAAAGAATTGTACGAAATCCTCGGCAAAGCCGGCCGCCTCTCCGAGGAACGAGCCCAAGTAATAGCCTGCGATCTTGTGTCTGCGCTTCATTATTTGCACTCCAACAGAGTGGTTCACAGGTATGAGAGTCGGCCGATATAAATTACGGACGGGATGCCGATACCCGGGTTTATTTTGCGACTGACGCGCCCGTTTAATTTTGCCCGCAGGGACATGAAGCCGCAGAATGTCTTGCTGGACACGAACGGAGTGGCGAAACTGTGCGACTTTGGTTTCGCTCGGCTTATGAGCCTCGGAACCCACGTTTTAATGTCTATTAAGGGTACGCCGCTTTATATGGCTCCGGAACTCATCGACGAACTTCCTTACGACCATAACGTCGATTTGTGGTAAGTTTTTATATACTTTTTTTCTTACACGCGTATTGCTTCTATCGCTCATTTTGTTTGATATGTTTAGAGAGTTATAATAGTTGTAATAGTACATCCCTAGTACAAAGAACTTATAAAAACTGATAAAATGGGGTAATTCCGGGTGCAAATACACATATTAAAACCCTTTAAATGGACCCAATTCTATCAGTTTTTATAAGACACTTTCAACAGGGATTTAATATAGTTATTTTTTTTCACTATTTTACAAAAAAGCTACATTTGACAGATTCCAAAATGAGCAGAAATTGTTTTAAAACACGAATCAGATCCTTTTTTTGTTATTCTGCAAACAACATCCAACCGTTAAAATATTTTCCGTTAAAATCCATTTTTGTAAAGATTAAGAAATAGTAAAATCGTCGTAACTATGTTATAGGTCCTTAGGTTGCATAGTTTACGAACTAGTCTCCGGCGCCCCGCCGTTTCAAACGACGTCAATGCGCCATCTAGTCCAGCTCATACGGCACGAAGAAATCAAATGGCCCGATCACATATCCGCCAATTGCCGAAGCTTCCTGCAAGGCTTACTGCAGAAGGATCCGCTGCTGCGTCTGGCCTGGCCCGATCTCCTCGAGCATCCGTTCGTCAAGGGCCGAATTTTGACGGTCGACGAGAACACGCCGAGGTCGCTGACGTCGCCTCTTTCCGCCAGCCAAGCCCGAGCCAAGCAGCAGCAGCTTCAAAGTCTAGCCTCGCGATTCACCACCCAATCCAAGTACGTATACGCGTTTTCACGGACACCGCGAGACGTCGATCTATTTTTTTTTTTTCATTCCACCACTTTCGCAGAAAGTTACTGGAAAAGCAAATAAAGAAAATACACTCGCAAGTACTAAAAAGAAGCGAACCCAGCGGTTCCGAGTCGAGCGCGAGCGTCGACGTGCTGCTGAACAACCTCAGCATCCGAGCGTCGCTTCGAAGCGATCTCCTCAACGCAGATCACGCCATTTGCCAGGTGGACTGTCCCATCGCGGAGGAGGAGAACGAGGCTGCTAAGCTGCAGCTGCAGCAGCAGCAAATCGAGAGCTCCGAGGCAAAGGGCGACTGCCTCCTCAATGCCAACATCCCCGAAATCCTGGACTACCAGGTACCGCTGCCCTGCTGCTTGGCGGCCATGCAGGCCACCAACGCCTGGCATCTGGACAACGCGGCGGCGGCGGCGGCAGTAGCCGCTTGCTACAAATGCAAGTCCGCCTCGCCGGCGCTCAACGTCACCCACACGTCCAGCGGCTTTTCGATGCTGCTCGACGACTTCAGCAACGAGTGCAAGCAGACGACCTCCTCCCGACTGAGCTCCGAGCACGAGAAGGAAATCGCGGCCAACGTCGTAAGTAATCATAGTGTATTTATCAGAATTTTCTCGCGATATTTAATCTTGGTGAACCAACTTCAGAACAACGTCGTGCAGCGGCGGCAACGAATGCCCGACTGGACGCCGCGAGACGCCGATCAGCCGATCGAGAGCGAGGAGTGGGTGATGTTTCTTCAGCGATCGATGGAAGAGATAATGGAGGGGGAGATCAGCTCGTTCCTCGAGGAAAATTGCATGTCGGTCTTCGTTTCGCCCCTCAAGAATCCCGCCGCCAGTTGTCGAGTCATCGAGTACATAGCTTGCCTGATGTCGTTGCCCTTCGTCGCGGAGTGCGTTACTCCGGACGATCTGGAGAGGATTCAAAAGGTCTACCTGGACGTCCGGGTCGTGCCGAATTTCGTCTACGCCGTCAAGCTGCTGCTGAGCGACAAGGGATGCACCACCGAAACGGACGCCTCGTCCTCGACGACGACGAATCGCTGGAGGTGCAACGTCGCTTTGTCGGCGGATGAACTGCAGGTGAGAGGAAGTGTAGGGGGAGGCAAGTTTTTAACGGTGTAATCGAAATTTTTATACTTTAACTTAGGCTCTCGAGAGAACGATGATGGTGCTCTGCAGACTCGTTCACGCGAAGCAAGAGTTTCTGACGCAGTTTTGCGACGCCGTCTTCATAATTCCTGACGGACTCGAGCTGTTTCAGCAGCTGTTGAGTCTGGAAAAGCGAAAGGTCAGAGTAGTCTCCGATCTCGTAGCAATCATGAGTCAAGTCCTTCGCTCCGAATCCGGCAATGCCGATCTCGTCGATGGGATATTATTGCGGGAAAAGTCAACGGGTGAGTGGATTTCGTAGTAAACATTAATTTTTCATCAAAAGTTACGCGGGAAAAGTGTAAAAATCTGCTTCCTCTCTTCCCCGCCAGACGACTTGATAGATTTGTTTACGAAGCTCATGACGCACAGACAAAGCAAGTTGAAATCTCGCGTCTGCATCTTCCTCCTGCTGTTGGGGAATTTCAGTCGCAGGACCTTCCAGCGCTGCTGGGGAAAATCTTTGAGAGATCTCATGGAGAGCCTCGCGGAGGACAGGGAAAAGTCCGTTCAAGACGTACGTATATATATATCTGCAGATTTCCATCGATTCGCTTCCTCCGATAGCACTAATTTACATGAATATTTTACTCCCAGGCGGCTGCCGAGGCGATCTCGTCGTTGAAGCAGTTGCCGTTCTACAAGCAAGACAAAGATACTTGGAGCGTCATTGAGAGCTGAATGCGTGCCTTTTATAAAAAAAAACGATTTTTGTATTATCTGTCGAATAAAATTTTTAACTATATAGTAAAAATTCAGCGGGCTACTCTGATACAACGAGCAAACCAAAACAAACTAAATCACAAAACACGGTGCGGTTACATAAAAGCGCGACAGGTGTATAAGAAACGTCGTCGAAGCGTCGCTAATCCCGCTCGCCTCTCCGCTTTCTCCGTCGCAATTAACGCGCCTCCGTCGTACTCATCGCGACGCATAAAATTCATCGTCGTCGCGCTTGCGCGCTAAAACGCCAAGTATAAGCGACCGCGAGCAGACAAAAGGGGGCGAGGGGGCGCGCTAAATTACTGGGTTAAACGGCGACGTTCTCGTGATATTCGCCGAGAGCCTTTGTGTCACTTAAAAAGGGGGGGAGTCGAGGAAAATCACAATGCGGCCGCGAGCGGAGGAGCAAAGGAGGGTTCGGAACGCGACGAGAGACCCAGGATTAAAAAGGAAATACGGGATTCCGAGGGACTCGCGCTCTGAATTTCCCGGTTTTAAGAACGCTAATTTGCCAGCTGGCCCGGCCGAGTGGGAGACACCCGCGACTAATCGTAAAGTAAAGCCTCTTAAATAAGAAGCGCTTTTAAGATATCGCCCTTCGTCGCCCTTCGTTCTCGAGTCAATGTAATCAGCATTTCTTTGCGCGCTAATCAGGTTTAAGCGCGACTTACGCAGCAGCAGGCAAACTTTCAGATATACAGTCGAGTAATCTATTCAACGATAGCCCGTTTTCGAGGCTTAACAATCGCAGGGCGGAGCAAAGAGCAGCGAAGCACACCGCATCGAGAGCGAACGACCGTGTTGCTAAGCGAAATTGCCCGTTTCTGCGCACAGCGCAGTAGCTCATTCTGTGCGAGTGCAATTGTCGAAGAAAGTGGAGGATTAACCGGGCGCGGAGATAAAGAAAAAAATAAAAGCTTCGAAGGTAAAAAAAAAAGAGAGGAAGGAATGATGTATGCGGCGGGCGGGGAAGAAAAAAAGAGGAAAAGCTGGTAAGCGAAAGAAAAGGCTCGGCGCGGAGTGACAGAAGCGAAGGTTAAAGGGAAGGAGAGACGGGACGGTAGTCGAAGACAGACGACGGGTATATAAGGAAGCCGTCAGGAAGAAGCGATTTCCGTGGGAAATTCGCAGGGACTCGGAAAAGCTTCTCTCTCTCTCTCGCCCCTTTCCACGACTCTATATACCGAGTCTCGGCGTCGCGTTAGACTGCACCCGTGGAAGCTCTCCATTTGGATTACGTGACTAAAAAGTTTAATCGAATTCTAATGCAGCCTTCGATTTTTCCGCAATTACACCACAGCGAGGCTCTTCGCAAGCGCCTGGCAGAGGCGCTATTGTTTCCTCGTTTAGATTGCCGCTCTGCAGTACCGCTGGATGCCTCTCAACAAATAAAGGCGAGACTGCAAAATTCCTGTGTAGAATAGGTGAAGGATCTCGGGAGGAATGATCGTGTCTCTCCTCACAGGCTACGTACTGACGTGCATGCAGGCAATACTTTCTCTGCCTCTCAACGTACGAAATCACGCGCACCTCCGAGCCTGAGATACTCGCCTAAATTTGTTTGCAAAGCCAGAGCATCAGCGAGGAGAAACGGCAAAGAGCTTGGGCCTCTCTTGATGTGCACCAAAACTGGAGTACGATATCCTTCAAGGTGCAGGGCGCCGAGTGTTGGAACTACCTACCTGCCGAGATCGGGTAATAATTTACCCTCTTGCGGTAAGTTCAAAACTGCAATTTCGAGGCTTTTCCTTGAACTGGACTGTAAATTATTATTTTGCCCTCGTTATGTCTCGTATACACCGTAATTTTAAGGAATGGACGTGTTTGATTCTATATATTAGTTATAATGCACGTATATGTATTTAGTTTTTTAATTCTTGACTGACAGGTATTCTATTGTATAGCTATTGTCAATTTAATGTATATTTATCTCAGAATTTTATTTTATTTTGTGATGAGCATTTACGTAATATCACTAATTTTAACGACTCGACTTACTGCATGACTGTAAAGTTTTTGTACAATATATTTTTGTTTTAGTACAATCATGTTCATTTTGCATTACACACCACCTTTTTCTGTACTCAAGTTGGAAATAAATGAATATCTATCCATCTTCCTCTCTCTCTCTTTCCGCCGCGGAAAAATAAAGATCCGAGCCACTCGAGCTTCTTCTTCTCTTTGCCTTCCTCGGCTCTTTCTCTCTCGCGCGCGGCGAGATGCTGATGGCTATGCACACTCCAGACGTCAGCCTCCTAAGCTCCGCCGACACGACTGTACGTACACCGCGAGACGATGCGCCGCGGAGCTATTCCGAGTCTCTCGCTTTGCCCCCGGACGAAAAATGAATTTTTCCTCGCTCCTTCTTTCCGCCGCGTTATAATAGAGGCGCTCTGTTATCATAAGCGCCGGCGCTTTTCGTTCCTCTTGAGAAAATAATCCAGCCCCCGTTCGTTTCGGTAATTTCGATGCACCGAAATATAAACGCTATAAAATCACCGCGCGTTGATGAAGAGAGCAAAATACGAAGGACGTCATATTCGAAAATTGAATTTAAAAAACTGACGCGCGCGCGGAAGCATAATAATCTCGTTGTCGCCCGTACTTTTTGTTCTCGCGAGCGCGCGGCTTTTATAAAAACGAGATAATGCCCGCGCCTCGAACAAGACCCGCGAATTATACATACGCAACACGTGCGCGTTAATTGGGCCGGCGGTCGTGTGCCCGCGAGCGCGCCGAAAGCCGATAAATTCATGCGGATTATATCGCAAAATAATCCGTCGCCCCGAACGGCCCCCGCCAATCAGCTTCGCGCGAGTCCCTCGCTCTTCGTCAAGTTTTCGGCGCTTTTTCACAAAGCGAAATCGCGATAATTCCCGGCAGTACGCTGGAAATTTTGTTCGAGTATCATCGGCGAGCGAGCGAGGCTTGTTTTATTGCTGTACCACATCGCTTCTTTGTCGGCTGATGTATAATGAAATATTTTACAAATTTTTCGTTCTCTGTTAAACGCAGTTTTCGATGTAAGCTGAATTTTTTTATTAGTGCCGCGCAAAGCGTGCAAAACAATCGGCGCGATCTTTCGGAAGAACGTGAATTTATAAACATTTATTAGAGCTCGTTTGCATCTATATAACGACGATAAAGTGGGTGATGCGAAAATGATTGCAGCCCGGTAATTAACGCCAGTTTTATGATGTTTCGGAACGAGTACGCGACCTCGCTACCGTAATATATTCGCATACGAAATAAGCCTTGAATAATCACAATACTTTTTCGGGACATTAAAACGCAAAATTCCGAGCCTCTCGCCGCTCTACAAAATAACAATTCGAATCTCTCCGTTTTAACGAATTAAAAATGAGAACAATTATTCAAGGAGAAGGCGAGAGCGAAGGAATACCAAAGTCTCGAGCCATTAAATTCCCAATTTCTAAAATACAGCTGCGTAGCGCAGCTCGGCCGCGGACTACGGCAATTGGATTCGCGCCTCCTCCCCCCCGTTCTAGATTTTCCTACGGCTCTCGGGCGCCGGGAAACATTTCCAATATATCGGGGAATCCCGGGGATATATCGCGCGCCGAGGCAGGAAATAAGGTGAGCGAGAGAGAGAGAGTAGGCGGGAAACGTTATTAGGTTCCGATACCGCAGCGTGTCGAAGTTTAGCTCCGAGCTACAGCAGACAGCCGCGGAGCAACGAGATAATCTAATAGAGCTCCGCTATGATGCCTGCCGCCGCTTTTCGAGAATTATTATTCTCGCGCTCATGCGGGTCCTCCCTTCCCTAAAGACAATTGACATTGGTGCCGTGTCACCCGGTTAGGGAACATTAAACGTTCCATAACCTATAATACACATCCGCCGACAAAGAGACTTATTCATCGCTCGCGGAAAATATATATATATGAGCCGCTGAGAAAAAAGAAAAATCTGTCCCCGCTCGGCACAGTGCGGCACTCGAGCTCTCTCTCTCGTAAAACGAAACCACCGAGCGAAGCACTTATAGCCGCACGAGGGCCACCCTAAGCGTGTGAACAGGACCGTTCTAAGCATAATAAAAGCATTAATCGATGGAAATTACCGAAGCCCCGGCCGGCTCTCTCGCGAAATAAATCAGCAGCAAAAGCCCCAGCGGGGGTGCGCGCTCTTTGCGCAACAGGGTATTTATCGCGCGAAAGGGTCGCCATCTCACAATCGGGAGGCGTGTCCAAAGAGAGACCGGCTTGACTTATCGCTCGGTGCGAGCATTGCGCCAGCCTGACAAACGCTCGTTTTTGTTTATTAAAAAAATGGACTGCGGACCATTAACCGCGCTAAAATCGGAGCAGGCGCAGATCGGACACCACATTGGCTTCGGTAGCCGTGCGCACACCGCGTGTGATTTAGTCGCGGAGGAAATAAAAAGGGACGCAAAAACCGAGAGAGGAGCTCCGCAGCTTGTTTTGGAAGTTCGACTCGCCGAGCTCTCTCGGCGCGCCATATAAAGCGAAGAGGACTCGCGGCCTGTATCCTCGAAGGATATATCGCCGGTAAGTCGGCATTTTTCGAATTCTCCGACCCGCCCCGCCGCGATATTCGCTCCTCGAAGACACTCGCTCGAAAAGCCGTCAATTTTTACGCGTTTAGAAGCTCGTTAATAAAAAACGGGGAATAACTAAAGCCGCCGCTGAAGCTTCCCCGCATATGAAACACGCCTCATTACTTATCCGAGGAGAGAAAAAAAAATCCCGAAAAGGGTCCTTCGGAGTGGACGACACACGCAATTTGGCTGAAAATGACATCTCGAGGGGGAGCTCGAAAGGCGTCGCCGAAAATCTGACACCTCCGTTGACAAGTTTTATTCGTCATCCCCTCCCCCTCCAGGCTCGGGGAGAAAGCCTTCCCCGGGCAACAACGCGACGAGTCCTCGAGGACGAATCGACGGAGTGCAAAAATAGCGAGAGACTCTCGGCACTCGCGTCCTCGGTAATTGCCAATAATCCGCGGCTTTCGAGACTCGAGCCTCGCCGAGCGGGGTGTGTGCAATTTTGAATTTTTTTGCGCGATGCCGTATCCGTAATTACTCGCGGAGAGTTTGATTTATCGCGCGCCGAGAGTTTTAATATCACGGCAGCTGAACTGTTTTTTTTTTGTCCGGCTCGCGCGGGCATTATTGAATGCCCGCGCGCCGACAGGTGATAATTACGTTATTTTCGCGCGACACTCGTTTATTTTTGCGGGGCGACGCGAGCCCGGGCAACGCGCGTCACACACTTTCGCTCCCGGAAACGCGGCGCGTGCCGATGCGCGTTAATTAAGCTCGAAGTAATGAGCTGCGCCCTGATTTTGATCAAGATTCATGTTCTCGCTCTCTGGCCGATTTCGCAAAAATGATATATATACTTGCTCTCGCCGCGCTTAATTAAATCTCGCGACTTTGTTGTACGGAATCTTTGCGAAGGAATCGGTGCGGCCCGACTGTTCTATCTATATATACAACCCGATGCGGAAGGGATACAATCAAGTAGTAATTCGTCTTGGAACGGAACCACCTGCGCAAATGAAAAAAAAAAGCTCCCCCCCGAAAATCCCATTAAGCCCAACAAAGGAAGCCAATCTCAAAATCTGGACTCGAAAAAAAGGAGAAACGAGAAACGGGCCGATGGTCGAGGCGAAATATCCACCCTCCTCGAAAAAAGCTAGGCGAAATTTCCGCCTAGGCCGGGGCCCTCTCTCGCCTTGTGCCTCCCTTATGTCAGTCCCCTCTCTTCTCTCTCGTTCTCGGCCGAAAACCGGACCTCGCGAAATAGGGCCCCGAACGGCAGCTGGTCGAGATTGCGCCGCCGCCGCCGTGCCTTTAAAAGCCCCGTCGGCGATCTTGGCTTTATGCGCGCAGGCAAAAACAAGCAAAACGAAGCGCGGGGCCCCGGAGGAGAGGGAGAGAGACCGAGATAAATGAGAGCACGATCGAGAGAGAGAGAGAGAGAGCAACCGCGGCAACATTGAAAATACATTCTCGCGCGCGGGGATTTTTGCTTTTCTTCTTTTCCACCGAGCGCCGGACGACGCCGGGCGACTCGATTATGCAAATTCGCCGCGTCGCGCTGATTTTGTTGTCGCGCGCGGGGGGGAATTCGCGCGTGAGCGCCCGGTAATTACCGCGTGTACACCAGCGGCGGATTAATAGAGCTATGACGCGCCGTCGCGCTCTCTCGAAAATTGGCTGGTAAACGCGTTATTAGCATAATTCGAGCGAGGAAATAAAAGCGTGGAGTACAAAGCCCCGCTCTCGGGCTTGATGAAAAGCCGCGCGGGGGAAGGAGAGAGAGAGAACGCGGGCAGGAATACATCACGGCAGCGCATTAAGGAGCAGCGAGCCTCTTTCGGTCGAAAAAAGGAATCCGAGAGAGAGAGAGAGAGAGAGGGAGAGACAGAGAAACCGGACCCGGCCAGGCGAAAACCGGCAGATGGCACGCGCTCGCCCGAGATGAACCCGAGAGGGCCGAGGCAGCAGCAGCCTTCCTTTCTCTCTCTCTCTCTCTCTCGCTCTGCGGTGCGTACAGATGCTGCGTGTGTCCCGCGGAGATCTCCGGGGGTCATATCTCTCGATAGGCTTCGGCCCTGAGGAGCTGCCTATGGAGAAAACCGAGAGGATAACGATCTCTGCGTCGTGGCTCGGCGCCGATCGCCTCCTTAACTTTCTATGCCAAATGACCTGTTGAAACGGACCATGTGTTTTGCTTTTCGGGAGGTTTTGTTTTCTTATAACGCTGACTTTTCCTTCTCTATGTTTTCGATTCCGTTTGAGGCAGTGCTCTTTAGTCAGTTTTACATGCTTTAGGAACGTTATTTAACACATAAAAAAGTTCAAATTTACGCCCGTCAGTCAGAAATTATTGAAAATCACGACGATCCTCAACGAACATTAGTGGTTTTTTTGATTTTGAATCTATCTTCGAAAATTTTTCGGCAGACCGACGCCATCGTCGGCCATTGTCATTGAAATTTCGAGTTAAAAAATGAATATTTTATACGCCTCGAAGCAGAAAAGTAGGCCCATTTCTAAGACGCGCAGGTCGTGCCACGCACAAAGCCAACCGGAGCGACTCGTGACTGTCCCTAATTGCTTCACTTCGGGCGCTCGGCGCGCGTTTCAACGGAACACATTTCGGACTTTTCGACGGCACAAAATACACCGGGATATCGTGTGTCCGAGGCTATAATTTTCTTGCTTAGTTTGTTCGCGAACGGGCAGAACTCTGTTTTCTCCCTCCAATTTGATCTCGTGTTAAAATGCTCTATTGATTTTCGAAACTAATAATGGAAAAAAAAAAATTCAAACTAGTTTTGCGCTCTTGACGAGGCTACCAGTTTTTTTCGAAAACCGAGCGTATTAAGTTAAAACGTTTTCGCTCTTCTTTATAATACATGTAGTCTGAAATTCTAATGAAATCTACGCCCTGAAAATACAGCGCCGTAAACTTTAGATAAAAATTTATTAGACGTCATTCATTGCTTTTTCATTAAACGTCCTATAACATAAATAATAATTGACCAGTCCGTAATTTCAAAAATTTCTCAAGACATCTCTATTATCTTATTGCTACGAGGGATTACGATCGAAGTGCGTAAAAATTACCGGCGAATCATCCCCGCGTAAAAAAAGGAAGGCTCGTCGGCGCGATGTAATTCACCTTCAATAATAACTCGGGCACGTGCCTCGTCAAGTCGCGCCTGAGGCCAACCCCGGACTACCAAGGCTGCATCGCGCGAACATTAAACGCGACCGGAAAATCGATTTTTTTTTATTATAACTTGTCTAGACAAATTACAGCCTTCTTGGAAAATATACGATTTTATGCTCTTCTCGTGATTTATGTATATACGAGCGTTTCGAGTAAAACTAAAAGGCTTGTCTTTACAGCTACTTTCCGGGCTCATTCGGCCGTTAATACTTCCAAGTGTATATCCGATTACCGTTCGAGAGCGTGAAAATAATCCCAAAATCTAAAACAATTTTTTTACGATGCAAATCACGCAAACGAGCGGTCGACAACGTTTAAAAAAAAAAGCATTTCCTTTCGTTCGAAACGAGACTCGACCGAGCAGCTCTCGGAGCGGCGTAAACAAGGGCTCGAGGAACACGACAGTACCGTTGCACAGCCGCGGAACGAAGCGACTCGCACCTCGCAAATTTGGAAGTCCGTCGAGATTTCCTTCGGCTCGTCGTCGCCGGTCGTCGTTCCCCCTTTCCCCTCCACGTGACTCGCCGGCGGCGGCGGCCGCGGCAGGTGCGCCGCATGCATCGAGCCACAAAAGAGCGAGAGAGGCTGCCCTTTTGCCGAGGTAAACCCACCTGCCGATCACGTGGCTCTTTGCTCCTTCTTCTTCTCTGCCTTCTTCTTCTGCTTACTCGGCTGCTGCTGCCGCTGCTATTCGCGCCGCTACTCGATTTCTTTTTCGAGAGCGATTCGTCTCTTTCTTTATTTTCCTACCAGAATTGCGTGTGCACTGCGACTCTCGCTTCGGAAAGCCATTTTCAGGGTTTACAACTTTCTTAAAGTGATGAGTTTCTGCCGCGTGGGATATTGGCTGCTTTTCCGTCCAGCGGAATTTATTGAAAGTTTACGTTGAATTATATGTTGCGCAGAAATAATAAGAGCATTTATTTTTTTTTTTTTTTTTTTTAGATTTTTGAAACAACAAAGTAGCAGTAAGAAAATCGGAGGAAGTACGTCAAATTGACTGGATTTCCTCAAAGTACTCGATTTCGAAGTTTCAGCGAAAAATCCCTCGTCGAGCAGAATTAAGGAAACGAATTTTGTGAAAAAAAGTCCAGAGAGCTTAGGGATTTTGCTTATCTACGTGCAGTGCCTCATACTGCTCGAGTATCCACGTCAATCACTTCTACGTGACTTCTTTGCAAATGTCAGCAACGCGCAACATCTGCGATGCATTTTCCAGCAGAAAAGAAACTCGATATTTAAAATCATTGCAATAACGGAATAACGATTTAATTTCAGAGAACTTAAAAATTCTCAAAGGTCTTTCCCTCTCGCTCGTCTATAGCTTTTCCCGTCGCTTTACATCCCGATTGAGGTTCGATCAACCGGCTCCCGTCCAGTTTGCAGCTCTCCCCGCTTCGAGTTTCTTCTTTGCGGGGCGTTTTATTTTTGGATCGCCGCGGCAAGGTGAGCGGCGTTTTTGCTCCTTCAAAGCGAGCCACCACCTCGACTGACGGCTCTCGCGCAGCCACGAACTTTGGAAAATCCTCTCGGCTCGCCTCGCGGGAGGTCCCAGCTTTCATCGAAATTCGTTTTACGAGGCCGCGAGTACAATTCGACCGATTATGTAAGACGGAGAGAGGAATAAGAGAGGCGAGGCTCTTAACGGAGAAAAAGCGAGGGAAGGCATCGTAAATCACGCGGTCGAGTATCGAGTTCGTTCGCTCGTGAAAACAGAAGCTAAAGCGAGAGGAGAGGAAATATTCTCCTCTCGGCCGGGAGAACCCCGTGGAATACTCTCCGACTTGGAGAATCGCTCAATTACAGGGCGAACCGAACGCAAGTCCTTCCAATCAATCCTCGCGCGCTGCGTTCTCTCTCTCTTTCTCTCGTTTTCTTCTCCTTTCTCGGCTCTTGAAACTGAGAAAGCTAAATAAAGCGAGGGAGATGAAGTCCCATTTACCGCTTGGTGAATATTGGGCTTTGCACTTTTTCAGATAACGAAATATCATCTTTAGCAAAGATTATATTATACTGCCGCCGCGTTCGTTTCATTTACAAGTTTGACAAACGGACTTGGAAGGGAAATAAAAAAAAAAAGCTGCATTACACGAAACTCCGACCAGCAGAATCTTTTTCCCGGCAGAGAATATATATATATATTTTTTTTTCCTCTCGGCTGCGCGAGAAACTCGAGTAAACGTAAGAAGCCCATCGAGGCGCGGTCTCCCGTAAATAGAAGAAAATAAAGCGAGCGCGTTCGCGCAACAACGGGCTGCACGAAAGAAATAAAGGATTAGGAAAAAAGGAAGCAGGGAGCGAGAGCGAGAAAGACGTTTGTGTCCCGAAGGGTGAAAAAGAGTGGGAAGGAAAGATTGAAAGGAGTCGATGGTAATCGAAGAAGCAGCGGTAGCAGCGCTAGCAGCAGCCAGCAGTCGAGGATCAAAGAGGAAACAGGAAGGACGGAAGGAAGGAAGGAAGGAAACGAGCGTGGGACGGCGCAAAAAGGAAGCAAAGCCCTCTCGAGAGAGGGGAACGGGGAGAGAATTACTACGAGTAACTACTCGTTGCAGATCTTGTCTGCACGGCGCAGCGCTCTCGAGGAGCAAAGAGAAACGAAATAGAAATTAGCGCGAGCCGCCTCGGATCGAATTTCTTTGGGGGCTTGATAAGGGCTCGAGCTTCCTTTCTCTCCTTATACTTTATTGCTTCTTTCTCTCGGAAATAAGAGAGCCTCCTCTCGAGTCCCGGCTCTCTTTAGCTCGTCCAGCCTTAAAATAAGACGTTCTCGTCGTCAGTCGCTTTCTCGACAGCTGCGAAAATAAAAACAAAAAACTGCCGCCGAAATCATTTTTTCGAAAAAGCATATCCAACGAACGCGGATGGATTCATTAAGAGAGGAAACGATTCGGAGGCGCGCGCGAAAAATTTAAGAATCGCAGGCGCGCAAACAAGCGCGACAATACCGAGAAGGAAGTCCGAGCATATAAACGAGCGGAAGCGGCGTCTCGTTCGCGGCGATAAAGCGTCATTCGCGCAACGAGTCACGCTCGTCCGTCAATGCGTTATTAGCGCTGGAAGCGCGCGGCCGTAATCACAATGCGGGGAGTATTGTTCGCGTTCAATTGGACTCGAAGCGGCTATCGTAATTAGCTCTTATGAAAACGTATATATATCGATCGGATCCTGTAACAAGCAAGACTTGGCTTGCCAATTTTGACGGGCATTTTTTATTAAATCCCCAATAAGCCTGCATTCGCGAGAGCTAAGATTGTGATCTGGGTCAGTTTTTATGGTTCTGAGAAAAACCGCCACCTCTAATTATAACGTATCCCCGCAATTTTCTAGTTCCTGTGGGTCTGCAGACGAATTTAAAACGAGGTCAAATCGATTTCGTTCCATGCTCTATTACTTACATCGGCGCGTTGTTCATACAACATATATTTATATATAGATGTATGTTGGTCTATGTTAAATTGTGTAAAATTTTTATGTGCCCGAACAATAACCAGCTGCCAACGCCCTTACACGACAGCTTCCGGCGTGTCCGTCTTTTTTCTATATATAAATATTTTCACAACTTATTTTATCAATCTTGTATGTAAAAAAATTCGACACACCTTACAAAATTGATTATTACGCACGCAGGAGAAATGATCGTCATCAAATTTCCTCGACATCAATTGCAGGTGTACACTTATCACCTTACAGCGTATTATCGGAAGGTAATAATCGACGTAATGGCGCGCGCGCGCGGATCGGTTTGATTTATATCCCCCCGCCTAAGCGCCTCATCAATATTCCCGCGCGGGAAAAATGCGTCGGCCGCCGCGCGCGGCGTAAAAAAAATGTAAATGCCGCTTAATTGAAAAATCGGTGTTGCGATGCCGGAGGGGGGGAGTGAAAAAAAAAAGGAGAGCGACCGAAAATTAGTGCCCAGCGCGCTCTCGCGCTTAGTAATAACGGCGATAGGATCGCGACAGCTGCCCGTCAAAGTAATGCGCGCACACACCTTGTGCGGCGAGCTGAATTTGTCGACTTTTTATCGACTGCCGTAATCTGCCGTAGCTTCCGATGTAGCTTTGCGGCTCGCGACCTCTTTTTATCGCCAGTTTTTGGCCGCACCGTGAACGCGACGAGTCGTCGCAGTCATCGAGTTTTTTCTCGGTGCAGCTGATTACTTTTGAGGATAAATTGGGACCACTGCTTATATCAATAAAAGAATACCATTTTTAAAGAAAGCCTAGACGGAGGATCGGCAGAACAAACACGCCAGTCGTAATCTATCCCCATATCGCGCGCTATATCCTTCTCCCGGGGAATGCAAATGCGCGCGGAAAATCTCAAAGGAGAGGAGGAGGGCGGGAAAAATGCAAAGACGTAGCGGTATAAGGATCGTCGCTTATCTTCGGCGAAATTCACGTCGCCGCGTCCCCCTCGGGGCGTCAACTTTTCTCTCTCCGGTCTCTCGCGCGCGCGAGAGAGAGAGCCGGTATATTTATGTCCCGCATACACTCGGGTCGGGGCTCGCGGCGCGCGAGAGATAACGCACGCACACACAAGAGAGAGAACACCTGCGCAAACTCGGAACCTCATCCTTCCCGTCCTGAAGCCAGCGCGATCGAGCGCCGTGCTTTTTTGCTTTAAAAAAAATATGCGCGGCTTTATTTATCGTCGGCGAGAGCTTTTTAGACGCGGTATACGTGTCGCCCGCGTAGAATTAGCGAGAACTTATGGATTCGACGAAACTCTCAGCTGCCTCGCGAGGCGCGAAAGGTGTTCGCGCACAATGCAGCCCGGGATTGTTTATTTTTTTTTTAGCGAGGCCATTAAAATGCTGCGGTCGCGAGCGCAGCGGCTAGTTTGGCTTATATTAGTCGAAGGGGCAGCTGGCGATTCCGAAGGCGTCGATAAGCTGATGTGCTAAACAGCCTACGCGTATCGTTCCTCGCTTTTTTTTTTTCGAAGACGATATGTTATACGTTATTCTTGAATCCGCGAGCTAAATATTTTTTATACTGGAAATTTGTTCTTATCAAGCGTTAATATCCGAAAGTTCGTCGGGAGAAACATGGAAATTAAAGTCCAGAGATGTATAAACGGAGCGGGGAAGCAGGACGAGCGAAAATAATTGAACGAGCTCGCTAATATAGAGGGCGTGGCCTGATCGCGAATTAAAAGCCGATCGGCAGCGACGGAGCAGATAATGCAGAAATCGAGAGGCGTCATATAACTGTCCTCGTTCCTCGTCAACAGGTGCTCTCCCTCTCTCTCTCGTACGCTGCCCGAGTCGTGCCTATTATTTTCGCCCTTTGCACGCCCCGAACCGCTATATATTACGCAATGCGTTGTCGAAAAAATAAACAAGATTAAACGGTTCAAAAATTGTGATTTATTAAAAAAAGGGATTTTTTCGCGTGGAAAACGACTTTACATGCTATATAAAATCAGTCGGACGTTGTTTGCGTATTATATAAAGAAGTTAGCGTTCTCGAGCTGGAGCGACTTTTCGACAGCTGAAAATGGAAATAACAATGAAAACGTAATACTCGTCGGCTGTTCCGAAAGCTCGAATTCAACGCAATCCTTACGTTTTGATCGAAACGACGCGCGAAACTTCGCCGGATCTTCTGAGCCTCAAGAGATACTGAAGATTGCCATGATCGACTCGACAGTATCGTTGACCAACGGGTACCTCTACTTCCGGGCCGGCCGGAATCCGTACTAGGCGGCGCTTCTTATCGGAATCGGCAGTCTTCAACGCCGGACTGGATAAATTTTTTTCCGACGAACGGCTCTGCGAAAATGAAAAGTTTCCTTAACGCAATCTGTGTCGCTGCTTCCAAAAATTTAGCTTCTTTAAAAAGTGGCACAATACCCGCGAGCGAGACCTGCGATGTTTCTTCCTCGAGCTTCCGCTGACCCTCTGCTTAACCTCATTCTTCGATTCGGGAACTTTGAAACAATTCGTCACCCTATTATGATTTTCATCGAAACAGCTGACGGTTTTCATCGGCCACAGCAGATCGGCGAATCTCGGGAATTTTCTCGGCGGTTTAACGAGCGCTCGCACCGGCAGCCGATGACGAGTTTTGAGCTTCTGTTCGCGCTCCTCGAACTCGTAGTCCAACATCCCGCGCGATACTGTCTCCTACGTCGTGAAATCGAAACAATAATGTGTCCTTGCTGCGCATCGGATTGAACTTGCTAGAACGTTTTTGTTTTGAAGTGCCCGAGAACGAATAGAACAATAAACACAGAGTGTCCAAAAACGTATATTGAACCGACCAATCCCTCAAACCTAGCAACTTTTAAAGGGATTCGCGTTTTAGACTTAAGGGTTTAATCTGGACATAATTCCAGTCCGATACTTTTTGAACACTCTATATTTTGTTCGAAAGGTAGCTTTAATTTCCCTTTAAAAATCAACGCATCAACTGCGAAAATCTGCGTCGTAACTGCTTTAGGAGAGGGCATCATTTTCACCCTCGGCATTAACGACAATTTTTCGCGTACCAGAAAAGCCAGCACGAAAAAATGTCCCGCGAGCAACGCGGCGAATATAAAAAGTCGCGAGAATAGCCGCCGGGAGTCATCGGAAAAGCGACATAAAGGAAGAGCGCAGTGCTCTCCCTCGGAATGTTTCTCCGACGACTAACCAGGTCGCAGCTGCGTCAAGGTATAATAAGCGACGACGCGCAGCAGCCATTCCGCGAGGCAGAAAGAACGCGAGGAATTGGGGAAAACAAGCGCCGCCCGGGATATATTCCTCTCGCTCTCGGCGCGACCGGGGCGCGTTACGTCGAAGGAAGGAAGAGAAGCGGAGAGGAGAGCGCATTTTTCTCCCCCCCAAAGCGAACTCTCGGCTGATTACTGACCCACATTTGGCTTCGCGGCAACAAAAGCTTCCATTTTTTTTTGCTTTTTCCCCGAGCTCCTTCTCTTTTAAAGCGGCGGTGGCGCGGCGCGGTTAAAATCGGACCACAATGCGGGCGAAAATTATCCGAGCAACGTTGTAGTTAAACAGTTCCGCCTTAACCATTTTTGCGGGAGCTTTCCGTCGGGGGAGTTTTTCGCGGAGCGATGATCGCGGAGAATGCGCTGGAAATTCGAGCGCGTCGTTTCCATTTTTTTTTTTTTTTTTCGAGGGCTGCGGGGATGTAACATTTTTTTCGAATTCTCTTTTGTTTTAATTTTGGACTAGAATAATTGTTCCGAATTCGGGCTTGGGATAATTACTGTAGAAGGGTTTTTGAAATTTTCTGGGTCTATTGTGGTGCGGCATCTACGGTAATTAGATCGCAATTAACTCATATTTTAAAAATTAAATATTGCGGCGTCGTTAATTAATTTATTCTATTTAAATTATTTATTAAATAAGGTGTATCAAAAATTCATTTAATCCTTGCAAAGTTGAAACAACCGTGAGTTTGTGCAAGTTGCACAGGTATTCTCCTTTCTACGATCTTGCTAATTCTCGTCTATCAGACCCTCGTCGAATTCGCACTTCTCTGAACGTCACCCGAAAATTCACTAGTCGACCAAATTTTCGGAGTGAACTTTACTTGTCAGAATTTCATTGAATAAGTTCCTTTCTCATCTAAAAATTATATTCATTTTAAATATTTATGAACAAGATAGTATTTAAAATATTGACATCCAAAATGCACAAAAAAATGTTTAAGTATATACAAACGTATTCTTTTTATTTCGCTTAAAAAAGTATTTCTGTTTTCGTTTACTTCGAATTATTCGAATTTTACTTTTGAATTATGATATAGTAGAATATAAATCTAATAAATTTCGCTTTTTGTGACATTAACCGATCGAAAAAAAAAGAAAAAGGTGTCTTATAAGAAGATTAATATAGTTAGTTGTTGTCAAAACTTTGGAGCAGCACTTGATGATTGAAGACATCTTTCTTTAAGAACGCACTTATACCTCGAACGGAACACTGATGATTTCGTACTTGGCAATACTCATAAGCACTAAAAATTATGGACCTCAATAGTGACACAACCCTGGGCTTGGGAACTTCTCGTTTACTTATGTATACCCCTGTATAGTGTCCATCATCAAAGTTTTGCAGTAAAACGTATTTACAACTTTCACAACTTCATGATGATGCTAAATCTATGCGTTATGCAAT
The DNA here is from genome assembly GCA_035047165.1 of Ormyrus rosae. Lineage (NCBI taxonomy): Eukaryota > Metazoa > Arthropoda > Insecta > Hymenoptera > Ormyridae > Ormyrus > Ormyrus rosae. Next base: position 3,002,462 of record JAWWML010000001.1, read on the forward strand.
TTACACAATTCAAACAGTAAGAACAAACGGAGAAGAAGTATAATGATGACTATAGTAGACGTTGCAGTCTAACTATTATATCCTTAGCTTAGCTATTAATTCTACAGTATTTATTCTTGCAGACTACAATAGCCTATATAAATACTGTACTGTAGTAACGGGATAGAATAATAGTTGATCTATAATGTAATATCTACTTTAATCATTACTACAGTTTTGTTTCACTAATAGGACTTCTAATATTCTAGTCTGAAACCAGTAATTTTTTGCAGTATTTTTTATTAGTATGACCAATAAACTATAAAAATATTAAGTTTTTGAATTTTCAAAGAAAAGAAGCATAAAGAACCATCAAAAAAGGTTATTTTAATGAAAAAAAATATATTCATTGTACTTTTTCCAGCCCGAGATCTCCCGAAAATATAATTACGAAACCCAATATGGATGCACTGCTATATAAATTGTACAGTAAACTCCGTGCATATATATATACATACTGTTTTAGGGAGAAGAAGAGTAACGTAACAAGACGCTGGACGTGCCTCTCTCCCAACTCTCGGGCGACTCGAAAGCGGCCTTCGAGTTTAACGAAACCAATTTACGGGACCTCTGCACCGAGAGCAGAACTCACTTACAGTTCATTATCTTCCGTCGGGGAATTTCAGAGAGGAAAGAAGATTCGCCAATCGTTTGTCTCGACGAACAATAAACTGTACAATCTTTAACGGCTGCCGCTGTCCTTCTTTCCTTCTTTCGCTTCGGATTGGTGTTATTTTCTTTATGTACGAAAATATACGCAATTTTACAAGTTCAACCTAAATTTAATCAATTATCCGTAACACGAATTAACGGCACAAATAACCGCTATCCGACGTACATTGAGATATAGTACCTCCATAATTTTTAAAAAAAGAACAGCCGTAAAACAAAGTAAATCCAACAAAGTTCCGAGGCGAACAAGTTAGTTTCGCGGCTCGAATCCATAAAAAACTTAGGATCGAAGATCGTCCCCGCGAGAATTTGCCTGGGGCCCAGTTACAAAACCGCAATCGCCGCCTGTACGCGGCGCAATCGATAATACACCGAACGCGCGAGTCAGCGGAGAGGGAAAGGGAGCAAAAGGTCGCGCAAACTATTGTCCGCCTTTTTTACGCGCCGTCATATTTCGATGTTTTGCATCGATAAAACATTACGCGTTGAAAATAGATAAGTAATATTTCAAGTTGGCGTATAGTTTAAAAACTGCGACCTCACAACAGTCGTATAAGAATCGGGATCGACAGTCAGTTTTTCCATTGAATTTGCGGAAAGGCATGTCGATCTCGAGCACGTCGCACGGGCTCGTTAATTACGGGCTTCGGGTTGCGCTTCCGCGGAATGAAAATCTCGGCGTTCGACGGGGGCACAAAAGCGATCGGAGGCGCGCGATCCTTGCAAAGTGATTTTGACGGCCGAACGTCAGTATACTTGGCGGCGCGCGACACGCGGGAGATTAACCGTGTGGCATCCGGCGAATGGATTTTCACGATGTTTTAATAAAGATATAGCGTCGATCTAATCTTTCCGCGGGAAAAATGAACCAGACCGAGATTAAAATACTACACGGAGAAAAATACCTCATTAAAAATTAGAATAATCTATCCTAATCGAAGGACAAACTTGCACTATCCAGAAAAATTACTATAATATCTACTAAAATTTGATAGAACTCTGGTAAAAATTAATATAGTTCTATCAAATTTTAGTATATATTATAGTAATTTTTCTGGATAGTGTAAGTTTGTCCTTCGATTAGGATAGATTATACTAATTTTTAATGAGGTATTTTTCTCTCAAACTATATAAATCTCAAGCGCGGTATTATTCTTAAATAACAAAAAGAATTGATACAACGCGTACAAAAACTATAACTATGCAAATTTTTTCAACATCTATTTTGATGAATAAAAATCCTTGCTTCAAAATCACAGTACCTTCCAGCTGCATCGTGGTAAAAAATCATTCGGAAGAAGGTAGAGGAAGAAGAGCTAGTACAAGGGGTGCTTTGACCCGCAATCGAATGCCGCGCCCCTGTATATACATATATACAAGTACATCGATCGACATCGAGTAAATAACATTGCGATCGGCCGATCCTATTCAGTTCTCGAAGGCAGAGAAGAAGACGTGCCGCTGCGTTCGGCTCTGCGATCGAGCGATGGAAAATGGACGAGGAACTCGGAGAAAATGAGGTCTGGAGAGAGAGAAAGAGAAAAAATGAGATGATTGAGTGAACATCGGAAGCCTGCAGGAAGATGTATATAGATTTAGATCTCTCCGTCGCGTGAAATTTTTAGTTTTAGTTTATTGAAAATGTTTTTTTATGCGCAACGACGAATTTGGTAAATTGAATTCGTACTCCTTTTCTATTATATACTTTTGTGTAAAAATAATTTTAAAATATCTAAAAGAACTTGTATTGCAAATTACTTATGTGCGTAATAATATTTACAAATTTTGATCAACACTGTTTTAAGTCGTTAAAGGAACGCACGTGAATTTAAATTTTAGATTTAATCTGCGTGAAATACGGTACCACCAGTAGCTTATAAATATTTTTCAGGGAAGAGCCGTATATTGAATATTCCGCGGAAAAATGTAAAGGGAAAAGTAAGATGCCGCATAGTTTAATGGAGGAAAAGTAGAACGCAAGAGGCGGTATATTATAGCCGCGCAAGTAAAAGGAGCTTGGGAGGAACGGGAAAATAAGGATCGGAAGAATAATAGGCGCGCGGTGTGCCTGCAGATGAAAGGGTTGCTGCACCCCACAACATTTTGCTGCTATATATATATATATATTTTGCAGCCGAAGCTTCCGCGAGTAGCTTCAATTCTTTATTAAAAACGGCTCCTTCCAATTTTTAAAATGGCCATCGTCATCGTCTAGAATATTATACAATGCCTAATTTTTGGCAGAAAGTCTCACCTGAAAAAGAAGAAAGAGTATCAGAAAAGATAATTTGTTATTCAAAGAGACAAAACTTTTATTCAGAAAATTAAAAAAAAAAAAAAACTACTGGTGCTACAAAAACGTTTAAAACCGCCGAAAGCCGTTTTATTTGTTAAAACACAGAAAAAAATGTCTCATAAACTCGAGCACGAAACTACAGCAAAACCGACGAGCAGTTGAAGCTTTGTCCCAAACTTCAACAAATATGGGGCAAAGCAGCGGAGGACCAGAGGAGAAATTCGAAACTCTCCGCCCGGCGAGCTTCTGCGGGAGAGCTTTAACATTTCGTAATTTCACCGCTGACATACATGCGCGGCCCTCTCGTCGTACTTGCACTCGAGAGTTTTCTAATATCGCGCTCGGCAAGATTCCTCCGCGTACACGTACTTATTTCGATAATCCGGGACGGGGGGCGACTTGCGAGCGCGCGACGTGATATTTTTCAGCTTACCCCCGGCTTACGCGGGCCGTTGCTCGCGGTGTGTAGCTCAAAGCTCGCGAGAACTCGTTCGCTCTTGACGATGACGGGAAAAGCGAGTGCTTCTTTCACGCGGTGCTCGTCTGTTATAATTGCGGCTTTGGTATTATCCTTGTGGAACGACGGCGAGAAAGCTCTGTCGTTCGTTTTAGGCTGGATATATTTGCAGTTTGGAAATAAAAACAATTATGTTTTTTGTTGGTCGTTTTAGTTTTACTGGAGTTTAGACAAAATCATATGTTTTAAAAAATTGCATTAAATTTTAATCGATACTTAAAATTCTTAATTTTATCAATTCAAATAGTAAATTTTGCAGAATTAAAAAGAAAAAAAGTAGAAACATTTTTGAAGTTTTCGAGGCCGAAGTTGTCTCGACACGACGCGAGGCGCTACGCTAGAGATTCGGAACTCTCAGCGTTAGCGCAAATTTCTCGAGCTCGAGGTTCAGCGGAGGATTCGCGCTCAAGCCAATTCTGAAAAATGCCTCCAAGTCCGCGCGGACCCCGATTATTAAATTGGGGTGCGAGCTCGAACGCAACGACATTTACCGTTTGTCAGTAATTTGCGACGGGACTGACGCGAAGGGCTTTTTTTTCTCGCCGATCGGCTTGTACAACTTGTTTATTTTTTTATTATAATACATTAACTACTTTTTTGTACATTCGATTTGTGTTCGAATTATCATATTTTAAATCCCATCCTACAATTTCAATTTTTGAAAGTACTTATCCTTTTGAGAAGGCAATTTACAGAAAAGTAATACAAATTATAAAATGCGTTAACGAACTAATCAAACGTTTTATTATTCTAAAAAATATATTGGCGAAAACAAGAATGATGAAAAAATTATTTATTAAAGTTTTTAAAATTTATGCCATACAAATAAATAGCTTAATCTAAATGTAAATAGAAAATGATTACGATTAAGTAAATATGATTTTAAGTAAAGTTAAAATACAAATAATCCTGGATCCTGATAAGTGTGTAATATATTGCCGCATAACTTGTTCAGCTTGTTCGAACAAAATATTTCGAACTGCATTTCGATACCGTATAAGCATTGCCAATTAAAAAAATTTTCAAGAAAGCAATGTAATTACTTTTATTTTTCATTCGACTTTAACGTGTAAAGGCTTATTAAAGGACACCGTTACATTGGTTATAATCATTTCCAAAAACCCCCTCCCCCTCCCCCAACAGTAAGTTCATACGAAATTGTTTGAAGAACCAAGTAAGTCTTAAAAGTAAAAATTACAGAGAACACAAAAAAGATTACACTGTTTCCTTGAATTTGTTTGTATTTTTTTTCTTTATGTATCTTTTTACTCATCAGATTTTAATAAGATATAATATAAATTATTTTTTAAAGGATTAAAAATGTAATAGAAGTTCTTTAAATTTGTACACTTAAGCAGTTCATTTTTTTATCAAAACTACAGAAGCATAAGAATAAAAGTTTTTTATTTGTTGGCATTATCAATTAAATCTTTAATAATTATTAGATAAATGTAATGTAAAGGAACTTCACTTTTTAACAGCATTAAATAGTATTAAAAAATTATCTTTTATTTAAAAAAAAAAATTATAACTTTTTAATAAGAATAATGTACAATATGTAATAAAACTAGTTTTTAATAAACATCAAGATTTTATGTACTAGATTACTACAAAGCATTTGTGATTGCAGGAAAGTATCAAAGATATTTGTGAAAAAGAAACTTCAATATTTTGATATAAAACTGGTACTTTATTTACTGAAATACCCTATAATATATATTTTTATCCCTGGTACATACAATTTGTTCTGTGTGTTTTGATTGAAAATTTTCACGAACACATAATAAATCATTTAAGAGATTTCCCTCCACGCAGTCTCATCAGAGCTTTGTTCCGTGCACTTTTATAAAGCAAATAATAACGCATCATAAATTCATTAACAAACAATTTCTGCTGATTATTAAGTATTTCTTATTTAAATAAAATATGCATTTTTAATAATGACAATTAAGAATCTTTAACACATTGTTTACACTTTTTTCAAAGAGTGCAGAGGTGCTGAATATACAATATATTCAAAATTTGAATAAAAGTATACTAAAACTTTAGTAAAAAAAAGTAAATATACAAAATTTTTGTAAATTCCGATCAGTTTATGGAGAGAACTCCTTTAAATAGTACATATACACATAAATTATCAAGAAAATTTAATGATATATCGTTTACCTAAGAAAGGAATCCATCTAAGCTTGTTCATTAATAATAAAAAAAATAAACTACTCTATAACTTTTTCTTTAAGGAAAAGCGCTTACTTTTTCATATCGAACCCGCATAAGCGCTCAAAAGCTAATGCAGTCTTTGAGATTTTTTCCGCAAAGATTAGACATGAAAATTTTTCAAATAAACTTTGTTTATGTCGAATAAATATAATTTATATAACAAAAAAATTCAAAATTTTTGTGACAGTTTTTGTGGACTGTCACGTAAAGTTATTCACCAACAAGATTGATAAAAAAAAATTATTACATGATTTTTTTTTTAATTTAGAATACCTTACGCTCTCGCAATTACTTTTCCTTAAAAGTAATCTAATAAACAGTAAAAAAATATAGATCCAGGGAGTTTTTATCTTTGCGGAGAATAAGGCGTTCCCTGCAAAATACCGTCTTACCAAATATACCATGTTCAGCACATTTGTATAAAAAAAAAATAATGCTCTAGAAAATATAAATCACTAATGTAGTGTCAGATCATTGTCTTGCATTATGTTCTGTTTCGAGCAAACACTCTCGTACAAGGATCCTAGCATGTTGAATTCCCATTTTAAGGCGCTCTGCTGCACTGCGACTGCCAGCATAGGATAAACGAATGTCTCTGCCAAGCTCCTCGATGATGACAAGTAATTGAGTGTACTTGCCCTGACCAGGCACTGTTGGAAAGTTTATAGAACTTGATGGGCTAGCCTGTGCTACCTGGAAATAATAATTTAAAATTAGAAAATTCCTTTAATAAAATTATTTACAAATGAAATACCAAATAAATATTTATTGATACTAATCTATCACTCAAACTGCTGCTGTATAAAAATAAAGTATTGAAAATTGTAAGGTTATTCATATTTTTTAGGTGTATATTTGGTTAATTAAAATAATTAAAATTTGCTTAAATGTAAAACTAAAATTAAATGTTGTATTAAGCCAACTAAATGTAATAAAGAATTTGAAAACTGGACATACTAATTTTCGTATTCTGTTAAAGTAAAAAGGTTGTAAAATTCTTTGACAAGGTTAAAGGCATTTACCTGGACGGTCTGCACATTTTGTAAATTCCTTGGATTTGGCACAGTGATCACAGGTTCAGGAATCCTTGGAATTTCTTGCACTTTTTGTTGAGGAGGTGGTGGCTGGGGCTGAGGTGGGTCACTTAATTTTGTTATAGTAATTTCATTAAGTTTTGCCAACTCAGTTAATTTTGCCATTTCTGCCATTTTAGAATACTCTGGCATTTTGGTTATATCATTTTGCATATTTGCCATTTTGATCATTTCATTCATTTTTGTTTTTTCATTCATTTTGGCTATCTCTTTAGCCATCTCATTAATTTGAGCTATTTCATTTAGCTTTGTAATATCATTGTACTTGGCCATTTCTGTCATCTTTACCATTTCATTCAACTTTGCAATTTCATTCATTCGTTGAACCTCATTAATCTTGGCCATCTATATACAATATAAAAAGAAATATAAAGGAAAGGTTATGGTTAAAAAATTCAAAAACTAAAACAGTAAGATACCTCATTCATTTTGGCCATTTGTGACATTTTCATCATTTCATTCATCTTTGCAATTTCGTTCATCTTGGTAATGTCAGTATATTTTGCCATTTCAGAAAACTTTACCATTTCATTCATTTTGGCTAATTCTGACATTTGCATCTGCATCTTCATGTACTCTGTATTTTTTGCGTACTCTGCCATTTTTTCCATTTCATATCGTTTAGCCATATCTTGCGACATTTTATTGAATTCGGACATCTTGCTGAATTCGGCAAGCTGTGCCATTTGCACTATATGCTCAGGAACTTTGCCTCGCTCCATCATTTGTTTTAGTTCTGCAGAAATCTTGTTCATGTTAAGTTCCGACATTTCAGCTATAGTAGCTGCATCAGGCATTTTTGAAAGTTCTGCTATTTTAGAGATTTCTCTGGCTAGATTTTCATCCAGGCAACGCTTTTTCTTGGCACGATGCCTAGCCATTCTCTGAGCCTCCTGCATCCTTCTCAAGGCTGCCTGTTCCTCAGACTCTTTACTCCTAGAATTCTTCATCCTCTCCGCAGCCAAATACAATCTTAAATTACGTTCTTCTAGCGTTTCTGACATAAGTTCAAGAGCTTGTGATTCTCAAAAAAAATTTGTTTCTCCTCCTATTTACCTGAAACATCAATCAACTATTTGTTAAAACAGAACAAACAAGAGGTCAGGCTAAAATCTCTTACCTTTTCGAGATAAGCTTCTCTGTTTGTTCGAAATTGAAGGCAACGTGATTCTTATCAGACGAGAATTTGTCAAGAGCGAAATTCATGTTTTTTGCCGAAGGCTTTAACAATAGAAACGAGCGAATTCTCCTCGGGAAGCAAGTATTATAGTCCGTGTCTGGCGCCGAACCACCTGCGTCGCTTTCGCCGCACAGTGTTTCACTCTCGCCGTCTCTCGGCGTCTTCCGCACACACTAAACCGCTAGAGACTGTACACCGACGGCATTTACATCAGAGCGTCGCCGCGATTTTTTTCAAATAAGGAACGTGCGCCCCCTCACGCGACAGCGCGTACTTCGCCGCCGCCGCTGTTCTGCCTGCTGCTGCCTCCACTCTGTATGGCTGTCTGTCTGTGTGGGTGTTACGTACGCACACGTAACCCCATCGGCGCGCTTTTCTCTTCTCTCCTGGAGCAAAAAGAAGACGACACCGCGACTGCGAGCCAAGCTGTGAATCCTGGGGCGTCTTGGTAGGTAAGCGACGACAGAGATTTTCGGCGGAAGCTAACACCACTCAGCCGCCGGAGGCACTTTAAGGAGGTTCGTTCGACGGACTACTTGCCAAAGGAAAGGGGGGGAGAGAGCGAGATCCAGTGTTCTCCCCTCCTTGGTAGCCGTGTCACTCTCTGCCCCTCCGAGCGGCGCTTTTTATTTTAGAATTTTCCTGTTCGCTTCGGAATAATTCGAACTGCGCACGTGACTAGCCGCGCTCGTAATTTTTGCAGCTACTTTCGCAAGAAGCGCGCGCCTCAGAGGTACACGCATGAAGAAGCGATAAGCCTGCAGCGACGCTCGATCCCAGAGACGTCGCCACCACCGCGGTTCGGGAAGGAGATCTCGCATAAGTTTCTAGAATTGCGTGTGTATAGATTGTTCCTTGAAAGGGGCTGCCGATCCGGTCGATAGGTTGCGTCTTTGCGTGTGACGTGCTTCTAGCGCTCGCTCCCTCTCTGTCTGACTCTCGCGTTTATTGACCATAACCCCTTCTCCGGCGGCTGTCTGTGTGGGCGCGTGGCGCCTTAGCTCGCGATTCGCGACTTTGATTGTGCAGGTGTCTGCCTATATACACGTATGCGGAAGGAGGAGGTTCGAAGGAACTACCTATTGGCTCCCTCGAAGACGCCGACGGAGGAGAAGTGCCGAGCCAAGGCGGCGTCGGCGGCTCCACTTTCTTATTCTTTCCTTTTGCCGTTATTACGCACCTATATAGATGTATAGAGGATAGATGGAAGCCCGCACGGCCTTTTTTCTTTTCCGTTCTTTTCCCTGAAACTTCTGCCTTTTCTCCTTTTATCTTACTTGCAACCTCTGCGAGAATTGATCGTCAATTTTTATAAAAAAATATTCTAGTTTTATTTTATTTCTTAAAAAATAGTATAAATAATCATTTCATGGTATTTGTCAGAAGGAAATTCTTGTCGAAAAACGCAAACATCTTTGCTTCATTCCGACTCATCTTGCATTTTCGCTAGGTGCCGTATCTTTCGGATGTCCTCTAATAATACGTTAATCCTCGCTCTGAAAGAACTCAGACTACTCTGTCCAGTACGAATGCTTAAGAAACGTAAACACTTACGTACGCCCTCAATATTATGCATAAATTCATTCCAGTCGGATTCAAAATTTAGCTTAACCGTGCTCGTTGATTGCGGTGGTAAACTCCCGTTTCCTACCAAAATCGATAAACTTCATTCAGAAATGTTTTTAAATAATGAAATGGTTTAGTACGTTTCGTTTAGTACGTATAAAAACATGTAACTAGCATGATAATTTTTATTACAGAAAATATAAAAGAATTAGACAATATTGTAAGCTTTCTTGGTTTTATAAATTAATAAGAAATCGTAAGTGGCATATTTACTATGCAGGCTTTAAAAAATTGTTTAAACCGATATATAAAATGTAGAATTAACATACAAAATGAATTTCATGCTTTTAATATAGCGTTCAATGAAATGCCAAATTTTATTGCAAAAATATTGTATTTTAATTACATAATCGCGAGAAATGATACATTACGACATTAATATTTAACAATGTCATAAATTCAAAGACTACTTATTTATATGTACCAATATCGTTTATTATAATTTCTTGATACGAACGATTTGATTCTATACACTAATTTTGAAAAAGGTGTCTTAGGAATCTTTTGAAAAATATATAATTTAAAAAGTATTACCCATAATTTCTGCATAATTCGCTATAGTAGACCTGGATAAATCTTCATGATGGTCAGAATTGATGTTTAGAAGGGGTTCATCTACAAAATCATAAAAACATATATGGAATTGAGAACTCTAAATATAATAGATTATTGATTAACAATTTTTAATCGATTATATTTGTAAAAATGAAATCTAAAAAATACGTAATTTAAAATTACCCATTGCGTCTGCAGTCATAATCGGCCCTCCATAAGTTGCAGTATTTGTAGAGGTACATTCTTCATTTACAGATTGTTGCGAAAAAGAATCGTTACCATTTTGTAGGCAAGCTTTATCTGTAAAATATTAAAATTTTTCTGAATCCTTCTTTCTCCTTAATAAAAAATAACATTTAATAATCATTCCATATTAATGTCCTCGAAGAATTAATATTTAAAGCAAATTGTATACTTGCTGCAAGAGAAGAATTTAACTTTAAGAATTAAAAAAAATGTTTATGCTATTATTTCATATATTACATTTTCATCACCACTGAATTGTTCGTACTTTATGCTAACGAGTGTTTTTACCTTTATTTGCGTATTTCAAAGATTCTAAATTTGTCGCAGGATTAGTTTTTTATTTGTTGATTGTGACGATGTAAAGCAATTTCCACTCAGAAATTTTTAATAAAATCATTTACTTTAATTTTCCTATTTTAAAAACTAATGGCCGAAAGTAGTGAAGTATTTTAAAACTCAATTTGATTGGTGGTTGAATGAAGGCGGTAAATTTAAAAAAATCGATTTTTTAAATATCTAATAATCAAAAATAATAAACTTTGAGAATTAGATTAGAATAGAAAATAAAATAACAACACTATTAAAAGTAATGGCGTGCTAATATACTTCTTGGTTTTTATTTTCTATTTAATGCACTTTATAATAAAAATATTTGAATAAATTTCGACTTTTCACAACTCAAAATAATAATTTAGAACAAGGTGTAAGTTAAGCTTAAAAGTTCTACGGTACACTGAATTATTGAAGATTCATAAAATTATGATAGAAAAAATATATTCAACTTTATATAATGAATAAATTTCTAATATGCATAATTCAAAAGAATAGAGCGCGTGTAGCGCGACTGAATTTAGTTAATTTATTAATTTAAATAAGTATTCTAAGGTCATATTAGAAGGGATTAAATATTTTTAAATCAAATTTTATACTCGTGGTCAGAATGTAGCTTTAAAAATTTTTAAAAAATATTTAACACGTTATCTTATACATGGCATTTCCATCACCACTGAATTTTTCGTACTTTATGCAACAAGTGTTTTTTTACCTTTATTTGTGTATTTCAAAGAGTCCAATTTTACCAATTTTACCGTAGGATTTGTGAGCGAAAAGTCTTTAGCTGTAGGTTGTGACGTTGAAGAACTATTTTCATTCTGTTGATCCAATTCAACTGAAATTTTCGAAATTATTTGCTTCAATTTTTTTTTATTAAAATACGTATTATAAGGCTATATGTCTGTGGAAAATTTCATAATTTTTTTAGCGATTTCATTAATAATTGACCAAATTTTGCCAATCTACAAAAAATTCGCCAAAAATTGGTTAAATAATGGTGAAAACTTCCGTACTTTTTTCGTACTTTATGCAACAAGTGTTTTTTTACCTTTATTTGTGTATTTCAAAGACTCCAATTTTACCAATTTTACCGTAGGATTCGTGAGCGAAAAGTCTTTAGCTGTAGGTTGTGACGTTGAAGAACTATTTTCATTCTGTTGATCCGATTCAACTAAAATTTTCGAAATTTTTTTATTAAAATACGTATTATAAGGCTATATATTTGTGGAAAATTTCATAATTTTTTTAGCGATTTCATTAATAGTTGACCAAATTTTGCCAATCTACAAAAAATTCGCCAAAAATTGGCTAAATAATGATGAAAACTCCAATAGCGATATGATAAGATTAAACTGCTGACACAATGCAGCTGAAATTTTTGAAATTTTGCGTACTTTATGCTACAAGTGTTTTTACCTTTATTTTCGTACTTCAAAGATTCTAAATTTGTCGCAGGATTCGTAAGCGAGAAGTTTTTATCTGTTGATTGTGACGATATAAAGCAATTCCCACTCTGCTGATCCACTTCAGCTGAAATTTTCAAAATTTTTTACTTCAATTTTTTATTTAAATATGTAAGAAAATAATAAGTAAATCCTAAGGCCATATTAAACATTTTTAAAGCAAATTCTGCAAACTTTTAGTATACTTTTTTACTATATAGAATTACAAAATTCTTTATTAAAATTGTAAATCCTCTAATATTCTTTCAATTCTGAAGAGTGAGTTGTACTATTGGAAAGAAAGTCTTTTTTCAGATAAGATTAGGCAAGTGATGATTGCAATCAAGAATTGTGCAATAAAGAACTGTGCATATCAATAAATTTACTATTATTTTTTTTCTTATATTATATAATTGTACAATAAAAGATATAAATGTACAAGAAAGTGATAAATCATTTTCTTTGTTTTAAATATATTTTAGTAAAAGAAATTGAGTTGAAGAACTTTTTTTTAATGACCGCCAACATTTTCCGAAATAACGATAAAAAATTTATACCCATTTGAACAGACAGCGGTCTATACGAAAGTTGTTGGTTTGCAGGCTGCGGTGTATTATTTTTTGCGGGCCTTTGTTGGTGAGATTTAGCTATTAAAAATAAAAAAAGTTGTTTGATTTTATTTGATAAGTATATACCCAAAAAATTTTAAAGAAACTATATCTATTTTTTTCATGACACTATATTAAAATATTGAGCTGCAGAACATATTTTTTTACGAATTATTATAATAGTATTTTCTAATTATAATATTATCGTTTAATCTATAAGCAATCATACATTTCTGTTGTGCTAAAAACAAGAGATTTACCTTTTTTTACCCGTCGTGGTGATTTATTCTGTGTAAATGACGATTGTATAACCGGTTGTGCTTGCGCTGAGAAATAAGTAATATAAAGAATTATTTTAAAAAGTTTTATTAATTAAATTGTATATTATTTTTACTTTTACTTTTTATGCATTAAATTTCCCAAGAAATAATTACTTTTTAATTACTTTACGAAAATATTAATACTATCATAATTCGAAAATTGAAAGTAATGTAAAATATTTCAGCAAGAAAAACTTTATCTGGTAACGTTACATATTTTAGCTTTATAATGTATAAATGCAACGACAAATTAATAGAATGTCTAAAAAAATGTTATTAAATTCAGGAAAAATTAAAACCTTACCTGCCATAGCTTGTACGTAACTCGCCACGTAGGCTTGAAACGTTGCTTGAAAGTTCGGGTTTAAAAATGCATTGAAATAGTCGTTATTAATCGGAACATGTGGAGCCGCTATAAAAAAAATTGTTCAAATAATATGTATCAATTGAACAAAATTCTGTAATAAAATTATATTATGTACCAAATTTGTAAATATTTAATATATGGTTAAATAATTATTCAGATGGAAACAATAATTGGCTGCTCATATAAAGTAAATCTTTAAAGTTGAATTAACTGATTAATTGTAAGTTTCATTAAAGAAAAAATTTTTTATAATATAATTTAGATTTTAAGTTAATTATTTCGGTTGTTTCTTGATAAATACTAAAAATAAAAAATTTTACCATCATAAAAACGTAAAAAGAGTTCTATAAAACTTAATAATTTTTATAAATATTAATAGGCATTAGTAGCTCCACTATAGATTTCTAAGCCAATCAATTGTTACTATACTTGGCAATTTTACAATTCTTTCCACAAAAGTTAACATTTACATACAATTTTTGCGCAAAATACAATAATATAAATTTGGTTTTTGAAAGTATATGATTATTATATGATTGGTTATATGATTGGTTTATAGGATAGTACAATATTTTTTACAGAAAGACTATATAACTTTACCCATATTTTGAAACATAAATGGTACACGTGGATCAACTGGATTGCATTGAACTGTAGGAATCTGATTCGCTGTAAAAAACGGGGAAAATATATGAATATTTTATTAAAAGTGAGCTGTTATAAAATTACAATAAAGAATGAATGAATGTGAAATTAAAGCTCTTTATATAGCATGAGTATTCTAATAACGATTATTTGTCGACGAAATTGAAAACTAGGAAATGCTGGGAGAACCCGTTACTGCAATAACTCTACAGAAAAGAAAAAAAAACGTTTTTACAACAGTAAAAACTTACTTGGTTGTGTATATTCCATTTGTTTTAACAGTTCATTCTGCAGAATTTGAAATTGTGCTGCCTGTGCCACTTTACAAAAATAATTATTAAAAAAAATCAGTTTAATTTTTCAAAAGCTCGTAATTAATCGCTTAATTAAAACAGCATTAAGTAAGGAAAAGTTATTAAAAGAAACAGTTGTTTTTACTGAAATTTTTGTGTATTAAATACTTTAGAACGTTTTAAATGATCCTTACTGTTTAAAAATTTACGAAAAAAAGGATTTTAATAAAAAGTGTATATCTTTTCATAATTTAAAAATTTTTGGTCTTTAACAATAAATGTCATTATTATTTTGTATACAACTAAAAAATAAAAAATTACGCTTAGAAGTATTATAAACCTACTTTGCATATGTGCATCTGCAGCGCTCGAGGCAGCATTCGTCGAAAATGCCAAAGAATTTTCTTGCTCAAATGAAATTGAAGAAGAACTACTTTCTCGACGGGCTAATGTATCAATAAATAAAAATATAAATTTGTATGCTTCGATAATTATTGAAGCGAATTACTGATTAATTTTCCAAAAAGTAATAAATCTATCTTACACGTTGACGTAGTCGACCTTTCTGATGGTGTTGATGATGGGGTTACTCGAGGTGCTATTCTTACATATTTCTGTTGAAGCTTCGTAATTACATCGTCTATTTGGATTTATATTATATTCATCAAATTTGAATTTCCCAGACCATAATTAATTTGTTTCATAAAACAGAAATATATAATCGGATTTGAAATTTAGCTTAGCTTCCATTGATATTTCGTAAATAACTTTTTGTTCTGATCTGGTAATGACTTTTTGACTTTTTGACAGACACATCAAGTTAATGAAAAGTTATTAAAAAATCAGTTAGATATTCTTTAAATGAATCGATCGAAAACTTGGTCTCCACTAGATCAATTCAAAAAGTTATCTCCAACAAATAATATTGTATTTATTTAAACACTTTACAAATGCAGAAGTGAAGTAATGCAAGAAGTTTTTGTATCGTAAACACACTTGAAATTGTTTCAATTTTCAACATTCATTTTTATAAACGTTCAAGGCAATTCATTTTTACTCATACAGTATTCATACCTGTTTCTGCCGACGATAATTCTTGTTCAGTAGTTTCATCAGCTGTCGGGCACAACAATTTCTTTTAGCATTTTATAATAATATAATAAATAGTTAAAAATAACGTCATATTAAAAAAATCACTGAAGTATTATGTATTAAAAATTTAGAAAATTTTAGGAAAAATCAAAGAAAAAAAAATGTAAAAAATATTTGGACGATACTTATAACTATGTAATTCATTGTCTTCAATAAAATAATTACGGACTTCAAAAAAAAAATTCAAAAATGCTCGGGACAACAAAATATTTTGATTCTTTTCTAATTGAAAATTGGCAAATTTTACCCATTTTGATAAACGTCTTTAAATGTGTTGCTTTCAATATTCCGGCTATGTAGCTTAACTGTTAAATTGTCGACCTTCTGGAATACAATAATTAAATTATTATTACTAGATAATCACATCACTGATTTGATATTGCAATCAACTTTTTTAATGTTAACTATACATTAATTATCTTTTGTTCGATCAATTGCGTTGATCCAGATTTTTAATATAAAAAATATACTAAAATAATTCTATTGTTCAGTATTTGATGGATATAATCAAAAAATGATTGCAAATTATATTATAAACAATTTTTTTTATGAAAATAATTTAATAAAATTATGTATATTTGATTTTAAATATTATACTTAAAATAAATGAACAAATTTAAAACTTTTCAACCCAACTATAAGAACTATAGAAACACACTGTACTAATTTGATATGATATCATACTATTTAAATCATTATCTATTGCTCATACGACGTTCTTTGTTTATCAACAGATATATGTACAATATGCGTGTCCTTAGAAAAATCTTGCCAAAAACGATGATTATCTTTTATGAGTAAAATTCAAACGATTATACTAATTATATTAATTATAGATAAATTAATTTTATTAGGAATTTATACTTTTAAATTATAAACTAACTGAAATTTATTTGTATCCATAATTTGTACTTATTATTAAATTATTAAACTCTCGCGTAATTTTAGTTTAGAAATTATGTAATTAAACTTGTGTAAATTAAATTTGTTATTAAACGGAAAAAATTAATTTTTTAACGATTAGATTTTACAACAAAAAATATTTTTATGTCAAAAAATTTATCAACATTTTATTTATAATTTTATTTATAAAAAATCAAATACTGTTTAATAAACTTCAAAGTATCGTAAAAAGTAGAAAATTGCATTTTATTATATTTCTTTTAACGAATTCAATTTCTTTTTCAAGATCAATCGACATTTCAGTTATTTCGATCAATTTTTCAATTTCTTTGACTTTGGAATGACTTTGGAAATTTTTTTAATTTAAAAGAATTTATGAATTATTAACAAAATTAAATGATTTCAGCATCGTCCAAATATTCATTTATGTAATCTTATCCGCGCAATTAAAAAATACAATTAAAACAATTTTAATATTTTAAGAAAACTTGAATCTCGATGAGGAAAAATAGAGAAATAGAATCAAATTACTTTATTTTACGATGTACAACATGAAACTTGATTTACTGAATAATTTAAGATTTTTTTTCTGTTTCAGATTGATGGCTAGAAGACAATGTACATCTCAAACTACGAGTATTACTTTTTACTGTCTCTGGTGCTCATTCCGGTATATTTATTTTTTCGGCTCTGGTCTTGGTTAGGGTGGGAACTCTTTGTAAATAATTAAAATAAGCAGTTAAATAAATTTTTGTATATTTTTATATATGTTAAATAAAAATATAATTTTTATTTTTATAAATATATGAGTGTTTCTTGTGATGTAAAAATTATTGTCTTTTAAATTAATTTACAGCACTTTAAAGCCTCATTAGAGTTGTAGTATAAAAAAAACGTTTACAATATTTAGTCAGAGGTAGAAAAACTATGTGATGTGACTACAATTTATTTGTTATTGATAGTTCGTCCAAGCCCATTCTTCCTTGATGCCTCCATATACGATATCTCGCCACATCTTTTCGTGTAATCATGCCAATAACTTCATTAGTATCATTTACAACCAGTAAATGACGAAGGCCTAATGCTCTAAATAATCGGAATGCTCTTGGCAATGTTGCAGACTAGAAAATAGGAAAACAACAAATTATTTAATGCAGAAAACGCTAATTTAAAATTGAAGACTATCAAACTTACATGTTTTAATGTGTAAGGTGAAGGATTCATAAATGGCCTTAAATCTAAAGAATAGGTCTTTTCTTCTTCTCTAATATCAACTTCTTCAATAGTTGGATATCTAGGATATTCTTTTCTAAACATCTCAATGCTTAAATGATCTTCGCAGTATTCAGAATATTCATTAAAAACTTTGTTTTGTAAGAGTACTATTAACTGAGAACGTAAAATGAGTCCTCGGAGACGGCTGTAACAATTAATTTCATCTGTCTCTCCACTTGGCGGATCAACCACCGGAAAACCGTTGAATGTGACACATTTTAAAAGTTCTATTATGTGGCCAACATTTTCTGTAGTCCGTAAAGTAACTACAGGATGACTCATTATTTCACTAGCATAAATATTATTTGATAATGGTGGTGCTTCCCAAGGTAATAAAGGCACACCAGCCATTCGTATATGAATATCGTATATACCCTAAAGAAATTTACCAAATATTAAATGTCTTGAAATTACATTAGAATATATTACTTTGATAAGATGAATCCTTACCTCATTAAAAAAATCACCCACCCATTTTGCTGTAATTAAAACTATTATAACAGGTAAACCAAATGAAATACCCTGGGTAGCTTCGATAAGAATGGCGGTTAAACTAATTGTCATTCTTACTACACCACCTAATTGTGCTGCAGCTCCAAGTAAAGCATATTTTCCAGGATCAATAAACGTCTACAAATAATATATTAATTTTAAAACAATAGAAACATTTTATAATATGGAATAAATACTAATGTTAAGCAAACATACGCAATTTGGACATAATTTTGCTAATCCTGAACCAATCAATCGTCCCCAAGCAGAACCAATGAGCAAAGAAGGAATAAAAAGACCGCTAGACATAGAAAGTCCAAATGTGCATGCAGCAAGAAAGAAATATAATATTATAAAAACAGACAGTGTTACATCGTTATGAGAACCTGCAAATAAATTTACGTGATCTCAATTTTTTTTAAATAGGTTTCTCTAAAATTTTTAAATTGAATTTACCTTTAGGATCATGAAACAATGAACGGACAGTCCTTTCAGGAGTTTGAAACCACAATGCTGCAGCTGCACTGTATTCATTTTCTTTGCAATACATCCTTACAGGACTTTCTGTTCGTAATTTATCCAATGGCTTACAATCGTCAATGAAAAACATCATTAAAAAACCCATAGTCGCACTCATTAAAGCAATCATAAGTGCCTCAATAACTTTCATCCACTTCTTTGTAATACATTTCATTCGAAAAACGGAAATTTTATAATTTATATGATTCCACAGAGCTCCAAGTAACCCTCCAATAGTTCCCACAACCATAAATAATGGAATTTCATAAATTTGATAACAAATAGTTTCAAACTTTCCTAAATTAAGAAGTCCTGCATATGATAAGTCCCCTGGATGTCCATGATAAGCACTAAGAATTACATTGAGTGTGAAAGTTGAAATCATACTTGCTAAAAAAGTCCTCCACGTTAAACTTTGGTTAAAAAAGCTTGTTCCTTCTTCAATACTAAATAATACACCTCCTGTAAATATATAGATTTATATTATTTTAAATTAAGTTAGTTGAAAAATAAAATTTATTATATTAATATTACGGACCAATAGGTGCACCAAAGGCAGCAGATACTCCAGCTGCAGCTCCACCAGATACAAAATCACGTTTTTCATGATCTTCTCTAAAATATTTGAAAATACCTAAATCTTTTTTAAATGTTGTACTCTTTCCTTGAGAAATTCCAGCCGCTATTACAGCTCCTGCATGTATCATAGGCCCTTCCTTAAAAATGATTTAATATAAAAAATTAATTAAAAAGCTTACATGACTTTTTAAAAATTAAATTTGATAAAGTTTATTATCTCTTACTTTTCCTCCAGCAAGCCCACCAACAACTGTTGTAATTACTCCTATAATTTTTACAGCTAGTGTTTTTATTCTAACCACTCTAGGAATTTTAATTCCATTTAAATAACATTTAACTTGTGGTATGCCGCTTCCAGCAGCGACAGGTTCTATATACGTTACTAATACTGCACCAATTAAAACTGGGAGCATATTAAATATTGCCCACAGCGTATATGGAATCCATAAACATGCACCTCCGTTCTCTATGCATTCATCAACAACTATTAAGAAAATGTTAAAGAAAATTTTTTATATAATGTCTAAAGAAATTTAAAATCATTCTTCAAAAAAGGATACGTTGTTTTAAATATCCATACTTTAATTTTGAAAGCTGTTCTATTGAGATATCAACAAAACATGCCACCAGAGCTGTACAAATACCAATAACTAGAAAAATTAACCATCTTGCTAAATTTTTTTTCACTATAAATTTGTATCCCTTTTTTCTTTCCTCATCTTGAAGTAAATTATTCTCACAAATATCGTAATCAAGACTCTAAAAAGATTATACCATTTAATTCAGTATGTAAATAGTAATAAGATTGAGTCATCACAGTGATACATAATGACTAATCTCAGAACTAGATTGTAATAAAAGTATTTTCGTACTTCATAATTACTAGATAAAAAATTTGTTGCTCCAGGAGTTACTCCTTCAGAAGAATTAAACCTAATTGTTTGCCTATTTGAAACACTCTCTATAAGACTTTTGAAGTTTCCCACACCTGAGTAATGATCTCTGCTCTGAAAATAAAGTCAGTTAAATACTATATATGGAAAAAAAGAAAAGAAACAAAGAGACTAAAAGTAACATACTCGAAACCTAACGCAGACATCGTCATTAGAATATGAAGGAAAATTGTTTCTAGGTGAACCCGCAATTCGTGGCTTTAGTAACCTCCTGTCATCTTCTTCCTCGAGACTTTCGTTGCTGACACTTGCATTGATCAACACGTTTACATGAGCTGATGGATCTGTTGTCGTTGTCATCGTCGTCTGCGGCGACGTCGTCATTTTCCGCTCGCAATGTCAAAAGTTTTTTCACCATCCGTACAATCAACAGAACTGCTATCGTCTCTTTTCCGGGTACCTTATAAATAATATATTTATCTGAGTGGGTTTATTGTATTATCGTTACAGTTGGCGATGACGAAGACTTCGTTCATTGTCTGCTGTTGTTGCTGATGTGTGGGCACAACACACGTGAAAATGTAAAACGCAATCCACAGCAGACGCTCGACACTAAGTATACACTCGACTGCATGAGTTCAACTGAATGTCTTAGCTACATGGTAGATGAAAATATGTAAACGTCACGTGATCACGAGCATGCCCAAGTCCAAGGCAATTTACTTTAGATGATATAAATCCTCATTAAATAAAAGTAGATTCAAATTTAAATTTAAGAATCTGTTTTTAATGCATACATTTTAATAATTAATTATTTATTTTAATAATTAAAACTTGAATTCAAAAAATCGATTGTTGAGATCTTCATTTGTCTAAACGTTTTTAAATAAAACGAGATTATAAAATGACAGTTCCATTCTTCTATTGTCTGCTAACAGCTGATAGTTACCTTCGGATTTTTAGGGTACAATTTTTTTAAAAAGTATTTTACATGGTAATATCAAGTATATAGTGAGTTATATGACTTTTTAAAACGAAGTAATTGAGCCCTATATTTTTATATTATCTCTGGATCTACCAGGATGCAATTCATGTTACGTTGACAGCAATTTCTTTTTGTTAAAATTCGCATTTTTGCAGGCTAGGTATACTTATTCACAAATCACAACACCGAGTGGTAACATCTTTGCCTTTGTACTGCAGTCTTACTAGTTTCACAAACTTATTAACAAGAAAAGCGTTATGATAATGGCTTGGTGCATTGTACCGAATTGCGAATCAAATAAATTACGAAAAACTGAAAAAATCTCAACCTTTAAAGTACCAAATGATGATACAGAACGTGAAAAATGGAGGTTATTAATTGGGGTAGAAGTTTTACGTTCATCACACAGAGTGTGTGAAAAACACTTCAATCAACAATTCATTGTCAAAGAATATGTAAAATATGACCAAAATAATAAAATTATAGCACAGGTAAAGAAAGATACAGAAAGATTATTTTAATAAGTATTTATAGTTTTATAATAACATATTCTATTAGACATTTTTTATCGTTCATTTAACAGGTGCCATTCAAACATGCACGTTTAACGTCAGGAGCTGTACCGACAATATTAACAAAAAACTTAAACAGAAAAAGAAGTCCTGAAAGAAAAACCCATAATACAAACAAAACTTTCAGTTGTATGTATATTGAATATAATAAATATATGATTTCATTTAAAATAATTTAATGAACAATGAAATAAGATATTATATACACTGCGAAATTACATATAACATCCTGTAATCTAAAGATTTTAAAGTATGATTTTATGAGTAATTATTGTCCATTTGAAATTTACAGTTAAGTTGAATTTTGATCCAACAGCAGTAAACAATAGTACTCAGTATAATGAAGACATAATAAATTTGGAAGAAGTTGCTCCAATCACCTTTAGTACTCATTCTGATACGCATATGGATTCAGATTGTAAATATATTAGTAATATTTTTTTAATATCTAATATATAAAATCTTCTCATTAATTTATTGATTGTTATTGACAATAAAATATAAATTGAATTGCATAAAAACACAAAACATGATAAAGTAGAAACATTTATTAATTATTCTATTGGAGTATTAATTAGTAATTTGTAAAATTACAGCTATATCAACTTCAAATTTTACTACAGTAGAGGAAGATTGACAGTCAAATATAGATGACATAGATAATCCAGAAAGTATTGGCAATGAAAATACGCTTAGTACTGAAAGTGATATGTATACAGATTGTGATTGTAAGTATATGCATGTATATTTAAGAATAATTTTCAAAATAGTAATGTAAAAGTAGTGTCAAAATTACAATTTTTATTTACACATTTTTTTACATATTAATATTTGTGAATCATAAAATCTTAAAAAATAAGCATTTAGCATCATGTTGTATTAATCATTTATCTCACATCAATTCACATCAAATAATATAAAAAACAAAGAAAAAAAATAAACCATTTAAACATTTCTTTTCAGTTCAAAGGTGTCCTGAACTTTCACAACAAAATGGTATGGATAGTAATAAACTGCTAGATGACAATATACTCTCACAGGATGGTAAAATAAGCTATGAAGAAAAAAATCACATTAAAATAAATTCTGCAGGCATCTTAGGTACTTTTACATTCAGTTTCGATGCACAGTGTAAGTATTTATAATTAAATTTCTTGAAAATCAAATAAGTTCGATAAATATTAATATTATTAATATTAATATTAATAATATTTATTAATATTAGGTTAATTATTAATAAAAATATATTTATTCAATTGTTTTATAATTTATTTAATTTTTTTATGTAGGTCAGGAAATTTTTGAAAATGAGATTGAAATAAAAGTACCTAAACCATGGAGTATACAAAGATCATTGATTGGAAAAGAAGAAGTTTTGTTATGCACATACATTGTCGAAAATACGAATGACAAAACAAAAAAACATATTTTTGAAAAAAGTGTAATCATAAAGGCCTCAAAAGAAATTATTTATGAAGTTTATGCAACAATAGTAAATGTATCAGATAAGAAACTTCCAGGAACATTACAAAATATTATTGCATTACCAGAAATTTTGAAAAAATTCAAAGATTTTCGTATTTGCAAAGGTGTATCATGTGTCATTCCACACTTTTTTCAAACTTCAACACTAAAATCGTGTACTGGTACAGACTTTCGTCATAAAAATTGTTTGTTATTATCATTTAATTGTGACAGATGCAGTCATTGTAAAGTATATTATACATCTTTCAACAAAAGTTTAAAAAAGGGGAAACAACATGCTTTAAAGTCCATTTCTTCCGAATCATTAAAATTACAAGCAATGAAGAAAAAGTTGAGGCTACAAGCTAAACGTTCAAATCATTTAAAGCGTAGACTTTTATTATTGACCAATTCTATCGCTGATCGACAACAACGAATTGCATGTTTACCTGATAACTGTTTAGATAAAATTTCAAAAAATCAGAAGTTAGTTGTTCAAGAAATTATCGACGCATCTAAAAAGAAAGATCCTAGAGGCCGATGTTATACCGATGAGTTTATTATGTTATGCTTATTAATGAATATTAGATCAAAAAGCTATTATGAATTTTTGAGAACCAATGACATAATTCCTTTACCGTGTATAAAAAGTATACAAGACTATATGACTGTAATAGCCAAAAAAGACTTTTTATAAAAAGGAACTACTATATTATGGACTTATTTTAATGTTCCAATCTTTAACCGAAAATTAAACCCAAGCTATTGTTATTGTAACAAGCTATAGTAACATGGAGATTTAGCCAGATTTATTATAGAAGCCATTTGTTTGTTGAAAAGTGTATATCTTGGTATGTAAAAACATATTTAAAATTATGAGACGAATCCGTTCTATGTCTCTCCTAGTTAGTTATATTAATTTAAATTAATCTATATATTTCTTTCAGTAAAAATGAAATGGTTTCCTTACTATTCACTAGTATTTTTAAAAAGTGACTAGCAAATGTAGATCTGAATGCAATAGACTTTACAGCAGGAAATCTACATACTTTGAAAAGGAGCATTAGATGAAATCGTGGTTTTACAACGAAAGTAGAAATCAAGGGAAAAGGAAATGTGTCACTACGAAAAAGTTCTGATGTGTAACATAAACATAAGTAAATAATTATTAGTAATGTATAAGAAAATTATATAAAAAATATTAGATCACACGTTTAAAACACGATATTTATGAATATGAATGGATGAATAGATTTCAATCAAGTATATAATTATCAAAATTTTTAATCATTTGTGATTGGTCCTTTGTATTCATATTTTTAATTCTATTTTTTTATGCAGAAAATTTTTCACTATACATTTTTCTCAATTCATTTCTGTCAATTGTCTCAATTCAACACATTTTTGTCACATTATACATTTTTACTTAATTTTAAGACATGAAAAATTGTTAAGTACTTTTTATAGAAACATAATATATTATTTAGTACACATAAAGTTAATAAAACTAAATAAATATTTTTATTCTATACATTTTCATGGTTATGTGGGATTTTTGAAATGCCTTACGCTTTTATAATTGTATGTAACTCAAATTGCTAAACTTGAATGATGTATTATAAGTACGATATTTATTACTTATATTCATGCCATTATTTTTACGTGATTTTTATATTACTTTATTAACTACGTGCTATGCACTCAATTTTCTGCAAGTTTGCACGCAAATAATTTCACGATGTCGATCCACCTGGAATTTTTATACTACTATCAAGAAAGCTTTATATAAATTTAAGGGAAAATTTTAAATTTGTCAAGGAAATGCAATATTAAGGGCTTGAATATTTACAAAAAATATTTTAAATGTAATAATAGATTCACAATTTTAGATTCACAATTTCTTTTTTTTTTTATCCTTTTATTAATTGTTGTTGTTTTTTTTTAAATGAAGATCAGAACGCGGGTGTCTCCTTGGCACGTTCGAATGTTAAATGTCTATATCTGCTATAACTTCCTCTTTCTCTCTCTTTCTCTCTCTCTACTGTAACTGTTTATTGTTACTTTTTTCGATTTTTTCAATTTGTTCAATGTGAACAGTAAATTTTAATAAGTCTTAAGAACAATTTTTATTAACAATAATTTAGCAAAATATTTTATTAAGTACCCATAGCAGTTTTAAAGTAAATTTAATACTGATTTTATACAAAAATTAAAAATTTAAGGAAGTATACATAAAACAAATTTAAATTTCGCGCTCTTGATTCGTGGTTTATCGTTCCACGTTTCTGCACCTATAAGACACTCGCTTTGCGTATTTTATTAAATGAAATTGACAGTTGATTTTTTAGTTATAAATTCAATATAAACAATTACCCAATGTCGCACTTTTATTAACAACATATGTTACGCATCATTAAAGTAATCAGAGCAATTCGAATATGTCTGCAAGTTTTATTAATTATTTGCATAGATGAAAAAAAAACAAATCAATTATCTTAAAAATCTATATTTATGTTATACTTAATAAAACATTTATTTCTGAATGTTTATACAGAAGCACGCACTGAATCCAGGCCGTACCGCGCGAAGGAGGAAGCGAGAGCCTGCGCTGGAGTGCAAGAGAGAGAAAGAGAGAGAGAGAGAGACAAGCTACATCGCGACTCGGCGGCCCAAACCGCCCAAGCGACCAGCAGTCAGCAGTAGCAGCACCAGCCCGAGTCGCGCAGTCAGCTCCGGCTAACTAGTAAGTATAGTGCAGTCCTGGCCAGAATCAGGCTCCGAACGGTGCGTGGCTCGATAAAGATCGGTGGCGGTTCCATCCGTGGCACCCAGTCGGAGGTATTAAGAGCCCGCGGAGCGGGAGAGCCGTTCCCTCGCAGCAGGGAATTCGCGTGCCGTGTGCTCAGGAGAGAAGAGCGAGTGCGTTGGCGCGCGCGCGAGTGTCGTCGAAGAGGCAGCGTCCCGGGCCATCGTCGTCCTCGCAGAGCGTCGTCAGCGTCGCAGCCCAGGCGTGAGTACGACGAGCAATGGGTGTAAGCCCTCGGCAGTGTCCTGGGCAGAGCACATCAGCTGTGCGCGTCGAGTGACCCAGAAACGGTCTGCTGCTCCTCCACCCGCCTTTTTTTTTTTTTTTTTTCCTGGATGCTGCGCGTAGCTGGGCGTGTATACGTGCGTGCATGCGGTGTGCCGTGTGTGTCGAGCCGCCCGACGAGCTTTGCCAATTGTTTTAACGAGCGGGAGTAACCGTTTCCCGTTAAGCTGCGCTCGAAATCTTCTTGATAAGCGCATTAAGGGAGTGCAGCGCGATTGACGAACTGTGTGCGGGCGACCGCCTCGATCCAGCCCGACTCGTCCGGGGATGCATCCACTTTCCGATCCTTTTGTGTGCCTGAGAATTGTCGCTGAGAAAGCTTTTTACCCTCCGTTCGAGGCGGGATTTTATTTTCTTTTTTGACGTTAAAGCCGGAGTACGAATCGGGGTAAGAGTATTTAGAACTGCTCCAGTTTACTGCGTCAAGCAAACGACAATAAGGGCTTCTACTTAATCAACTAAAAAGTTCCCGCAGAGTCATAATTTAATAAATTACAATTCCAATTTATTTCTTCGGTTGTCAATTGGAAGTCGGTTAAAAGTTTGCCCTAATTGAAGAAGATCTGTCGAACCGAGTTAAATTTTATTAGCGAACGGGGAAAAAAAAAACACAAGTGACCCAGTAATGTCAGAACAATTAAATAATCTCGGATTTACTGGAAATTTCATTTCGAATAAAGCGGGTCGACGAAACTGTTCGCGAAGCAATTGCTTTTTTCCCCCAGAAAACCGTTCTGACTTCCTTTCGATAAGGAATTCTCGGCTATTTCCTCGATCCAAAGGAAACATTGACAGTTTCGATCCATCGACAAAAGAGTCGCTCTGAAAGCGGGCGGCCCAAGTTGATTCAACAAAGCGATCATCAGCCATTCAGGCATCGGAAGTCGAGCTCCCGAGAAGGGGTGGACGAACCGGACGCCTCTTCGCGCGAACTTAAAAAATCTGTCGAGCTGACCCGAGACCCTCGTTAAAAACTGGGCCGATAAATCGATTGCCCGCACGCGCAGGTTCCTCGACGCTTTGCGCTTTATTATTACGATCTTATGCAAATGGGTTACTCGCTGCACCTGACACATTTCTCCCTGCCTCCTCGTTCCGTCCTCGTCCACTCTCTCTCTCTCTTTCTCTCTTCTCTTTCTCCACTTTTAACGTTAAAGTTACGAGACTCCGGGCGAGGCGGCTTTGAAAAGATGGTGTATATATGGAGATGGAATGTAAAGAGCCGAGGGGAGTGCAGTTCTGCAACTTCTCTTACTTGCGCTTTTTATCCAGTTTTGTCTGCTTATTCTGAATTTTAATACCGCCGCACTTTTATAGTGCAGGCAAAAAAAAAAAAAAAGAAACTTGCCTCCACTTCTCGAACCCGCGTCGCTTTTGTCTCTCGGAAGAAGGCAGTCGACTTGTATACCGACTATCGATTTAGTTTTGCATTCGCCAATGAAGCAAACATGTTTTTGCGCGCTCGAAAAGAATATTAAAAAAAACGCTCGTGGACCTCTTAAAAAGAAATATTCCCCCTCGAACGCCAGAACAGCGCGAGGCGCGCATCGGCCGTTTTTTTTTTTGCGAATGCCATCGCCGAGAGAGCCGCACGCAGTGGCAGCTGCTTTCGCCGTAATACTACACGTGCAGTCCTTAGATTCGAATCGCCGTGGATATATTCTCTGCTGGGAAACAGAAGTCAACAAAAGGGCGGCGAGCGACGATCGACCTTCCCGTACGTAACGAAACGCTCTTTCATTTCGCGCGGTTATTCGCGATGCTCCCCGCTTGACGTCGCGCGTCGGGGGCATCAAAAGTTTTCTCTCTTTTATCGTTTCCGGAGTACCTATAATGCCGAGGGTAATATCGAGCGGCGCTCGCTTCAATAAATTAAACGCCGAGGATCCGTGTCTCTTCCATCCTCTTTGTCGCTCGTCGCGTCACGTCTTTCCGACGTCGCGAAAACGTTCCAGCGGGCAGCGTTGCCTTTGCGCGACGGAAGCAAATTTTCGACGAGAGACGCGAGCGAGGAGGAGAGTACACGAGGCTCTCCTGGAAATGAGCCATGCAAAAAGTGAGCGAGCATAACTCGGCACGAAGGCGGGCAATAAATCCGCGGGAATTGCAGGCGCAAACTAGACTCGACTCGTGTGCCAGAGCACAAACACACACATACGCCACACACTTGAAAAGGACTCGCGGAACCGAGGCGAATCGATATATTGGCGCGCGCGGAGGACCCGCCGTCGCCGAGCGTTTCAATGTTATTGCCATTGAGCGCCAGCCGAAAAAGCAGCTCGTACAAGTATACGATCGCGAGTCCGAGCCCCGACGGTATATAAACGAAGCGGGGCGGCAAGTTCAAGGTGCCGAAGGCGAAGAAACTGACCCGCTCGATAATTCAAAGAGCCACCCGAGAGAGAGACCGAGTCGAAATTATGGTAATGCCTTTCCTAACGCGGTTAAGGGCGCGTTTTAAGAGCTCCACTTTTCACGGGCGCTTCGTTGAAATTTCAACGCCGGACGGAGAACTGATGGCTGTTGGGTGATCGGTCAACACGCCCCGCACAAGCGTAACGGCGTAATTGGATTTCGAGCAAACAAAACGTCGCGTTTATAATTTAAAACGTCGACTGCGTTCGAGCTCTATCGTAAAGTATGTTGTAAGTTATTTCGAAATACGTCAAATTTATATAAAAAAAAAAAAAAAGAACGTTCGATATTTCATAAAATAAACTTTGCCGATTCAATTCGCGTGGCAATTCCCGTCGTAAAATCTCTCAAATTTTATTCACAAAAAAAACGTGCCTCCCCTCATTCAATTTCAATTTCCGGAAAATCGGCTTTCCCCGAGAAAATTTAATTATCGAACACAAGCCAAAATCGGCGAATCCCAAGGAAGCTTTATAACGACGCCACGCTCGGGGGGTTATGAGAAAAAAAGAAAACAATGCGCACACCCCCTCGTCATTAGAGCGAGGAAAAGTCAATGGAGGGTGCGCACGCGGAGCTTTTGCTTATTCGACGATCTCAAAGCTCTCTCTCCGCCGTGCTCACGGAGCCGCGCGCAAAGTGTCATCGTGATCCCGTGAGCTTACACACTCCTCTCTCCCGTACTTGGAATATTAAAAGGTCGCTCGCCTCCCCCCGGCGGCAGCCGACCCCGACGCTCCGCGACAAAAAAAAAAAGAAGAAGCTGCATCGTCCCGTTACCCGTGATGTCGACGGGGGCAGAGAGCGGGCTCGATTTCCGGCAGAGACACCGGCTAATTCCTTCAATTAGCCGCCTACCTCGCCGACGTCTTTTTATAGTGTTACAGACGCCGAGAGAGAGAGAGAGAGAGCTTTAAGAGCTATTTCCGGTCGCGCGACCTGCGCCTCGGCCTCTCCGCCCGAAGCCGCGCCGCTGCGAGCCGAATCTAACAATTCTATTATTCATCGTCCTCCCTCTCTCACGCTCGATCGGTGCACGGATTATATATCGAGCTCGCGCGAAAACTCGCGAAATATTGAGCTCGGCTGCTGCGTCGAGCGAAAAGCGAGAGAGACGCCGGAGACTGGACTCTCGCGATCGCCGTCGCGCCGTCGTGATTCGTCGTGTTGTCGACCTCTGCGCGAGCACAAGTACACACACACACATACGCACGGGCGTCTCTTCTCGTTTCGTCACCGCTCCGCACTCTCGCACGTAGTTATGCGTTTGCGGAGGCCTAATCTGCGTCCGTCGGTCTGAGTCATGCGTCGCTTTTGCTCGCTCGTCGAAACGAGCGCTTCTCGTCTCTCCGGCAGCGGAGCAGCTGCGCGAGGATTAATATAAAAGAGAGGATTCATTTTCGGCGTCGTATCAGCTCGACTATCTGTACAACGAATACGGGAACTCGGCAGGCGAGGCGGGGAAAGAATCGCGGGGGATCGCCTATACGGAGCTTAGGGAGAAATCGGAGTCGCGATGCACTTGAACACGTTTCGCCACTCGGCGAATAACGAGGCGATGCCTCGTACGGGCAAAAATCATATACACGTGCCGCGCGCACATCGAGATTTTGAGAGCAGCAGCCACCGGACGAATCGTCTCTCCCTCTATCAAACCGCGTCGGCTTCCCCCTCTGCACAATAATTGTTGTTTGCGCATTTAGAACATTGCTCATACGATTCGCAAACTCACCCCAATTAAAACCTGCTCTTTCATAGCGTACAACAAACGGCGCCACCGCTTTCCCTTCCGCAAGAACAACCGCTCCATTCTTTCGCCTAAAAAGAAAATCTCCCGCGGAAGAGCACACGCCGCGCGCTTGCATTATCGAAAGCAAAAACAGGACGCGCGCGCGGCACAAAGAGATTTCGCTTTAGCTTTGATTCGGCCTGCTCTTTTTTCTTTTTTTTCGTGCAGCACAGCAGCAGCAGCCTCGTTTCAACACCGCGCGCCGCGCTCCTTTGTGCGGGCGACGGGAATTTTCGGAGCACGGAAATCGTTTACGCGCGCGAGAGAGAGAGAGAGAGAGCTTTTATTGCGATATACGGCCGCGCGTCACGAGAGATTCCGTCCCAATGAGCTCTCGAGAGCGGCGCGCGCGAGCGAGCTTTGTTTACGTGCGACGATGGTGCGAGCACGCGAGAGCGAGAACGGAAAAAGGCCGCGGGTTAATCGTTGGCCGCGGGCCAAGACGAGCCCTTTTTTTTTGTTGGTCTCCTTTTCGGTTCGAGATGGACGACCGAGTGATTTATGGCACTTTTCTATGGGCCTCTGCGCCCGGCGAGTCTTTTTTTTCTGGAGAACTGATTGCGGGCTTTGAAAAGCGTCGACTATATTTAGGAAAAAGTATATAGAGTTCACTCGCGCAATTTCGTCGAGAATTAGATCAAAAAAACACCTCGAGTATTAGGATTTCTCGACAAAGGGCTTTTAATATTCAATCCCGGACTATCAGTGTCGAAAGTTATTTGATTTCCAATAAAATTTCTCGAGAGAAATATCAAGTGCACCACGTATATAGATTTAAGGTTAAGAGAGCTCGCGAGTTTTCCAAGTAGGTCAAAACTCGGGGGTTTGAATAGCGTGCTACCCTACTTACATGTTACATGAGCCCCCGCCGAATCGGGAGTGGATCATAAGTGCCGCATAGAAAAAATAGTAAGACTTGTCGTGTACGTTGAAAGGAGAGATACCCCCCGCCCCCCCGTCCGAAATATTTTTAAACTCTTTCTTCTAATCTTAACCACATGGCGGATTAAATATAAAACGGGTTAAAATTGACTGATCTGTTTTTAACTATATACGGATTTTAAGGGATTCTGAACGGAGAATGTTATATATAGGATAACATAGCAGTAATTCATTAGGTTTTTTTTAATCCAATATAAGAAGGATTGTAAAATTTAAATAATACAAGTGATTTCGACATAAATGCATTATTACAATGTTCTTGGTTAAGAAATATGCAATGCCGTTGTAAAAAATTATTTTATAAAGAACTGACACTTGCACATAGGTGCAATTTCAAATAAAAATAAATTCTATTACAGCGTTAAGTGAGCACTCATTCTAATCAGTTTCCTTTTCCGATTATAATAAAGTGTCTGACGGTAACTCTGTAGGGGTATACAGTTTTTTAACGTCGCCTCAGTCGCTTCCTGCGCACAAGAAGGAGCGATACACGTCGAACAATGAAAAAGCCAAAGAAAGAATAATTGTGTAAAACGCGTTCCCTTTTCCGCTGAAAGCCGTCTGGCGACTGTATCGGATTCTCTCGAAAGTAGGAAGAGCACTGCTCCGAAACGTCTTGTAACCAGAATCCCCGAGTGCAGCCCCGCTCTTACAATGATCCTAGTTTGTCAACAGGTGGAATGAGAAATGGTGGCGACGAGTAGCATGGTGTACGAAGAGATAGTGGGAGTGCGGGGCAGCTGACCCCAGCCGCCCCGGAGTCTCTTCCTGCGCGCGATGCCGCACAACCTCAACAACAGCTCGGCGAACTCGGCCAATTCCGGCGAGAACTACCAGGCCTTCGGCCCTGTCCAGACGTACCACAGACTCGGCCAGGATGGTTTTCAGCCAGAGGTAAGGGCCCGTCTCTCGTCTCCTCGACGAGCCGACGACGAATATTTAACGAGTATATAACTTTCGCAGAAAGAGCCGGTCGAGTTCGACGGCAGGCACCTGCGCGGCGCCCCCGCTGAGGTCGAGGTCCTCGTGCAGAACATCAAGGAGGTCGCGCAGCAGTTTCTCTACCACTGGAAGACCTTCCCGATCGTGCTTCCGCCGGCGCTGTCCAGCTGCTCCGTGCCCGCCGCCTCCGGCGCGGGCGGCACCGCCGTCGCCTCTGCCGGAGGACTCGCCCCCGCCGTCCCCGCCTCCGCCGCCGCGGAGGACAGCCTGGCGAGGAAGAAGCAGCAGAACCACCACCTGCGCGACATGTTCGTCGCGCCGAGCTTCGACGAGCTCGACGCCGTCGCCGTTGACACAAAGGGCGAGCCCAGGAGACTCACCAACAAGCAGCTCGAGAGCGTGCGCGAGAGAGGGTCAGTGCACTTGCCTGTCGTTCGTTCTCCTCTTACTTCATTCTTATTTACATAGCTCTTTCTCTTGCTTTAATAGGAAATAATATTATTCACTCTCTTTGCGAGCTAGAGCTCTTTATTCTCGAAATGACCCTAGTGAGAGTACTGCTGCTAATAATAGCATTACGTGGAAAAGTGCTTAAATTATTATTCTCACCAGGGTGCATTCGCTCTTTAGACCTAGTTACAATAGTTTGGAGATAATTTTGGTCCAGTACCGTAGTGATGTAAATGCATAATAATTAATAAAACTTGAAATTTTATCCGAGATAGAAGAAAATATAGAAAAAAAAAATAGATAGAAATTTATGTCTGACGTGTTTGTAATAATTTTTGTAAAGCTTGCACAAGGATAAATATGGAAAGCCGAAGAAGCTGAATGCCACTCAATTGGAGAGCATTCGCAGATGTGGGTATGTCACGAAATTTCGAAGAAACTTTTCAAATGTATAAACCACCACACCTTAATAATATATCGTCTTGTTTTGTGGATTTACCTATAAGAAAACAATACTATCACCATGGCCGAATGTCTTTTTCAAACCATTTTATCAACATCTGCACAAAATTCTGATTTCAGTTTTCATTGTAAATTCGTCTTTTTCTTTTAGGAGTCACAAGTTTTTGCTTTGCATTGAAATTTTGTTTTGCATGGTTTTTCACGATGTGATTACTATATATTAGTATGTAATGTCATAATCAAATTTAATAAAACTTGAATATTTTTTTAAATCAACCGAGTTTGTTAAGGTAAGAGGGATTATTTGCTTATTTATTAAAAGTAAATTTTACAAGCAAACTTTTCAAAAGTATTAAATTGATCTAATTATTCGCAAATACAGAATTTATTGAAATAAATATACATTTTTTTAGTGCACAAGAGCTTTTTACTTGTGCATTAAAACTATTTTTTCTCTTTCTCCATATACATGAAAACTATACATAAAACATCTCTCTTGATATCGTACAAATAGAATATAATAAAATTTAAAAAAAATAAGATTTCATTATATTTTTAACAGTGAACATTTTATATACGACGAGGTGTAAGAACTTTATTATTTGAAGACTGTTTCGTTTCACGATTAACATTGTTTGTCTTCGAACCAGCTTGTATAGGACGTTTACTAAAAATATTGAGATTTATAAAGTTTCACTGTATTTTTTATAAAATTTATCAAATATATTTTTATAAAAATATAAATACCTTTTTAAAACCGTTGGTCGATTTTGACAGTCGCTTTCTAAAAGACTAATCGTTACCGTTGGCTTTTCGACCAAAAGTAGATCTCCAGAATCATCGAGACTTTAAAGTAACAGTAATTTCACATCAAAATATTAATTTATAATTTAATTTTATATTTACTTCTAATATATACCTGCGTTCGATGGTAGTATCTTCTTCGTCACTCAAAAGACTAACGGTTGGAATCGGACTTTCAATTACAATGCAGTCACTATCCCCAGATGTGTTTAGATCAATTAACTCGCTAAAAAAAAGGAAAATACAAATTTTTTCTGATACTTTTTAATTTCCAAAATGGACATATTAATTTTTGACAGAAACGGCGTACAATAAAAATTTTATTCAAAATCTGAATATTATCAAAACAGTTAATGAATTTTTTTAAATAACCAAGAGTTTTAAAATCACTTTAAAAATGTTATTGCTTACCTTTTTTCCATATTTTCATTGATTTACGAGGAGTCTCAGGGTTTAACCGCTGTTTGCTTTCAAGTATCATTTAACACAGTTTATGTTTACGATGACATCTCTAAACATTTCACTGTTTTTGAAAGGACTTGGCGAAAATGGCGCGACTTATAAATCTAATTGGACAATTTTCGAATCAAAATGGTAGCAATTGTATACTACTCATCTTTCATGATAATAAAAAAAAAAGGTTTAATTAATCTCTTTAAATTCCTTTTATGCGCTTCTGAAATTTTTAGTAGAGATGTACAAAAGCTATTTTTATGCTTTTTTGAGCTTTATTCACTGCTAGATCGTAGCAAATATTTTTTTAGTATTTACCATTTCTAGTATTAGTTGTAGCTTGAAATGGGGGCACCTTATTTTTATATTGAAAATGTAAATTAAAAATAGTTATAGATTGTTTAATAGTTTATTTTATTTGAAAACTTTTCATAGTGAAAAATGAACATTACATACCTAAATGTTTTCCAGGCTCAGGTCATTAGAAACGATGAGAAAATTTGCAGAGACGCGGAAAATATTAAAGTTTTGAATTTTGCAGGGAATTCGAAGTGGATTCGATAAATTTTGCGGGCCAAACGCACCGCTGGCGGCTAAGCGGCCTGCTGCAGCGCGGCAGGGACCGCAGGAACGAAGCCCTGCTGAACGATATGGCACTCGCCACTCGCTTCCTCGTCGTCACCGCCAAAGGGAGACTCGTCTCTCACTGCTTCAGCGTCTCCGAGTCTCTGAAAGCTCTACTTACCGGCTTCCTGAGATTACTTGGTAATTTACCCAAAAATCAATATCCACGCTTTTCAAAGAAATCCGACTTTTCTGCTACGTTTCTCTGACTTCCTTGGCAGATATCGTCGTTGGAGTGCCGTCTCTCCAAGCCCAAAACTTGGATGCCAAAATACGCGAGGAAAGATGCAGATACCTGGTAGCCGAGTTAGTTTGCAAAGTAAGTATAAATCTAATATTGATAGCTTCCATTTGAGCCTTGGCACTGAATTTGTTCTACAATGATTGCAGCCCGAGTACGAAGATTCTCTGGAGTTGCTTTGTGCTTTCGTGCGTCGGCAGCTGCAGCGCGCTGCGATGGAAAAGTTCGAGATTGAACGCGAATCGCAAATGCTTCCTGTCCCGGTGCCTTTTGTCTTCGGAACGCCTGGAGGCGCCGCGGTCGATCTGCGCCTTTTCAGCCGCGACATCATTCGCAAAGCTCTGCCAATCCTCTTCATAATTCTCGAGCGCGAGACACGGGGCTGGTTCCTACACTTCCGAGAGAAACTCATCTCCGAGCTCAGAGCACAGAAAAAGACCGACGAGGAAATTGAAAGGGTAAGCGAACGTTTTGTTTCAAACTTTCACCGACAATCTGACTGTTAAATTCCTCTTTCTCACAGGAAGTAAACGAAGCCGTAATGCGGGAATACCTTCAACGGGTTTACACCTCAATTCTGTCTCATCGGGTACTCGCAGAATTAGGTGAAGGAATACCGCAGCTTCTGGTCCAGCAAGCACAATCGGTAGTATTAATGCACCGAGCCGTCGAGAACGTCCAGCGCAAGTTGGCTCGAAGAAAGGAGACTTTGCGCGAACGCATCGATCGAGAGTATCCAGTTTTATCGCGCATTGGTCCCTGGATGAGAGACAGAATGCGCGAAGCCGAGGCCAAATTTATCGAGGAGTGCGAGTGGAGTGCTCACGAAGAGGCGCTCGCTCTTTGCAGTCAGCAGAATTTGCAGCAGACGCTCTACTTCCTCAACCGAGATTTAACTTTCATGAGAGAGGTTCTTAAAAAAGACACTTGTTTAAATTAATAAGCTAGATTTTTTCCCTTTTATAACACGATGCTTTGCAACGTTATCTTTATTAGCGCGAACCAGTGCTCCTAAAAGAATTGAGAAAGGTGAAGACGCCAACTAGGAGTTTCCAGTGGCCGACGCAAATTTGGCTTCCGAGAAATTGGATAGTAAGACGTAGTTTCCAAGGCCAATCTGAAATTATTCCAACGGTACTCAGCAACACCCCTACTTCCATCACGACCCCTCGCGCAGATCCAAGCCAGCCCGTCTTTTTAGTCGAACGAGAGATCGTACATACAACCACCACGAGGTAGGTTAATGGGCTCCCGTTTTTTTTTCTAGTACATTTGTATTTAAAAAATCTGTTATTCTTCCAGATGGCCCATGTGGCGATGGATAAATTACGTATCGCGCACTTGGTGCTGGACGTGGAATGCCATGTTCCTCTTTGGTGTGGCTTTGCCTTGGTGCAGCCCTGTGTCTCTACGCGCGCTTCTACTCGTTCACCCTTTTACTCCGGATCTTGAACTCAGCCAATTAAACGGTACGCTCTTCCCAAGAAAATCATCGCAAACACCTACATTGTATTCACGATTAACAACTCTTTGGAGGCACATTAGTAAAAGTCGGACACACTTTGAAACGGAGCCTGATACAGGTTCGTTATTTTCAGTTTCTATCTTGATCGTAAAAAGAAGTAGATAACGTGTCTTTCCTTCCACTGCTTAGGTTTTATTGGAAAGGGAATGACCAGGCACATAAATAGATTGTGGAACTATGGAGCTAAAGGTCTACTCGGCACACTAGTTATACTTTTTATTTTCCCAGTGGCTTGTCTTTTAATCAGTTTTGCCTCTCTTTTCATTGCTCTTACTGCATTTATGTGGTTAGTATCTTTATTTATTCAACTTTTCAACACTTTTTAAATTACGATTATATTCTAGGATGCCGATGGTTACCTTGGCATTGCATGCTTTCATGGCACTTATTATGGATCTAGATAGTCCTGAACCAAGTCGAAATCGTTACCTAGTCGTTATGGAAGCTTTAATTTGGAATATCGGT
Source organism: Ormyrus rosae (assembly GCA_035047165.1). Taxonomy (NCBI): domain Eukaryota; kingdom Metazoa; phylum Arthropoda; class Insecta; order Hymenoptera; family Ormyridae; genus Ormyrus; species Ormyrus rosae. The sequence goes on from JAWWML010000001.1 coordinate 3,039,952, forward strand.
ATACAAGGTTGTCTACAACCTATAGCAGCTTTATTTGTTGCTGCGGTTGTATGTCCTCTTATTTCATTTATGATATTAGGAGGTAAGTTTTATCTGCTATTAATATTTGCAGTAATTTTTTTCATTTCATTCATTACTTGATTCAATTTGCAGTGTCTGTGATACGTTTCTGGGTTAGAGTTTTTTGGGATACTGTCATGTTTCATTTATTAATTAAAAGCCGAGGACGCATTCCTGCCAGCGACAGCTTCGTCGTTAAAAGAATATCTGGTCCAGGATTAGCATCGGATTACTATTATCAAGTATAAATATTAAAATATTAATTTAAGAATTATAGTTATTTAAAATATAGCTAACAATTGATATAATTATTCGTAATGCAGATAAAGCCTGAACAAGCATTGGCTGCCTTTGAAGCAAAACTAGAACTCGATGAACTATTAGCGTTCCAGCAAGAAATGGAACGACTCATTACACAACCCCAGAGAGACTTTACTCAGTTTGTCGAGGCATGTTTTGGACCTTTTGCAGCAACGCTCGAAAAGACGAAGGAACCTTACAAATCGCTCGAAAAAGAAGCTAAAGATCTAGTATCCGCACTTCACGAAAAATTAGATCGACGTAGAAAAGATTTGCAAACTGGATTAGGCGTTGCTATTAGAAGTAAAATTAAATTATCAACTTTGGATTTAAAGGTTTGTAACAACTTCAATACTTTTCAAAGTTATTTTAATTTTTCTAACTTAAATTCTAATTAAACTACTTCTCTTACACAGGTCGTCATTCAGCAAGGCGCACTTATGCTAGAGCGCTTATATCCGTCACACGTTCTATCTAGATTATCTACATCTGAAGAAGACTTCTGGGAAAATAAAGGACTTGGTGTAGGCGATTGGGCTGGATTGGCAGGACTAATGTACGCCGATATTTTCAGTTTGGACTTTTTACAGCCGCTTGATGATGCTGATACTAAATTTAAGCTCGAACCTCATCCATCAGTGGATCTTTCGCGTTATACGCAGATGGTTCAAAACATGGAACTCGGTGGTGGAGTGAATGGACCCGATCTTCTGGGAGCTGTTTATGCACCGAGAGGTAATATCCAAGTGCATAGTCCGTACCTTGCGGTATCCGCCTTTAATCCGCGAGCTAAGCCATCCAGTAACAGTAAAAAGTCCGATAAGCGAAAGTAAGTCGTCAAGTTATCAAAACTATTATCTTTTTTACTATATAAAAAATTAGTATAGTAGAGTAACTGAATTTCTCTATCTTTAGTGATACAATGGGATTCTTAACGTCAACAAGAATTCGTCGACGCACAATGACAAATAATGGAAGTGGCGAAAGTCGCTGGCAACCTTGGAAACGGCAGATGCGTCCGTACAGCGCAGAAAAGCTGCTGATACCTCTACCAGTTCCTCACCCAGCTCACATCGCTGTGACTATTCATAATCGTGATACTGAAGATCCTATTCCACTCGATTCAGAAATTTGCCAAAACATACTTAGAGCTATCGAAGAATCTCCTGGCGAGATGGCCATGGAAAGCGTTGTAGTAGGTAGATATCGTGGTGGTGATTCTAGCTTTGACTCTGTGGCGTCACAGTCCTCCGTTTCAATTGAAGCAGCACTGGATAAGGTAAAAAAAGTCAAATAAAAATTTATTCAATTTTTTTGCGTCAACTTAAAAATATATTTTGCAAATACTAGATCGAGGAAGCTCAGCAGCAGCAGGAAGCGGAAGCAGAGGCAGGAGAAAAAGAAACCGAGATTTATCATTGGACGCTGTCAAACTGGGGTGGAGGAATGTCCAGACGCAGAAATAATTCTGGATCAATTAAAGTTGATCTAGCTTCACCAGAAGATGTAACACTTGACACCGATAGTACGCGAGTCATGTTTAGTACATACGGAACAACAGTTTAACTCTGAAACTTCTTTAAAACTTCTGAAATTAATTTTGAATCTTTGTAAATTAAAATAAGAACAACGATTTTTTAAATCCATTCGCTTCGATATGTGATCGATCAGATAAATGGAATTGAATATTTCGTAGACGTTATGAAGTTTTCATTATTCGGGGGATTATTTTATATATTCAAAATTCGAATGTATTATTTTCTTTTAATTTATATAACAATCATAAATACCGCGTTTGCGATATTTTTTTAACAATTTGTCATAAAATCGTTAGTTTCTTCATAAAATCATCATATGTTAAAATAGACAACGGATTATCAACAGATCCGAAATGAATATCTAAATTTTAGATTTAAAAATCAAAACTATTACAATTCGAGAGGTTTCAAAAATTTTCTTAATTATCGTTCACACATCAATAAAGATGTGCTAATCTGTAAAACTGTAAATATACTATACACCTGCAACGTGATTATTGTTAATCTAATTAAGTATGAAAAGCTACTATGTACTTGTTATTGCCACTGTTTATTGAGCAGTGTCATGACAAATTGCTCTCTTTCATTAATACGCTTTAATGATTTATTCTAAAAGCTTTCTGCATAACGTGTGCAAGCAAATAAATCTCAAAATCCGAATTTGAGAAATGTAACTAGTGTACATGTGAGTTCAAAGCTTTGCCTTTATTTAGCGTGAAATATATATGATTAGGGTTTAATATGTAAGATCTCAATTTTATTATTTCAACATTTTTTTACACTTGATTTTTATAGCAATACATTTTTTAATTAATTTAATCTCAGACTTTTTAATTGTATAAAGTTCCAGTACAAATGTAACAAATATAATATATATTGAAAAATCTTCATTATATATTAACGAAAAGAACACCGCCATTAAAATTGGCAAAAACAAATTTAAATTTAAAAAGCTTAATTATTCTGCTTCAAGTGTGAATGTAGATGCCTCTTGACGCATTTTCAAAGAAATTAAAACTAACAGTAGGTAGAATATTATACTATATATTGATCAATTTTTTTATATAAACATTTAAAAAATGTACGAAATAAAAACATCGAGCGTAACGAGAGATAGCCAAGTATGTATCACAGATTGAAAAAATGAACGACCGACCCACATTAGTTTGTATCGATAGTTATTAAGTTTGGTGATGAAATTTTGTCACGTTTTTAATCCTCCGCAGGGCAATGTTCATGCAGAAACGATTAACTTTGTACAGTTTTGTAAAGTTTAGAGCAACGCAAAAATAAGTGAAAGTAACTAGCAAAGATTTAACGAGACAAAGATATAGAATGCATAAGAAAACCGGAAAAGAACATCTAGATTATAAAAATCGCAAAGTAACAAATGCTGGTTAACATTGTTTCGTCTATATTGTTATCTTGAAATTTTTCTGTATTTAAAATGAAAGTTTAAATCTACTTTGTACATTATTTATGATCTAAACTAAAAGTTTTATCTGCTTGACGATTCCATCCATAAATTGAACGATTGAAAGCTGCGAATGTTCGATGCCAGAAAAAAAAAGACTTCCATGTCAAGCCATTATAAAAGAAATAAAGTAGCCGCAAAGGTGTACAAGATAAAATAAAATATGGAAATGTTGATAAAATACATAATTCATAAAATAAATTAAATAAATGAGAAAAGAAAAAAGAAAAGAAAAACGACTATAAGTGTAAAAAAGAATCAAAATTATAATACCTAGGCAACGATATTGCGAAATATAATATATATATACATATATATATATATATATACATATAAAACGTCCTAGACGTTAGATATTTAAAAATTCTTTATTAGGAAGTGTATGTACACTAATATATACATGTATTCGTATATGACTTATTACTTTAGACGCAGATATTTATCCCAAGAATGCATGAAAAATCAGTGTGGATTTCTTTTTATTCTCAGTATTTATGCACCGAATAATCAAGATTTAACATACCCGACGAAATTTCACAATAAATATGTATATTTAGTTCGATAAATATTTTATTTATAAAAAATGAATTAATCCAAAGCTAACTTCTTTATATTTTTTTATATTTTAGTAAGGAACAATTATTGGGACCCAAAAAGAGCTTTTTATTTTTTTTTATGCTTTCAATGATGTTGTATTAAATAAAAGACTTAAGTTTTATACTTATTAAATATGAATGTGATGACAAAAATAAATGATTATTGTCTACTAGTCTCTTATTACCTTTTCAAATCAACTAAATCAGATTTTTTCAATCTAATTTCTTAATTTATGTTTTTTAGTATCAATAAAATTTTTTTAATGATTTTGTATAAACTAAAATTTAATCAATAAATAATCGTTTCTTATCGGTCATTTGTTCCGTTATTACTCAATTTTGATATAAATAAAAACATGTAAATATTTACAATATTTGAAGAAAAAAAAATATATTAGACTCGTAATTTTCTAATATAAAAAACATTTTAAAAATAAATAGAAAATAAACTTTAGTAAAATATTTTGAAACTAAAAAATAAAACATAATGAAAATGACTGAAAATGGACTCGCGAACTTGTTTAAAAATAATTATGAATTCTGTTCAATGGCGCAACTGTAATGTTGCCAACACTCAGGTGATTAGAAATAAATTAAAATTTATTGCTCTCCTGAAATGACATTTAGCATAATACATAATGCAAATTAAGTTTTGCATTTCTAACAATAAAAAAGGAGATAAATATTTTAACAAAATTTTAAAATTAACATTAATAATTGAATGACAAAATAAATTCGAATAAAATATGCTGCATAGGTTTGATTTAAAAGCATTATATCTGTTGCGGATCATCAGCAAAGAAAGAAGTTAAGAACCAGTCTTTCCTGCCGACGCAGAAGAAATTTTAAATACAAAATTAGGAGACGTATATATATATATATATATATGTATACATAGAGCCAGCGCTAAGCCATTCGTTTCGTTGATATGTTGTTACCATACAAAATACCCCCTGGCGGCAGTCAAGTGAACCAGTAGCTGTGTCCCAAGAAGTCAGTGACGTACTGGGAGAAAGAGAGAAAAGAGTGCGCTGTTTTTCGGTAATTGATTCTACGAGCGAAGGAAGGGCCAATATAATGGAGAAAAGCTAGTGAAAAATAAACGGCTGCGCTAGCGCGCTTAAACACTTACACGCATTTATACACACCCTTTTCTTTTTCCTTAGCTTCTCTCTCTCAATCACTCACTCCTCTCCCTCTCTCTCTCTTTTGCTCTAACTTCTCCCATCAGACACCTGGACCTGGAAGCAGCAACGATAGAAATTCTTCATTCGAAAGTAAGTACGTGCTTAGTTGTTTATTAAGAAAAAGTAGTACAACTGTAATTGTCAAAACTACAGTAGAAGTTCCCTTGCAGTTTATAGGACAAACGTTATGCCTAAGAATGTTAACAAATCTGATTGAAGATTCCATAATTGGAATTTTTTCCTAGCCTGCCTTGACAATTTGCATGCTTGCTACCAAATATTATATTTGGTATTTTTAAAGAAATTTACTTTACAATTGAAAACATTATTGTCTTATTTATGTTTACAGTTTATAGTAATCATTAAAAGTTAATTCAGCTTCTATTAGCAAAATAACTCTTAATTTTCAAATGTTTAAAATTGTTGTTTTAAAAATTTTTGCAACTTGTTGAATATTTCGTTATTGTTGTCAAAACAAAAGAACTTACAATATTACTTAACTGCTTTTAATCATTGATATTTTAAAGTGAATACTTCAAATATAAACTGTCTTAAAAATTACATTAAATAAAACCATTCTAATTATTAATTAACTGTAAATTAACATGATTTACTAAACTATTTTTTCAATCTTTGTATATGTAAAAAATATTAAAAAATTTTTAAAAACTTATTCTTTAAATATTATGTAAATTAAATGATTTAATGACTCAGTGAAATTAAAAATTCAAGGATTTATTAATTTTTTTACCATTAAAGTTTTAGTAAATAAATTTGAAAATAAATTAATAAGTGGAAAATTTGGTTGATTATTGCTTATTAATTATGTTTTTATATCCTAAAGAGGTTATCTTACCATGTAAACTATGAACAAACTAAACATGGCAGTATAAGATTTTTATTATAGCAAACAAACTTAAAAAAAACTGAATTTTTTTTTTGCAGTAAACACTAGCTTCAAAAATGGACAGTTCAGAATACGAGCTTGTAAGAAACATGACTCTACTTTTCTTCTTTGAAAGATTAATGGACAAGGGTGGTCCTAGATCCTTGCACGACTTGAGTTGCCAATTCGGTGCTAAGGGTTTCACCAAAGAAATGAGGCAAATTGCAGGGGGTTCTCAAAGTGGCCTTAAAAAATTTTTAGCTCAATATCCAGCTTTATTTCTTATCAATGGAGATTATGTTTCTGTTAACACTTTGCAGCCTGCTGTAGAAGAGGATAATGGCACTAAATTGAGCAAGAAAAGAGATTATGCTCAAGAAGCAGTAGAATATTTTTCAAATAAATTAATGCAATACGGTATAGGAACTGAAGTACCGATTAAAAGTCTTCTGGGTCATAGATCTCAAGCTTCTCCAGAAGTCAGGCATATTTCTGGACAACACTTTAGAGAATTTAAAGATTTTCTAATAAAATATCCAGATGCATTTGTTGTCATAGAAGATAATGTTATATTGAAGCAATACGAAGGCATGAAAGCTGAACCATTCAAAGAATTAGGTAAAATAATAATTATAAATGTCTTATTCAATATTTGTGTAATAAATTTTATTTATTTTTAGAGCCTGATACATCCATTGATCCAGAAGTAACAGCAAAACTGTTAAATTATATTGAGCATTGCCTTGAACAGAAAGGTGTTATTTTAGTAGATCAATTATTCAATTTTGTGATTGAAAAATTTCCAGATTGTACAACTATGTTTAACTCACCTCAAGATCTATCAACGTTTTTAAAAATGACTCCAGATGCTTTCCATGTGCAAAGCAATCTTGTGACGTTAATTGGGAAACCAAAACCTCTTGAACAAAGAGATAAAAAATCAGAGGGTGATGATCAGAATGAAAAGAATAAAAGAAAAAAGAATCGTGAAGACACAGAAAAAGTGCAAAATAACCATCAATATTTGACTCGTCAGTCTTCTACGCATGCAAATTCTCAACCAGATAGTTTAAATTCCAATAATTCCACTCAACCAAATTCGTTAAATTCACAAGTAAATGAAGTTAGCAATTCAGTATCTCCACCTGTAAGCCTACAGCAACAGACTTTGAAGCAAAGGATCAATAATTTACTAATAAAAACTTTGGCTGAAAATACTGAAAGAGATAGAACTTTGCAAAATGCTGTGATAGGAGAGGCCTTAAAATCTAGAGTCTCTCAACAGACGAAAATTGTTGTAAATGTAAGAGACTGCTTACAAATTGTAGATGACCTTATGTACCCCAGGAAATCTCCTCCTGAAGGGAAACCAGTTGTTTCATTCGATTGTGAAGGAATCAATCTTGGACCGAAAGGAAAATTAACACTTTTACAAATTGGTACAATGTCTGGGCAAGTTTATATTTTCGATTTAATTACTTGTCCAAATATTTTACAAGCAGGTGGATTGCAAAAACTTTTGGAAAGTGATAATGTTATTAAAGTATGTTACATTTTTTTAATCATTTTTTCCCATAATTAATTTTAGTTAATGATCATTACTTTTAAAATTTACGTTTTAGGTAACTCACGACTGTAAAAACGATAGCGCTAATTTATTTTATCAGTACGGTATCACTCTTGTTAATGTATTTGATACGCAGGTAAAACTTGTTTCACTATATTATTATTCATTGTATTTGATAAAAATGATAAAATATATATGAATTTTTATTCATAGGCTGCTCACAGTGTCATAGAATATCAAAATACTGGAAAACCAGTTTATAAAGTTAAAAATGCTAACTTAAATACGCTATGTGAATTCTATGGAGCCCCTTGTAATTTACTAAAAGAACAATTAAAAAATATATATAGAAAAGATCAACGTTACTGGGCTCGAAGGCCATTGACTCGTGACATGATAGCTTATGCTAGTAGTGATGTCCAAAGTCTTGTGCCTTTAATTTATAATGCCATGTCCAAGTTAGTGATAACTTCTAAACAAATTATTCTTATATTTCAAATAATTTTTTTTACGTTTTTACTTATTTATATTTTTAGATCGTTAAAGTTAGATACGCAGAAGCTCTTTTCTGAACTATGTGAAGAACAGGTATTGATGCATATCAATCCGAATGAAGTGAAAGCTCGTAAAAAGCAGCGGAAAATTGAAACTGAAGTTGCGGATTTACGAAAAAAAATGGACGAAACTACTGGAAAAAATATTGTGCTTAGTAATAGGGAAATTCGACTTTTACGATATTTAGAGCTTACTAAAGAAGAAAAAGAAAAATTGAAAGGTAGTAACAAAGTAGCAAAAAAGCTTGAAAAATTGGAAAGCATGGGTCAAGATAAAAATGATAGTAGCGACGAGGAGGACGAAGACGACAAAAACGATGATGCAGAATATCCAAGTTTGGATAGTTATACGTCAGAAAATTCTCACTCTGGTACATATATTGGTTTTTATAGATAAAATTAACCTTTAATTAAATATGCTAGTAATTTCGCACTTATAATGCAATTATTTTAAATGACTTGTCAGTTTTATTGCATGTAATATGATATTTACATTACAATTTTTTATTAGGTGGGGTTGTATCGCCGAGAAACTTAGAACCACCTAGCTTGACAGAATCAATGCAAATGGTTGATGAAATTTTAGCAGATGGTCAAATGCACGAATTGGAAAAAATTGAACGCTTAGAGGCTATTTTATCAGCAGTAACTGGATCTTCAAATGATACAGAAATGTCTGAAAGTACTAGATCTTCACCAACTAAATATATGTGCATGTGCCAAGGCAGTAAAAATGTATATCCAAATGAAAAGTCGGTGCAACGTAACGAAGCTGCCTGCCAAACCCTAAGCACTGGAGATATAGTCATTACTAGGATATATTTTACAGAAGAAGAGGAGGAACGTGAAAGACTGCTTAATTCACCGAAAAAGCAGGCGGCATAGAAATATTTCATCTCGAAACTATATCGATTTTAAGACAATTTATTCAGGAAATGTAATAACTTTTTATAAAATATTTGAGTAATTTTTTGAATGTAAGAAAATATGCAATCTTATTTTTAGAAAAATAGCTTAGTTTTTCAAAATAATTTTGAAAAAGTTATATATGAAAATATGAAAATCACGATACTTCCTGAATAAATTGTGCATAATAACTTTTCAATGAATTAAGCGGTATTACGTTGCATAAAACGAAAACTTTATTCCTTGCAACGTGAAATATTAAGAAAATTATTTATCATATTAAGGGGATGTGAGATATCGATATCATAGTACTCCAAAATTAGCATTCTTTTTAAAAAATTTTGAAAATATCTCATTGAAGAACTCATCAAAGCGATATTTTTAAAAACCATCACATAAGATTTCAATTTTTGGAAAACTGAAATATCGGTAATTATGTATAAATAATATACCCTTTCGCATCCACTTAAATGAATCGTTTAAAACAATTATTATTAGAATTTAGTTTATTGTTGAATTAAATACTGAATCAAACGAAGTGTGGAAGTAATAATGGCAATCACATAACTAACCTGATCATGCAAAATATCTATTGTATTTTATAGAGTTGTTGTTTCTGTTACTAATGCGATCTGAACGGAGTATAGTATTTTGATAGTTTAATTTAGGTAAACTGATCAGAGGAAAGTAGCTTTCATAATGAATGCGTGATATTTAGAAGTAAACTAGGATTTTCAGTTTTGAAAACTTCCATATTTTATTGCTTCTTTTAAAATGAGCTAATACAAAGAATATTTTTTAAAAATGCTCTTTCTTATATTTAATATTTTTTAAATATGTTATTTCAATGAAAATCTACGAATATATTTAATTTGTTCTTAATACAGTAAATTAAGAACAAATAACTGCCAATGATTTTCATTTTACAAAATGCATAAAAACGACAGACATTGCGTTATGATTATAATTATGAAGCAGTTTTTCATAGTTTGTCTGCAAAGCGATTTGACCTTCATTGATAGCAATGAGAACATAATATACAATTTAGACATGTATATTTATTTATACAACAATTAATAACATAACTATACGCATATGTTCTGCATAGTGTTTGTTTAAAAATGAATCATGATATGAAAATGATAATGATTTATATAATATTTTTTGTATTATAATTATTATCATTTAAATTTAAAAGTTTTGGTGCTTGGGCTTTATAAAACTGAAAATCATGTGAATCGATTTTTTTCAAATTTATATTTATACAAATTTATTATTAAAAGAGAATGTATCAATTCACGCCACTTTCAATTTCTTGAGTATTTATTGTATATTCAGAAAACTGAAGGTGGCGTGAATTGGAACATGGCGCGAATCGGAATATTTTCCTCTTTATTGTTATGAAATTTTCAAAAGCTGCCAGATTATTTTTAGTTGTAGAAGAAGATTATTTACAATCAATAAGAATTTTGGCCATATATAAAACGCAATACAATTATTATTCATTTTATTTGTAAATTATTCTTTTATTTTTTGTACAGATTAGAATGTAGTTTATACTATGTAAGATCATTTAAATTGTTATATGTTAAAAAAAAGCTTTATTTAATAAAAATCTTTTTGCTTCAATCTTTGTAAATTAAATTAAATTGCTATTTTGTATTATTACGTGAAAATCATTTTTAATAACTTTTTGTTTACAAAAAAGAGGCCTTCATTATATGAGCAATACGTATTTAAAAAATAAGTCAGACATATCGTAAGTTAATTAGCATGGTCGAAAACAAGCAATACTGTAAATAAAAATAATAAGATTTTGAAATAACGAGCAACATGGAAAAAAATTCAATTTGTAATTTAATATTAAAAACATTGCTTTATATTACATCTGCGCCTATAACATAGAAATATTTACACAATGTTATATATATAATGCATTAATTTATATACTGACAAAAAATTGTGAAATAAACATATTTTTAACAAATAGTCGGAAGTCATCATTAACAAATATTCAAAAACGCTCACAGTATTTCTTTTGATAAATCTTATGTCAAAGAATTTATTTACACGTAAAAATTAAATTGTCTTTATTTTTGATACTTTCTTTCATCCTGAACTACACAACTCGTTCATGATAAAATCTCATCACTTCCTGACTTATATTGATACCAGCAGCCAGTGTAACAATATAAGTCAACAATGTGATTGGTATGGCTGCTTGAAGTATCACGTGAGTTTTATGAAGAATTTCAACGCCTAAAAATTAACAGTTATTTAGCTAAAATGTTCAATTCAGGTTTTGAGTACCAATTAATTATTTAAAAAATTACTTACTTGCATATCCTAAGAAAGTAATATAGATATAATAGCTAACTGCAATAAGCCAAAATGTATTTCCAATGAAACGAGAGAAAAAGTAATCATGACTAATCAAGACTAAAATTTGAATTTATAAATTAAATTAAATATAATCAAAATTTAAAAATATCTTTACAATTTCAAAACTTACTTTGATATAAAAAGAGTTGTACAAAATGTAAGATGACTAAAGGAGGAAAAAATGCATTTAAATGAATATCAAATGCATATCCCCATTCAACATCTTGAGAATGATCAATCCTCAAGTATCTATTTGTAATAAACCTAAAATTTTAATTGTCATTATTACTTTTGTATAATAACAAAAATTTTTAAGGTATTACCAAAATATGGAAGCCACTGCAATTCCTACACCAATGCAGTCCACAAAAATGACATATAATAGGAATTTTAGAAAAGACAGAAATCCAAGACCTAAAACTATAGAAAAACCCACTGAAGAAATACAAAGCCAACACGCAAACAACACTAAAAATGCAGGATCATCTCTAGCAAATTGTGATTTAGTTTCTGAAACCAAACATTAACAAATATAGAAATCCATACACATACAATCTGGAATGTGTATTAATACGTACGTTTTCTACTTTGAAAATTTCTGTAAACTTTTTGTGGAGAAGTAAATAAATAGACCATTTGCCACATGGCAAATTCAAAATCCATTTGTTCAAATTTTAGCAACTTTCTCAAGTACTTGTAACATTTTGTTGCTGCTCCAAAGCAGTCTTGTCTAAAAAAATTTATCAAAATTCATCAAAGTCATTAAAGTAATTTTAAATCCTGCTTTCTTCTATTTTATTTGAAAAATATTTCACCAAAAAAATTATAATTAAACTGCATAATTACAATTAATAAGATTTATAATTAATAAAATTTATAGTAAAAATAAAGTAATTACAAAATATTTTTTAAGTTTTCATCATAAATACCTATATGTAGCTGGCATTGGTAACGAAGAATTTGATCTCGTTGACATCGGCGAGGCACAGCGACTTGCTGGAGGTGATGTGGAATATTTCATCTTCTTCTTGATTAGTTTAGAATCAAAATATATTAATTTGGTTAGAAAATTTTTAAATGAAATCTGATCGAAATAAGAGTTCTTGGTTATAGGTTAGGAGTGCAATTTGACGAATAGACTGATAAAGGAGTTATTTAATCATTCTATTACTTACTTATTTGTAATTGTTTTTCTAACATTGACGTTTGACAAAGGCTAATATAAGGAAGTACCATCTATTTTTTTTAGGATGTAAACAATACGATCGTTAGATGTTGGTCGCCTACACAAACACTCGTGAAAATATAACTGTATATAGGTGACATCTACATGTAGTATATGTATATATATAAATAGTGCGTGCGGAAAAGGCCCAGCTGGCAGTAAGATGCCTGTAGATTGACTTAAACCGGCTAAATCTACAATTAAAGCGACACAACTTACAAGTGATTTAAATTTCTTTAAAGTGTTGCCGATTTTTATAAATTGAATAAACAATAACATTTAATTCCCTATTAAAAAAATGTTATTAAAATACATTTTATAGGATTTAAAATGTGCAGTTGCACCAGAATAAATAAGATTTTTTAGGAAACAATAGTGCTAAATCTTTATAAAACTATTTTATAGAATCTATAAGATAGTTTGAATTTAATGGTTAAATGAATTTAACCATTGCATTAATTGTATAAGATATAAGTGAGATAAAAGAGAAATCTGTACTAATAATCAAAATCCGGATGATTCAACACTTGTCGAACAATGAGAACTCGAAGCGCAAAAGTAAAATGCGAGATGTTATCAAGGAATAGATCTAGCTGTTTGTCGCTGCTCTTTTTTCCCAAGCTAATATATCTATATAGATTTAAAGGAACAGCAGAAACAGCTACGGCAAGCGACAAGTGCAGAGGTCGCTGAGAGTGTCGGGGAGCGATCTGGGTGTCAAACTGTAAAGGCAGAGAGTGAGTAAGGTGTGTTGGCGGCAGTCAGCATCAGTTGCCAGGGTGCGAGCCAAGCCAAGCGCCCGCGCCGTAGCAGCATCCTTGTCTTGCGCGCTGAACGCTCCCTCCCGCGGCTGGAATCGACGCACCGTGACGACAGTGTGACGTCGCAGGGCCGCTATGCATTGAACTCTCGGTCGCAGACGCTCGCTGCTCCGCTCCGCTCGCTCGCTTTAGTTCGCGCTGGCAGTGCGTCCTGGACGCAGCAGCGCCTCGCCTGAGCCCCGCTCCGCTCCTCCCGTGGCCCGCGCGAGTGATTGTGTGTGTGCGTCAGTCCAAGCGAGCACAATAGAAGAGCAGCAGCAGCCTCCGCGAGGATGAGGAGCTGCGGCGTCCTGTTGCTAGCCGCGAGCGTCGCGCTCCTCGCCGCCGCCGACAGGAACGAGCCGACGGACCGCGAGATCAGCCGGAGCCTCGAGAGGAAGCTCAACGAGACGATGGCCTCGCAGTCCGTCAAGTATACCCCCCTCGACGCCAGCAGGCCGCCCTACAACGCGAGCACCAAGTTCAACCCGAAGGGAATGGGCCAGCTCTACAATGTCACCAACATGTTTATCGACTTGATCCAGGCGAAGCAGGCCTACCCCGAGGGTGAGCTCAACCTCTCCAGCTATTGTTTTGGTTAGGTCCGCAAGCCTCTTTTGTCTCCCGCGCCGAGCCGAGCCGAGTCCAAAGCGCGACGACTCCCGACGACTCGGGGCTACCTAAATGCTGCCCCCGTACGCGAGCGGTAACAACAACTCGCCAGGATCCGAGCGATTATCTGGCTAGGAGCTAACGGTTACGCTCTTTCCCCTCCGAGCAGGCAAGAATAGAGGAAGGCCTGGCATCGCGGTGTAGGCTCGGATCCGACGATCCGAGGTCGTCTGCACCTTCACCTACCTTCCTCTATCTCTCTCTCTCTTTCTCTCTCGCTATATATATACGCACACGCATCTCAGATTTCCATGGGCATATCTGCATCTCGCCGGCAGGGAAGTTCGCTGTCTGCCTCCTGCCCTCCCGCGTATGCGACTTCTCAGCACTTGAGAACAAAAGCAGGCGCTAACACAGAGATGGCCCGATTAACGAAATATCTAATTGACGTTGCGACTACATTTTACAGCAGCCAGGCGTAATTATAACGTTTATGCGATATTTACTTTCTCGCGGTCTGTAAAATTATAGAGTCTCGCCGTGTGAAATTAGTAAGTAATACGGAAAAATTGCTGCTTCTCGCTGCATCAGGCATGAAATTGCTAGATTTGGTAGGAAAATAATAAAAGTTGCCGTGTCATCTAACACTTTTTGCCTAATAAGGTTCATTCGCTCCCTTTTGCAATAGCAACCAAAATGGCTACGGAATTTAAACTTTGCCACTTCTATCTCTATTTTATTTTTCTTTAATTACAATCAAATTGAATCAATTTTTAATTCACAAAAATTTCAAAATTTTGCCCTAAATATTCAAGCAAACTAATGAAAATTTTTTTTTTGAACCGAAACAAATGACATAATTACATCTACTTTTTCGATAAATTTTGGCATAAAAAGTGAAATTTTTAGCTCATTAGAAGTGAAATCCTCTAATAATCTTTTGTCTAATGAGCCCAGTGACTCATCGAAGATATTCGTGCTACATTACATTTCTATTGATTGAACATCCTAAAGATTTATTAATGATACACCTACGTAAAACCCTGTACTAAAAGTATGTTAATCTATACAAAGTCCATAGAACATTGACCTTCATAATCTTATTTTGTATCAACGACCAAAGCACAAAGTAAATGAATAAAAGTGCTTCTACGTTTTGCAATTAATCTGAAATGCGTTGAAAATGCAGAATACAAAAATTCCACAAGTTTATACTGATTTTCAACCTAAAACAATTTCAAAGTATTGAGAAAAATTGGTAAACTTGATTGTTTAAAAAAACTCGAGGTTGCGGAGGATTCATCTCTTAAAATATTGAGAAAAATGTTAAGTATCGTTTTTTCGTAAAACTCATTGTTTCAAAATGCAATATTTTGAATTGCAGAAATCACCATCTTTTTTAACTTACAAAGAAAATTCAAAAGCTACAGTTTTAAAGTATCTTAAAACTATTTATAACTTACGCGATTCTCGATAAAAGTTTTTAGGCAAATGTTAACTTGATAAATTAAAGAAATTAATCTTGTTTATTGCGCGTTGCATAATGTAACGTTCATAAAATTGAAAAATCGTTAAGTTTTTCATTTTCAGTTGAAGTAATTTTAGATATAGAATGTTTATGCCTATTTTAATGTTCTTGTTAACACTTTGCCGGCTACCATTTAAACAAAAGTTTCTATATTGTACACGGAAGTCTTGAAGTTTTAATAGGAAACAGTTTCAAGATTTTACTATCAGCGATAATAATTGACCCGATAATGGAAATTATTAGTCGCCAAAAAATTCAAGTAAAATTATTTATTCTACACTTCAAAATTTAATAAAAACAGAGGTTTTGTTCAAAATATATACCAATGATAAGATAATCAAAATGAAAATGTACTTATTTTAAAGAAAACAGTTTTTTTTACGTTTGCGCAGTGATATGATTGTATAGACGATATTAATCTTTCAAAACTAATGGTGGGTATAATGAGCTTTCATTTTCTGTAAATTATAATTGTTTTACAGTTTTACAAGACGTATTTCGAAGTTCGTGTTTTTTATCAAGAAAGAATTTCTTGCGCAAAGAAATACTTCGAGAAATACTTCGAGAAATACATCGCGAAGTTCTTTATTCAGAAATTGTCAAAGGATCTCGACAGTAAAATGCAATTTAATCTTTGTTAGATAAATTTTTTTGTTCTATATTTAAACAATTTAATCTAATTCATTTACAGTTGTTAGAATAAAAAGAACTCGAATTCAAGCAATTAGATTAGGCGGCTTTATACGGCTTTTTTATATTTTTTAATCGATTATTATACGTTCGAAAACCGCACAACAAAGGCGACCGTTCAAACTTATTTCTCTAATATTTGTTACAAAGAATACCGTGTGAAGTTCTCTTCAAATATTCACAAACTACTTATTTTATATTGCCGATAAGACCGAGTAAATCAACAACTGCGCATCAGTAACAGTGTAGATAAAATATCGTATTCTAGGTATCGCGACTTTATCGAAGTGAACAGGAGACTTTTCTCTTTTATCGAGCAGTAAAAGTTTTTTTTTTGCGGTCGTTATCATTAATATTTCCTTTTTAAAGGCTGTAATTACAATCAAACTTCCTATTCTAAGAAATTTAATGCATAACCGAAAGTCGGAAAAAGATTTAAACAACTTTTAGAACCTTTCTATTCAATATTTGTCTACAACTTAAGCCTCTTTTCGGAACTATTCGTCAATAACAAGAACAAGAAGAGCGCTCTTCGTAGTTTTTTTTTTTTTCGCCTACTTTTCTGTTACTCCGCCTCGACTCATCGAGAAGCCATGCTGGCGATGCTCGGTAATCAGATCCGCAGTTATAGCCGTTAGATTGATTTACGTCTATTACATACACTCGTATAACTTTTTTGTTATCATCTACACTTTGCAATTGTTCTCGGATTCCTTTCATCGTCGGAAGAGGCTCTTTTAAGAAAATGTTTAATTAGGCACTCGAAACGTTTTTGATTTACTGTAATTGAAAAAAGACTAGTTTAGCAGTCGGTATACCATTTATCGAGAAAATTTCCGTGTTCTGTTAATGTTCGTCAATGTATCACTTTCTGCACTTGAAGCTCGCATTACAAGTGATTCATAACGCATTAAAGATAATTGTTAGATCGATATTTTTGAAAATAATTAAATGCATCATGCTGTACAACCCGTATCTCCCATTTTTATCAAGAATACAAACAAAGCGCCCAGACAAGATCTTTGACTACCAACGTTAACTCAAAATCTACAAAGTCGATAAAAACGAAAAATTTTGTTTTTCTCAAAAAACATCGCTACAGCATTCTAATGAGTAAATAAGCCCAGCGGCATGATGTTCGTCAAGTTGAAAGAACTAGATTGAATAGTAAAAAAAAGAAAAAAAAAATCGAGCGTGGCACACAGCTAGTAGGGCAAGCTGCCAACAAGAACGCGGACAAAGAGGATCAATGAGACTCTAGCAACGGAAGACATGACGTGGCTACGTAACCCGCGCGCTCGCGACCGGACCATTTCCACCTACGGGCGCCGATTTCATTTAACCCATTTAGTCCGTTGAACTTCGTGGGCCAATTTCGCGCGCGCGCGCGCGCACCTTTAAAATTGCCCTCTCCTTTAATCGAACCGCTTTTTTAATTAAAAATTAAAAGGGCTCGCTGGCTTGCCCGCTATGCCAATTTAGCTCGGGATAATAAAATTCCTGCGATCCGACGGTATGTAGAATCAGTGTTTTTACTCGGTTTCCCGTTAAATATTTCAATATTAATCAATCGAACCGATACAGCGGGCAATTACTTTTACCATTTATCGACTCTAAACCTAAAACATCGCGATAAACCTGCCCGCCGAAGGCTGCGAGTGCAAGGAAAACGGCGGGTTTTAGCGCGCGACACTCGAAGGCAGAAAGGACGTATTTACATTGTCCGCGCCGTTTCGCGAGAGCGCGAGTCGAAAGGAATTTCTTGGAAGGGACTATATTGGCTTCCGAGCGAGAGCCGAGTCACTCGGTTAAATTCATTCGGACGCTGTGTGTGCTTTAAGGCGGCAGCTGAACCGCGCACTGTTAGCGTCATAATATCTGCCGCTGTCCTTTTTAGCTCCCTCCTTCCCGCTGGCCGCCGCTCACTTTAACGCGCACAATGAATGCGACGGCCACCGCTCATCGACTATATTCAGCATCTTCGCGTATCGCGTTAAATATGCGTCAAGTGCTTCGTCCTTTCCTCGGAAAACTTGATTCCTCGTTTCAGCGTTCAGCGACGAGTTCGGCGTACAGTTTTTTCCGAGCGTCGGCGTACAATTTTCGAAGGGATAATAAAACGCCCGGGAAGCATTGAACTTGAAGCAGCGGAGCGAAAGAATAATCGGCGGCGCGGCAATGCAGTTCCAGGAAAGCCGAGAAATCGTGCCTCTCTTCCATGGCTCTCTTGCCGCGCGGCGTTTTTTGCCGAATCTCCGCGGCGGCGGCGGCGATGGGACCAAGTGTTCCGCGTGACCCGCTTTCGAGGAGGTAACTAGAAAGGTTTTTCCTCCCGCGGCGCTTTTCGGACGAAGGCTGTGTATTGGAAGAGCGCGGCGGTGTGCGTCTCCGCTCGGGGGGGCGAAAGCACCGGCAGTGATTCACTTCCGGAAGCAGCAGCAGCCTAGTCGAGTGAGACACTTTACACGCACGATACTCTCGCTCCCTGCCGCTGGTACACGTTCGCGGCATTACACTCCGACACCTCTTTTCCCCTCCAATATCTCCTCCGCTCCTTCCTTCGTTCGGGCTGTTCGAGTGCTCTGCCGAGTTGCACGCGTCGACAATGGGATATTAAATACGGAAAAATGCTTCTTTTAGACGAGAGCGAGACTCGGGATTTCAGAGTTCTCTGTTTTTTTTTTCACTTTCAGAGCTGCACTTGTTATTTCTTTGTAATTTTAATGGCACTTTCTGAACGGACTTGTTGTGGGGTAATCAAATAACAGTTTTAAAAGTTATATATTGAAAAAGACTCGGAGAATTTTCAAGGAAGTAATAAAGAATTAAAGCCGGATAATGAAATCATTAGAATTAAATTGATATTGATTAATTTCTTATCGCAAGCCAGAAATTTATCCTTCTTTTGCGGATAAGAGTTTTTATTACAATTTCACTTTGCTTATTCACCGCTTGCGCATTGCGCGAGATATAATTTTTAATGACACGGTGACGCAAGTGACATTTTTAAAAAGAAATTACTGTTATGGTATTCCCGCGCTATTTTCGCTGAAATTCTTGTTTATTTATAAGTCGCCGCAGACACACGGCTACTTTAAGCGACATTGCTTTAAATGATACCTGCATAATATGAATACCAAATGCTCGCATATACTATTTCGAGAACCCATTGCATTTTGCAGGAAAACTTGGGTACTTAATTCTTATCAATTCGCGTGAGTAATCACCGCGGCTCAAAAAATTTTTCTAAAAAAAGATATGGCGCTCGATCAATTATCGACAAAGGGGTTTATTTATGAAAGACTAATGTTATAACGTTTAATAACTCGTTGCAATAAACCGTTCTGTAATGTTGAATAAGGAATCTTGCGGTTACCGATATACTAATAGATCCGTTAGTCAGCTTTTAAGGCCCCGTACCATCGCCCAGAGATAGAAAATATAAATTTTCCAAGTTTTGATAGAACACGCGTTGACGGAAAAAAGAACGAACGAAATGTAGGGGACATTAACTCGGCTCGGCCAGCGTGACAGCCGCTTTGTTACGGAGGCCTAGAGACGAGTAAAAAGGCCTTGCACCGAGAGACAAATAATAATTGAGAGTAATCGCGGCGCGGGCTCGTTAACTTTTCATTGGCCCTCGACCTCGCTCTCCGAAGCTAACAGTTCCGTGCTCCTTTTTGTCCCTCAGGTATGATCAGACTGGTGAACGGTGCACCGGTACTGGCCGACCCGGCGACCGAGTGGAAGATCATCCTCACCCACTACGGCGGCCTGGCGGGCCTGGCGCTCGCGGGCCTACTCCTCGCCGCCATCCTACCATGCGTCGGCCTCTTCTTCTGCTGCTGCCGGTGCGCGGGCCACTGCGGGGCGCGCAGCGAACCCTTCGACAAGAAGCACGACCACTGCCGCAAGATCATGCTCAGCATCGTCCTCATCGTCTTCGCGACGATTCTCCTGTACGGAGTCGTCTGCGCCTTCGTCACCAACGAGTACATGCAGGACGGCACCAGGGAGCTGCCCTACGCCGCCAAGACCAGCCTCAAGGACGTCAAGCTCTACCTGTCCACGACGAAGAAGCAGATCGACACGCTACTCAAGGTGAACTACGACGAGCTCGAGGTCACGCTCAATAATATACTTCAGGCCAGCGGGAAGATCGTCACCGAGCAGCTGGCCGAGTCCTCCCATGCCGTATCGCTCATGAATCTGAACGACATCGTCGACGGGCTCGACAACATTCGCAAGGAGCTCAAGACGATGAACGAAATCACCACCGAGCTCAGAAACAACGCCTCCAATCTCGAAATACGTAATTTACTCTTCTCAGCCTTTCTCCAGCTTCATTTATCCGGCTCTAATTTTTGCCTTTGTTACGAAACCGATCTCTCTTTTTCCAGTTGTTCGCAAAGTCCGAGGAAATCTTCTGCAGACTTTCGTCAAATGCAACACCCAAGAGTGCAAGGAAGTTATGCACAAGTACAAAATAAGCGAGATGTCGGTCGAGGTTGACTTTGATAAGGTAACTTTTCATTTCTCATTTCTATCAAGCTTTGACCGTTCATTCCTACTAAACTATAATTAACGCCGTTAACATCATCTACAACTAATGTTTGTTCATTTCTAACGCAGTACTTGGATCGCTACTTCCCAAAGGTACATACATCCGCATATCCTAATCATCAAAGTACTTTGCTACTCGAGCTAAAAACAGTCTAGTCAAGCATTAATTGTTTAAATAATGTCAATGTTCACGTTACGTGCTGCATTGGTTTACATTGATTTCTTTTTTTTTTCTAATTTTTTTTTTTTAAGTAAAACAGCTCGCTTATAAGCGCAATCATAATCATTTTGTTATTTCATTCCATGCCTGCGAACGTTATAGCTTAATTCTGTAAGTTACCAGCTGTGTTTGTGTGCATGACTCTATGTATCTACATGTGTAAATTAGATAATATTTTATAAGTAAATTTGCTTTGTACAGTAGAGCCTCAATTATGTTTTCTCAAAACAAAACAAAAACAAAGATTTAATAAATGGATGTGTGTTTAGCTTCCGGATACTGCTGTAACCGAAGTATTGAACAACATAGCACAACTGATGGAGGGCAACATAGTGTTAGAAGTACGCAAGGGTATGGATCAATTTATGAAGATCCAGAAGGAAATACAAGAGGCTGTGGATCGAACCATTCCAGTGGTGAGCGCCAGTATCCGAAGAGCCGGTGATTCGTTATCTTCGATTGCCACCAACATGATGCAGCCTATTGACGCTATAACTACGGACATTGACAAGAGGTACTTGCCGCAACTGGATGTGGCAAGGCGACACATAGATCAGTACTCCCCGTACAGGTATGTCAACGATTTGTCTCAACTTTGATCAAGAAAATCAGATAATTGAAAGACATCTTTTTTTCAGGTACTACCTTGGTTTGGGAATCTCCGGTATTCTACTTACAGTTCTTATGTGCCTGACTTTTGGACTGCTCTGCGGCATTTGTGGCAAAAGACCGGACGGCTACGGTGACGACTGTTGCAACAAAGGTTCCGGTGCACGTTTTCTTATGATGTACGTACACTCTACAGGATATCAATCAAGTTTCATTAATAAAGAAAACTCTTAACTTTGTTATCAATTATTTGCAGGGCTGTATGGATCATTTTCCTTTTGACAAGCATACTGATGATCATAACAGTTGTGCATATGGTTACTGGTGTTCTTACTGAACGAGCGATTTGTGAGCCACTTAAAAACCCTAATGACAATAGAATGTTCGAGCTTGTCGATGAATACATTCAAATCAAACGAGTTCTATATCCCAATCTTTCAAACGTTGATATAAATATGAGTCACATTCTGAAGTAAGAATAAATTGGCAGTTTTAATAATTTATCCTGATTTCACTTATTCTTACATTCAAATTTTGTTTTCAGTTCTTGTCACAGAAATGAAACGTTATTTAAGGTTCTTAAATTGGAATATGTAATCGATATTGAATCATTGAAAGGCTATATTGAACGCTACGATATTAATCAAACGATTCATCAATTAGAACAAAAAATTAACTTGTCACATCAATACCGAATCATAAGCGATGATGCGAGAAATAAACTTCAGCAACTCGCTCGAAGTGGATTAAGTGATATAAAGTTTTATCAATATACTGAAAATCTGAAAGATAATATTACGAATATCAATCTCGAACATCTTGCAACTAGGCTACGAGATTTAGCATTAAGACTCCCAAGCGGCCATGAAGAAGTAAAAGAAGATTTACTGAAAAATGCTTACGATCTTGAAGGGTATCATCATAATATTGTTATTCCCATGACTAATTTGAGTAACCAATTAAGCGAAAGTGCAGCAGAATTACAAGAACGTATTAAATTCAACTATACTTCTATGACAGAAGCTATTGATACTTTGATTACAGAAGTTGACAAAGCTCAAGAATTCATTACCGACAAAGGTCCAGATCATGTTCGAATGGTAACTACTTTTTTTAATGTCCCGCAAATGAAATTAAAAAAAATTTATTTGTTCTCATATTTTTTAAATTTTTATTTATTTACAGCTTGCAGCAGAATTTGGAAAAGCATTTATTCATCAAGTCAATAACTACCTCGATTATGTGATAAGTACCATTGTTAATAAAGTTGGTAAATGTGGACCGATGTCAACTGCTTATAATGCAACGATTGTTTCTGGTTGTAATAAAATTTTGGACCCTTTCGTAAGTTTTATTTATTAAATATTTAAAAACATTAAATAGAGGTTCATTTTCAATCAATATCAATAAAAAATATTTTTGTCAATAGAATGGATTTTGGGCAAGTGTTGGATGGTGTTTGATCTGTTTTATCCCAACGATAGTTCTTTGCGTAAAATTAAGTGCTTTGTACCAGAAGTCAGATCCGTATCCAGGCCCATTAGTGGAGGCGTAAGTATTTTCTCTCAATCATTTTCCTTCTTTCCTAAATACAATTGTTTCTATAACACTGAAATTGGCTTAAAATTAACTTTAAATTTCCTTTTAATTTTATGAGCTTATTTCTATAAAACTTTTAGATAAATCTATTAGTCGTTTTCGTAACAAGTGCGTAAACTTAAACTTCACACACGAGTAGCGACCGTCACGCACTGGCGAAGCCGGTACGATTGACTTACGATCACGCGAGTTTGTGAAGCTTTACGTGTTACGAATATTATTTTTTGAAATAGTATGCATAAAGTACAATTTTACAAATCGTTCTTAGTGTTACTTCATGCATATTAATTCAAAAAAAGAATTAGCTCACTAATTGTACTTTTTCAATACATCTAAATCTAAAAAAGCGTACAAAACTATTCTCAAAAGTATTACCTATTTTAAGCAATTAAATGTTCGAATTTTTTTATTTCTATAAAGTTGTGCCTTTTCATAAATGTTATATGTTCCGAAGGACATGCTTGGTTCTACCATTATTATTCTATTTGTTCTTTCTGTGTGAAACGTAGTGTGTTGCAAAATCATTAGAATAACTTTGTTATAACATCAATTGATCAAAAATTTGCATTGGTATTCTTAAAGAATAAGTTACAATTTTCTTTACAATATTTTTACAATACCGTTTCTTATATGAGAAAAAAAAGAAAAATGTTAGTTCTTAATTGTTTGATAGTATCTATTATAAATCTGTAAAGTTTCTAAAACTAAAGAAAAAATATTTATTTCATTATAATGATTGGAATACCAATGTCATCATTGTCATATTTTAGCAGCATTGTCATCTTAAACATTGGATAATGTTTAATAAGTTGCGCTACTTGCACACAAGATATCAAAAAACTGTTGAGTCATACGTTTATATAAAAATTTTTAAAGGCTTCAGAGTACAAATTTTTGAAATTTTCAATATTTGTTAAATTCAAATTCAAATTAAAAATGTTAAATTCAAAAATTATCTTTTAAAGAAATTTATACTCTAAACTAGATATTTTAGTGAATTAAACATTACGTAATCAAGTCAGTCACTTTTATGTTACTTAAATTCATTCCAATTGATTACTTCTGAAATTTAATTCTGTTTTTAATCAAATTTTATAACAATTAGAAATACCAGTTTTTAAAAAATAAACTGTCAGAAGTGATTAATTCCGTTAAATTATGAAATTTGTTAATAAAAATGTGGAATGGTTGTTTAACTTATTAAACCGCTCAAACGCTCCATTCCAGTGAATATTTGTATGACGCGTATGCGGACAGGGATAACGTGCCTCTCGCTCAGTAAGTACTCAGTTTCAAAAAACAAACTTAAACGTTAGCATGTTGGAAAGTTCAGCATAGTAGCATGCGACATTTTGTTCATTCATTGTAGCTTTTTCACTTTTTATTGCAGTAAATTATGTTTCTAAATTAGTATGGTGCAGCAATAAAGACTTTTTATACACCCGAAAAAGTTTTTTTGAAGTAAAAATTTGTAATGACTAATAAAATTTATTTTAAGCATTCGTGCTAGTTTATTTACACAAAAATTGATTAATAATAAGATGATATTTATTTTAAATTCAGATTTTCATTTTATAGATAAAATAATAATTAATTTTCTAAAAATAATTAAAAGTTGAATAAAAGATGATTTCTCAATATGTCAAGCTACAGTGAACACAAACAGCAAAGTACCAAGCACATTTTATCATATATACACGTCACCATCATTCAGCACAACACATTTCATTCATAATTTAAAAAATAATCATGGCTGTTTATTTTATCATTCTATACTCACAAAATACGTTTTATATGTGGCTTTAGTAGCTCTCTTTTCACTTGCAATTGACTTAATAAGTTTAGCACAACTAAATCAAAATTAAGTACTCTACAAAAGCAAATGTCACGTTTATTAAAATGATGTCTAAAAAACATGGTTATTAAGGGAAGGTTTTTTTTTATTTTTCTGGAGAAATTGTAATTTTTTGAGATTTTCATAAAAAAAACCTTTTTCTTTATATTTGAAAGATTGGCGACCCTTTAAAGAATTTTTTAAATTTGTAAAATCGCTAAAAATAGTACGCATCTGTAATTCTCAGTACGTACTTGTTAGTAGACTGCGGCACTCTTTAAAGAGGTGATAATCCAATGGAGAATGAGATGAGTATATTGTTTGCATTTGCAATTAGCATGGTCAAGATGGGGTGCACATGCCATTTTAAAAAGTTGCAAGTCAGTAATGACATTCATTTACTTTTCAGTATTCCCGATAAGAAATATGCTCATAGCAGACATCATCCAAGTCATGCATACCCAGAAACTTACGACGGCCCAGCCCATGGATATACCGACAGAGAACGAATTGTCGACGCTCACCAGAGTACTTCACACCGCGATTCCAGATATGGCGATCTTGCTCCTAAGTAAGCATTTTTTCGCAACGCATTACTTGTAAATATAAATGCTAGGTACTAACTTCTTGAAGATTGTCACTAGATCTAGATCTTTTGAATACTTTTACTTAGCTAATTGATTTACTGTACAAAGACTAATACTGCACAAAGAATAAATAGCTACGATTGGAGCTATACCGATATTACATGCATGTCGTTAAATTGCGTTTGGAAATTGACACGATATTATATTCTTTTTTCAGAAGAAAATATCATACAAAAAATAATAAAATAGCTCATTTACCTACTTATGATTTCGACAGTAAGTAAATAATGTTGCGTAAAAGACAGCCATTTTTAACACATTCACTATATTATAAATAATAGAATAGCTCCACTTTTCAATGATGCAGACAAAACAATTTTTTTGTTGAGAAAATTATGATGCACACTACGTTTGTCAAATTATAAGGATGGTACACTTATTTCTAATGATAATGGGCAGATAAAAAAAAGATCAAATGGTTGCTCTTTCTTTCAATTGGCGACTTCGAAATTCGACAGTGACAAAGCTTTTTTATTATTTATTTTATTATCATAATTTTCTTTTTATTTTGCTGTATAGTTTAAACCCTCGTGGGTGACACTGCCCATTTTTGAACAGAAATGAATCCTCTAAAGTATTTTTCGTATGTCTTGATCAATAGCAGTAAGTTTCTGAATCGACATTATAATTATAAAAACACATATGATTGTTTATTAATTCTGCTTTGAATTAACAAAATTTACGGGGATAGTGCTTTTGTTCTTACTTTTCTTTAGCTTTTTGGTAGTTGACAGGGTTCCCACTCATCGCTAAATCTTTAATCATTTTAATATTTAAAATCTTTTTATTTTACGATAATTTTAAATTAAATTTTTATGAACAAATTTTTTTCGACAAATTTTTCTTAGATGTCTTAATTGTCTATAACGTTAAGCAGAGAATAAGTTAAAAATAAAAAAAGTAATAATTACTAATGTATAATTATCATCGTCATCACCACGAGGATCATCATTGTTATTTATTATTATTATTATTATATAGATATATTTGGTGTTATAAGATTTTGTGATGAATTGCTTAAATTTCCTTAGTTATGCAAGCAATATTAAAATGATAGTTCTTGTTTAATTTAACGAATCATAGAGGAAATCTTATTTGTGTTAATGGAAAAACGTCTAGATTGTTACATTGGTCATATTGTTTCTCCCGGTTATTTGCAGGTGAGTGGGAACCTTTCGGGGGGGCAACTCCTCGCGACTGTCAAAACACCTTCACACGTAAGTCGCCAGGATCTCAAGATTAATACTCTCTTCTCCATCGTTCGTCTATATTTAAAGTTTTAACTACTTTTCTCTGTGTTTAAGTTTTGTATTGATCGCTATATATTTATGTCCTTCTTGAAAAAGACCAATGCAATGTATACATCGTAATTCAGTCACTTTTTATTTGGCATTGTTAATATTCGTACTTCGTCCACTACATAAGCTACCATTTGCTTGAAATCGTATCATACAATTACTTCCCATTACACATTTGTTTTTTTTTCTTTAATCCTCGCAATATTTTGAAATTAAATTTAAAATCTTTGTAAGGCTTCCGAAAAGGAAATCCGATATTTTATTTAGCATTAAATTCTTGTTGTACTCTTGTGCAAGGAATTAATAATTCAATTAATAATTAAAAACATCTTATTTTTCTACAATTAGAACGATAAGAGTTTTAAAAGAAAAGTGTTGCACATGAGCAGCTCTCGTATGACTTACACTGGGAAAAATTTTTTGTAAAAATTAGAATTTCGTTTTTAAAAATACAGCCACGTGCTGATGCGACAGAACAAAATAAGAAATAGGATGGAGTAGATATCCTTTGTTTCTACTTTCATATCGGTGCTTTATTCTCATGTTTTTATGAAAGTAAGTAGAAGTATTGATCTCTAAAGTTCAGTACCGCGATGTTTGACTAATTATTTTCTTTCATTTAAAAGTTTGTAATGGGTAATATTCTCACAAATTTTGGTGAAGCATCTACAGAAAAGTTAACAAGTACTATAACAAGTATCAGCATGTTTTAAGCAGTCGTTAGGTACCATTCTTTTTAATCTCACGATTGACCGAAATCTGTAGCAATTTTTATTATAAAACGAATCTTCCCTATGGGATATAGCAATTTTCATTATATTTTATTTTAAAAATTGCAAGAGTATTTCTCTCCGTGTAGTTATGAGAAGTGTTATATTCACTACATAAGATTAAAATTATAAAATGCGAGCGCGTGTGTGATTAATATAAAAATTAAGTCGATATGTTTATAGCTTATAAGCGTAGGTAAAAATAGCGTATTATTAAAATTAGGACGTGAGAAAGGTTTCGTCACTTGCGAAATAAACTCGTGGCTAATGTGCAATAGATACAAAAGCCCCTTTAATTAAAATAAAAATCTTTTAAACTATTGTTTACAAATTTTTGTTTGAAAAATTATATTAACATAAAAATTAAATATAACTATTGAATTTGATAAAAATGATTGTAAAATCAGTTGCAATATTTATTGTTTAAATTTGTAAAAATTAAATTCTCTAAAAGGACAATTTACTATGGCATTAAACAAAATATACAACTTTTTAGCCTGTCCCATAAGTGTTATGAAAAAGTACTATAGTAAAATTTACTACAAATTTTGTGAATTTTACTCTAAAATTTTTCTCAGTGTAGTTATCAATTTATGCATCTATAGATCTCACAGTTGTGCGAAAAATGTGTATCTGTGAATGTCGAATAAATTTGTCTCTTGTGGTTAACAGAATACTAGCAGTGAATGTTACTATTAATAACTTTATGTCCATAGGAATTGGGACTTTCCGAATGGTGGTCCTCCAAGGTACCAGCCTGCCGCAGTGGCACCACCTTTGAGCACCGAATATGAACGACCTCCTCCCTATTACTATCCAGGACCTGGGTAAAGATAACACTTTTACCATTCGAAAGGCCTATTGTACTATTTTAAATTTTGAAGGCGAAAATCTCGTGATTGCAGGGATAGGAATTAGAACATGAGTGCCGTGGCATGTACGAAAACGGCACTGAGCACTGCAGCGATGCAGAGTCTTACACGCAGCTACAGAAGGACACTCGGTAGAAAGAATAAGAGGGACTACGTCTAAATGTGCCAGCTCCTTCCACTGTTTCTTTTTTTCGACATCTAAGTCATGCCACGGACACTCCCATTGGTTTGCGAGGGACTCCTGAGATTCATTCAGCTTAAAGCGCGGAAGTTAACACCGACACACGCTTACCTGCTCTTATAAGATCCATACTTTTAAAGCAATTACGAACGACGATTCATCAACTATCCTTAAAGACTATATTGTTGCACGAACAAGTAAGAAAACCGGCCCTATTTAAATAACAACGTGTGGAATCATTTCTCTGAAGTTTAAGCTTTCTTTCCCTTAAAGCACAAGTTTTCATTCAACGACTCTCCCAAAGATTTTGACATATATTTAACCGTAAGGTAAACAGTCATACATGTTTCTCTGAACTTTTTCAACTTTTTGTCGGATAGTAGAAAGAGGTCAGTCATCGGAGAAGTTATTCCATCTTGGTGTCTCACAAATATACTAAAGTCTATTTTTTTGAGACGCCTCCATTCGACTCGTTGTAAATTCCATAGACTGGTAAATAATTTATATTTACAACTGTTTTCTTCCTTTTTTCGTGTTCAATCTATATAGATTATATATTATACACTATTGATTATTTTCCTAATTGAAGTTATTGTTATCTTATCCCTTTTGTTTTTTATAATTATTTTTTCCTATAACTAAAACGAATTTCGTTCTTTTGTTTTGTATTAATTGTAAAGCATAAAATATTCAATACTGCCAGCTGAAAGACCATAAGCATTTTATGCTTCTTTAATTTTTTTTTTTTTTTCATCGATCAAAAACGTTTTTAATAAGATCGATTAGTGATATTAGGGGTTCAAGAATATAATGCGATATATGTGGTGCAATGCTTGAATACATTTTTTTCTAACTTAACCGACTAGGTGTCATCGTTCAGCCATTATTTATTGCCTTCATTTTTTCTATTTCGTTTTTGTTTTGACAATGAAAACCATTATGCCATATTAAATTGCCAAGTTTTAATTACTAATTAGAATCTTTGACAGCATCAAGTTAATTCTCAAGCGTTGATAGTGCGGTTTGATAGTTTAAATCAATTATTATCTTGTTTTTTTATTACAACTTTGAAAAGTAAAATTTACGATATAATATTTATTAAATGTATTGTCGACGTTTGAAAATAATAAATGTAATTCTGACAAAATTAGAAAAGTAAACACTTCGATTTCTGATAAAATCAATTTACTCAATAAAACAAGTATACATTTTATAACTTCTGGAACATGGCACGTTAAGAAAAGAATACTGTCCATGTTTTTGACTTTACGTCGTGATATGACGATAACGATAATCTAAGTCTGAACGACTGGAAATAAAGTCAAAGCTATAAATACTCTGTGCATATAATTCTCTCTAGTTTTATATTGTCATTGTTAGTATTACCATTATCGAGTAATGTGTATAACTCTTCAATGTGAAACTTTTGCATTTTATATTAATGCGAAGTTGCGAACGTTATGTCACTTAAGCATTAAATGCCCATCTATCGATTGATGGTTAATTACGACTGTAATTTTTTATTACAAATATTAAAATTATAATTGTATTATTTTGTATTAGTGAAAATTGTATGAATTAAGCTGTTGTCTTTGAGAAAAAATAAATCGTGCTCTTCGTTTGGAAAACATGTTGATACTTTTCTTCGAAAATATGTTGATATTTTGATAGACCTTTTTTTAAATTCGCTATTTACCTGCGTAAGTCAATTTTGCATATTGCAATTATCCTTGTTAAGATGAATTTTCGAAGAAATTTGAATGATTTTTTAAATAGTTTATATCGACTGAATTTGAGCATGATAGCACATTACAAAATGTA
The DNA here is from genome assembly GCA_035047165.1 of Ormyrus rosae. NCBI lineage: Eukaryota > Metazoa > Arthropoda > Insecta > Hymenoptera > Ormyridae > Ormyrus > Ormyrus rosae. Next base: position 3,070,671 of record JAWWML010000001.1, read on the forward strand.
ATTTATTATTTAAAAACAGATTAGCACAAAAATAGCAAATTCATAAAAATATATGGTTATTAAAAAGTGAGATTATAAATATACATAATTAATTAAATTGCAAGAACTGATCAAAAAATTAGAAATGTTGTTTATAAGAAATTCACTTTAATATTCCGCTATATTATTGCTGCATTTAACGTTCACGTATAAAAAGATTTAAAAGTAATGTATCGATATTTCGTACAAGATGTAAGTCTGTATGTGAGAATGATGTGGTCTGCAAATGAATAGTGATAGCATACAAAAATTATAATGTGTAATGTAATAAATACTATTTGATGAGTGTGTGAGGTTATAAGATATTCTGTATTATAAATGGACACGTTTCTGTAGATTATAAAAGTGAAAAGTTAAGTATTGGCCTAACTAAGATAGGACGTCAAAGCCCTGTGTCAAAACTTGAAAAATATATTAACTGGTAATAAATGTAATTAAAATTAACATCTTGCCTTTTATTGAAGCCTTGAATGCTGTTCTTACACGTCGGCTATTACGTTCTGTTAAGCTAATACTTTTCTTTTTAGCTTGAATGTCTTATTTACAGAAAAATTTTCAACAAGTTAAAATTAAACAGTAAATCTCTCTAATATTCTTCGACTTTAAAAAAATTGAATATTTGTTCAATAGAGTAGAGTAAAAACAAAATTATAAAAGTTAAATGTTTTATTAGTTGTATTATTCTGAAAAAATGTATATTTCCTTTGATTATTTTTTTGTAAATCAAAATTTTTTTTCTTTAAAACGAGTTTCTTTTATTTTCTTTATATTTTTGTAAAAAAATTAACTTCTCCAAGTGTGTATTGTTTGAACAATTGTCACTGTTCCAAAGAAAATAATTATAACTTATGAGTGCAGTGTTTATATATGGTGTCAAATGACGTACCAGTAATAAAGTTTTTTTTAATACAATCAAATTTGTTGAAAATTCATGAATTATTGCGAATCATATTTATCATGTCTTTATTACAATTATTATGATAATGATTATTATATTATACAATTATTGTATCACAGTTTGAATATATATCTATTTTATATGAAAAACTTCTTTATTTTTATAGAAAATCCTTTATTAAAAAAGACCATCATCAATTGTAAAATGCAATATACAAATACAGTGTTTTTAAGATCTACTAACAGATGAGATAAGTAACTCTTCACTTCACAACAAACAATTATTAACAAGCAACTCGATTTTCTTTTCCCCACTTTCGCATTACTCGAATAATTTGTTCAACTTGAGAATTCGTTGTATTTTTCAAAATTTTTATTACCTCGGATAATAATTCTCTGAAAAAAAAAATTATTTAATTAAAATGACAATTTAATAATTTATTAAAAAAAAATGTCGTATATTTAACAAAGAATTATTCTAAAGGTCCTATTTAAAAATTCGTAAATAAATTATAAAAATTGGCAAAAATAAATAAAAATGTTTTACTTTATTACAATCAATTAAACCGTTTACTTAAAATAAAACTGTCGAAACTAAGGATGGTAAAAATAGTTTTCTAGTTACAATCCCTAACAGACTCCGGTATAAGATGAACCAGATCCTGCTCCGATAATCTCCTTGGTACGCGATTTTTAGAAAAGCAAGAGTTGAATAAGTATGTCACTTATGGTACTAAATTATTTGAAAAATTCATATTAAAATTAATTGGAGGTTCTTACTTTGGTAATTTTTCTGCTACGATGTACTGAAATGTTCCGCAGCACGCTCCTCTTTTACCTTCCCAATGTTCTGGAGAAGGATCTAATCTTTCCAACATGTCAAAGGCCTTGGCTGCATACCAAAAATCGCCGACAATGTAACAAGTGTTTGCAAGTAATTGTAGCAAATTAAAAGATTCCGTTGATGGCTCCATTTTTAAATAAAGTTCCCAGGCCAGTTGACTCTTTTTATTCATGATATCTAGAAAATGAATAGCAATGAAAATTTGTTCTAAATTGTTCAGATATCTAAGTGAAAATATTTGTATACTTACGACAGTAAGCCAAAAGACTTGTGTAGGCAAAGTCATTACGATATCTTTCATTTCGTATAGCAAGGAAAGCTTCTTCAGCTTCTTTGTAATGTCCCGTTGCAGCTTGAGCTTGTGCATAATTAAAATTGAAGCTGTCAATATTTGAGAAGTAGGTTTTAATTGAGCTCAAATAAATAAGGACGTCTTTAAATTGTCGGTATAAAAAGTAAAAAGACGCCATGCATTGGCGTCCAGGTATGGTGTCACATTCGGATGCAGAAGTCCCCACAAGTTGAAAATATTGTTGCGCGATTTTAATATACTCTTGCTGAAATAATAGACTCGTCGTTATTTTAATAAAAAGCGTATCACACCGAATTGTCGGCTTTATTAAATGGAACTTACAGAATTTCTTTCCTGACCGACGACTGCATTAACGATTCCTTTCAAAATGTACTCTTGAGGCACAGTAGGTTCAAGATCTTTTATGAGTTCATAGGCCTCTTGAATCTCATTTTGCCTTAAATAATAAATAACTAAATTCAATCTAGCTTCCGGAATGACGTCCACCAAGTTTGGTAGAATTTGTAAAGCTCCTTCTCCGTTCCTAAAAACCTAGTTTTATTTTGTCAAACTCTTTAGTTTTTATAATATTTTGACTGTCCTTTTACGTGCTACATTTGTTTTAGTTTAGTAAACGTTTTAAGAATTTAGTAGAACACTATATATATATATATATATTGTATATCAGATAATTTATTATTATCGGTCAAAATATTTTAAGCTTGTATACCTAAAAGATACGAGCTATCAGAGTCATTGGCCGTTTGTAATAAATATTTACCACTATATTATGCTGAATAAGATCGTTGCCGAAGTTATTAGAAGTCGATACTTTATCGATAAGCTGTTTCATTTCCGTCATCTCCGAAGTACTTTTGTAAAAGCGAAAATGATTGCAAGCTTTCAAATTGATGGCAGTCGCACTATCTGGATACTTTTGCAAGTAAACTTGAAGAACTTCTTGCGCCACATCGTAATAATCTAATTTGTAGTAACAAAGGGCCACGTAAACGTTCAGAGCTAAATAGTCCCTGTGAATAAAATATACTCATTCTTTGCTTATAAATCTACAAGTGCTATTTTACTACGCCACAACAAATATTAATTATTTATACGCGAAATTTTATAGTGTCAAAAACATAAAATAATTGTATTCTATAAAATGGAATGATTGTAAAATAAAATTTGTTGTTAAAAATGTAAAATAAAAAAGAATGTAATGGGATGGGAAAGGGATACCTATTTTTAAATAGCTCCTTGTGAAACTCTAATCTCTCTTCCTGGTAAGATTTTCGTTTTTTCGATCTACTTTTCTTGTCATTCGATCTATTATGGTGTTTCTAATTCGTGAGCAGAATTGATTTGGAAAGGAACAATGAAAGAAATAAATTAAAATTGAAAATATAAAATGAATTTCTTGTGCGAAAGATCAAGTACATAATTTCAATTACCTGTTCTCGAGTGAAATTTTTTTGTAGATATCGATAGCTTCTTGATAATGTGCTTGAAGGTAATGCACGGAAGCTAAACACAGTTGATCTTCAACAGTATCACGAAGTTTATCTTCATATTCTTTTAATTGAGCCTGAATGTTTTAAATAGAGTTAGAAAATAATTTCTTATATCTATATGTTGAAAAAAAATATATTTATGAAGTAATTCTTTGCCTTCAACAAGGAGAGCTTCATTCGTTTAGGTCATGGAGTATGTTGTGACTTTGATACATATTTTCTAATACAAAAATATAAAGAAGACACCTCCTTTCAGTCTAACACTCGATTTTTCAAAATTTATGCGATCTTTTAGCTAAATTGTTCATTTGGTTAGACCAATGCTATTGATCACTTATAACTTTGCAAGATTTAATTATAGACTATTTATAATTAATTATATTTGAAAGGTAAAAGCTCAAGATCAAATCCTGTCGATTGAAAAAAGATTACAGAAAAATTGTAAGTCTTTTGTAATGTTGCGGTCAAACGAAGATTCGCAATAGAAGTAGATAGATAAATAAATAATAGATAAATATAATAGATATATATGATAGATATAATAATATATATATAATAGATCAATAAATCTGCAAAAATTCATAATTTTAGAAAAAATAAAGATTTTTTCGTAATTTTTTTCAATATATCTATCAAATATTGTAAATTATACTCTAAAATTATTTTTTTTATTCAGTTAATTATTGTCACATCCTCTTTTCGAGTATTAGCGTCAGGAATTAACTACATTCAGCAGATTTTGGAATTAATTTTTTTTTTTTTGTAAAGTAATGACGATCAGCGAGTTTCCGTCGCCAAAAAATCCGGTAAACATTTGTTAAAAAAGTTTCCCGACGTTTAGGACTGACGAATTTGCAAACCCGCATCCTCGAAAAGCCTTGCATTGGAAAGCAAAAACCGGCGGTTACCTCGGAGTAAACAAACCGATGCCTTAATCGGCTGAGTCAAGGACTGCTCTTACAACTAATTGTTGTATATTTATAGGCAATTGAATGTAGTTTTTTTTTAGGATCTCGTAAAGAGCGCATAACTTTAAAAAATTGAACGTGTCTTTCTTCATATTTTTATATTAAAAAGTAAAAGTATAATCTTTAAGTTACAAACAAAAATTTGTTAGCCGAAGATGTGAGGCTCTCCTTGTAAGTGCAGTTTACATTTTTTGCATCTGAAAGGAAAAGTAGAGCAAAACAAGTTTGTTTAGACCCTGAATCGCTAGCAGTAACTCAGAAGAATAATAAAAACGTAATATTTTATTTTTTACGATTCATTCAAAATTAGAATATTAGACGCTCGAGATATTGTTTTATTAAAAGATAAAAACGAAAAATTGGCTACATTACTTTATCTGCCAATTTGAAGGCCAAATGTAAAAAGAGCCTCGTTTTCAATTGACTATCAGGCGCATCTTGGAGCAGCTTTTGGGACTCGGGATACATGCCGAGGTAGAAGTAGCAGCAAGCCACAAAGGTAATGAGATCCGGCGAGGCATCGGGTGCCTTCCTCAAATTCTGGTAGATCTCGGCCGCTTTTTTATGGTCTCCCAAGTGAAAAGCGCAGTAAGCGATCCACAACTGACTGTCCTTGTTCGAGCTCGTCGCGTCGTTGAACTCTAGCAGAGTCAAAGCTCCGGTGTAGTCCCTCTTGGCGAGAAACTCTTCCAGCGTTGGGATTTCTCGTCTCGAGGCAGACTTACGGACCCCTTCGCCCGAAGCTGGTTTCGCTCTCGATAGAATCTGTTAATTTTCGTTTTCGCTTTTAAAACCATATATTATTTTTATCTGGCTATAACTACAGTCATATTGCAAAAACAATAAATTTAGCTAGTGCATTTTGGGAGCTTGCATTTGAATATAAAAAAATTATTACTTAAAATTAGTTAAATACATTGTAATTAGTCTAAGAAACTTACCATGATGCGTATTTAATTAAATTAATCAACATGAGCATGAATGAAATTACACATTGTGAAATGTGTATTGGTTTTACTCTGTTGCCATGGCAACGAATTCTCCAGTTCGCTTCAACCCGACGTTTCATTTTCCATGCGTTCCTTTGTTGATCTGAGCGTAAATGCAAGATGCAACTCTAATAATCTGAAATTCTAAATTTACGTTTTGTTTTTCTCGAAACATGAGTGGACAGACAACTCGATTTTTAGAAATATTGTTTTTCACAAATTGTTGTATATATAGGTATAAAAATATTCTTAGACAGAATTAACGTTCAAATAAGTGCGAGTGAGATCGGTTAAGAGATAATTATTTTGAATAGATTGGAAATTCGCGCTTGATGAGAGTGAAACGCGCTATGGGAAAATTAAGCCAAAGAGCATTCTTTTGTTGTTGCAGACGATCTCACCATGAGTGTGTACGAGTGGGAAGTACAGAGATTTCGCCGCCAGAGCGAGCGAGGGCGATTGTGTGTATACGCGCAGTTGTCAGCTGTTCGCTCAGATACTCAAGAGCTCAGTTCAATATGGAATGACATCAGTGCGCGATCGTCTGTCGTTTCGAACGTAAAGTTTGCCTTAACTTCGAAAACAACGTAGTTATACCCTCCTACGCCTCGAGTCGTAAAATTGAGCTCTTGCAGCTGTCCGCTTTCTCGCAAGATTCAGCAGCAGTAGTACCAGGTAGGCGCTTCCTCGCTGTGCAGCAGAGCGCAGTATAGCCCAAAACCTTACGGAAAACCACAACAAGCTTTGTACGAGTGACAGGAAAGCCTGGCTTTAGCCAAGTGCATTCTAGCGTTTTATGCAAACTCTTGCTCGTAACGTGGAAGTGTTAACGCAGGGGTTCAAGTACAGCATATCCGGACTCATGAACCTCGTAAATCAAACTGTCGATCCTCAGAGCGCTGCTCACTTTGTCAACTTTAACCAAGACTGTTCGTAAGTGTTCCTGCATTTGCAATTTTTTTTTTCTTTTTCTAGTAATAAATCGAGCAAATCGAACAGCGAGTGGCTCCGTTCTGTTCTTTTGTTTTTCGCTACGTTTTCTCCTCGCTCGCCCTTCGAAGCCTTCGCTTCTTTCTCTCGCTCCCCTCCATCATTACTTCATCTCTGTCGCGTGCTCGGTCTGTCGCTTTCGTGCTCTCTCTATCTCCGTGCGCGTTGCGCAACATTCGCATTTCCTTGTCTCTCGAAGCGATGTTGACTCTCAGAAATTTTCTTTGTTAGAGGACCGTGGAGAGTCTTTTTTCTCGACGTATATAGCCGTGAATCGCAAGAAAACTCGGTCGAAATAATATGCGATGTTTGAACGCAAACACCGAGAGCGGAGGAGAGAAGGGGAAGATCGACGCTTTTCATTGCTTGGTGCTGCCGTGCGTCGCTCTCGAGATACCTTGCAGTTATTTCACAAAAATGCGGCAATCACGAAAACTCCTCAGGCTGTACAAAAAAAAAAAACAGTTTCCTCGAACTTTAGAGATTATCTTGCGCGTTTTTCTCTCCTTGACGACGAGCGGTTCGTGAAAATTCAACGCAGATTGCATCAGAGTTATTGTAGACCAACATTCATGGAGTTTTGAATCGTTCGAGCAAGTTACTAAAGTCACTCTGATGACAGCAACTATTCTGATGAAATTTACTTATTGAAAATAATAACATATTAAATGTGCATTACTTATTCTCAGAATATCACTTAAATGTTTATGTCAATGATTTATTCAAATTCGAGATTATTACAAAGGCGCGATTTATTAAAAATAAATCTAGTTTTTTTTACAATTCAAATTTAAATTTATTTAAATATTTTTCAACTTTTCAGACTGTTAATAGTTAAATAAAAAATTTTAATTATCGAATTATTACTTTCTCTTTATTTTCGTAAAAGGGATAGGACTATTTGGCTAAACAAATTTTTTATTTCTTGCGCCTTGTACGCCGTTGTCCCCTTTCACCGTTTTTTCTCGCTCTCGCGCAATCTGCCATCGTTAAAATGTATGAAAAATGTATGCATCGATGACATAATCATTGCGTTGTCTGCAACCAAGGTCTAAAAGTTTGAGCGCGCGTTCGTTCGCTTGCGGCCGTGAATTTGCTTTCAAAATGTTTTATTTATGACAGTACAAACAAGCAGGTGCCTTCACCCCACTTTTTCAAAGTTTGAGAGTAAAAACTAGTCTCTGTTGTTTTATATTTTACCAATGAACCTAATCTGTTTTGCTGTAGGTCATTAGTCGTTGCTGCCAAGAGTGGATATAAAATCTTCTCTCTTAATTCAGTTGATCACCTCGACATAATCTTTGAAAGTGGTAAGATTATTTATATTATTAATTTAACTTAAAAGCACAAATTAACATCTAAATGAATTTTTTAGATACTGAAGATGTGTGCATTATCGAAAGACTATTTAATAGCAGCCTCATTGCAATTGTTTCTTCATCATCTCCGAGAAAACTCAAAGTATGCCATTTTAGGAAAGGAACAGAAATTTGTAACTACAGTTACTCTAACACAATACTGGCTGTGAAACTAAATAGGGTTGTAAGTTGCATTTTAGATACAAAGTTTATTAAATCTGTTGTAAATAAATGAAATTTACATTAAAGAATTACATTAATGTTTTCAGAGACTAATAGTGTGTTTAGAAGAATCATTGTACATTCATAATATAAGGGATATGAGGGTATTGCACACAATTCGTGATACCCCACCTAACTCAGCAGGATTGTGTACACTATCAATAAGTAATGACAATTGCTATTTGGCTTATCCAGGTTCTAATACAATTGGGGAGGTTCAGATATTTGACACTGTCAATCTTGTAAGCAGTAAAATTAATTTGCAAAATATTTTTTCATAGATTAAAGATTAACTTTCTTTTCAATTTTTTAGCAAGCAAAAACAATGATTCCAGCACATGATAGTCCATTAGCAGCTCTTGCATTTAATCCTAGTGGAACCAAAGTTGCCACAGCATCAGAAAAAGGCACTGTTATAAGGGTGTTTCATGTGAGTTTAATTAAAATTTTTTAAATCTTATTCAAATGTAAATACAACATAATTATTACATAATTGCTTTTTAGGTGCACGATGGAACTAAACTTTTTGAATTTCGCAGAGGAGTCAAAAGATGTGTATCTATAAGTAGTCTAGTATTCAGTACAGATTCCATGTTTTTGTGCTGTTCTAGTAACACCGAAACAGTTCATGTATTTAAATTAGAAGAGCCAAAGGAAGTGTAAGTATTTCTTTAAAATAATTTTCCAAAAAAAATATTTTGTAAACAGACAAGACAAGGCTGTTAGAAGGTGATAGGGCACGTAAGTAACGTAACTCCGTATGAAAATGCTTTCTGAATTCTTTGGTAGTGACGTTTGTCTTTGCGATGAAAGTTTTATTTATTTTATATTGTCTTGTCTGTTCAGACATTAGTAAAGGGCACACATGTTCACATAATATAATATAATGATAATATAATAATGATATAATATAATGTTTATAATGATATAATATAATCTTTGCACTTTTCGACTTTTGTAGACCGCAACCAACACCAGAAGAAGCACAAAGCTGGATGGGATATTTAACAAAAGCAGTTTCAGCCTCGGCTAATTATTTACCGTCACAGGTAACAGATGTTTTTAACCAAGGTCGCGCTTTTGCTAGCGTTCATTTACCTTTCCAAGGATTAAAAAATGTTTGTGCCATCACAACGTAAGTTATCACACTAATAATTTCTGAGCGTACTCTATATTAAACAAAGTAAAATTTTCCAAATATTTTAATATAGTTTCTTCAATAGTAATTTATTAATTTATTGTTTTTTATAGAATTCAAAAAGTTTTGAGGTTGCTTGTTGCTACTGCAGATGGTTATCTTTATGTCTATAATTTAGATACTCAAGAAGGTGGCGATTGCACGCTTTTGAAACAACATAGGTGCGTATTTTTTAAAGAAAAGCCATTTGATAGACCTCAAGCTGACTTTCGTGAAATGTCAGTTTACGATAATCGGTTGATAGAATGGAAAAGACAATTTAAAAGAAAATATCCGAGAAATAAAATGTGATATTTTGCAATATTAAAAAAAGACGTAGGAAAAACGCGAAAATTTAAAAAAAATGAGTCTTGCAAATAGTCAAATAATTTCTATTTTTGATTATCTCTATCAATAATTGAAAGCAGCAAGGTATCATTTACGTTAATTATTCAGGTTAGACGGTAAGCAGGATGAGGTGGATTGTGCTAGCTCTGCTGCTGGAGCCTGTTCTGGAGAAGCTTCTGCTCCTACAACAGCACAAGCAGTTCAAAACACAGGTATTCATTTTGAGAATGCCGTTACGTAGTGATGATATTAGTACATGTTTTTATTTTAATTTTTAAAAATGGCAGGCGAAAATGCTTCAATTATGTAAAAAATTCTTATACTTTTACTATACTTTCCAATGAATAGTATTAAAATCAATTTATAGTAAAGAATTTGACATATTCCAAGCACAGGTAGAGTAGGCGATGACTTTAGCCTCCTCTACTCGCGGCATGCCAAACACCCACACACACATACACATTTTTATTTACAAGTTTTTTTTTTTCATTTTTGTACTTGTTAGATAGTTTTACTAGCGATTAAATGTTGTATTGATGCATGTTTGTTTGCATTTTTCATAAAACGTATTCTTAAAAATAAATTTTAATAAATAGATACTGCAACATCAAACAGATTTGTGGATCCGACTGTATATAGGTTAAAAACTAAACAAATAAATTTTTATGTTTAATAAAATAAATAGTTAAGTATCCTAAGCATGAATCATGATTGTATTTAAAAATAAACGACGATTAGAGAAATTTTTTCTTCGATTAGGAAAAAAAACTGTTAAAAATGACTTATAAGTAACACGATATTATTAAATTTTAAACTTAAATTACAAATCCTATTTAATAAAAATGTAGAAATATTAGTAGAAATACCAGTAGATTTTACCGTATCGTTAGAAAAAAAGATGCGCCAGATTTAACTTAAAAGATTATTCAACCCAAAATCAAGCCTGTTCTTTTCTTCTATTAACCTGATGATACAAAATTGAACGCTTGCAAATCTTTGTAATTTATTATTATGAAATTTGCATATTTTTTATTTTCAATGTTATCTTTTACTATGCTGTCCTCGCGTACGTGTGTGCGTGTGTGTGTATTTGTGCCGGAATAACGAACGCATTAGAAGCCTCTCATTGCTTGTTTCCTTTTTGCTTTTGATCTACCCTTGATCGAAAAAGATGCACGTACAAAACACTGTTCGCTAACTTTTTCAATGTCTTGCGATTTCTGTCATATGCACTAACAATTTTTATACCGACAATGAAAATCAGTTTGAAATAAAATATTTTTCAATTTATAATTCTACAATAGAATTTCACACTTCTCAATGCCACAATGCTTGCTAAAAAAATTTACATGTAATTTTTAAATTACAATTAGCGTTTATCTTTATACAGAAGCTAAAAGCTGCAGTAAAATAGAATTTATATCTTTTATTTCATTTATTAATAAAAAAAAAAAATGCCTACAATTTTTGTTACTGTTTAAGCTAACTCGTAAACTGCTTTAAAGATTGAAATTGAAAAATTCTCTAAAAACGAAACCATAGAATAAAGAATGAATGGTGAGCTTTCTTGTACACCTTGTCCGCTCAATCGCAAGACATTGAAACTTCTAGGACAAGTGTGTAAAGAAGATTTTAAGATGAGCGTCTTTAAAAATAAAGGCAAAGAATAGGAAGAAGAGAAATGAAATGAGAATAAACGGGCGAATTTCTTGTACTAGCCTCACTTTCTCTTTTCTTTTGGGGGGATTTTTAAACGAACCCCCGCAATTGACCTCACTTGATGTATTTTTTCTTTTTATTACCCGCCGAAGCCTGCATAAATAGCTACGCGGGTGCGTTGCGCGGCCGCTCGCCAGACACCATGTCAGGTACTGGTATGTCCTCTATTCTCTGACCCATTCTAAGAATCATTTTTTTTTAAACCTTTTTTTTTTATTTTTACATTCATTTCCGCACACACTTATGCTTCCGTATTGCAATTGCACTCGTAGATTCTCTAGACAATCGAGCTCGTATGGTCTACCTACTGTTTAGTAGTTAAAGTAGACGTTTAATACTTTACTTCCTATTATTTGTTGCTTGAAATATACAGATATAAAAGCTTCTTAACGTAGAATTGCACTTTAAAAAAATAATAATGCTTGTCAAACGAATTGTGGTTTAATGATAATGTTCGAAATTTGTTAAAACAATCTCAAATTTCGAAAAATCTCTTTCAGCTATTCATGCATTTTTCGTCAATGAAAGATTAACAATATAACAGCAAAATAACGGCTTTTTATATTAATGCCCATTGCATGCATTAAGAAAAAAAAGCTAAATGTTGCATGTGCTTTTATTATAAATATTTTTACGATTCTGGTCGTCAAAGAACGATTATTCACGTCTTTTGCAAGTGATAATCGCTTTTGTGACGATCAAATTCTTTAATTTTCTTTTGTATCTAACGAAAACAAAATTAACACTCGTCATGAGGACACGATTTTTAAATTATGATTTAATGCAATAAACTATTGAAGGTATTTGAATTAGTTTCAATACATTTCGTAATTAATTGGCAATTTCAAAATTTTAAATATCACTAATTATTTTATAATCGTTGCAGTATTATTAAAGCAATTTGTAACTTTCCAGGAAAATCTCTCAAATAAAACTAGTATTTACATTATTTTTCAAACTACATATTTAAATCATTAAAATTATTGATATATTTAGAAAAATTCTCATTATTCAAGAAGCACACACTAACCATCATCATTTAAATAAAACAAAATTTACACATCTGTTCATGAATAAAATAATAGAAAAAAAAAACCGGCATTACCAGAGAGAAAAAAGCAGGATTTTTTTCTTTCTGGATTAATGAAATGAAAAGAGTAGTCATGCTAATGAATTTGATTTACGATGTGTAGAGTCAGAGAAGTATCACGAGATCATAGCGGCGACGGAGAGTCCCCCAAAGGGAACCTTCCGACTGGATGACGACACGGAGTTTCCGCCGGTGACGCAGAGAACTGAATGAATCGAAGGGGCCCATCAGGCCCACCAGTCAACATATCACTGAACGCCGGAGGAAGCCGAAAAATGAACACGGCTTATATTTGTCTTTAAAAACGCCAGCAACGTTAACGAATTAATAAAACGTGTACAAGGCGATACATCCTTCAAGGGTTCTTTACCCTTACTCGTCATTCTCAGGCTGGCGAATTTTACACTCTTTAGTTTGTTCTTTCCTTTATCTATTCTAACAGAAAAAAATCGACAAAATGTTAAAAATGAAGAAAAAAAACAAGGAGAAATAGCATTTTCAGTTTTACTGTATTGATAATAACATGTAACGACCGTATTCCGATATTTGCAAAGTTTGACAGATAAAACGCTCATCAAATTGTCTATGTAAATTAGTTCTTTTTTAACATTATCAATGTACATAGCGCCATTAGTATGTTATATTGTAATCACATAACTTTTTATAAAAAAAATTTTTTTGTACCTGAAGTTAAACACTGTCATCTGCCTAAATGCTTTCTTAAACATGTACTTTGTTATGAGCTGCTTTTTTTTATATTTAGACAATTGTTTTCCATTTAAATAGAATTGCAACAATACATCCGATTTCTTTTGTGAATAATATTGTAATTGCAATCTTTTTAATTTCAGTTGATTATATTTGCAAATTATTTTGCGCCAGAGTTTTTAAAATATTATTTACAAGTTTTGAAAATAGCGTATTAACTCAATGTGTATATACACCGATTTATTCTTATATTTAAATATTGTTTATTTTTTTTACATGGAGAACTATTTGAATCATACATACTTCATCAATTAGGCATTTTCTTCATTTACCGAAAAAAAATGAATTTTCTTGTCCAAATTTATTTGAAAAATATTGTAAAATAATGATCAACTATCAAAAAATTTCCTTAAAAAATAATTTTTCTATATTGAACTTCTCCATTGAATTTCTTTGATCTCTAGGCGACCGGCCAGGCCCCTTAAGAGGTCATTTGATGATTTTCACTTACCACTTGACCTTTCAGGAATTTTACAGCGAAAAAAATCTACAAAGTATAACTTCCAACATTGAAAAATCTCGGCCGTCTATAGGTTAAAGGAAAACCTAACTAGAAGCAAGTAAATGCATTTGTATTTAAGAATTTTGTATATAAATATTATGGAACACAATTTTATTTTATATGACTTCTAGTAAAATTAATAAAAATAAGTCTAGATACTTTTTTTTAAAAATATACATAGGATCAATGAATTTCAAAGTAAAACTTAATTTTTCAGGCAGAAGTGGTAAATCGATTAAATTTTTTACAAAAAAGTAACGAGTGTTTTAAATAAATAAAAGTATACTGAAAACTTTTCAGTTAAAATAAATTACAATTTGTTTTTAAAATAAATAATGCGTATTTTTGAATTTATATAATGTTGTTCCAAAAATCCCTTTCATATTCATCGTATCATATTGTACTCCATTTTTCTATAAATCACGTAATCGAATGATTGAATTACGAGCGAAAGTTTAAATTTAGACATATTTGACGAAAATGTCAGATGTCTTGGGATCTAAAATATGTCATCCGCTAGTTTTATACTGAATCTTGTTTGGTAAATAGTTTTACTTTTATATTAAACAAAAAGCGCAAAATAGTAAAATATGCAGATGAAATAAGCGAAATAATTTCGCTAGTGACAATTGTAAATACTTCTTAAGATTTATCCATCGTCGTTACTATCTGTGTCAGATTTCTTAATAATACATGTGATAATCAAAACGATATTTGTATTTTATTAGTTTCCTTTCAAATTTAAATATTAACCTTGGATATGGAAATAATGTTGGATATAAACACTTTTAAGTCTATTCTCGACTTTATTATTTTTATTCAATTATTCTTTTCTTCAATCAAAATTCAAAAATTGAATGATGGATTTTGATGGAAGTGCACTGATAACAAGTATAAAGATGCAGTAAAACTGTAGCAATTAGCAAAAGGGTCTATCTTTGACCAGTCCATGTATTTTTCTTTATTAATCTTAACTTACAACAGATAATAATTAGATTTATATGTCGCACAAATACAAATTTAAATGACGTACTTCAGATGAATATAAAATGTAAAATATATGAAACCTACACATTTTCATAGAAAATTGCGCGCGCTATTTAAAAATTAATAATTACTTACTTTCAAGAGTTAAATGTGCCTATTTTTTAAAGCAGTTTATGCTTTTTAATATTCATTGCGATGTAATTATTTATCACTTCAGGCTTTACGTGTACCACTTCGCACACATTTTGTTGTGCAATATAAAATAATAACCATATAAAGTTTTTTCTTAATATTATTGTAAGTTTGAAATTAATTATTTCATTCATTTTACTAAACTACACTACATTCTACGTCTACAATTAAGCTAGACATTTTTTTAAAAATTATTAATGAGCACCAATTTAAGAAAAAATAAAAAAAACAGTTCGTGTGGAAAAATGCTTCTTTTTATACGCTTTCATCAAAAATTCAGAAAGCAAAATCTTAATTTATTAACAGTCTTACCACTATACAATACACACAACATGTACTTCATATAAAACCATGAATTCATTAATTTATTCAGATTTATAAGAACCATTGAAAACTATGGTTTCAGTGTAAAATGTACACGGTAATAGACAGGCCCTTTTGTCGCATGCTTACTGCAAACGAAATTACAAATTGAGTGGGAAAAATAAGCTTAACTGTAGAGATCATCATCGCCATCATCTTGGAAAGGTTGGTCCCCTTGTGTCGTATCTTGGGCACCACCTGGTCCACTTTGAGGAAATCTAAAAATATAAATACTATTATAGAACCACATTCGCTTATATAAAAAAAAATTCTTTGTATTTATGCGTACCTGAAGTTTGTACCGAACCCTCGCGATTGCTGAAGAGTCTGAGCAAACATTTCATATTTACGGATGTCGTTGTCTGATACTGATCTTCGAGCAAACCTCATTGCTTCTTCGAAGTGAGCTCGTGTGATCTCAGGAACAGGATCTTCTTCGTCCGTCTAAAAATAATTTTGAAAATTTGTTTTAATGATTTGAAATAAAATATTTTTCTACTTTATTGGTAATAATAGGCTTTTCACTTTAAAGCTTACATCCATAGATGAGGCAGGGTTTCCGGCTTTTTCTTTTTCTCTACGAATTTCCGTTTCGATACATTGCCTTATAGCTAATTTGCAAGCACGCTGGCAAATTTCTGTGATGTCAGCTCCAGAAAATCCGTGAGTTACTTTAGCTATGTATGTTAAATCAACGTCCTGCGATAAAAATATAAAATAGTTTTTCATTAATTTATGCTTTAAAAAAAGAAGTAGTCTTACAAGTTTACCTGTGCAACAGGCGATCTACGCAGATTAGCTTTGAAGATTGATTCTCTAGATTTCTCGTCAGGCAATGGAATATAAATAAGCTGGTCTAATCTTCCAGGTCTCAAAATGGCTGGGTCGATAATATCAGGCCGATTCGTTGCTCCAATGATAAACACATTCTTCTTAGCGCCCATACCATCCATTTCAGTCAGAATTTGGTTAATAACTCGATCAGCTGCGCCACCAGCATCACCAACGGATCCACCACGAGATTTCGCTATAGAGTCTAATTCATCGAAGAAAAGTACGCAAGGAGCAGCTGATCTTGCTTTATCAAACACGTCTCTCACATTAGCTTCCGATTCACCAAACCACATCGTTAATAATTCTGGGCCTTTCACAGATATAAAGTTCGCCTGGCATTCATTGGCAATAGCTTTAGCAAGTAATGTTTTACCGCAACCTGGCGGTCCGTAAAAGAGAACGCCACGTGAAGGTTGCATACCGAATTTCAAAAACTTTTCTGGATGCTCAACTGGATACTAGAATTTTAAATTTTAATTTAATTACATACATACCGCATTATACTTGATATAAAATGTCATTCTTACCTGAACCAATTCTTGAAGTTCCAGTTTGACATTCTGCAGACCTCCAATGTCTTCCCAAGTAACGGTAGGAACTTCGACAATAGTTTCACGAAGTGCACTAGGACTGCTTTTAGTCATTGCATACTGTAACAAATATTAATATTAAATTTATTCAAATATTAACGCAAAATTTCTTAGTATTTAATTCAAACGTATTCAAATAAAATATAAACATTCCATTCAGTTACCTTAAAGTTATCCATTGTAACAGCAAGAGAAGAAAGTACTTCGGCATCAATTTGATCATCTTCAAGATCTATCAAATCCATTTTCTCTCTAATTTGTTGTAAAGCTGCTTCAGAGCACAATGATGCTAAATCGGCACCAACATGACCATGAGTCTCAGCCGCAATCTAAAAGTAAAAAAATATTAATTGATGTTTAAATATTATAGTGAAGAAAACTTTTAAAAAAATTATTTTAATTTTTAACCTCTTCTAATTCCACATCTTCCGCAAGTTTCATATTCTTTGTATGAATTCGTAGAATTTCTAAACGGCCAGTCGCATCTGGAATTCCAATATCAATTTCTCTATCGAATCGGCCAAAACGTCTAAGAGCTCCATCAATACTATTAGGACGATTTGTTGCAGCCATTACAATAACGTGGGAACTTTGCTTCATACCATCCATAAGAGTTAAAAGTTGTGAAACAATACGTCTTTCAACTTCACCATGCGTCTGTATAATTAGATTAGTTGATTATTAAAGAATTAATCTCATTTAATAATATTTAATCTCAATTAGCAAATGTAATATTTACCTTTTCTCTTTTTGGAGCAATAGCATCCAATTCATCGATGAAAATAATAGCAGGAGAGTTTTTCTCTGCTTCTTCGAACGCTTTACGTAGATTACTTTCTGACTCTCCAGCAAGTTTACTCATGATTTCTGGTCCATTAATTAAGAAAAAGAATGCTCCAGTTTCATTAGCAACAGCACGTGCAATCAGTGTTTTTCCAGTTCCTGGAGGACCATACAAAAGAATTCCACGGGGAGGTTTCACACCAATTGCTTTAAATAAAGACGGATGTCGTAGAGGCAGTTCAACCATTTCTTTAATTTGAGCTAATTGTTTACGAACTCCACCAATATCATCATATCCAACAGCATTTAATGCTTCTTCTTCCTCCTAAAATATTTATGTACATATATTTTATTTATTCATTTATTTGAAATAATTTTTATAATAAATTATTTGAAATAATTTTTATAATAAATTATTTGAAATAATTTTTATAATAAATTATTTGAAATAATTTTTATATTAAATTACCTCTCGCTTAACAGGATCTCCTTCACAATGGATTACAGTTTCAGGAGCAACGATACAGTAAGGTCCTGGATCAGTCTCAACAACTTTAAACTCTACAGCCCTCATTCCTCCACGGACAACAAAAGTATCATCCTTATGAATTGGGCGGTAGGCTTCCAAAAAGTATGGTTTCAAATATACTTCAAAAAGATTGCTATTTAAAAGTAAAAATTTTTTATTAAAATTCACAACATTATTTGTTTAAGAATACTTGTAAATGTATATTTACCCAGTAAGACCTTCAACAGTGTCATCAATTGGCAGTACATGAATGCGTTTTCCGTATTTAATATCTGGAGACGATTGAATCGATACAACATCACTTAGACGAACTCTTAAATTATTTCTGACTACACGATTCATTAAAATCTTTTCATCTGGACAGCTAGGATCCGATAAACAAATGCATACTGTTTCCTTGCGGCGCTTTCCTTTAAGAAGGACTGTGTCACCACGGAAGAGCTGCAACTCATCCATCTTTGCTTGGGAAAGAGCGACAACTGAGTTGTCATCATTTGAAGCTTCATCTACAAGAAGTCTATTAGGCTTGTCTTTTTTTCGCAAAATGGCAGTAGCCAAATGTTCTCCACTGTAAGGAAAAATGATTATTAAACATTTATCTTGTGTGTTGATGATATAAATTTAATCTATCAAAATCAGTATCTTTTATAGGCTGATGAAATTATTACAAAATCTCAAAAATCTTTAGTAATTATTAATTTTAAAAAATTCAATAATGAAAATCATTAAAATTAGTACGTACTAAAAGGAAATGCTTTTTTTTTCGAATCACAGTACTGAAAACTTTACATCTTCAGTTATAGAAATTAAAGAAAACTAAATTTTTAACGGAAATTTTCGGAAAAAATAGTCAAAAATCATTTAATATTGCGCGAGAAAAAGAATATTACAGATAATCATGTAACAACGAGAAAAATTTTGCCTGTCTTTGCAAAACTGTTCGGCTAAAGTAACGAAAAAGTCTTTGTCATGTTACCGTTGCTCGGCCATGATCAATTTGTGAAAGGCTGACGGGGTGTTTAAACGTAAAACAAACGCCGGAAAGGCTTTTCAACAGCGCCCTACGAAATCTATTTATTATTTGAAAATACGACGAAGACGATTAAAAATCGTTTAGATGTTGAAGCAAAGGCAAATATAAAGCCACCAAAACAAGCGTCAACTCGACGACATGATGACAAGGTAAAATTGATGATGGAGAAGTAGTACGGGTTGAGAAAAACGAAAAGATACAGCGGAAGTTTAATAAATTTTTTCAATGTTATACTAGATACAGCTAATAGTTTATAAAAGAATTAGTTTACCTCTTTGGATCGCTCATTGTTTTTGCTTTTTCACGGTTCCTACAAGTAAGCGATTCACACACAAAATGCTACGTCCGTTCACGAAGATCCCACGAATCGCTGATGCCGAAAGCTTAGCACGCAATGCCGCGTCGCTGCAAGTCTGATTCTTATGCACACTACCACGCCAGACGCCACGCCACTATTAGAGCCTGTCTACAAAACGCTCCGTGCGCTGCGCACCATGCGCTATGCCACCAGGGATGGGTTTGCGACGAAGTTCAACGGTCGAAATACGGTTTTCTACCGTAATTCGAAACTGTCGAAAACTGTAACGTACGTAACAAACGTCGTAAATTAAAATAAACAGTTTTCAAATTGATTTGCCTTGGTATTTCAGTTAATTTCACCTATTAGTTATACATTTTTACACGATCCCTATGATATTATGTTTGACAACAAAGGGTTAGAACAATTTTGAAATACTGATCTCGACTTAATAATACTTACAAGGAAAGTACCCGAGGCAGACCTCACCGATTTCCTTCGCTTTGTGATATATTAAAATATATAAAAAAATATTAGACACGTATTATTTTTATGTGCTAATAAGGGGTGGAAACCACCCTTAAAGCTTATCCCCAAAAGCAGTTTTTTATTAATATCTTTTAAGAACGAATTGGAATATTTTATGAAACAAATGTAAGTTTTTATTTCTTATAAAAAAGCGTTCATGTAGACATGACTTTCATGCTATGGATTGCAATTCTTAACATTTTTCAGGGGTAAATGTGATTTTTACTTTCTCATAGAGAAAGCTTTGGAATAGTAAAATGTTTCGATTCTCATACTTTGATGTAGAAGCACAATTTTAATTTCAGAGAGTCCAAAAATGTAGTTTTTAACAAATGTCCGGATGTATGTATGTTCGTACTTCAAAAGTTAGAGTCAAACAAAGAATGACCCTTAAAATAATATAAAAAAATGACGTGTAATTTTAGCTTAAATTACACACTTAATTTTATTGTAAATTTTTATTTAGTTATAACTTTTGAACAAATAAAGATTTTTTGATGTTTTTTTTTAATAAAGTTTTATTAAATAAAATAATATTTGATAATATTATCCCAGTCTACAAAACGCTCCGTGCAGTCCGTGCGTCGCGCGCCTTGCGCTATGCGTGATTCTGAAAATCATATCGAGGCATGTTTTCAAGTTAGGCGACTTATTTTTCAACCAATCACAGACGACGGCTTACTGAAGTTAACAAAAGACATCGGGCGTTAGCAACAGTAAAAAATTTTTTTTTGAACTTTTCTTTATACTACTGCAACAATGCTAATGACTTTTTTTATTTCGTTATTATCAAGTATAAAGATTATTGTTTTTATCATATATAACGCATAAAATGTTCATGTAGGTGTATTTTATTTATAATTTTTGTACGTCAAGGCGCTATCGCGTGTTAAATATTCAATTAAAATTACTAATTTTTGAAAATTGTTTTATCTTACCACTTCTTGGAAATATTTTATTTTAATATATTTGATTTAGTAACATGTAAACTGCAAATTTCTCTAAGATCTTCAAGAAAAATATTTCCAACATTTAGATTTGACAAACTGAGAAAGTTAAAATTTACTTTACCAATGAACAATCGTGCATTTCTATGAATTGGACATGTTTTAGCTTCATTTTGCTGTAAGCGTTGCTCCAGCTTAGAATCAGATGGGTGGAGGGACGCGAGTAACATTTGTAAATAGCGTATAGTATTGTATAGGCAGTATAGCATATAGAAATATATGCAGATTGAAGAAAATCTCATTATATTATATATACATATATATAAAGTAAATTATCAAGGTGTATGATGTGGATGTCTCGATGTACGCGTGAAGTGTAAACGGACCCCAAGTTTTTTTAATACATCAGCTTAATAATCTTTGTCTGCGAGAAATTATGTTGTTCTAAAGGTTTACAAGTTTGTTTATGGGCGAGTTGCTAAAAATAGTTAGATAAAGAAGTACAGGAGCCTCGAGAGAAAAGTGAAAATTCGATAATCACGTAGTCATCGGAAGTAGCGAATCGAAATTTAATCGATTCAGCGATGGCTGGAATTAAAGGTTATTTAAAAACTGTATTATTTTCATTTTAATTGACTAAAATAAATCATATTTCTTACATTTGCATTATATCTTACAAATTTGATAAGATTTCATAACTTATCTTTAACCTTTAATCTTTGTTGTGATACAAACTTTTTTTTTATGGTAAAAAAATACATATATATTTTGTAACACCTCTAAACTAAAATTAATAATTTACTCCTCTTTTACAATAAATCTCAATAACATATAATTTCTGTTTCATGTGAATCTTCTTGGTTTCAATGCATAGCGTAAGTTTTTATTTGATTAACATTCAATCATTAGAGTTTCTAATTTTAATACTAATTAAAGATGAATTTATTTTATTTTCAGACTTGTTACCTTAGCTTTCGCTGGTTCGATTGGTATGACCTTTGTCATTCTTGGCTGTGCTCTTCCAACATATAAGTAATTAATATTATTTGTTTATATATATTTCAAAAAATGTTCATATTAATTAAATTATATAATTTATTGTAGGGTGTGGTGGCCATTTTTTGTAGTACTATTTTATATTTTATCACCCATTCCTACCTTAATAGCAAGGCGCTATTCAGAAGATTCTTCAAATAATCCATATTTAGAATTAGCAATATTTATTACTACAGGATTTGTGATATCTTCGTTTGCTCTTCCCATTGTATTAGCAAGATCTCCAATGGGTGATCCAGTTGTAAGAGATACTTTAAATAATATTTGTTTACCTTCAAAAGATACTAAACATTAAAAATATTTTTTGTTCTTTTCAGATACAATGGGGAGCATGTTACCTGACACTAGTTGGCAATGTTGTGGTATACTTGACAATTGTTGGATTTTTCTTAGCGTTTGATCATGATGACACTGACTATAGCATTTGGTGATCTGCTTGTCATTTGTACTTACTTGTTATGGTAAACTTTTAATATGATTTCTATATACAATACCCTGCTTATATTTAAAAAAGTTTTTATATTCCAATAATATTTTTTTAATCACAAATATTACTTAATTTACAAAATAAATAAAAACCAAAAAATGTATATTTCAATAAATCTTTCTTTAAATATTAATTTAAATTTTAAAAGATTTACATTTAATGATTTTTGTTTCAATTCTTAAAACAATAATATCATAAAATATTTTAAAATTAAATATTTTAAAAATCATGAAATCAATCATTTTTGTAGAGGTAAAATTCTTTTCATAATTATTTTATTGTTTTTTCAGATTTTTATACAAGATTGGCAAAAAGATGAGTGAGTGAATTACTGACTGACTGATGGCTACGCTTTCTGTACTGCATAAAAATTATTATACACTGCTATAATATTCAAGAGTTCAAACAGCTCAATTATAATACTCCAATCTATTTGTATTATCACAAACAAATCATACAGATACCCAATTTTTATGAAATATTTGTATTATATTCGTGAAAAAATGTACAATGTTTTCAATAATTATTACAAATTTTCGATGTTTTAAGATAATAAGAACTGAAAATTAAACTAAATTCTACTTTTAATATAATTAACTTTTTTTAACTTTAAGAAATAGTATGTTCATAAGCTTTATATATACAGTAAAGTGATTAGATTAAGTCATTGTATCATACTATTGCATTTAGTATCTAACGTATATTTAGTTTGCTTAACATTTTAAAAAATCTTATGGTTCAAACATTTTCATTGAATCTATTTTAGAAAATTATAATATTAATCTTGTGGTTGTGGGCAAAATGAAAATTTTTATTAAAAAGTGTTTTAAAATTGTTTCCATGAATCGGAAAGTACATTGTCCGAATATAGAACAATTGATTTTTCTTTGAAATATCAATTATTTTTTAATGTAAACAGTAAAAGCTGTCAAAGAAAAATATTTTAACTTGATCATATCTACAATTTTGTAAACAGTTTCATACAAAATTTTTAAGTGTAATGTATATTATTTATAAAAATGGTTATAATAAAAATTCTTTCATGTACTTTGTGCATTTATTAAGAAATAATATAATTTCAATAAAAATTTTACTAATTAAATTTGAAATATTGTTTTCATATTAATATTTTATTAGATCTTCGTATACAATATCTGTTTAATAAAGTTAAAATAATCTAAATATTTAATTAAAAAACTTTAATTGTTGAACTTGATAAAACGAATTATTTTTGCACATAATTTTGGTAAGGCATGGTTGGTGCATAATAAGGATAGTATACATTTTAATTGTACAAACTTAAAAATAAAATATACCAGAATAATAATTCTTGTGAATAATAAACATAAAATTTTATTTTAATTAAAGAATTTTAGTTACTTCATTGTTTGCATAATAAAATAAATATATAAAATTTGTTTAAAATAAAACTGAACTCAAAGTTTAAAGAATCGAATTTTTATTGTTCTATGTACAGTTTTTGTTTACATGCGCAGGAAAGTTAGGTAGGTTTCTATATACATATATAGATATATATATTTGCTTCATAACATAACGACAAGTTACAACTAGTCTGAAGCTTGTATGAAGTCATACAAAAAGTTTTGATTTTGCCGTAAAGCGGTAATGAAGAATATACAATTTTTATGTCAAAAACAAAATACAAGAATAAATGCCGGTAATATTGTTATCTATAGAACTCCATAACTCACCTGACATTGTCTTAGAAATTAAAATTCATTTATTAAAACATTAAACATGGAGTCAGTAGAAAATTTTATAAAAATTTTCTTTCGAGCTTGGAAAAGCAAAAACGCAGATTCGATTGTTAGAGTTTTAAAGGATGTTCCAGATTACGTGCAAAATGTGTCAAAAACTGATGCTGGTGAGTCTTTTTAAAAAATTATTTAGACATGTTAAAGTTTACTGTTCATATGATGACACTGAAAATATTTTTTTTCAGCTAGAGCTTTAGAAATTATTTTTGATGAAAAGAAAGGATTGCTTAAATTTATTGAAACTGTGTTGGAAATGCAAAAATCTGAAATGAAAGTTTTTCAAATGCCTCTTAAAGAATCGTTTTATGCATTACAGAATATTATGATGTATTTCACATTGGATTATGATTTGTATATCGGAGATACAAGGGTATCTAAGAATATTTGTTAATAATATATGTAGTATAACAAGCTTTTTTACATTATTTTTATTTTATTTTAGAATATTTGTTTTCGTTGCATGAAAACAATTTGTTGGTATTATGCTAGAAAAGCAGCAGCTGAAACATTAAAAAAGTTAATAGAATTATTTCCACAATATAACTTGGAGTTTCATGAAATTATTGAACATTTTCAGATGAATTATTTAAAATTATATAATATCAAAGGTAAACCCTTTTAAATATCTTAGGTAGAATAATTGAATTCTTGTTTTCCATTTTAAAACACTTAAACATTTAAATACTTGTATTTACTTATAATTTATAAGCTATCTAAGTTAATACTTTTAATATTGCAGAAGGATCTATTTTTTATATTGTTTTTGGGCAAATTGCAAAGTGTACCCCTGTAGTAAAAAAAATGGTTGAATGTGCAGATGAAATATTTTTATATTTGTTATCAGATATTCAGACTCAAGTAATATATATTATAAATTAATTTTTATTTTCTAAAATATTTTTATTTAAATTAAATAATGATACATTTTTATTTTTAGTATAAACCTTCAAGTGAAAACCAACCAGAAGAAATGAAAATTTATCTTGAATGTCTTTCAGATATGCTTTTTAAATTTGAACCATCTGAAACTGTTACAAATTCAGATTATTTTGAAAATTTATATGAGTACCTTAAACTGTTATGTGAACCTAATAAAGCTCAAAAAATATGTAGAAACAGAGCAATCTATTTACTTATTAGTCACAAACAATTTTTTATTTTTTTAATATATAAAGATTATAAAAAGTGGCATGAATTGTTAAATAATATATTAGAAGAGGATGAAAATTCTACCATAATAGAATCTTTAAAAGCTTTTTATAAAGTAATGGCTAAAGCTGAAGATCTTTTGCTAGAGTTTGACGAGGCTTTATTTGTGGTAAGTAATATATTTTAATATGAATAGGGTCATTAAAATTAGAATTTAATAAAATTTATAATTTTCTGATTTTTAAAATTTATGTATAAAGAAATAAATTACACAGTGTGCTTAATAATTATAGACTAATAAAATGATTTTTAACTTTTCAGTACTTCAAAACTTATTTATTGCAAAATTTGGGCAACAAGAATTTATCAACATGTAAACAAAATGTAATTATATCAGGAGTAGGAGAATTTGCTAAAGCTTGCAAAAAGTATCGCCCAAATGAAATTGATGAAATGTATGAAAAGCTAGCTCTCCAATCGTTTTCTTTTTATGAAAAGTAAGTAATTTATTTATAACTTAATACATTTAAAAATTCATAATTTATATAATACATTTTTCAAGGGAAAATGAATTTACCAAGAATTTTGATACATTACCAGAAACTGTAGAGGCCTTATCAAAAGTTTTAATTTGTTTACCAAACGTTTCTTTGCATCAACTTAATATTATCATCCATTTAAGCATACAATTAATAAAACAATTTCCGGAATTAAAATTATCTTATAAAAATAATGTCAAACAGGCTTTGATAAATGCGTTTCTTAATATTTTGTATTTAGAAGAAAATATGCGTCATCTATATTTTAATTATGTTTGTAAGTGTTTCTAATTTTTAGAATGTAAAAAAAAATACATATTACTATATATATATATATTTATATAATATATAAAAATTATTTTTTAGTTTGCCAAGGAGTTTTATGGTCCTGTTCTCATGCACTATATATTGATGTAGAGTTGCAAAAAGAAACTGAAAGCTTATCACAACATTCTATAAGTTATAAAGACTATTTGCCACTTTGGTATTCACTAAACAATATTGATGCAGCGGAAATTTCTGATGAATTTTTGAATGTTTTTATACCATTTATTGATAAATTGAATCTTAAAACAGTTCCTAGAGATGATATCTTCTTCTCAAGTACTTATTTATCTATGCAAGCTGAAAATGAAACTGATTTTCGATTTTTTATTAATCTTGTCAGTTTATATGTGGATATTTTTGAGAACGTTAATATTTCGCTTTTATGTCAAGATTCAACAATGATTTTGTTAACAAACTTCATAAAATATTCATACAGGTATCCATTAGTTTCTGGATTTTATAAATTGATTGAAGCTACATTTAAAAGTGTAGTAACTATTGAAGATTTTGAATCTGTTTTTCTCAAAAGTACTTGGAATTTTATTTTTCAATATCTTTCTGACGTTTTAAAACTTCTTTGTGAATTTTCAGATGAATTACAATTATCTTGTATTTATTTAATCTTGAATTCTCCAATTTGCTGTATCAAAGATCTAATTAATCAATTAATTCCAGTATTTAAAATCGCTTTTACTGTTGGTTTAACTGATCTTAAATTAGCATTTTTTGCCCTTGATACATTATTAAAATGGAGAGACAGTTTAGATGTTAAATTTTCTAAAAAGTTTTTTCAATCTATTGTTTCATTTATGGAACCATACCTTACTAGTGAAGAAAGCTCGATATACAATTTTCATACTGCAAGAAGAAAAAAGGAGAATGTAGAAGATTCTATTGCTGATATTCATGAAAGTCTCGAAACTTTTCAGAACAAAATACTGCTCTTTTATGGCTCACTTAATTCACATGTTTTGTTCGATTTTATTCACGAAAAATCATTATCTACTAATTCATCATGGAATAAAAAAAATCTTTTACCATGTGAATTACTTTTTCCAGATATTCGCTTAGAAATTCATTTTGATAAGTTTATTTCAAGAGTTCTTGACTTAACAAAAAGTGGAGACCGCAAAACTAAAGTTTCAGCATGTGAATTATTGCATACAATAATTACAATTATTTTGGGAAAAAAATTAATTGATCAATGTTTTAATAAAAATTTAAGTTATACAATTTTGCAACTTTCTTGTGATCCTGATGATACTGTCAGGAATTTGTACCATCCTTTAGTATTGCAATTGACGCATTATTTAAGTTCAAGT
Source organism: Ormyrus rosae (assembly GCA_035047165.1). Classification (NCBI taxonomy): domain Eukaryota; kingdom Metazoa; phylum Arthropoda; class Insecta; order Hymenoptera; family Ormyridae; genus Ormyrus; species Ormyrus rosae. Next base: position 3,098,127 of record JAWWML010000001.1, read on the forward strand.
TTGATGAAAGAATCAAGGAGATCTCAAGAATTTATAGATATATTATTTGATGGTTTAACTGAAGAGCTTAATTCATCTTTAAGAGATTATTGTGGATTATATTTAAAAGAATTTGTGGAATGGTCCATCAAGCAATCAAATGAAAATGATTTAACAAATTTGTTAAATGTTAGAAGTATTATTCGTAAGATAAAAAATTTAGCACTTTATCCATCTAATCAAAAATGTTTAGCTGCTGCTATTGCATTTAATCATTTATTTATAATTTTTAAGCAGAATCAAAAAATTGTAAATACATATTGGTTAGAATTTTTATACGTATTTATCAAGAGTCTGGAAGAATATGGTAATGAACAAATTATTACATCTTTGAGCTATGTGGAACAAGTATTAAAAGAAAATTCAAATATTTTTAATGCTAAATTCTCAAAAAGAAGAAAGCCTTTCGATTTTTCTGATGAAACTTTAAATGGAACACTTAAATGGTTATTTATTAATTGTGGTTCTAGAAATATGAAGTGCAGACAAAAGTGCATGGAACTTTTTGAAAATCTTTTCCCATATGCACTTAACAATGGATTAGTTCAAAATCTGATGCATGATGCTAATGAAATTATCTTAAAAGATTTGGAAGCAGATATTGAATTTATTACAATTGCCAATATTCAGATATTTATTAAGAGTTTAGATTTTTACATTTGGATACTTAGGAATAAGTTTTTTCCAATTACAGATTTTTATTTGGTATTTAATGGTACTCAAAATAACAATGTTTTTCTTAAAAACTATGCATCATTTATTCATCTACTTGTGAATGAAAACACAGAAACTTCAAATCCAGTAGATCAAAACGTAGAAACTTCAAATTTAGTAGAATCAGAAGAAATAATTAATTTAAAAAGTGAAATGATTTTGAAAATCATCGAATTCTTATCAGCAGTATTGGTTGAAAAGGTATTTAATGACTTTGTTTTTAGAGTTAAATTTAAAAAAAACTTCATATTACGAAAGATATATTAATTTGATAAAAAAATGACGATTTGGTTATCCAGATTTTTTAAATAAGTAGTTATTAATTCGATTTCAACGTTGTTTCGGTTATTTTATTAATATTTTTACGACCCTTTAAAGATTAAATGTTTGATCAAGTTAAAAGGCTACTATTTAATCTTTAGCTGGTACCTTGGGGTCGTTTCGACCCCAGGAGTTTTCAATCAAAATTTTCGTAACTTACAAATAAACGGATATCTTTCTCTCTCTCTCTCTTTCATAAACAAGAATTGCTGACATAAGCAATTATCATGCCAATTAAGGACGTTTATTCTCAACTTAGAGTAGTTATCTATAAATACTTTTTTACCGGCTCCCTATGTGAAAACGTTGAGAATCTCGTGAAACACATATATAAGTACAATTATTGTGTGAACATTTTTAAGCTAATCTTAAATGGAGAGGACACGAACTTTGGGTCATGGTTTCCTTGTAATTTCGGAATATGTGTTCTAATGTTAAAATATGAAGAAAGCCGCGTCCATTCGGTCTAATGCTCGATTTTTCAAAAGTTATGATCTCTTTTACCGAAAATCTAAAAAAAAACGATTCTTTTTTAATCACTTATAACTTTTAAACAGTTTATTGTAAAGTACTTTGACTCCTGGCATTTGAAAGGTGAGAAAACCCTATCGATTAAAAAAAAATTTCGTCCAAAAATCTTTATTTGTTCCAAAGTTATAGTCAAACAAAGAATGACCATTAAAATTGCATAAAAAGTTCATTGACATAACTTTAGTTTATTTTTACGGTTATTCTTTTTTTGACTATAACTTTGGAACAAATAAAGATGTTTGAACGAAATTTTTTTTTTAATCGATAGGATTTTCTCACCTTTCAAATGCTGGGAGTCAAAGTACTTTACAATAAACTGTTTAAAAGTTCTAAGTGATTAAAAAAAATCGATTTTTTTTAGATTTTCGGTAAAAGAGATCATAACTTTTGATAAATCAAGCGTTAGACCAAATGGATGCGGTTTTCTTCATATTTTAACATTAGAAAACATATCCCGAAGTTACAAGGAAATCCGTGATTCAAAGTTCGTGTCCTCTCCTAGTTAGTTGTGAATGATAACATTACTACTTTATTAATATTTGAAACTACTTTTCACTTATTAGAAGAAATGAGGTCATTATTAACGTCAATTTTAAGTTAAATTAATATAACTATATGTATATTAATATAATTATATACTATATGTATAAAAATTCATTATGTATAAAAATTTTTAAGCAAATTGATCCAAAGGATTTATGTTGGAATAATGACTCGTATTTGTTAATAACGTATTGCGTATTATGTCCATATAAAATTGGTATTGCTGATAAAATGTTACAAATCACTGATAAATTATCGGATCAACTTCAAATTTTGTTAACGGCAATGAAAAGTAATTTACCAGAGGAATATTTGAAAAAATCTCAAAAGTACTTTGTTGAAAAAATTGAAGAGAATTTTTCACCTTATCTGCAAATGTGCAGCAGTCGTAAAGAAAAACATCATATTATAAAACAGTTTTATAAGGGTATGCTAACGATCAAAAGAAGCAACTTTCTTGATTTTGAAAAAGAGGTATGTTTGATTAAATAAAAAAAATTTCCTAGTTAAAATAAATAGAAAAGTTAACATTTTATTTAAATTCTTAGTGTGGTTTTACAATCAATCACATGAAAGCTACAATTAAGGAAGCATTTTCAAAATTATCAAATTATAGACTATGTAGTTATACAATGGAGCATTTGCAAGAACTAATGAAATTTTTAATGGATGGCTACGAGGTAAAAAATTTTTTGTAAGATATTTGTAGAAATTGAGTATTATGATAATAAGAATTATTTTTATTTTAGCCAGAAATATTGAAATATATAATCTCTTTTATACAAAATAGTGCAGACCAGAATGATGGAATCAGATATATAAGATCTTACAAAGAGTCTATATTTTCATGTATGCTTAAAGATCCTACTCAAACAATGATAATATTAGACGAATTCCTCAATAATTATCCATGTGAAATTCTTACTATTATTGAAATGTTATTAATATTCTCTGAAGGCAAAAGAACAAATAACGCGGAAATTTTATGTGACGAAGTTATTAAGAGAAACAATATTCTTCAAAGAGTTTCTAATGATATGGAAAATAGAAAAACAATATTTTTTAATATTAATAGATTAGCAGTTCTTATAAAAAGGAATCCAGCTGAAGCAATTGAAACAAATGGGGAAACAAATGACTTTTATTCCTGGATTTTACAACAAATTATAAATAGCAAGTGCATTGATGAAAAAATGTCAGTCTTAGAAAACTTTCATAAATGTTTCACTTCTGAAAGAACCCATAACGAATTATTATTAATTTTTCGCCAATTAAGGGATAGAGATAGCGTGATTTGGTTGCAACAATTACAGTCTCATGATTCAAAAAGATTGGAAGCAACAGCTTGTCTGCAATCTTTGTTGAAAATGCTCAGTGTTTCAAAAACGTTGTTTTTATATCAAACTATCATAGAATATACTGTCGGCGCTTGTACAATACTGTTTAATGAAGATTCAACAAATAATATAAAGATTTATATTGCTAACTTATGCGAAGTGACGGCATTAAAATCATTGCAACTAGTTTATAATATGTTTTTGGATTTACATTCAACTCAAGAGAGGCTTGACGTCTTAAAATACTTCCTTTTACCTTCATTAAGTTTTAGTAAAACCTCTGTTATTGAAGAATTTTATAATGAAAAATGTTCTGAAATGGCTTCTTACGTATTAAGAAGAGTAGAAAGTAATAATACAATGGATAGAAACAGATTGATTGTCACAAAAATTGGTTGCTTCAATATATTCGAATTAATATTAGTTAAATTTGATTTAAAAATTATTAATGTCAAGGATCCCGTGACCAAGATCGAAAAACCACTGAATCAAGCTTTAGTGTATGAAGCATTAGAAGTGCGCCGTTTTTCTGCTCAAAATAAAGAAGAAAAAGAAGTTGCAAGACTTTTACACTGCGCAGCTTTTAATTGCTGCATTGCTCTAGTAAGTTTAAAAGATGATGAAAAATTTTATAAATATATATTCTTTGAAAAAAAGAAGGAAAATCAGTTGATTTGGGAGAAAATCGTGGATTGCGATAAAAATTATGATTTTCGACAAAACTCGTCGACAATTCGTCGAGATCGCAAGAAATTAATAAATATACGCGTGAAAAATAGTTCTTCAATGGCCTTTTATGTACCTCAATATGATTTGAGATCATTAAGTTTCTTTGAGGATATTCATGCTTACGACTTTAACGACATAAAGCTAAGAACTGATGCAGTTGTTAAATCTAATGCCGAACAGGATTGCCGATTAGATTTGAGCTTCGAAATTGATGAACTTAACAGTCACGAATGCATGCCCATGATCACAGGTGTCCTTATACACATGTTCAACAATGAAATTGTTCATCTGCCAGATTCTTATAAGAGAAGTAATCACAGTCACTTGCCTCCATGGCTTGAACTACTCCAAGCAGCATTTATTAATCAAAAAGACAATGTTACCATATTTTTACTAAAGATCCTTTCCAATGTAAAAAAAATGACTCTTGCGTACATGTCGATATTCTTTCGAGTAGTTTTATCTTCTATAAATCTTTACCTTGTCAAAAATCAACTTAATTATATTATCAGAGATTTTCTAGTCATTGTAGTAGAATCCGAGTACGAACTTAGCGAAGAACCTGATAAAAAAGTAGCTTTGCAATTAATTTATCGATTAATCGAAAAAACTAAGGATTCTCAGCTCGCTGTATATAAATACAATCTTGAAATCTTAGAAATTCTGTGGAACCTTTGGTCGGATAAACTTGAATATCCTGAAATTATTGAACGGATGATCAATACTGACCCAGAACACGCTATTAGAATCATCCTTATTATTTTAAGAAAAGATGGCATCCATGCAGCTACTCTCGCCGCTAAACATACCGTAAATGAATTTGTCAAGAATGCGGTTCAAAATTGGAAGGATGACGAATCGACTGTACTATTAAAATTTGAAGCTTTGGGCTTGTTGATGTTCCGCAACCAAATTTCCTATGAAGAACTCGAACTCAATAACCTCTATTCACTTTTTCACCAGATGAACAGTCAAAGTCGAGAGCGCTGTGCCAGATGTGTCTGCGTTCTCTACAAAGCATGTCGCTCCGAAGCCAAGTGCAGTCGATTTATCAAATTTGCCGACTTTTGGCAAGTCACTGATAATCGCAAGCCCGAATGTCTCGAGCTTTTCCTCCTACGAATTTCAAATCTGGAACCTGTTCAAGTATCCGTGCAACTGGTACCCCTCAATCTTAAATCGATACTGATCGAGCGAATACTTGGCTGCGAGCATATAGCTCTTTCTATTGTCGAAAAGCTGATTCCGATTCTGTCAGACTCCGAACTTCGACCTTACATCGAACTTACCGCAGGTTTTATTGGCTTGAATAATATCGTTGAGCACCGACGCATGGCCTACAAAATTTTCATGGCAGCCTATAAAAGGTTTCAAGACTTGTGCCTTCAACCTCTTGTTGCTGCTTTATCAGATCCGAACGAAGATCTTCAGATGCTCGTTTTTGATTTTTGGAGAGAGAGTATCCAACTGCCCGAAATTTGCTCTGAACGATTATTAGCTATCATGTCTATGTACAGACCCGATTTAAAGCAGCATTTTGCGCGTTTTGCCTGCCTTCTTATGCTCGATTTGACAAGAAAATCAATAGATAACAATCGGATCATGTTCTCTTCACTCATAGACTGCAGATTTGAGGATTATCAAATACTGATTAGCCGAAGAAGAAAGAATTTAGGCTCTATGGCTCCACTTTTCGTAACGTCAATGGCAAGCCAATTTAGTCAATTGGGTCAACTTTCTCAGTTTCAAAAGACTCAATGCAGCTCATTTGCAGCAAGTATGCGCTTGTTAGCTACTCAAATCCCAGAAAATCAGGCATCAAATCTACAATCGGCAGCTAAGAAAATGCCAGATCCCTCGCAGAACAAGCTGTCGAAGCGATCGCTTGCAAATTCATCGCAATCGTCGAGTATTCGTAGCGGAAGTGCGCTGAAAAAACGAAGCGAATACTTTAATCAGTCCGAATCAGAATTGGAGCAGCAACAAAACAGCATCAGACTTTATCGAAAATATAGAATTGGAGATTTCCCGGACGTCGAGATAAGTCATGCAACCTTCGTTGAAAGTCTTAAACAATTTATCATAAGAGACTGGCTCTCCTGTAAGGATTTGCTGGTACAAATGATTAACAGTTTAATAGACCGTTTAAAAGGAGGCGAAAAGTACGAAGGCTTTATGGCCTGCTTAAGCGAAACAAGTAGACGAGCTTTACAAGAACCAGAAGAAGGGACTAATAATTTTACCTCTGCAGTTTTGGAAATCATGTGTCACTCGAAAGAAATTCACTTGGACGCAGTTTCTGTGCAAAAAGCTTGTAAAGCACTGTCCTTAAACTCTTTGGGAATACTTTTATTGGAAGAGGACCATGTGCGAAAAAAAAGCGAGGAAGAAAATTTGGAATCGCCACGTTCGAAGAAAAGAAAGTTGGTTTCAACGCAAAAGCATAACTGGCTGGAATTAGTTAGTTTGTACAGATCCATCGGAGAAGCCGACGTTGTCCACAGCATATTTAAACGGTCTAACTTATTCCCAGAAGATCTTCGTAACGGTGCTCTGGCCCAGGCTGAAGGTAACTGGTCTGAAGCGAGAAGATTCTACGAAAATGCTCGAGAAATTGCAATCGGGTCAGAGAAGGATCATTGTTTGGAAGGCATGTTTGAGTGTCTAAGTCATCTGACATCCTGGAAAGAAATTAACAAAAAAATTTATCAAATTCTAGATGGAAATTATAACTCGGTTTGGCAACATTCAAACAAAAATCAACTGCTACCGTATATTTTTGATGCACAGTTGCAACAAGCTTTGGAAAGTTACACGGCGAATTTTGATGTGGAAAATGACGAGTTTCTAAAGAATATACGTCCTTGGATGGGTGACAATGAGAATGAAATAAAAAAGATTTTCGGCGATCACTTGGCCATCATTTTCTTATGCGGGGAAGACGACGAAGTCTTCTTTGAAAAGGCACGATATTATCTGAAAAGTTGTGTTGATCACAGTAGAGAGCAATGGATTCACGTCAATCCGCTTTCAGAAAAAATAAGGCAGAAACTTTTACTAAAGTTTAGAATGATTTATAATATAAATGCTTACTTCACGATAAATAAAGACTTGCAAAGAGAGAGAAATCCAGCAATTAAATCGATAACTAAATTCATAGACTATTGGGACCAACATTTGCCCTCCTTAAACGAAGACTTTGTAAGCTGGGCTAAGCTTGTTACCTGCAGGACGGCTTTTGCTCACCGTTTGCATGAAACTATTAGTTCAAAATTCAAAACAGCACTTGAGTAAGACATATTCTATTTATATTTTTATATTTTCTTTTTAATATTGTCACTAAAACATTGTTGAATTTTAGTTAATGTAGTTTTAAAGACTCTTCATTTTTTTCAGTGAACCAGTTTTAGAATCTTTACTGCACTCTATTTTGAACCAAGGACTCCAAGTGATTGAATTAGCATTAGAAAATAGAAATAAAATAGCAGCTAAAAAGTTTATAAGCAGAGTTGACGCAATTATTCAACAAAATGAGAATCTTAAAGAGTCGAAATTACGTTACGATTTACTACTCCTAGCGGCAAAATATAAGCATATTTGCGGCGAAATTGAGCCGATTGCCAAAAAAAAGTACGATTACATTGTTGAAACTTTTAATTTAGCTAATACCGTAGTGAATGCAAAAAATGCAAGTGTGTCATCTCAAGTTCAAGGAAGACATCTCATTTTTAAGACTACATCATGTCTTATGAATGTAATAAAAGCAGACCCCAATTTTCTTAATTTTCTAAATGGAGGAGACTTTATGAATACATTTTTTGAAGCTTCAGAAAGAAAAGATCCTTTAGAAACTTTCCACAATTTCAGATCCACTACTTTGAAAGAATCTTGCAAAATGGGAAGTATCACTGAACAGGCTAATTCTTATGCTAAATTCGGAAAATTTTGCTACAGTATGCTGCAGGATTCCTTTCATCGTAGCCCAGAAGTTATTTTAGAATTCATTTCGTCTATTTTAAATGGCATGCACCTGGGTTCTCTAGAATGTGCTCATTATTTTCCATATCTTTTGAAACAAGATTTTTATCGCGATCACAGCGATGCTGTCGAATTATTTATAACAAAGTGCAAAAATATTCCAACTTGGCTTTTCTTATCTTGGCAAGCACAAATTATATCTTTTCTCGGGAAACCATTTGCTAAACTCTTGTTTCCTATAGTTGAAAGATTAATAGTGCAATATCCTAATGGAATACTCTATAATTTTCGGCAAACTTACGAAGCCGCACCGCAATTAAGAAGGATCGAAGAAGTACGCAGAATGTATGAATTACTCTTTTCTGACTCAAAAATGGAAATCTTTTTTGAAGCATTTCATCGATTATGTCAACCGGAGCATTATTTAAGAGATAATTTGGTTCAATTACTAAATTCTGCTGAAAATTTTTCTTCTTCGCTAAATTCTTTATTGAATAAAATTTTTAACTGTTCTCAAAAGGATCAACTACAAGGCCCTGTTTATGTGGTGCTTGATAAGTATAAACCTGACCTGGAGAAACTTAATGACATTGACTTTGAAACAGTTAAAAACTATGTAAGCAAAATCCTGTTAGAATTGAATGAGGCTGTGGAAAAGAGATTAGAAAATGCTAAAAGGCGGGCTTTGCAGCTTAAAGATTATTGTCCATACCTAAGTCATTTTTCAAAAAAGAATTTAGAAATTGAGGTACCTGGTCAATATAGCGGCGATAAAAAACCAATGCCTCGATATCACACAAAGATTTCTAAATTTGATCAATTTGTAACAATTATGGAATCAAAGCGTAAGCCTATGAAGATCGGAATTATAGGAAATGATGCAAAGAAGTATAATTTCCTTGTTAAATTTGGGGAAGATCTTAGACAAGATCAGAGGTTACAACAAATATTCACAATAACAAACAAAACTTTAAATAGTGATGCAACTTGCAAACAAAGATACTTATCAATAAATACTTATCAAGTTGTACCATTTTCAACCTCTTTAGGTCTCATTCAGTGGGTAGAAGATACAAAGTCATTTAAAGATTTCATTGAGTTTTCACTAGATAATCAAAGAACTATAGAGATCACAGCGAGTAAATACAATGATTGGATTCAAAAAGCCGTAAAAAGGAGTGAAAAAGGAGTAAAGATAAATTGTTATAAAGAAGCTTTAGTGAAATACGGTCCAGAAGATGTAATTTCAAAAATGAAGGAATTAACAAATTTTATTAAATGGGATTATTTGAGAAAAACATTTGTAATGCTAAGTCCTTCAGTGGAAGGTTTTATTACATTAAGACACAATTTTATTAAGAGCTACGCAACTATGTGCATAGTTCATTGGATTACCGGAGTAGGAGATCGACATTTAGAAAACACTTTAATTGAAGTGAAAACTGGAAAATGCTGTGGTATTGATTTTGGATTAGCTTTCGGAATAGGCATTGATCAATCAGTACCAGAATTAGTTCCATTTAGGTTGACTTCACAGATTTTAGGTTTATTACAACCTTTTGATGAAAAGGATTTACTTGGATTTACTATGACGCATGTACTAAACGCTTTGCGGAAACAAAGCGAACCAATGCTCGCATGTTTAGATGTCTTTATTCATGAGCCTGTCGATTGGAATAAATATCTAAATAAAAGGCTGTCAGATGCTGAAAAAATGGACCAAGGTAATTTTTATTTTAAATATTTAACATTCATAATTTCCAATTTAGCCAATTTTGACTAAAATACTCTTTTATTAATGAAAATAATTTTTTAAATAATTAATTAGACATTAATGGTAATTCCTGTCAATTTGTAAATTTATTTATACGATTACCAGTTTTATTATTATAACGCTAAATACTGATAAAATACAATAAATACAATAAAATATAAATACAAATTGATAGAAATCCTTAATTTCTAATTAATTATTTAAATCATCATATTTGTCATTAATATCAATTTTTTATTTAAAAATAATTTTTTACAAGTATTATAAACATTTGAAGAAATATTAAAGTGTTAGTTACCGTTTTCAAAAAAGGAGCAGTAACATTGATACATTTTTTCATGCCGTAAAACGGGTCAGCAGTCACTTTTATACCGGCGGGTGAAAATTTCCAATAACCCTTTTCTTATATACTAATAATTACGAGTCATAGGATAAACTCGATTTATTAACAATTTCGATATTTTTCAATATCGAATGTTTATCTAAAATACTACAAGTTTATAAATTATTTTTATTGAAATACCAAAATGTATTAATAAATAGAATAAGTCCTTTGATTAGTGAAAGTACACTTATTCTTAATCAAATATTTTTCTCCGTACATGCAAATAAAATAATAATAATAATAAATTTTATATTCTAATCTATCAGGTGCATGTGTACCGTGTTGCAAAATAACCAAATTTAACCCTTTAGAAACATAAAAGTCGCGAAATCCAATGATACGTCACAAAAAATAATGTGCACCTTGAGTGAGATGCTTTATTGCTTTCTTTGCCTTTATCGCGGTACATTACATAATATTTCAATTAAAATTGTAAAGAATAATTATTTTAACAATAAAACAATTGCCTGTTCGCAAAATTATATTTAATTCTTTCAGATGTAAAATGGTTACCTAAAAGAAAAATTGATATTGTAAAAAAAAAATTAAGTGGCACGAAACCTTCTACAATTATGTTGGAGGAACTATCCATTTATCATGCTGACATAGATGAAAGTAATGAAGGATATTTCTCGAAATATGAACATATCATAAATGGAACTGATGGGTGTCAAATATCAGTTAGATCAAGAATAAATGGAGTTTCTCTTACACCAGAAGAACAGGTCTAATAAATTCCAATAAATGTTTATATACTGTTATAATAAGAATAATTCACTTTTTTCATAAAAAAAATTAATTTCTGCAGGTGCAATGCTTATTAGATCAAGCAACCGATTTGAATATATTAGGAAGAATGTATGTTGGATGGCTTCCTTTTCTATAAAAATGTATATATGCCCAGATCTTTTTAAACATACCAAGTTTATATAACAAGTTTAAAAAACTTGTTACAATTGATAAAAATGTTTACAATTGATACATAATTATTATTGTTTTAATATTTTTTAAAATATTTCTGTAGTGCTTTCGTTATCTATAGAAAGTCATTAAAAAGCGATTTTTCCGAAAATTATAATATTGAAAAATTTTTTAAATTATATTTATACGTAAATACGTAAAAAAACAGTTTTACAATTGTACATAAATATGCAGTTTTATATTGTCTAAAAACTAAAAATAATAATTATAAATAATAAAACTTAAAATGTATATAATAATTGGAAATTTTTTAACTTTCTAAGAAATTTTAAGAAATTAAATAATTTTTAAATTGATTCAAAATATTAATTAAATGTTGTACTTTTGTAGATAAAAAGAAAATTAAACGACAATGTTGTTTTTTTTTTTACTTTTTTTTTTAAAATGAATATATACAGCAATAAAATGTTGGAATATGTCAATTGTACCTGATCATACACTTTGGAAGTTTAACTGACCCTGCATTTGAGATTTATTTATTTATTTCCTTAAACGGTTTAAAGCCCGTGTACAAAATATAAAGAAATGGCTTAAATGCCAGAAAAGGTTTAAATTACAAAAATTACAAAAATTTATTAACAATTATAACAAAATATGTGCACTGGAGTGCACACTATTCTTAAATACATCTAAACTAACTTCGTCTCTGAGATCGCCTGATAATTAATGCATTCCATATGCGCCGCAGTGCCGAGTATTGAATTGGCCGAGATTAGTAATATTACCGGTTACAGGTCGCTCACTCAAAAAAATATTTCAATTTACAAAAATATTAAAAAAAAAGGTTATATCGAAATATGTTGAATCTTGATCATGCTGAGCCTCAGATATATAATTTTCATTTACATTTATTCAATTTCACTTCGAAGATCATCACATTTCACCCCCCAAAAAGGAGTGGTTTTAAAAAAAGGGTTTATCTGAGGGCCATCATGATCAAGACTCAACATATTTCGATATAACATTTTTTTAATTATTTTTATTAACTGAAATATTTTTCTGAATGACCTGTAACCGATAATATTATTAATCCTAATACAGTGGTGGTTGTACCTGCGCACAGAGTGCTTGTACCATTTCCCTGCATTTTGTGCGATCCGAAGTATGATCAAGTACAATTTACATATTCCAACATTATTTTGCTGTATATTTTCGTTTTCGAAAAAAAAAATAAATAAATAAAAAACGCGTATCTTTAACATTGTCCTTTATTAACGTCAGTTCAATAAAATATTAGAATTCAATAGATTTCAAAAGTACAGAAATTTATATTGTTTAATTACACCGATTTACAATTTTACAGAGTGATTTTAATAACGAATGTATTATATAGAAATTTTTATAGTTTTCTAAACTTTTTTAATAAATATCGAATAAAGTATAACAAATTTTTTCAATAAATTCATTTTGTGTCATCAATTTATTATATATATTGTTTTTCCCATCAAATTGTACATTTTGATGTAAATATATTTTACCTTTATAATATTAAAATTAAATGAAAAAAATATATTTTATATTATAGCAGTATAACGTCTTTTAAACAGCTTCAATGAAAAAGAAAATCTAGAATAAAAATTCGAACTATTGTATTCCTATTACAAAGACCTCATAAATCCCGATAAAAAGGAGCAGAAACCTCATAGAACCCGATAAAATTTTATGCTCCTTTTTATCGGGATTTATGAGGTCTTTTTCAACAGGGATGTACGTTTAGGAAATTATGTTCTAGTTCATCATTTTGTCCGATGAAAAATATCGATTTTTTAAAAAAATGTTGATTTAAAAACGAAAATTATCGCTAATTTAAGCCAAATACAAATCCTGTATGCAATAACTAACTTCATACGCAAGATTATTTGAATTATGACAATTAATAGTTTATATATTTTATTTTAATTTTATTTACACTTATAGAACTTGATTGATACCTAAATAATAAATGTTAAATGAAACAGTTATAAAATTATTGTTTTTCCAAGAAAAATACCAAGTGTGAAAAACAACTGCACGCGAAGACGTATTTTCATTGTTAGGATCCTTTTATTGTATGTATGTGTATGTGTATACATATGTATACTAACAATGCACATACCGTGCATGCATTGAAAACTAGCAATACAATACGCCCAATAGGAGTAATAGGACGCGTCAAATGGCAACAGCGAGATTGTACATTGTACTGATAGAGTTAGCCTGTCATTACTATAAGCAGTGACAGTTCATAGTATTTTTTTTTAGATTAAAAAATAATTATCGTATTTCCTGCTTGATAGTAATCAATATCTTTTGTCTTTAGCATGATTCATTAACTGTAATTGATTTTATGGTTATGTTCGAGTGAAATATAAATCGTTAAATATGAGAAATATGTGGTTAAACTGAAAATATAAGAATGAACGGGTTTGAGTCATTATTGAACATTTATCCATTTATTTGACAAAAAATTCTTTTAACCTCTTGATTTTTATGAAGAATTTTATAGTAAAGTTATATTATTCACAAAAATGTCAAAATCAAAGCCAATTTCTAAGAGCAACTACCCAGAAGAAATCATTGAAATGAATGAATGTAAGTATTTTAATATTTTTTTTTACTTATATGCAAAGATTAAAAGTAATAAATTTAATTTTTGTAATATTTAGCAAGATATTCAATCAATGATTTTCAAGTTGAAAAAATGAATTTAGATGTGGCAGTAGATTTTAATCATGAAAAAGAAGAAAATAATGTTCAAAATTTACCTTTCAGAGAAAAAGGTAAAGTTTTAAATAATTTAAAATACTTTTATATTTAATTCATTAATAAAAAAATTTTTGTAGGGACTGAAAGTGAAGATTCTGAAAACAGTGAAACAACTAATTTAATATATTCATATAAAACATTAAGATTGCCTAAAACAACTCCAGAAGAATTAGAAGAACAAGCTACAACAATTGCTAGACATATACAACGCAAAGATAAATTAATGCAAGATGATCCAGTGTCTGAATTATTAAGGCTAGAGATGATTAGAAATATGCCTCAAAGTTTAACTCTGAAAAGATCTGTAAAAGCTAAAGTGGCATTATCAATAAATGAAAAAGTAAAAAAAAAACCTATTGGTTATTGGAAAAAATGACAATATCGTTTTAGTATGACTATATC
>JAWWML010000001.1:3112705-3179774 GCA_035047165.1 Ormyrus rosae
ATTTGATAGCAGATTTTGAGTGCTTTAATTTGATTACAATTTGTCGTTATTTCAACTACGGTTTTTTCTCAGTGTACATGAAACTTGTTAATGAAGCCCGAAAAACATCGGCCTCGCCTAAATCCAGCTGGCTAAAACGCAAAGTTTACCAGTCGAAAGGACAGACAATCCAGCCGCCTTGCGGGCCGCTCGTCCTCGCGCATATCGATCCTTTAAATCCGCCCCGGAAACGGGCAAGTTCGCTCGCTCGCGGGACACGGCAAATGCAATTAATTATCGGGGCCGCCCCCCTCCCCCCTCCGCTCCGGCAGGAACGCGCGCGCGCGGGGCGAGGCAGGATTTTCGCGGACGCGCGGTTTAACTACACGCTCTCTCGCTCTCGCTCTCTCGAACGGATCTGTCGCTCCGACGGCCGGTCTATACACGCGCGTGAATCATTGCGATTAATAATTCCCGGGGATAATGGCCCGGTCGAGCTTTCGCGCCGAGTGGCAAGTTTTGAGAGAGCGAGAACCATTTCCCGCCGCTGCTCTCGCGGCTTGGACAGCGACGAAACTTTAGATTCGCGGGACTGTAGTCGAACGAAGCTGCTTAGTTTTACGCGGGAGCTTCTCTCGAAATAGGCGCAATCGAATTTCGTGGGCCGTTAATAGACGTGGAGCCTGAGAAATTCGCCGGGCGACGTAACGCGAGATTCTCGCTCTCGCGCGCGCGCCAATTTCTCGTAATTACGAGCTAATGGCCGGCTGATGTAGACGCGCGCGCGACCCCCGCAGTCGGATACACGAGCGCGAGCATTACGCGATATTAACGTCTAATACGCTGATTCACAATCAGGAGTACAAGGTCTTTGCCCCGGCGGCGCGGCTCTCGGGCTTACGCCCCGAGTTTCCGGGATTTCTCTTGTTCGTGCGGGGGGACACTTTGCAGGTGTGGTTTTAGCCTTTGAGCCTCTTGATTCTTGCGGCTCGCGTAGAAAGAGACGAGTTAATTAGCGCCGTGTTCGAGTTTTGAAAAAGGTATATCGAAACAATCTACTTACATTTGCCATTGAAAGGCGCTTATAATTAATCGAATCAAGCTTGACAATCGGCGAGACAATGGCAGTTCCTGGGGGCGCTTAAAACGAGAGAAGGAGGGAGGGAGACACGAGAGGAAGCTCCTTCGGTTTCCTTCCGCGAAATATAACGTCGTCGTAATTACGGGATAAGGAGTTGCCGCGCGCGGGGCAAAGTGCTTCGCGATAACCGGCTTGGCAAGAGAGAGAACGACTTGGCCGTCGAACTGCTTCCAGCCCTGAGACTGACTGCGGCGAAATTAAAGAACGCTCTTTCTCGTCTTCTCCGCTAATAGAATCGAATTACGCGAACAATTGTTCGACGAATTTTTTTTAAAACTGTTCTCGGATGCTTCGAAAAAGATTCTCGCAAATTCGAAAGGGTTTAAATTCAGAATTTACAGCGGATCAAATGAACTCGGCGGCGTTCCGGCGCTAAATCTCGGGAGGAAATGATCGAGCGAATTCTTTCCCCTCTTTAGGAAAGAAGGGGGCCAAAACGGCCGATACTAATTTCAGGACGAGAACCGGAGGAGAGACACAAATCCCCTCTCACGCCCTTTTTCCGGGTCATTGACTCCATTGGCTCGGGTCATCAGCGAATAACGAGCCGAGATCGAGCCGATAAACCGGAGCGAAGAACACGAGTCCTTCGCCGTTCGAACCCTAAGAGATCTCGAGCTCTCCCGATTCTTTATGCCATTCCGCGGCATTTGTCAAATACGTACACCTTTTACGATCCGGGTTGGGCCATTTATCTCGCAGTCCGTCAGCTCTTCGGTATTCGAGATTTCATTTTTATTCCGCCCCCCCCCCCCCCTTAAATTAATTATAGCCCTTTTCCGACATCCGAGTATCGATAAAGGTAATGAGCTGGAGCTTCTGTAGAAGAAAAAAAATGGAATCACGAAATAATGCCGAGATAAAGTCGGAGCGCGTTAGAGACCCTATTTCTTTCTGTCGCGATTTAATATCAAGATCGAAGGCCGAGCTTGCGAAAAGAATGTATATATATATATATATATTCGCGGAGGCACAGCAAATCCAATTGGACGTCCGGCAATAAAGGTGACTCAGGGCCCATTAGAGTTATTGGCCGTGTAGCGCAGCAGCAGCAGCAGCAGCAGCAGCTTACAAAGGCGCATCTGTATTTCTCCGTCCGATCCATCGAATTAACTTCCGAGCCTCGCCGCTGTATACCCTCTCCCCGAATATATATATATCCGACGAAGAAAGACGAGAGCTGATTTAATCAGCTCGGATTCGAACGAAGCCGAGAGACGCGCGCGGCTAATTCCGACTTCTTTCAAGATTCATCAAGTGCCCCGGGACGGGGGGAATAAACGGATTTTTGCAAATTATCGATCCTCCTCGTTTGACCTCCGGGGATTATTAACTTATTAATTCGAGCGCGCTTTCGAGGACCGCGCACCGTAAACGGGGGGGGATCTGATTAAGAGCTTTTCCGAGCATATCCTCGCATAAGGCAAATGGAATTGCAAATACAGTTACGCGTCTTTCAGGCCGTAGGAGGAAGAGGAAGAGAGAGCGGTGACTGCACGATAGCGAAACACACTCGCCAGACGGGGCGAAGCTGCGCGAGTAAACACGTTTCGCGCGTAATGCGAGGCATTAGCTCGCGAGAGGGAGGCAAACTACTGGCGCTACTACCGGCAAGTGGAGTGGCTCCGACTTTGGTCCGACGCGAGCGCGAAAGTCGTGTTTGCTCTCTACTCTCTCTGTCTGTCTGTGTGCGCAGCCTGTATAGCTCCTCCTCTCTATTTCGATGCGATTTCCTCTCGTTCCGCGCTCCCATTTCGGTTTTCTGCCTTTTCATTAGAGGGACTAGCTGGCTGGCTTCGTGAAAACAGCGTTTTATGCAACGACCGACGAACCAATATCATCGTCTTCTTTCGTTCTCTCGTCAATGTTCTCGAGATGAAAAGAGCAAAACGCCCGGATCCTCGACCTAGAAATCATGCGAAATTCGCGGATAAACTCTTATTAAACGGTAATCGAAATCAATAAAAAAAAATCTACTATTTCATCCGACGAGACGCAAAAAAAGTCGAATGACAATGCAGTACTGCGGCGCCGGCAGAAAATAAACTTCCAGTCGTCTGGCCGAGCGAGATTTACTCCACTTGGACTCTTTTAATTACGGCTAGTAAATTACGCGCCCTCGGAAACGGGGGATGCGAAATGCGTTAATCAAGCGCTGCGTACACGAAACGGAAAACTAATATAAACCTAGCTAGTTTTATCGGAAACTTTGTCGAGTCGAGGATATCGCGCTAATTATTATTTCTGTACAAGTAAAGCAGTAAAATGTTTTACGACGAGAACATTAGGAGCTACGAAAATTCATTGCTGCGTCGTGCGTCGAGTAAATTGCCGGCAAGTTTTGCTTTAGTTTGAAAAATTAATGTAATTTATACGGGGCCCGAGTCGTAAATAAGGCGAAAGAGAAAAAAAAATGGGGGAGAGAACGCAGTGTACAAAAGCCAAGGGAAAAATAAACTTGAACGTCAACCTTCTCTTTGTCTTCTTACATCTTGTACTCTCTCCCTCTCTCTCTCATTGTCTTTTTCGCTCTGATTTCTTGGCGGCGTCTGTTCTTTCAACTTTGCCCGGGACGTCGAGGAATAATTGGCCTTGAAAATACTGTTTTGAACTATCGCGCTTAATTTACCCCTTAATTGTTGGCTCACTTGAAGAAGCACTCATGCAAGTCGTGCTTAAGTTCAGTAATTACAACTTTATAATGAATAGATTCGTACATTCGGCAGTTTCATTAACATTACGACGTATTACCGACTCGGCTAAATCAACCAAAATGTTGTTTCTCAAAATGTTACTCAATGTAGATTAATAACTATGCATTTTCATTTACATTACGTGCACTGCGTCAGAGCAAAGCGAATATTTCAAAATTAAAAAAAACTTTAATTAAAGCTGAAAAAGTAGCGGAAGAAAAAAAGGCGGAGAATCTCTCGAGTTAATAAAACCGCGCGTGCAGAACAGAGAGCGGGACAATTCAAAGCCGATTCCGAAAGAATCGAAGAAAAGAGTGCCGAGAGCGGCAGCCAATCACGAGGGACTTAACACAGTTTCCCAGCTGCCTCGGAAGAAACACAGGAAGGAAAAGTAAGAAAGGGCGGAGTTTACAAAAATCCGGCAAGATTCGAACTATCCGAGAAGGCCAGTTCGATTACGAGAGACTCCGATCCTCTTTCCGGCTCGGCGGACTTTCGCGAACTTCATAAATGTTTCGCCGGGCTGGAAAATTGAATCGCGTCCGGTTAGCCCTTTTTCTCTCTCTCTGCCGAACTGCGCTCCGGGAAAAGCGGCGAAAAACTTTCGAGGAGCGCGCGGCTCAATGATAACTACACGAGTTTCCACTTTGGAGAACAAAAAAAAAAGGCGGACGTTTCTCGCGCGTTATATTACGCCGCGGAATGAAAAGCGAAGCGGCCTTTCGTTTACGAACCTCGCGAGGAATTGCAAATATATATCAAGTCTCGGGGAGAGGTGGAAAAAGCCACTCGGCTCTTTCTCACACCGCGAATACGAAATGCGCCCCGCCGCCGAGAGAGAGCCTTATGACTTTTCCGTCAGCTGTAGCTTTTTAATTTCGATGTCAAGCTTCGCTTTTAGCTTTGATAGGCAGCCGAGTATCGTTTCTATATGCTAATGCGTCAAATCCCCCTTTCTTTTCCTACTTTCGAAACGAAATTATCGAGGAAACTCCGCTGCGTTTCAACCGTCTCATTTGAATATTTGCTTATCCGGGAATGTTGCATTTCGAATGCCGCTGTTTATCGATAAACTACAATCCAGCCTTCATTTCCTGAAACGAATTGTCAATTAAGCGCCGAAATGCTTGATCCAATAAACCGATTTCTGAAAGCATTTCCCAACGTTTCATTGACAGTTATTGCTATCGGGCATACTGGGTTTGAACATACGTTGATAAAATTTGTAAATGTTGTTAGGGCTCGACGTCCTTCGGCATTTATTTGAATACGTATAGGAAGATTCGATGCACTGAAAGGAAAGTATAGCAATTTTTGTGGTTTTGACAGTCTGTAGTGACAGTGGTCTAGACGGTATGGTAATTTTTACTATATTTCTTCTCTCACCGTGTGTATAATAAATACCGAAGATTACTTATTCTGTCGAAGCTTTTAGGCGAAGGAGCAAAAAGTGCAAAAGTCTAACAATGATTCACGGGAAAAGCCGCGGTCACAATTACGAAGGGTTTTGTGAAAACGTCGAAAATCTCGTCGCGTGCAGGCTCTGTCGTTAAAACTCGGTAGCGAGCGAGGCCTCGTCGCGTATGTTTTTTTTTTTTTTTTTTTTTTTTTCATATGCACTCAAAAAGAGCGCACATCCCCGAAGCCGCTCGGCAGCGCAGCGGCACGCTCTCGACACTTGGCCTACTTTTCCTTTTAATCCGAGCGAGAGCAATTTCGCTCCCCGGTCAGCGCGCGGCGCCTGTTCATTTTTCAGCGCGATGTTCCCGGACTAATTTTTACCCCCGCGCCCTCGAGAGACTCCTTCCACCCTCGATCTCGTGCTGCCTCCTCGGTTTTTGCCGAGAGCTAATTGGATGCTCCGACGGTTTTGTCGCGATGCCTTCAAAGTCCCTCCGCGAGCGTCCGGCTTGAAGGATAAATAGACCCCGCGGCCGCCTTGCAACACGCGTAATTAGCTTGCATCTGCCTCGCTCGATGTCCTAACTTCATTAATTTTTTCGCCCTACCTTTTTTTAATTCCGCCCCCCCGGATTTTCCTCTGCTTAACTAAAAGGATCGCGTAATTAGACGTTAAACGCGCTTCGAAAGAATCGAGCCGGCGACTTTAACGACTCGGATCAAGTAGAATTAGTCGGATACGGTCAGACGTCCATCGGCGCTTGCCAATTAATTCGCCGGCGAGAGGCACTTTCTCGGAATACAGGGAGAATCCATCAAAGGATGCCGCAGGGGAAATGAAGCGTCAATCTTTGAAGGCTCCGCATTCCGCTTCGAGCTCACGAGCAGTCGAACTGTGCATCTGGGGATTCGGCGCGCACTGCACACAATGCAGAATCGGGGGGGGGGGGGGATTGTACACGACACCGGGCGATCTATCCCGCGCCTGCCCTCCGCTAATTACAAACGATTGAGAGGCCCGGGGTGCCGATAATTGTCCGCTCGGTTGGAAAATTTTCCGAATTATTCGCGGAAACAATGGAGGCCTTGATTGTAATTCAATCGGCCGCCGCGTCTAGTTTTTCGCCTGGACTCGGGCCGCCGTCTAATTATTTCGTTGAATTACCGCGCGCGAGGCTCGTCGGATAACGGAGTTTGCGCGCGCTGCGTCTATCCGATCAAATTTCCGGAAAAACATTCGCGCTCGCTTTGCTTTTCATTTATTTCGTTAAAAAACCAGAGAGGGGGGCGGCTGGGAAAATCCGCGCGCTTTGAAGGCAGCAAAATCCGCGCGAAGAAAAAAAAAAGAGCCCCGCTTGATCATCCCGTTACACAAGAGGGCGGATATTACGCGGTCGCGCGCGGAAATTTAAAAAAAGCCGAGAGAGCCAACGCGACCCTCTCATTTATATTTATACGGCGACGGGGTATCGGGATGCTTAAATATTTATGGGGGGAGGCCGACGCCAAGGAGGAGGACGCACTCGAGAGCCTCTCTCCTTAGTTATGCGAAAAGTTTATTTTGCGATTAAGCGACGGCTCCGGAGCGGAGGACGAGTCTGTTTATCTTTTTCAGACTCGTTCTCGGACTGTCTGAATTAGCAAACGTCTTGGAGAAAAGTTTTACCGGGGGGAGATTGTCTCGGTGAATCTTTAACGCATTCGTTAATCATTGACGATTAGCGGGCGGCGAAGTGGAGCTATTATTGGCCACACACTCTCGCAACGAAAATCCTTCCGATTCGCGTCGATAATATATATTCTGAAAAAAAAAACACACACACATCGGGCGATTCGTCCTCCGCGGGCGTAAATTAAAAGCAAAGAGCGCACCGAGGCCGATTAAAATTACATAATTCAGCCAGCGGGCCGCCGCGGACTGTTTGCGCAGGGCCAAGTTCGCGACCTCCCTACTTGTGCCGTGTGTCTCGCGCGCGCGTATTGATCGGTCAGGTGTATACGTGCGACGCTCTCTCTCTCTATCTTCCACCTGTAACTCGCTCGCCGGGAAATTGCATTTTCGTATATATCTGCCCGGGCCGCCGCTTCTCTGCCGGGGGGATGGATTTCGTTTTTATCGCCGGGAGCTATGGATTTGCTAAGCGGTCGCGAATTTCTTCGGGGGCGATAAAGGGCGATTTTTGATGGACTCTCGAGGAGGACAATCGGGTTACTCGCGTTATTTTAATCGCGAGGAATTCGTGTGGACGAAAAGTCTAGCGAGACTTGCCGAGTAACGTGAAGTGAAGTACGTAGATTTTCATATCCTGCGAGTCGGTATTAGCTTAGAGAGACTTTATAGCGATAAAGCACGCGACCTATAACCCGAGGGTATTACGCACACAGGATCTACTTTACTGTAGTGCAACGTATCTGTACTATCTGTATATCTATTACGTTCGTATTGCGTACAGAGGATTTATCTTTTCAAAAATATTTTTTACTTCAATATTGCGATTCCTTTGATAAAAAAAGGAGCGGAAATAGGGAAAGGGATAAAGGTTCCATCAGATATACGTGACCTCGTATTTTTTTTCCATTAAAGGCTTCGGCATTTGTTCGATTTCAATTCGCATTTAAAAATACGTCGAAGTACAAGGCTTTTAATACAAGGAACAGAATTACCAATTGAATAATAGTTTTGCACGAAGATCTAATTCCTGACCGACATTGAATAGTTAACGTGAAAAGCTAATATTAGCCTTCATTTATACAGCGAAGCCCAGGGTGGCTTACGACGATGTAAAAACGACGTAATTCCAAATTGTCTCCGGGAACTCGCAAAAATATAATAAACCGTAAGAAACTACGCTCGAGTTTTACTTTCCTCGTTATTACTTTAAAATCAAGAAGCTGGTTTTTCATTCGAGGCGCTTATCGCGAATGAAATTATACGTTCCGGAAAATTGGAATTCTTTTTACGAGAAAAGTTTAAAAAAAAAGGAATTGTCTAGTATAACGTGGCTAACGATTTAAATTACATGGAGTATACGCGGTATAAAAATAAAAATTACCCCACAATTGCGCACATGCTTCCTTGTTATTAAAGTATCTCTAAAGTTGAAAGAAGCTGCACACTAGAATGTTTTTGACGTCACGTCGCGTCGCCGCTTCGCGGCATCCTTTGAAAAGCGGCCGCGGAATGACGTCAAAGAAAGTTTAGCCAACTATAACAGCAGCTGTAAAACGGATTCAGCAATCGCGAACTCTGTCAAAGTTTTCCTCCTCCGTAAGGTTCTTCTCGTACAAATACACAATACTCGTTGTAACGGCGTACAGAAAAGAAAAGCTCACGCAAACATTATTTGCTATTGTAGGTTTACATACATTTTCGGCGGTAATTAAAAAGTAGCCTCCGTAAAAAGGCCGAGTAAGCAGCTAATCGACTAAGCTACAGTCGTTCCGCTCGCTTTGTACAATCGCGGCCGAGCGGGCCGCGCGCGCGTGTATACACTTTGGAATAAAAAAAAAAGAAGTCAGCTTCATCAAGTTCCCATCTCTCTGTTTGCTTTATTTCCGGGGCCGCGAGTGCGGGTACACACGCGCGGAATCTCCCTTCCGGACTTGATTGCGTCACGCCGCGCGCGCAGGCTTTCCATTCCGGACGCGCGTGCCCGCGTCGAATTAGCCGCCGCCCCGCGTGCTTAATTTTCATTGGCAGTCGCGCTGCTTTTCTTTATTGATTTGCGATATATTTGCGCTGATTTTTTTATAAATTTAATTCCATTCAAGAGGAATATAATAATGTGTAAATGAAAGCTTTGCCGGTGGGATTTACCATTCGCCGGACTGCTCGGGGAGCAAAAAAGAGCGGGCAAGCGACGCGTAAATGTAAACGGTGGCCATAACGCGAGAGCCTTAATAAAATAATGAAAACCCATCGAAACGAGATTGCGTTTGAAAAAAAAGAAAAAGCGCGAGCTCGCGGAAGGAATCAAACGCGCTTATAAAAAGATATTATACGTCTCCGCGCGAAAATAAGCGTCGCGCAGGTGCGGAATTTCAATAAATAAGAGAGGGCAGAGAAAACGCGGACGTATAAGCGATAAGCGCCGCGGGAGTGGAAAAATAAAAAGCCGCACATCCCCCGCTCTCCAGCCTCCAATTTACATTATCCCGCGGTCCGTCACACACGCTTCTCGCTTCCTCTCCTCTCGCCGCTGCCATTTTCTTCTTCTATTTCGGTTACGCGCCCGGCGAAAAAAAAGGGAGCGAAAAAGTAGACGCGTAATAGCAATAAAAGACCGAGGCAGAGAGGAGAGGGAGCTTTACAGCGATGGATATTTGCGGCCGCGGACCGCAGACATTCGGTGTGCGGCCACTGAAAGAGATTGCCGCGGGAGGATATAGGGGGAGGGAAAACATTTATTGCCGCGAGTGCATTATTATTATTGGCGTTATTAACTGTATTAATTAATTAAATGATTTATGCTTCCCGTTCATTACTTACCGCGCGACTGCAAGCGAAACACCGGCAGTATAAACATTATTGGGTCAGAAAGGAGAATTTTTATTCCGCTGAACTTCGTGTCTAAAAGTCAATATATTTGTTTATATAACGGACGATTCGTCGGTTTAAAATGTAAATATTAGAAAGCTCTCAAAAGCTGCATAAAACCTTCGAAATTACGAGGCCTTTTATGGTTCGATAAAGCAAAATGTGTACGGTAAAGCTGAAAGTTTTAGATTTTTCAATAGGGCATCCCGCCGTTAGTCTCTTCGCCCGAAAAAAGATCGGCGAAGAACAATAAATTATTCAGCGAAACGGACAAAAAAAGGAAAGAAAATACGTATACATAAACGGCGCTCTCGTCGATTGTTCGATCGCGGGCTTTTCAAATCGGGGCGCAAAGTTGTTGCGGTAAACGTATTGGGCATTAAAATTCATCAAAAGCTCGCTGGAAAAAAGTTTTCGTCCGATCGATCTGCCCGGTATTCGCTCTCTTTTCTCTCTTCATTTCGATTTCGTTTTAATAACGGAGTTAAATTGAGTTCGGGCGAATCGCTGCAAAAAAATTTGCGGTTCGCGACCGAGCGCAATTGAATATTAAATTCGCGGAAATGATAATTACGCGCTGTAAAGTGCTCTCGGCGCTTCCAAACATCGTAAGCCGAATATCATATTCCGGGAATTTCATCTTCGGTAAAACATGGATTTGAACACTTATCGGCTATATTACAATATTTTTAACAAAAGCGCTCCGATACAAAATTCTCTGTACAACTGCAGTTAATAATACGGCTTCCGACAGCACGTCGCATTGAAATACATTTTCCGCGCAAACAGTCCGCGAGAGTTAATATTCGAATTTAGCATCCGCGCTACTTTCCGCAAAATCGTTCGAGTCAATTTTCTTTCATATTACACGGATATCTGCAAGCCGGTCGATATACCAACCGATAATACCCGCTTTGGCTCATCCCCTTTCCAATCCCGGGATATGAGCAGCCCGGCATTATGATTACGCGCTTAAAAAAAAAAAAAAATAACCAAGGCGCGCCGAGATTGTTCGCCGAAAATTGTTTATATATATTCGAAAAGCAGCGCGCACAATGCTCATTGATGAAATAGTACGTCGCACGTTATCGGCACATTGGATTTATATTCCCCGGCGCTCGGGCCCAGATAACGCCGAACAAAAGGTCATTGTCGGGCCACGTCGGCCGCACACTCGAGGTCGCCCGGACTCCCAAGGTTTCCCTCCTCTGTGTACATTCCGTTTTCGATTGGTCCTCTCCCGTCCTAACCTACGCCGTTCCCGTCTCCTCTCTCGGCTTGCGCTTCCATTTCGAATATGTATGCATGTATGCGCCGAGCAAACGAAACGTCGCCCCGGCTGCGACAAAGCAGCTTAATTCGCCGCGCGACGACAATATGAGACGAAACTAATTTCAACCTTTTCCGCGTCGCGAGAAGCAAACTTTGAATCTTCGCGAGATTGTCGAGCGCAAGAAACTGGCTAACGGCGCGCGGCCGCGGCAATAAAACCCGGGAGACGCAAAGTCGTCATTGCGCCACGACCCTCCGAGAGAAAATTACGGCGGCGGTGCAGCAGCGGCTCGTTCGGCGGAGTCGCGGGAAGCGCGATAAGAGGGAGCGAGACGAAGGAGAGAGATAGATAAAGGAGGTATTCATGAACTTGAACGTGTCTATTGCGCGAGCGAGTTTGCCTTGTAAATCAAAAGGGCGACGGGGCGAGGGAAGAGGGGACTTTGGATAAAACGCCGGGAAGCGCGACAGCCTCCCCTCCCCCGATCGAGATATTGTTTCAGCGAGATTCAATTACACCGCTGATGACTATTAATGCAGACACGAGCCTCGAGCCACCAGCTTTTTTCGACACTGTTCATTTGTATTCGAAGAATCTCGCGGATCAACTCGAATTTTTTTAGTCGCACGCGTTAATTCCCACGCGAGTCCGCTCTCTTGACGTATATCTCGGGCACGTAAAATATATCACGTGCCGCGTGCAATCCGCCGCAGCGGGCAAGGGAGAGAGTCCCTCTCCGTGCACTCGGCTTGTTATCGTTCGCGGATAAGACAATGCGTCGTTAAAAGCTCGGCGCACACGCTCGCTCTCCTCCTTTTATCTCCTTGGCTCCTCGATTATTCATTCGCCCGTCGCGGCGACGTAACATATACACACGCGAAAGGAATCGGCGGCAATTAAGCATAGATAATGGCCGCACTTAGCATTTAATTATTCGGGCGCGCAATCTCTCGAATAAATAATCATTAAGTCTCTCTCGCCTTTCGACACTCTCTAAAAAGCCCATCATCCCGTCGTCGAAAGTGCCGCACCGAGCGTTTTTCCTTTTTTCCCCACCCCGCCCGCCGGCTGCTCCCCTATTAAGGCGGAGAGCAGAAGAAGAAGCAGAAGCCTCCGGGCGCCACTCGGCGCTAATGCGCGATCGATTCGAACGGCCTCTTTTCTTTTTTATTCGCCGTGGATTAACGGGGGATGGACCGGTACACGGAGGCTGCCGGCTGACGGAAGAGCGAGAGTCCGGGTTTGTATTAAGGAGATGAAAGGATGTATCGTCGGCGCCTCGAGTGACTTTGCCGGGGATTTATCCGAGACCCTTTTAATTAAGATCTTATTTGTGTTCGGTGTGCTGCTCGTTATTCTTTCCTTCTTCTTCCGTCGGCTTCGCGCGGATCCGTCATTCAAGCGACACGTTATAGCAGCTTAAGAAAATGATCTGCGGGGTAAAAGGCAGCTTTCGCACCTCTCAAAATCCAGCTCAAAGTTCGCAAAAGAAAATCGATATTACACTCCCAAGTCGATAAGTCAGATCAGCCGATCCTGCACCTATATATGATAAAAAAAAAAGCATCATCCTCGCGCTCAGCTCCGATAAGAAGCCCGATTTAAATAATGCAGCAGACGGCCGCGCGCGGAGGTGAGAGATCCGGGTTAATAATTGATGGGGGCCGCACGCCATCTCTGGGAGGGCGACCGCAAGCCCTTCAGGCGCAGACGCCGCCGATAATTATGCGCGGCCGCAGAAGCTCCCCCCCACCGTGCAGGATATATATATAGTCGTCCCCGAGGGATGCGACGCGCGAGAGGCCGAATTTTTTCCTCGGCCGATCGGCCGATATAATTCAATCGAGATCTCGTCCGATAAGCCGGCGAACGAGACACTTAAACTCCACGGCAATTTTACAGCGCGCCTCAAAGGGAGAGGACGCGACGGAGGAGGCTCTCCATTAGGCGACCGGCGGCGATATCCCACGCGTTATTAGCCAATCCTCGAGCCGAGGTCCCCGTAATCCTCGCGAAAGCTCGCCCCGCTCCTCTTCCTTTATTCTTTAATTAATCGCCTCGCGGCCACTGGGCCGTGCGCCCCGCGATATATATATACGCCGCGCGCCCCGAGCAAAGGAGCTAAGCTGGATTAGGCGAGGATTTCCGCGGCCGTCTGCTCTTCCCTGCCCCCTCCCCGGTTCCTTCGACCTAACCCACCGTAATTAAAGCGCGTTTTTTTACGTCGGCCCGGACGCAACGGCGACACCTTGCTCGAGTCTGTCTTTGCGCCTTGATTCTCTCTCGAGCTTGGGGATCCCCTTTTTATCGGTACAAAGCGCACTCGGATTGTCGATAATAACGAGCGACTTGGAATTGGGAAATTTTCGCCAAAGCAGATTAGTAACGATACGACTCGTCGAATTCGCGGGGAGAGAGAAATTTCTCAGACGCTCGACGGCAAAAAAAAGCGGCGGTTCTCCTTACTCTTTTTCATCTACACGCTCGCTTTAACCGAAGTCTTGGCGCGCGCGCGACTGTCTTAAGGGATCCTAACGATATTTCCGACGGGAAATTTTTCCGCGGAAAGCCGGAACACGCGGGCGAAGAATGGGCGAGAGAGCGCGCGAGCCGGGAAAATACGGGGGAAAATGCGGCCCTTTGAAGCGCCACATGCAAGCTCGCAAGCTCTCGCGAGACTCAAAGCGCGAGGAGAGAGAGAGAGCTTTTTTTCTCGCGGGACTCTTGCAAAGGCTTTTCTCGCGCTCTTTCTTCTTCGTCGTCGTCGTCGTCGTCTTCTTCCGACCTCGCAAATTCTTATTCCCGAAGTAACGAAGCGCGTCTCAAGCCGAGAGAGCCGAGCAAAGTGCGCCCTCAGCGACAATGCGAACGTAGATTTTGCGGTCGATCCCGGCGATGGATTTCTTTCGCTGGCGTTCTAAATTCTTTGAGTCTTCCTGCTTTCGCGCTTCCTCCGGTCTTCCGTTTTAATTCACGAATAACGGCAGAAATGACGAATTTTGCCGCTGGTCGGTTCCGTATATAATCGTGAAATACGAGTCGTAAAGCTCGGACTAATATCGAAGCCGCTTTTACGCATTCGGGGAAAAAATTCGAGTCGTAAAAGAGCTTTATTTACCGCTGCGGCGACTGTAATGCTATGTGTACACAAGAGCGGTGGGCTGGAAATTTCATTTCGTACCATTTGGTTTGGTCAGAAAATAGAAATCCTTGAAACTTCGGGAGCGGATGTGAAATTATGCCGTAAGTCGAGAGTTCGCCGCTGAAATGCAATTAAACCGCGTTCTATTAAAAAATTCTAAATAAACTTCTCTTTTAATGATACGGTTTAAAAAAAAAACATATTCTGCTAACAGATATAAAATTAATATTTATATCAGCCATGAAATACGTAGCAGCTGTAAATATTTTATACGCTCTGATAAAAAATTTGCTATCATTTTACGACGCTTTTTTCGCAATTTTTTCCGAAAATAAAATATACACAAAGTGATGAAAGCAAAGCTTTTAGAACAGAGTTTGAAAATTTACAAATTTCCGCACAAGCTTTTAGTGCAGTTTTTTCGTACTCGGCATTTTAAAAACACGCTTTTAAGGTTTAATAATGTAGAAAAATGATAGTAGTGCAAAAAGCTCCTAAAACCGCGACAAAGGAAGCGAACAACAGATCGATAGCCCAGAATATTGGCTTGCATTTTCAAGCAACGCGACTAGATTATTACCAGGACGTTATCGGTCTGTTCGCCGCGCGCATTTCCACGTAGGTATATACGCGAAGCGATCGCTCCAATCGAAGCTACAAAGGTGAGCGCTCGCGAGATGCAATTTCCGGTACCGTAAATAGAGAGAGAGAGAGAGAGAGAGCGGCAGCGAGCGGGCCGCTATTTTTGCTTTTCAATAGAGGTGGTACGCGCGCGCCGCGCTAAACATCAAAAGAACAAATTACGCCCGATTCGAAAATCTAGTGCGCGAGCAGGCGCTGTTTGCGGACCGGCCGCGATCTGTGTATATACGCGGGCCGCTTTTATTTCGCCCGTCGGCCCGAAAGAGTTAATGAAGGGTTGCCAAGTGCGCAGCGAAAATAGACGAGGCCCCCCCCTTTCTTCTCGCTTTTTTGGTTTTTGTTTTTCTGAATGGGCAATGCGTTTGTTATTTGGAGATAATTAAAAAGCAGCGAAAACGTATCGTATCGCTCGCCTTTTTCGTTTAATATCCCGGCAGAATATCCTACACCGAGAGAAATGGTATATTAAAATTTATTATATATGTATTAATTATTACTATTTTATATAGTAACGGTGGGACATACTGACGTATGAGAAAAATTACTATATAAAATATTAAAAATTAATATATATATATATATATCTATTAAATTTTACTATAAAAAATAGAAATGTTTCTCATCTGTCAAGTATGTCCCACCGTTAATATTTAAATAGTAATTTTTAATATACATTTCTCTCAATAAGCTTCAGCTTTCAAGAGCCATTACCCGGAGCAGCTTTCACATCAGAGGCTCCCCCTGCACTCGCGCCGCAAGCCGAGCTGATAAAACAACCGAACCGCACAGTCCCCGTAAAAAAATACAGCCGGTAAGACACGCGAAAAAGGAAAAGACCGAATTCCCCCAGGACCGAGAGAGAGAGAGAGAGAAAGAGAGAGTATTTGTTCGGACGACCAAACGCGATATCATCCAATAACCGTTTGTTCTCGTTCACCCGAAACCACGCACTCCTATCCACTTTCACGCTCGCAGCTCTCTCCCGCGGCGAAAAAGTAAAAGGAGACGCGAGATCGCTCTCCGTAATTCAATAACGCGAGTCGCCTAGAGAGAATTTCGAGCTTTCGACCGCGAAAACGCGATTATTGCCCCGGATTAGATTGCGAATTATAGGGGATTTTGAACAAAACAATTCTGCGGCCTGACAGATGATTCCGGAATTATTCGACTTTCGTTGACTTCGCCCGAATTGAGCGCGAGTCGTGCAAAATTTCCTGGAATTGCGAAACTTTAAATTTAGCTAATAAGGAGAAAGAATGATGCCTGCAAGTTTCATATAATGAGGGTAATTTTAGCATCCTTTATCCTGATGCAGGATTGTCATTCGAGCTTAATGCCGGTCGCAATAGTATCTATTATTTTTAATCAGTCGGCTCGAATTACGCGATCAGCGGATGCATTAGTAAACCGCCGTTGTGCCGGATTCCGAATCAATGGCCACTCGTAGAAATTTAATTATCGTAATTAGTCTAATTACAGGCCATTAGCCGACATCAATGTCTATGTACTAAATGAACGTCATTACGTGCTTTTTCGTCCTTATTGATTAGTCGCATTTGTACGGCTCCCAAAAAAATCTCCCGTTTCTCGCATTTTTTTGTAAAGCAGCTGTTATTAACGCTTTTCTAAAAACTCCGACCCTCTTATTCTTTCCGCAGAGGCAATTTGGCGCACGGACTTGGACTGGGTGGTGGTGCACCGCGATCGACTCGTGGTGCTGAGCTTCATGAACATCCCGGAGAACATAAGCCTGAGCCTGGCCCAGCCGGGCTACTACGGCACGGTCCAGCCGTACTTCGACGACGAGATCGACGAGCTCGTGAACGGCAGCAGCAGCGGAGTAGTAGACGCGTCCTCCTCCTCGCCTCAACCCACGAAGCTCTCGACGGTTCTGCTTCCCTCGTCGAGCGCGAGGACGAGTCCACCCTCGACGTTTAGCAGCAGCGGTGAGACGGACGGGGACACTACTCTCGATCAATCGTCTCTGAGGTACGGCCAATTTTCTTTCTATGAAACGGTCGATAACGTCAATAATTTTTACTATCAAACCTAATCTTGACACTGTTAGGTTTTCCGATTCGTCATCCATTAGCACGCCCGTGAGCTGGTCGTCGCCGTCGTCGTCGTCATTGATCTCCTCCTCATCACCGGCATCCCCCCAGCTCCCGACGTCGACGGGCTCGGCGGCCTCGCGGCGGCCGACGTCGAGGATGAACGCGCGGAACGTGCACCGCAATCGGCCGAAGGCCAAGAAAAATTCACTGGCGGCGCGGCCGAAGCCGACCTCGAGCGTTAGCAGTCTCGGAGCGGGAAATATGAGCGCGCAGAGCTTACCGCTCACGTTCAACAGCCTCGCCGACCTCGATCACCCGGAGACTTTCAATCTGGAGCTCGACGAAACTAGTGAGTCTTTTTTTTTTTTGTATAATTTGTATCCTTTTAAAAGAAGCGACAATCGTTAAAATGTGCACAATCTGATACTTCAGGTGCAGATTACGGGCCGATCACTCTGGAGTACCTGAATTACGCGGTCGCCTTGGCCGTCTATTCCGTGAGGTATCCGGCGGTGTTCTGGGCGAGCAACAAGGCGCTCGGCACGATATTCAGCATTCAACTGGTCGCGAATTCGGCGCAAAGCCTCCTGGCTTACGCCGGCATGTCGGTCCTCTATAAAGTGAGTTTTTCTTCCATCCTGAACAAGGCTTTTTCTTCGGGCAGATTTTAAAAATGAAACCTGCTCTTTTTAGGTACAAGTCGTGGGCCCAATGAAAGCATTGCCGCTACTGAGACATCGACCCTTGGCGACCAGCAGCACGTTATCGAACCTTTTCGGCGATCGATTTTTCCTCCTAAATCCGCACGTCACTCTCGGCATCTTTGCCCTCTCGTCCCTGCTGGTTCTCTGCTCCAGCATGGTCATGTACCTCTACGCCTACGGAAGGTGAGAGATCTCGTATATTATAGATTACTTTAGATTATAAGAGACGAGCGATAATAACCGTTCGGATTCGCAGGTTCGCAGCATTCCTGAACCAAGAGCGCGAGCGTCGCGTGATCCTTTCGAAGGACACTCGGCAAGAGGACGCCGGCTGGGCCTACATGACCCATCCGGCGGCTCTCTGCCTCTTCCTGGCGATCGGCATCTGCAGCGCGCCTCTTCTCTACGATTACACGGTCGTGTACCGCGGCAGCTTGGACGGAGCCATCCTGGCCTGCATCGTCGGCACGATCCTGCACCTCGTCCTGTGGCTCGTCCTCTGGGTCTTCCTCACCATCAAGCAACGCTGGACCTTCAAGCTCCGAGTGACCATTGGCCGCGCGACCGTCAGGTCCGCCAGATCGGTCAAGCTCGTCACCGACGTCGACCTCATGAGCGGAAGGGACGACGAGGACGGCAGCGGCGCACCGCTGCTGGTCGTGGGCAACGGCAGGACCTACACGGTCGCGGAAACCAGCCCCAAGAAAGCCATTATGAGCGTCATTCAGAAGGCTGCCATGGAACGTAAAGCCAGGTCCCAAGGTAAGTCAGATTCGCTTCGAGAGAGAGAGCAAGCCGCCGAGAAGCGTTTTTTTTTTAATGCGATCCGTGACAGGTGGCAACCCGGACCTGATGGACGGCGACTCGACGGCGGCCGACGGCGACGAGCAGATCTACTGGCTGAGGCCGAAGCTGAGGCCGTCGCCGGTGCAGGGGACCGACGCAGCGGCCGGCGCCGCCGGTCAGGCCAACGACAAGGGCTGGCTGAACAAGAAGCTCAAGCAGAAAGTCACGTTCAACGACCTGCCTAGTACGTCAGGCTCGCGGTAACTACTCCTACTCCCTCCTTTCTTGGTGTCGTTGTGTCTCGTTCTCTCACTCTTGTTGTTTTTAGCTCTTATCACTTGCCACACGTTGCCCTAACACACTCACGAGTCTGATCATTCTTGTGTAATCTGCCTGCGCTTCACTTAATTTTTTTTCGATTTACTTGTCGCCTGCTAGTATATTAACCGCCACCGCAACCGTAAGAAAGACTACATTGTGAAGCTTTAAAATTAAACGCTCGAATGACTTGTGACGTAAGCAGTTTTAAGGCTTCATTTTTTTCTGATTAATTATTAAAATATAGTTATATGTATCATACACTTTAAAAGCGGAAGATTATTTGAATTGTAAGCGTCTAGTCTCATTATTTTGTAAGAGCATTAGATCGATTTAATGAAACAGTGCCTTTACCAAAAACCTCCTTATAGATACTATTTTTAAATACGCAAATTTATTATGTAAACTATACATATTTACAGAAATAGATCATTATATTAATTAAATAGTATCGATAACTTCTTTATTTTCTACTTATTTTCCTTAAAAAAAATGTTTGTTACTGTAGAATAATTAGAATGTATAAAAATAATAATAACTAATATTATATTTAAATTTTGTAATAACTTGCACGTGCAACGGACGCACTTTCCGATTAATAGCTTGATATGTAAGAACCAGGCTAGTTTGTACATACACATATATACCTGACTGTTTGTTCTTAGTTTCTGCGTAAGCAAAATATCGTTTGTGCTTATACATATATATACGTTCGTCGCCGGCATCATCATCCCCCAATGCGAAACTCGGTTCGGCTAACTTTCGAGCAACATCGAAGCCATTAACATCCCCGGAGCGCTTCCTTCGTCTCTCTCCTTGGACGGATATGCAGCCAAATCGAATTTCGCATTCAAGTCGATTTCCAGTCTCCCTCTCCCTCTCCTCAATTGATGCGTTCACCCTACGCGTCTCACCCAAACTTATTCAATAATATTCCCTCATCTCGATTCGCTTTCGAAACTTTAATTAATGTGCTTTTTTTTTCCTCAAAACTCCTCCGGCTTGCGTTTGTGCTGCGTAATTAAATTTGTTCGCGCACTGAGAAAAAGTATCCCAGATACGTCGGATGACTTTCTCAGTTCGCACGTTGACATTTGTTTAATGCATCATTATTTTTTCATTTTATTCAAACGTAACCATTATATTTTGTTTGTAAATTTATCAATAAAATAAACTTGTATTCATCCATACATACACGGCTTTCATTTTTTATTTTTTAGTACGTAAGTAGCATAGTAGCATGTTCGTTCGAAAGAATGTAACTTTGTCAAAATTTTAAATCAACGTTTAAGTAGATTTATTGAAAAAAAAAAAAAAAACAAAGGTCGATGTTGTCGGAGAACTGGTCGCAAAAAGACAGACTCTGCTCGCTTACATTTTCGGGATCCACGGAGATCTCCGCTGAGACGAATGTTAAAAAAAGTATCTTAAGCTCCAAAGGGACTTAACTAACCATACCTTGATGTTTAGTAATAAGGGAAAAACCAGACGAGGCGTCACTGATGGTGGTCCCGAGGACGATGGAGACTATGCAACACTACGTGAGCTTCCGCTAGTGACAGCCCACGATCCCGCCGACGACTCCACTTCCGAAGAAAACAAAGTAAGTTCATTTATCTAGAGTTTCATTCGATTCTTTAATATTGCAAATATCGAAAACATTGACTTCTTTCATTTAGAAAATCGTTAGAATTTCTCGGTCATTCTGCAAAAAACGTAATCTATAAATTATAGATTCTCATTTTCACGAGTTTTCACTTTTTTGAAAATAAAAGAAACGTTTTTTTTTTAATCTCTATCGTTACAAATCAAAAGTATAGAAACTTTTCATCTCAAATCTCACTTCTTTGCACATTTTTATTTTATTTGAAATTGAAAGAAAGTCGCAGACGAGATGTTATTAAAAAATAAAGATGATGTTTTTGAAATAAATAACGATTTGACCAAGTTGATCTGACAAAGTACAATTGCTTTCTATTTTCAAGGCACTTATTATTTCTTTGTTTATTGTTCTTGTTCGCTCTAGCAGTGGGGAAGATGGCTGTCGCCTCATAGGGACGATTTTCCAAATTTCACGGATGTAAGAGGAGCACGCTTTGTTTAATGAAACTTTTTATTTTACGGCTTCTTTTACTCGCTTCTAATACTTTTTCGTTTTGGCTCTAAATTCTTACTAACAAATGCGCTTTTTTGCTAACAAATTTAGACTATGTGTGTTCAAAGAATTTAAAAGAATTTATTAACACTAAATATTTAAAATACTAAAACTAATTAACCTAATTAACATTTATTGCATGGATTTTTATTTTAATTTTGATTATTTGCCTTACTGTTTATTTACTGAAACATTGACATGTATTTCATTCATAAGCTCGGCTTAAATTAGCATTAAACATAAGTTTCAGATTTAGTCGCTCATTCGTACTTGTTCATAATATATATAGATGTGAATTTTCACGCGAATCTCACGCTTGGCCGTATTTGTTTAGAAAATCATAACTCCATACAAAAGAATTGTTTCACCATGATTTTTCAGTTTATTTAATTTTTCTCACTCATTTTAAAATTTATTTTGCACAATTTATCAATCATTTCGATCTAGGCGATCATCCACCACACCAGACAACGTATTAGACAGTCAACGCATATATCACCATAGCCATTTTCTTAATCATTTATCACTTGACATCTTTTAGCAACGTTCGATATATCTCACCAGTCGAAAGAAAGAACGTCGATTCCTCTTTGCGAAAATATATCTTTCTTCCTTTCGACTCCCATAATACATATTAGCACGAACCCCCGAAAGAGGATAGAAAAATTAAGAAACGTAAATCGCAGCTATTGGAGTGCGTGAACGACGACCAAGTGACGTACTACGCGAGCGGCAATCGCGACCTGCAGCCGTCCGAGGGGGAGCCCTCGCCGCTGCTGAGCCCCGAGGTCCTGCCGGATCCTCCGGCCCCGGCGATCTCGGCGTCGGCGGTGGCTGACATGCTCCCGCTGCCGCTGCCCCCGCCTACGCCGACCACCTCCAACGTTCCTGAGAACGGCGCCCTCGCGCACTCTTCTACTCAGGTAGAGTGAGAGAAACACGGACGAGAATGCTTTCCCTTCCCTTATCGACAGTATCATGGTTTCTTTTTATAGGCACAATATTGCATTGATTATGAAAAACACTCATTGAAATTTAAGGTAGTTTCTGTAAACAAACAGTAAATTGACCGTCTTTGGTGCTTTTAATAATTAATTGGTATCTGGGAGTCTAATTGTCTAATACTTCATCTTCCTGCTAGAAACGTTTACGGGTTTCAAATCAGAATTCTAATACTGAAACTCTATTGAAATGCACTGCGTAGGCTGCAGGAACCAGTCAGCTTTCTAGCAGGGACGTGAAATTTTAAGAGTTTATGTTTGGTAAAAGGGTTTCTTACTAATAATCCTGACGGTACCGTACCAACGGACACGAGGATGTAATTGAAAATGCACTTCTCTCCATAGACGACCAGCGGGCAAACTCCCCGGTGCCTGCGGCGGGCCGACTCCGGCATGCCGCACGAGGAGCTGACTCCGCGGTCCGATTCGTCACACTCCCCGCCTCTGGACGCGGTGAACAGCTCGTCGAACGGTCACTGCAGCGCCAGCAGCACCAGCGAGACCTCCTCCAGCGGCGTGCACAGTAACGCCAGCAACGCGAGCAACGCGAGCTCCCAGCGGCGGGCCAACAGCGTCGAGGACCTGACGAACGAGCCGCGCGAGGAGCCCCAGTGGCGTAGCTGCTCGCTCCAGCGCGGCACCCAGCCCCCGACCTCCAGCAGCGGCACCGGCCCGGCCAAGTTCTCCGTTAACCCCGGCCGCGTCATCGCGAATCCGGCCGCCAACTACGCCAGCAGCGCCCAGTACGTGAACCACGCGCCCCTCTACAACGGCGACCTCGGCACCGCCGTCGTCGCCGGCTGCCCGGCCGTCATCCTCGAGAATCCGAACGAGGCCACGGTCGTCATCAGGCGCAAGACCGCCCGGCCCAAGATCCAGGACCCCGGCAGCCTGAACGAGGAGCCCTTCGGCCGCTCGACCAACATGCGCATGACCTCCTTCACCGAGAGCAACGACCTCCGCGCCATCCAGGCCTCCTCCGCCACGCTGCCGCACTACCCCACCCAGCCGGTCGTCACCTACCCGCACTGCTCCACCATGCCCCTGCCACACGCCTCCAGCCACAACAGCAGCAGCATCGTCGGCGGCACCAGCATGAGCGGCTCCAGCGGCAGCTGCGGCTCCGTCCCCAAGCACCCAGGTAAGCTCGCCTCCGGCACCGATTAGAGAACCTCCGCTGACCGTTACCTCCCTTCCGCAGGCAACATCCTGGGCCAGCAGCAGCCGCCGCCGCCGCCGCCGCCGGTGCACGGCATGGTGCCCAGTCACACCACCCTGCCCTCGCACCACAACGGGGTCAGGCTGATGCTGCACGGCGGGCCCAACCCCTTCGTCAAGCGCTTCCCGCCGGTCCAGATGTCCGGCGCCGCTGGCGCCCAGCCCTGGCCGGTGCTGCCCAGCCAGGCCGCCCACCACCACCACCACCACACGTTCCCACAGGCGCCCTCGGCGCAGATGAACGGCAAGCTCGGGCCCGGGCACGGGCAGCAGAGCAGCGGCCAGGGCAGGCAGTCCGACCGCGACTCGGCCAACTTCTCCATGGCCAGCAGCGGCGACTCCGACACCTGCCTGCCGCATTAGGCGAGCGAGGCCGGGCGGTTTTTTCAAACGTTCTCCTTCAATGGCGAAATTCGCTTTCTCCATTCTAATCGTTTCAGATAAACTATGATAATGCCAATGATAAACCACTTACATTTATCATAGGGGTTTTAAAACATTCTATCCAAGTACGCATCTCTAATTACGTATCAAAGGCTTTGAACTGGATGAAAATACTCAGTTGTTAAAATTCAATCTTCCTGTCGCTTCGACTCGAGGGTGTGTTTGTGCGGTGTCATTGTTAAGGCCAGAACTGGGCATTCTTTGAAATTTCAGTGTATAAATTATAAATACTATAATTTAATAAGCAATCCTTTAAGGTATTTTAATTTTATCTTAATTTAATAATACATGATGTAGTATTGTGTGTTGAAATGTCTCCTATTACCTATTGTACGAAAGCGTACAATTATTTAAAAATGTGTATTTTTCAAATAATGTTCAGTTTTGACGATGAAAATTTTTTGTTAATTGTTGGCGTTTCTTTACAATGTAATATCAGAAGTTTGATTGTTCTCTAAGAAATGCAAAATTGCAACACTATGGAATATTATTAATATTTTTCATAGCAAGAGAAATTGAAAATTCGATCTAGTGATGATCATGTAAAATAAATAAGTGATGCGACATAAATATAAAGATTGCAATTTAAGAAAAAAGAACAATGATGCTTCAACGATAACGTGATTTTTAAAAGTTGACAAAGCTTTTCAACGTTGTATAAAAAATAATAAGCTTTTTCAACTTTGGGAAATGCGAATTTTAAGTCTAATATACTGTTCCTGCGGAGGCTCATGTTCGTAATACATTATATTCTCCCTGAAAGCTATGCTTGCCGATTTCAGCTTTCGGAAAAATCTAAATTTCAAACGCAGCTAAAGAAAATAATAAGTAATTCGTTTCCGCGATTCACGGCACTCTCAGCTATGAGGATTTGAGACTTTATACTATACTAAGCAATTATTAAAAAAGACTTGATAGGAGAAATACCAAACAAAAACGAACACATATCGAAAAGGAATATTTTCCTTGTTTTCGATGCAATACTTTGTTTCGAACATATCTTACACACTTTTATGAATCGAAAAATTTTTCCCTTTCTCGCGATGAGTCAAAAGTGTCGATGATTCGCAGAAAGCCTTGATGAAAAAAATAACACACACAAAACTAAAATAAAACTACGCCACTGTTATTTAAGTAATCTACATAATATTTATATCGATGAAAATACTGCATTTATCTATCGAATGCGAAAATTTAGAGGAAGAAAAATGGAAGTTTTAAATATTCTAATGATCATAACGCAATCATTGTGTATCGCTCTCTTATTAAGGTTCGTGCATAGTTAAACGACACAAGCACTTTTCGCTTCTTTGAAATCAGTGCTTTTTGATCATTCGTGTCCCGTATTTCTCGTACTCTTAAGAATGGGCAACCGCCGAATCAATCTTGATAATCAAATCTAAGCGAAACATACCAAGCCGAATTGCAAGAACATGTCGACGGATAAGCGAAAAGTACAAGTTTTCAAAGTCGTCAAGGAAGTTGTTTGCGTGTCGAATAGTGAAAGTAGGATAAGTAAGGTACCGAGTCGAGTTTTGTACGTAAGCCCGAGAGAAAAAGCTTTTTCTACATTCAAGGATAAGAAAGGACCCGTTGTATATTCCGTTGCAAAAATACCTCTGTACATTGCTATAAGCACCAGATTTATCAACTTTGTTTCGAGAAACTGTTTTATAATGTTAGAGTAATTTAATATGTATATAACGAGCGCCGTTATCTTTTTACCGTATTTGCCACTATCATTGGGCATTACGAGTCTAGATTGACCGGTAAAAAGATAACTTGCCATGTATGTGTTCTTAATTTTAAGTACGTTTGTAGTGCTCACTGAAAAATTATTTGAAAAAGTTTCATATCTTTATCGAAAAAATCTTGTAAATTCCTTGATTGTATCTTGTGATTTTATTGGATTTTTTTAATCTAAAAAGTTGTGATGCTTTTTTTACAAAAATTTTTCAGAATGCAGCTTGTAGTCTTTAAAGATGAATTACTGCCATTTGTTGACAGCATTTAGAGATCTCCATTTGCGTGTATGTTTCCGTTGCCAATGAGGAAATGCTTGATTCTTGCACTTTCTCAACAATTATTTTCGCTTCTTTTGTAAATAAATAAATTACATTTGCGACGATGAAATGCAAATGAATCCTGATTGAGTGAGAAGAAAAATAGGGAAATGCATGCTTCTACAGGCTATACTATTAAGTATTTAATCGCCGTGATTGAAGAAAATAAAATTAATGAATATTGCGGAGTTGCAAAAGTGCTACTTTACCTGTAGAGTTATATTGCATAAAAATTCATATTCTTTATATTAAAAGGTCATAAACTTTGCTAACTCCCATTCTAGTACTTTTCGCGATGCA
This sequence comes from Ormyrus rosae, assembly GCA_035047165.1. Taxonomy (NCBI): domain Eukaryota; kingdom Metazoa; phylum Arthropoda; class Insecta; order Hymenoptera; family Ormyridae; genus Ormyrus; species Ormyrus rosae. The sequence goes on from JAWWML010000001.1 coordinate 3,138,557, forward strand.
TTCATCAAGAACAAGTACTAATGGTGGGAAGCGAGCGAGAACATCTACGATAAATGTGTTAGGTATAAAAGAAAATATAAATTTTTCCTGCGACGTGTCTCTGTTGAGGGAAAAAGCTCGAATAGCTCGAATAGATAATCTCCATAAGCTCAGTGATGTTTGGCGTAAGAGTAAACTCGGAAAACGGAGAACGACCAATAAGTAATCGCGAGCGGCAGCGCAGAGCTACTCATCAAAAATACTCGTCATGCCGATCGTACATATCAACTACAAAGGACCAGCTCGAACGATCTCTCAGCGACAAAGTGTGCAAGAATTCAAAGTAATATGCGATACGAATTAGTACTAGGAATGTGTTGCAACATTCACATGGGATTAGACACAAAAAAGGTATTACGTAATAGAAAAGATCAACACTGGATTTAAATATTTTTGGCGAAAATTCAAACTTGAGACAAATTTCGTGGAAGGATCATAGAATATTAAGTAACAGTAGAACAATTTCGTTAGCAATTTTTTTTTTTTTTAGTAGTAAATTAAACCAATGAATCTGTCCAGTGTTGAATATGTACCAATAGTTGTAATTCAGAAAGGAAAGTCAGGGGATTTGATCTTAAAAAAAAGCGACAATAGAAATGTTAAAATGCCTACCTCGGAAATCGAGCACATCTTTATTCTCATCATCTTTCATTATCAATCATCTTCATCATCATCATTCTTAATGACTCTTGCATCTCTCATAAAACAAAGAGTTATCATTCACAATCATCACATACAACGCCAATGTTAACATTGAGCAGTATAACGCTTTGTCGGCAAAGCGAGGCACAATAAAAAAAAAAGCAGAATTAGTAAAAAAAGTAAGAAAAGAGTCAAAACTTCAAAAAAGAAAGAGAGCGGAAGAGAAGAGAGAAAGAGCGCGCTATCTTTTTGCGGAGATATTTTTTTACCGTCTAGAGTCAGCAGTTCTAATCTTTCTATCGGACTTTAGGAAAGCGTATAGATTTGAAGCCCTAAACGTAGACTTCTTCGTTTTTCAAGACAAAATTGGGACTCGAGGTTCAATGGTTCGGAATCAAAGCAAAGGACGAGGATGGACGTCTTTCGTTACTTTGAAATAAATAATATTTGAAGGAATGATAATGTTTCTTAAAGTAGTGAAAATTAAGAAAACTTCCTCAATTGCAATAAGTAAATTGTATTTTTTAGTTAATGATCGGCTCATTTGTAAGAAAAATTATAGTTTTGAGCAATAAAAATTAGTTCTAAGTATTAGATTTCTTAAGTGCATAGACAAGTTAGCCGTACAGTTAAAAATTTCATTTTATGATTCCATTCGTGTAGTCTTTTTTATACATTTTTTATATAGCACTTTTTATAAATAATTCAAAAAAATATTATTTAAAAATAATTTAATTATAAATATGTAAAAGAAAAAAATTGTTTAAAGTAACGAAATTTGTCAATATCTAGTAAAGAAAGACTGTTGTTCGGATTGCCTTTGTGTTTTCCTTAAGAAAATAAAATTAAAGTAAAGCATTGTCTCGTACACTTTTTCGATCGGACTCGATATTTTAAAGCAGTTGCGAAATGTGTAGCCATATGAGAAAGATAAAAGCACTCTGCTTCGTGCGATTGCGAAAAATGCGTCGTTACTTACACTTTTCGAGCGCTGTAAATAATTTCTATAAGGATAAACGAGTAAAAAATGCTAATTGTAAGATTATTGTATAAAGACTGATTAGACTAGCCTCGGTATTTACTCAGATTTTGTCGGTAAAATGGAAAAAAAAAACAGCACCGATGGCTTGCGCATTAAAAAACACAATTCATTCGAAACACTCGAATACAATAATGTCGAATATCTTTTGTATGTTTCTATATGAGTTATGATCTTTTTGTAATTAAAACTAAATTGTTAATAACTAAGTTACATATTCTGTGTATACATATTATTGTTTGCGTTAAGGCGACAATTAGAATGCAACCGCTAGTCGACTTTCTTCATAAACTTATTATGATTTTATATCATCAAAAACAATTTAAAAAAACAGCATACATTTAGTCCTAAATTTAGGTAAGATTAATTTTGCAATTCTAAATTGCTTTATTTACATTTTAGATCACGAATTTTAAGGAGAATTTTTTTATTAACGTGAGGCATAAAGAATAAGGTGAAAAAAAGTATAATGTAACCAGCGCAGTTATAACAAAAGCGGCACTATTATCGTCACAACGTATCAATATTATTTGAGCATTGTACTAAGCCATTGAAAACTAAATGTAAACTTTGTATATTCATTTACCAAGAAAATAAAATTAAATTATTCAACAATTTGGATTGATTTTTTCTTACTTCCTTAAATTTTATGAATCAATTTCATAACAAGATTTATTATATATACAAAACTTCAATGTAAATTATAAATATTGCATAATAAAAAAAAATAGTACTTTAAACAATATTATAAATACTTTTTTACAAATTGTAATTTTTTTATAAATGCTGTAAGTAATAAGTAGTGTACAGTGAAAATTTTAGTTCATTTCTTTTTCAATTTCTTGTATACATTGATTGCTCTTTCCATGGTGAACATTATGATTGTTGTTTTAGAAATGCAAAAGTCACTGTAACACTTGTTCCATTAGTGAACGAACAGTTTTCAGTTCTGCAATAATATGTTACATTATTAGTTAATTATTTCTTTATAAAATTATTTCAATCAAATAAAAGAAATTAATACAATACCTGTCAATAATTCATTTAGTTTGTCTTTTGATATATTAATAGTTGTTTCTTTTTCTTTATCTCCTGTAGTGTTTATTTTTAATGCAACTTTAGTAAATGGAGATGTTGTTTCACAAGGCACAACATTTATCGATGTTAATCTGTTCACTAGTTAAAAATAAAATAGATAATCTGAATTAAATGTAATAAACATGCTAAATGTTAAATACAAAAATCTTTAAAAATTTTATATAATTTAAATGTAGTTTTCCAAATTTTGCATTTTGATATTTTCTTGTATAGAAAAAAAAGCAAAAAGATATTTTCAAAAATATTATAAGAATAAGACTAAAAATTTTAGAAATTGTAATTTGATATCTCTCACTTACTTAATCTCACATTATAATACAAGCAAAAAAAATATAAATTCTTATCATATTCATGAATTGATGTTAAAAATATTCTTTACTCTTTTTCAAGTGCACAAAACTAATTTCAATAAATTTGATATTATTGTTACAGCAATTAACAAAACAATCTTCGTTACTAAAATCTAAGTTTTGCTTTAAATAAAAAAATTTGCAAAAATTATATTTTAATAAAATGATTATATCTTAGACTTACATCTTAAAGATTGGCCTGTTAATATAGTTGTTATTTGTGCACAATTATCTGTATGTAAACGAGAAATAACTGAACTGTGTTCTCGTGGTAATCCCAGTTGTTGCAATTCACTATTAAGATTTGCTGCAGAAACACTATTTCTTGCAGAAGATGTAAAAATCATTTCTAGAGCTGCTATAAGTGCTTTTAGCTCTTCAAATTCTGAAGAAAAAAATATTTAATTACTTATACAAAAGATTTTCATCTTTTATATTAATCAATTTTATGATCTTTACCTAATTTTAAATCCTGAGAAATCTTTCTTACTTTATCTTCCTATAAATATAAAAAAGTACAAATTATTTAAATAAAATTTATTAAAAATTTCAATATCTTACATCAAGCTCCTCATCAACAATTGATTTAATAATAATGAGTCCAAGAGTTTTCAGCTTTGACGAAGACTACAACAAAATTTTCATTCTTGATTTTTAAGATTTCCAAAATAAGATTAAGAATTAATTACAATAAGATTAATTGCAAACCATTTGAGAGAGATTATAAATTTCAGCAAGTAACCAATCAGGGCAATCAACATCTCCAAGGAATCGGAACCTCTAAAATACATGATTTATTATGCATAAATAATTTTAAGTTTAAATAACTGTTAAATTCTAATTTTTATTGAAACATACCATTTTTAAATACAATTAAAACTATTTATTCAAATAACTTTTTAATAGATTATAATTTAGATATACTAAAATTATATTTTTACATTCATTATGAATTTAATAATATTTACAGTACTCAAAATAGAGTAAAAAAGTTATTTACAAGATAAAGTAAACAACAACTTTTCTAAGAAGAGGTTACGTTACATATCCAATTGACAGCTGATATTACTATCTTATTAGTTCGGAAATTTGGTCGCGAGAGGCAGCAGCTTATGGTGCGCGTGCGTTTAAGCTGCCAACTTTTTCACAGTTTCACCCTTTTTATTATTTTTGGTCAGTTTGACAAATTTGAATAAATAATTCGATAAAAAATTAAATATTGCTTTAATTTTTTAACTGTAGTATTTTTTAATATTTACATGAAAAAAGTTAATAAATAGGGTAAGATCATTTATCAATAAAGTAAACAACATTTTTTTAATATATATTTATTTATTTAAAAATAATTTGATAATATAAAAGTACAAAGTTCAAGTATACATATAACTTATAAGTAGAAAGATTGCCAAGTCTCAATAATTACAACTGTCATATAATATAATTTTATTTTAGAATTATTAAAAAAAAAACTTAAAAATATTTTATTGCATCATCATTCATATTATATTAATCATTTCTATTTTTTGTTCTTAAGGCACATTTATGTTAATAAAGTCATAAAGTCTGGACTTTGAATTGGTCCAAAACCAATAATAACGCAAGATATGTCAAATTAAATTCGTCATTTTCAAAGATTAATTTTAAAATTTTATATAAATCAATATTTTTAAAGTATATACTTTTTTTAAGAAAAACATGTTCAGAAAAACCATTATTTTGTCTTTTATAAAAGTCTAGTTAAAGTTTTTACAAAAAAGTAGTTTCCTTTTATATTCTTTAATAAAAGTACATGAATGTAAAAACAGCTTTATTATTTTAAAGTTCAATGCAGATATTTATTCATAAGAATTTTATGTACATTGTTAATATATTTACAAAATGTTTATGAAACTGTTGCCTTAAAAATCTATTTTGTCAATTTGTAAAGTATTTTCTAAAGTCATGCATAAAATTAAGGTATTAAAAATATTATATACAAATTTTAACTGTACAAGCAATACATTTTCTTTACAATATCTCATTCTATTTGCGCTCACTAGTCAAACGAGCTTTACGAAAAATGTTACTAAATCTACGACTACTGCGTCGAGGAGTCTCCGAAGCATTCCGAGCTCGGTCTTTTCGTTTTACTTTCTTGCCAGTTAATAAACTTTGACTCAAACTATCATTAAATAATTCTTCTGAAGGATTCCCAGACTTTATATCATCTTCGGTGACAGGTAATGAAAAAGACTCTAACTCGGTTGGATATGACGATTTCAAGTGAGGTCTACATTTTGAATTTCTTATTTGCAGTATTGATAATCTATCTACATTAGTGGTCGTCGGAATTTTTTGAGCTTTTTGTAAATCTGATAAATACGTCGTATCAAAAACTTCTCCCTCTTCATCTTCAGTTCCGAATGCATTTCCCATCATTTTAAAGCTTTCCAAACAATGAAAGTTACTAATACCCGTATTATCTATTGATTGGGAAGTTACAGATAAATCAGGTTTTATAATCGAAATATCATTGCTTTCTACTTTGATTGGAACAGATTTTACATTTTGAATTTCCGTGTTTTCAACGTGTCCCTTAAATTCGTCCAATTTACGAGTAAGTTCTTCTTTCTTTTGTCTTTCAATTATTAACTTTTCTCCAACATTCCATAATTGAGTTGTTAATTCACTTATGTGCTTTTTATATTTTTTTAATTCTTCAGTGTGTTTGTAACACTGATATTCAATTTTTTGCTGTAAAGCTTCAAGCTTTTTCATTGCCATAAGCTCTTGTTCTTTTTTCATTGTAGCAATTTCACCGTTATAAGCGCTTTTCATTTTCTCTTTCATTTTATTAAGTTTAAGCTCATATTTTTCATGAACTTCCTTTAAATACTGATTAAATTGTGCCACTTGACTTGCTTTAATATCATTTGTTAATTTGTTAAAATAATTTTCTTTGTCTTCTTGAAAATCGATAATATTATTGCGAGATTCTTCGTTCACTTTTTTAGAAGATTCAGCTAAAACAACAGCTATTTTTTCTTTGTTTTGTTGAGGAGGATTCGTTTGTAAAACATTTGATGTATTTTTTTCTTCATATTTTTGTATCAAATGATGAAATTGATTAATTTTTTTGTATAAATTAATAATCTGTTTGGATACATCATTTTGGTACTGCAAATTGAAATTACTATTATCTTTTGAATTAAATTTCGAAAATAAGTTGGAAAAAATGGGTTTTGAACTGTGAATCGGCTCATCTTCGAGATAAGACAAATCATTAAAATTACAAAATTCATTGAGCATTGTAACAAATTGTACCGCAGTGATAAAATTGAAGGATAATATTTCGAAATTTTTGGAATACATATTTGTTATTAATTTTTTAATTAAATTTTGTTTTTTAAGCAATGTTTTGAATCGAGATCTTTTATCTTGTTCATTCAAATTAACAGTACTTCGTACATTATTAAATTGCATTGTATGTAAATTCCAATTTTTCTCCAATAATAAAATAACTTTATAAATATTTAAATCATTGCGTATAAATTCCTGAAGAGAATTCCAAAACGATTGTATTAATCTCAAATCAGATTCATTTAATGATGGAATATCGGTATTTTTCTGTATTATTCTTTTGTCTCTTTCTAAATCGTATTTAACATTAGGTGCTTTGTAAGAAATCATTTTTTCGATGCTTTTCAAGAATAAATGTAAGTAATTATTGAACTTAGTATCTCCATACTGTATTGCAGGGAACAAATTTTTCGATTTTATAGGTACAATTTCTCTATCAGAATAAGTTTTAATGTTACCATCTTCTCGATTAAAAATTTCAAACAATAAGTTACTAAAATTGGTAGTCTCCGATTCTTTTTTAATTATTTCGACAAAATTTAAAAATGGTGAGAAAAATTCTGGAATCCAATTTTCGTGCAAAACTATTTTACATTCTTCGTTATTTTCTCTAAGTGGTATATAATTAATAAAATCTTTATGATTTAAACATAATTGTACATTTTTTGAAGTATCTAAGTTGGAAGAAACATTTAACGATTTTGAATTCTTCAGCGGTAAATCGTTAAACGTCATTAAATCTGTAGTATTTTCTTTTTGTGACTGAAACGATATACGTTTACTCAATTTTTTGTCATTTAAATAATTATCAGATTTATTTATTAAATTTAAAAAAAGGGATCCCAGATTTGTTTTCAAGTTGTCTTTAAAAATATCTTCAAATGGTACCATAAAAGTGTCTGATGATTTTAATTGATTTTCAATTGATTTTTGTGTCTCAATACAATTTTCGTTAATCGCTAATGTATTTATTTCGTTCAATTTTTTTATTTTCGTCTGCAACTTTACGAATTCTTCTAAGATAACTGTTAGAAAAACGTCGATTTCTTTATATTTAGTTTCCATTAAAGTCATTTCTTTTCTTGCATCTTGTAATTGAATTTCCACTACAGAACTCAATGCTTCACTAGTATTTAAAGATATTTCAGAATTTATTTTATCATCTAAATCAAAACTTTGATTAATTGCACTTATTTTAGACTTTTCCTTTAAATAATAATTTAGTTCTTCATATTTATATTTCAGATTTTTTAACTCTTCATCTTTATTATCCATTTGAAGTAGTACTGAGTCCAGCATGTTTGCCGTTTTAACGTGTTTTTCTTGTATTTCTTGTAATGTTTCTTCATACCAAGATATTTTATTTGTTAAAGTGATCTTTTCTTCTTGAAGTAACAAATTACTATTCTGTAAATCTTTTGCATAATCTTCTAAACTTTTTAATTCTTTTTCATAAGATGATTCGATAAGTAGTTTTTCTTTCACTTCATCAGAGGAACTATAATCGCTTGTATTTAAGGTATTATCACGTAAAGATTTTAATTCTGACAAAGACGATTGCAATTTTTTCTGCAAATCTTCTATGTGTTTTTCTTGAATTTTTATATCTTGAACAAGTTCCGATTTTTCATAACGCAATGTTTCGATAGAAGCCTTTAAACGTTTTAATTCTTTAGATTGTTCATATAGAATACTGTCTTGGTTATTTACAGATTTAGTTAAGGGAGAATTCAGAAAGTTCTTTAAAACATTCTGTGGTTGAGCAGAAGCATTTTTAGTGTTAGTGTTACTTAAATCGAAAAAAATTTCACGAATATCTTCTTTGACTAAGTTTTTTCCCAAAAAATATATAGTCTCCAAAATAAATTTTACTTTTACTTGTAAGTCAGGTTGAAGATGAGTGCACAATGATTTCTGAAAAATTGGCTCTAAAGACAGTCTCGAAAAAATTAACGGGGCCACGTACAGAACTGCACATTCATTATCTTTATCAGAAAGAACAAATTTTGGATATTCATCTTTCAGAAATTGAAGAACTAAATCTTTTGCTTCACAACTCTCGGTTTCGTAATTCCTAAATCCTACTTTACTAATTAATTCGCAATAAATTTTTCCATCTTGCAAATCTTCCAAGTTTTTTACGCCATTACTTTCATTGTTATATAAACAATTTGCCCATTTTAAAATAAGATCTGCCCATAAATCCATTGCTAACAGAAAAGTAAGATTCAATCTCTTTAAAAAGTTTCGACGAATAAAGTAATTAATTTAATTTACTGGGTTAAAATTAGTACTATCTCGGTTTGTATAAGTTAATGAACAAAAAATTCTAATAACTTACACGATTACAAATTTTTTGCATTCAAATTTTCGGATTTCGAAAATACGGTAGATTCATAAATTATCTAATAAGTAACGATTTTCAAACTCTAAATCTCAAAAAACTGGAGTTGACGGTAAAGATGTTGAAGTCTTCCTACTGACAGATGTACTTTTAGCAGCAACTCTAAAAGCGTTGTGCTATACTGAAAAAAAAATCTAATTAATAACTGTATGTTATATAAAAAATAATTACATAATTTTATAATTAATTTTTTTTTTTAAATTAATTCGAAAAATCTAAAACATCGCCTAATAAAATTTTTGACTACTTTTATAAGTTTCACGATTTATTTCAATTTTATTTCATTTTTCCAAATAATTTAAATGTTCATTATTCCAATATTATTTACTTAACATCATGAATATTATAATTCTATTAATTTATTCAAATTTTTAAATTTTCTTCAAGTTACTCAAGATAATTATTATTATCTCTGAAAATTAGTCTTATTATTAGTATAATGAACAAAATATTTTTAATATTTCATAAATTTTATCTAAATTATAGGCAGTGAAAGACAATTTTTGACGAATTTCATTTGGTATTAAAAAATCCGCGCTTAGTCGGAAAAATCTCAAAATTGGAAAAAATGCAATGTGTTCACATTGAAAAAATTCAGTCACTCGGAAACGGCCGCTTCAAATATTTATTAATTAAAAGAATTTGTAAAATTTTTGAAAAAATATTACTAAATAAAATTTTTTTAATTTTTATTAAAATATGAATCTAAGAAATAAACAAGTTGAAAGTTTTAATTTAATCTATCATTTTTAAAATAATACTGACCTACCAGTTCTTGAAAAAGATTATTTATTAAGAAAAAAATGTTAAGTACAAGTAAAAATAAACAATTTATTTTAAATAATATAAAAAATCTTATTTAATTTTGTATTATTAATCTTTTGAATTATAAGTAATTATAAATATAATGTAATTAGTGTAATAAATAAACAGTTTTCAAGCCAGTATACTTGCTAATAAAAAATAAAAATTTTATTTAAATAAATTTAATTAATAAATTCCAATATCTTTTGCAATTACTCATTGTTTTAATAAATTTATTACGTATATACAATTCAATGATTTGCGAAATTATATAAAAGATCTTAAAATTAAAACTGAAATTCATAACCTACAATACTTTTTAAAGTCCATTTCTGCAAATTGATGGATTTAAGAACTTTCCCACCGGAAAAAGCATAGGGAAGAATCTTTAAATACCTAATAACTATAGAACGTTGCAATTTAATTTTTTGTTGTTCTATGACTGTAAAGTAAATTTTGCACATTTAGCGTCAAACGTCATAAACGCTAAAAATTCAAAAATGACCGTTGCAGAATTCAAACTTTAGAACGAAATATGTAATAGAAATAACATAATATATTTTTTCAATATTGCAAAACATTATTCAAATAAAAAATTTCTTAATCAAAAATGTTACTGTTTGTAAAATAATTTAAGTTTGTACTAAAAAAAAATCGTAGAATATTTAAAAGGTTAGATAGCTTTGCAAACCTACTTGTTAATCTTTTTTGTAAGTAAAATCAGACTTCAACATGCCATCAGAGTTTAAGTAACTCATTTGTACAAGAACCAAATTCATTTTATAAACTGAATTAGGTTTCAAGTAAGTCACAAATATAAACACAACATCACAAACGTAACTCGGTAAGGCTTGGACTGAGTGCAACTGTACGAAGTAGTTTCGCGTCCTTGTATAATGCGTGTGAAAGACCATTCATAGGTTATGGCTTGTTTACACTAAACGATTACAGCGCTCACGCATTAGTGCCTTATGCATTCTATAAATTTAAATCAATTCTCTTATATTATTTATATTATTTTTACATTTAAGTTATTAATGATAAAAATTTTCGTTACAAACCAATAAAACATAAAAGTTTATAGAATTAAAAATTTCAAGGGGTATCATCCTTGATTTAAGGTTTTGTATAATAATTTAAATTGCGGACCCAAGAAGAACCAACAATTATAAAAAGATGTTTAAAGGCAAAATTTGAATCCAATTATAATTTACATGTCAAATGTTTTAAACCTCGCAATTTTTATCGTTATTACACTGTTCGAAAACTTCCATATATATAGATATACAATGCGTACATTTGGAAGCAGAAAATGTACATACAGTATATCTATATATATATGGAACTTTTCTACCAGTGTACAATTCAAAAGACCTAGTCCAATCTGGCTTGAGCTATGGTAGCAGTGGTGCTGGTGCGTGGCGTCTGGCGTGCTTCGAGATTTCGAAAAGACAGTCAACATCGGACTCTGATGATCGTAGGTTATTCGACGCCAAGTAGGAAGCTCACTGAAAATCACCCGGATATACTAGACTCCCAAAACCGACATTTCGAAGACTATCTCAGTCAGATTATCTTAGATTTAGAATACTAAATTCTTTAGATCAACCGAGGATTCAGAGTACATGGCCGCATCGCGGTAATAACTCTATCAAGGAAAAAAAAAAGAAGCAATCTAAAACATTGTTATTGTAATTCAAATTTAGTTTTAAGTTAATAAAATGACTACAGCTGCTAGGCCAACTTTTGATCCTGCCCGTGGTGGTCAGGGTAAGGGAGAAAAGGACTTAAGTGCAATATCAAAACAATATAGCAGCAGAGATTTGCCATCACACACAAAATTAAAATACAGGTAAGCTGATCTTGAAATTATGAAACTTTTGCGTTTATTATTATTTTTTTTTTTTTTTTTTTTAAATTTTCCATCAAAATTTTCTATGTGATTCTATTTGTAGGGAACATGGTCAAGGAACTGTTGAAGAATTGCGCAACCGTGATTTTCGTAAAGAGCTCGAAGAGCGTGAACGACAAGAGAAACCATCCCGAAGACTGGCAATAGAACCTTCAGCAGCTCCCAATGCAAAAAGAACTAAAACAGATCAAGTACCAGCAGCTAGTCTTGATGCTGATGATCCATTAGATGAAAATGATTCTGAATCTGAATCTGATGATGATGATACAGAGGCTTTGATGCTTGAGTTACAGCGCATCAGGAAAGAACGTGCCGCAGAACAAGCCAAAAAAGTAAATTTAAAAAAATTGTGGTCACTAATTTGCATGCATCTTAGTTTACATTTAACTACATCAACTTTCTTGCATTTTAACTCTAATATAATTTTTTTTTACACTTTTAGGAACAAGAGAAAAAACACGAAGAAGAAAGAATAAGAATGGAAAATATTTTATCAGGAAACCCACTTCTTAATTATGCTGCTCAAAGCAATAGATCTGATATGAAAGTTCGAAGAAGATGGGATGATGATGTGGTGTTTAAGAATTGTGCTCGATCAGAGCCAAAAAAGAAACATGATGTATTTGTTAATGACTCTTTAAGAAGTGAATTTCATAGAAAATTTATGGAAAAGTATGTTAAATAAGTTTTTGATAATTATGTATAATATGTTGCATGTAAATAAAAAGAAAACATAATTTTAAGTCTAAAAATAACTCAAGACTAAAAGTCTTATAATTTGTAAAAAATTATGAAAATGAGTTTGCCTATTACTCATAAATATCTTATTGTATGTTGTGAAAGTATTGATCACATGTATATATTAAGATGTTAAAAACAATAATTAATTATATTAAATTTATTCTAATCTACGTATGTATATTATTAAATAAATAGATTTTATAAAGAAGTGAAAAAATCTCAGTTTCTTTATTAACAAGTAAATATTGCTACTGATTTTGTTATTTTTTTATCCTTTATGATAAATTTTCACAGAAATATGCAAACTAACATAATTGTAAAAATAACTTTACAATTATTAATCTTGAACTAACATAAAAATTAAATTATATTAATTTAATAAATTACGTATTTGTAAATTCCTGAGAATTTTTTTCGCTAGGATGCTTTTTAAAAAGGTACGATCAGCGATATATAACAAAGTGATATACCCATAGAAATTCCTAAAAATAAAACAAAAACTGATTTACTTTTATAAAGAAAAATTTTTGAAATGCGACAATAATTAAATTATACAAAATCTAGAGAAAGGTATAAAAGAGGTGCAACAAAGATATGAAAATTATGTTTGCGACAGTTGTAATTTAGAAAGGATAACGTAAACTTTACATTTCCATTAAAGTTTACAGCATGATCCCAGAGATTTGAAAGCTTCCATAGAGAGGAAAAGAAGTTTGTCAAAATGCTCATGAAATTATCTGTTCCGAAATCATAAAAACAGAATGGGATTATTTATGATAAAATAAGCAGAATAAATTTTCGGAAACTGAATTGAATTTATTTTCAAAAATTATAAAACTATATATACAAATTAATATTAATATCGTTTTATGTATTAAAAATTATAAACTATATATACATTATATAGTTTTATAATATTAATATTAATATTAATATTGTTTTTATACATTAAAAATTATAAAACTATATACATGTACAGATTAATATTAATATTGTTTTATACACTCCATGTACAATATTAATTTTTTAATTTTATTCTAATATTACATAACAATTTCAAGATCCTTATGCTTATAAAAAAATTACAAACTATGTTTTCGTTTTTTGCCTTTTTTCTTATTTGCCAAACCTTTTTCTTGGAAACTTTGATTTCCTTCATTAACAACCCGTTTTTCTGCGCTTTTTATAGAAAGTAAATTTTTATTGCCTTTGCTTGATTTTAAAGCATTTGACCATTCTATTTCATTTCCTTTGATTACGTACTGGTCAAGAGAAGCTTCTTTCAATTTTTGAAGTTCCTTTTGTTGCTTTCTCTTTAACTCTTTATCTGCATCTTCAAGTTCTTTTTGCATTTTTTCACCATTTTCTAAATTTAATTTAATGTTATCCGATGAGTCCTTAATTTCTTTAAAAATGCTGCCAACTTCATCTGTTATTAATTGATTTAAAAATTTCGTGGATTTACGCACAATACGATTGAATAATCCAAGAACTTGAGAATTTAACAGAACATCAGCTTTATTTGATGAAGCTCTATTCAAATCTTCTACTACTTGATCAACAGTTTTATATTGAAGACCGAAACTCAATAGTATAGCACTTTGAACTGGTGAAAAATGAACAGTTCCCATTAAATTTTGAAAGAATAGCCGAGCTAAAGGTGGTACTAAATCCGTTATCGAATGGTAATCACTCATATTGTTGCCATACTTTTCTAATCTTTGTATTTGATAGTATGTAAAATATGTTTCAAGCTTTTGTTTTGGTAGAGTTTCTTTTGGTAATTTTATGGCATTGTTTGTTAAAACAGATAGTGCCAATGAAGAAGAACAATCTCTGAAAATAAATATGTAAATTATTTACAATATAAAAATATTATTCTATGAATTATTTCATGATTAGTCAATAAAAATTATTTCTAATAAAAGAAAAAAAACTTTTCTCAATTCAGGCATAAAATAGCCCTTATTTCATTTTAGAAAATAGCATAGAAAATCGAGCATTTCAAGCGTTTCAGAACATCTTTAGTTCAAGCGAGATAAAATGATTTTTTTCCCCGTTTCGAGCTATTTTTTTTATGATTTCTGTACACAACTTGAAATGCACGATCATTTATCCAACTTTCTAACACCAAAAGAGGGCTTTTCATGACTTCGCTGAAAAAAACACGGTGTGTAACACGGGAAACAAAGCTATTTCAGCACTCGTCTCTGTCTCGTGCAAAGTACTTCACCCTTGCTAGAAATAGCTTACTTTCTCCCCTTGTGGCACAATGTCTTATTATGTATTATATGTTTTGTTTAAATTACCTGAAAGCTGCTGATGCTAATAAAGTAATGAAACGTTCTCGGAAGTCTTTCCAATATGCTTTTAACCAATCTTCAGATGATTCATGTAAATTAGATATCATAATACAAGAATGCTCTCCTGTAATTTCATTACTAGCTTGCGACAAGTAAACGGGAACGAATTTTGCTCGTTTCCAAAATTTCAAAAGTGATTCAGTAACGCCAAAGGAGACACCAAGATAATCTAAGTGTTCAGGTCGGCGTTCTGATAATTTTAATAACAGCGGTGGTAAAGTGTTTTTAGGTTCAATTACTTCTTCTAATAAATCAACTTCAGAATCTTCCACCTGAGAAGCTTGAGTCAGAGACGCTTCTTCCATTTTATCTTCTTCAGTGTCTAGACTTGGGATGCATAATTGATAATATTGCCTTAATAATTCTAATGCTCGACTACCGTATCCCTTTCCTTGGTAATCTGGATGCGTTGCTATACGAACGACCCGAGCTCCGCATAAGGATGGAAAATCTTCATCCTGAAATTGTTCTGCAACTTTCCATGGAATGAGGTCTCCAGCTGCTCTACGTCCTCTGCCTAAGCCCCCCGAGATCGTAGATTTCTTTATTTGACCTTCTAGGCAAATCTAAAATAACGCATTCGTAAATGAAAATAGTTTCAATAATTTTACTATAACAAAAAGTTTTTTTGAATATGTTAAGAAAATTAGATTATAAAGAATAGTACCTGTAAAACTACTAAAATTTCTGGTAAGTTTCTTTGATCTGGATTTACAGGTCCTAGCAAACAAAATAAATGATGAGCTGGTGCATCAGACATCATTTGCAAGTCATTTGGACTATTCTTGTAATGAGAAGAGACACAAAGTGCCATTAATTGTTGCAAGAACATTTCTGAAGCTTTATGGTATGAAAATAATGTATCTCTATTTATGTAATAAAGTTGACAATCTTTTGGTAGAGGGCAACCTGATGGAATAGAAAGACCAGCTGATGTTGCATCTAAACACAATAAATCACAAAGCCATTTTTCAACACTATCTCCTGCTTTATATCTTATAGGTTCTTCTAATGTGAGTTCTTGTAATTCTCTTCCAATTATGGCTTTTGCTGATAAATCTTTTTCCTGCTTGCTAGCAGAATTTAATGGAACTGTTTGATCTCTCAGCTGCTTTAAAAGCTTTAAAGTCAAAGAACGTCCTGTACCTTCATAACCATTAATTGTTGATGCCATAAAAATCAAATAAGGTCCAAGCATAGCTTTTACTTGTGGTAAAGGAATAGCTGCTGCTTCATCAATAACTAATAGTTCAGCGAGTCCTAACTTTCCTTTTGCATCAGCAGGACGAATATATTGAATTGTTTGTCTATGATCTCTAAAAACTTTGACCTGAGTAGTTGCTTGATTAAATTCTGGATTAGTTGATTGGAAGAATGCATAATCAATATGTTCTGAATACTTCAAGGCTTCGAATCCTTTTGAAATAAATTCAAATACAGTCTTTAAATTTTCAGGACTGGGACTTGTAATGTAAATATTAGAATAACCAAATGCAATTGCCCCAGCAATAGCTAATCCAAGAGCTGCTGATTTACCACGTCCTCTTGCAGCAGTTAATGATACTGTAGATCTTAAAGTCTTTTCAGAAATAGCCTCAATAAATTTTAATAATGCTTTTGCTTGATCAACAGTTTTGCAACAATTAACAATAGCTCCAACTGGTTGAGTATCTTGTAAGCTTTTTTTTAATACTTCTAATTCTGTATTTTCTTTTGCATTTGTATTTTGATGAGTTTTAATACTTAAATTTTGTGATGAAATAGGAAGTACTCTTAATTGATCATCAACGACCAAGCAACGATCACAGGAAGCTAATGATAATAAAAATCTTTCATTGAATCTGCAGACAACATCTTGATGGGCTTCAGTACGAAAACGTTGATGCACATCCATATTCATTGTATACAGTTGCTTTAAAGAATTCATACTCTGCAACAGAAACACTATTAATCCACCACCTTGCACAGTTTCTAAGGTACGAGCTAATAAGTTTGGTGTAAGTGCTTCAAAGTCTTGCAGTATACACATGTCATAAGTATTTCCTAAAATTTTGTGAGTTTCATTGTAATAGCAGTACCGAATTTTTGTTGATAATATAAATAAGTCAAATGGATCATCTTCATCAAAATTTATTTTTCCAGATTTTGCTTTTTTTGTTAAAGCTTTCATACGCTTTTTTCGATGGCTGCTAAATCCTAAATCTTTCTTATAACACCAAAGAACAGATGGTTGTGCTTTTACTGTAGACTTTAACAAAATATGATGTAGTAGTACCACTTGATCTTTTGCTTTTTCACCGATAACAATAAACATTGTTCTATGTCCAAAGGCAACTCCATTTTCAATTAAAAGTCTAATGCGATTGTCAATTTTCATTCTAACCATCTTGTAGTCAAAATTTTTAATACAAAAATCACTATAATTCAAACAAAAATCAAATTAATATTTTATTTTGTACTATTACTAATAAAACTTGATAATAATTATAATACAAAGAAAATATAGGTGTCAGTTTACTTACAAAAATTCTCAATAAATGGTTATGTTTAATAACATAATCTGCTATAAAGGTTTGATAGAGTAAAGTAAGAAATCTCTTACTTTAAAAACTTTTAAAATCAGTTATCGAAACAAGTAAATAAAATTTTTTTTTTTTTTAGAAAAGTATTACATACTTTCACAATATTTCTGAACTGATTCGATCGACCACGTGGGATCAGTGCGGCAGTCGAGAATGAACAAGCTGACACCCGCGCGCCGCGGGAAACAAGTGAGGCAACTGAGCAACTCAAAATACACTGTGAACAGCCATTGCCAACTGCCAAATGCCAATATATTCTTTGAATACCCTGCAGCTAAATTCAGGGTGAACCAGTCCGAGATAATGTAGGAAATATATCTATATATATATTAAAACGATATATTATGTATATACTTCATGTTCATGTGTACCTTGAATTTGGCCACACGATGTTCTAATAGTATTTTGCACGGTGTATTTTGTCCAATAACTGTGGTCTGATGGTCTGGGGTGTCCGTAAAAAATGTAACGCTACGTATGACGTATGAGAAAAATAAAACAGAAAGATACAGTTTTTCATTACTGTACTTAACTTTTAAACTTTATCTTTTTTAATACAAGATTTTTAAAATTTTTTTTAAAAAGATTTTTGATAAATACCTTTTTATGTATTGTTTATACACCGTATGTTATATTATAACCTTTATTGTAAGTAATGTTTATTTAATTAGATTATATTTTTTATTAAGAAGTAAACATGAATTTAAAAATAAAATAACGTATTTATTTCTTTTCAGTTAGTGTAAGGCAATGAAGTGCAGACAATGAAGTGCTTTTAAACAAGCGGAATGTATGTTCAAAATATTTTGAAAGAGCAAAACATATTATTGTTTTTTTACAAATGTACTGGAAATATCATAAATTTTATCAAACAAGTAATTACTTGAAAGTAAATTATTAAAGTATGCCCATTTGGACAAGTTTTTGTAGATTTTATCGCCGTCGATTAATTTTTGGACTGATAATTGCTCTTTTACTTATATATTGCGTACTTAACTTATTTCACTACGAGGTTTGCATCTCTTCAGAAAATTAAAATTTAATTATTTTAGTTTATAAAGAAAAATTATTAATTTTTTTTAGAAGAAAGGACTGACATTTGGAAATGACTTCGATGATATGGATAATATGATCATTGGAGAAAATAGTGATGATATTTTCAATGATGAAGAAGGTAATGAAGAGTTTATTAAATCTTCTGGCAAACCACTATTATGGCAAATGGAAGTGATGAATGATGTTGGTAATGCAAATTCAATTGAATTTACAAATGTAGACTCTTACAATAGCAATGACACATTTTCAAAACCCTGTCGTAACTCTGTACAAGTATGAAACACAATTATTTTGAAAATTGTTTTTTATTGTTCAGAAATTTTATGTTGACAATTTAAAAACTTTATTATTTTATTTTAGGGTAAATTTTTAATTGTTGACGACAAAGGCTATGTATGTGTTAGAGATGAAGTACTTCCAAATGGTTGCTGTAATTTAGAAATATTAGGGCAACCAGCATCAGCATCCAATTCAGTGCCTTTGATAAAAAAAAATAGATATAGTTGTGAAACGTGTAATCCACAAGGGTGCTGTGCCATTTATGAATATTGCGTTTCCTGTTGTCTTGATCCTAATAAGGTATGTTTGAAATTTATTTGTAATTAAACATTTATTTGATTATAAACTTTTTAACATGTACAAAAAATTAAGATATACATATATAACAATTGCAGATAAAAAAGAAAAGGAACCCAAACATTGATAATATTCATAAAGAAAATTTAAAATTAAGGCGAGGTGAAGATATCTTGAAACTACGTTTGAGGAGTCTTGATCGATTTCAACTGTGTTTAGCTGCTTGTCGAACTTCCAGTGCAAGTGTTCAACATGAAAATACATACAAAAATCCATACTCTAAACACTGTTACATTCTTCAATTACCCAGTAATCATTTAACACAAAGACATAAAAGAAATTCAGTATCATTTAATAATAATGAAAACGATCTTAGGATCGCTTTTACATCTTCTTCTGCAGTAGAGTTACTTTACCTTCCACTCCTACTCCACAATGACCCCAATATGAATGATTTCATTACATGTGTGTACCCCCATAATATTGTTCTAAACTAGTTAAAGATACATTTAAAATATACAAAATTTCACAAAGTAGATCGAATGCCTCGCACAAGTTCTGCTCTGAATCTCCAAACGTCAGTAAAAGTTAAATTCATGTCGGGATAACGTTTTTTTGCTATTCCCATGACTTCATCCTTTATACTTTGTTGCAAAGTACCTTCTACCTGTAAATGTATTAATTTAAATATTTATTTTAATATTAATTTAGCTTAAAAATATTTTTTATGAAAGAATTTAAAAAAAAAAAAAAAAAAAAAAAAAATTTGTTCATTCGGCGCAAATTGAGGAATACCAATTTTTTAAAACGTTTAATATTTTAATTTTATTTATATTTCTACACTTCATTACTTATTAGCAGTAACTATTTGCGTTTGGACTTACATCTATATATTCGCACTCTGCAGCTGCGTAGTGACAAGAAATGGCTTTTCTAGTACGAGTAGAAACATTTTTCCATGAGCCGTGAATTAACAAAGGATGGAAGAAGACCGTATCGCCAGGTTCCATTTCCACGTCTACCCATTTTACTGATTCCGGTAAATCCTGAAAATCGTAAGGATTATAGTTATTTGCTGCTCATAAAACTTTTACATAAAAAAATAGCTAGAAATGAAAAATTTAAAGGACGCGTGAAAGAAAAAATTTCATAGCGTAGACAATAATTTGAAATAATTTAAATCTATTTACATGTGATGATAATAGTATATTACTTACGCCCATTGAAAATATCACCTGAATTTCACTGAATTTCAATGGATTTCCATCAGAATCTAGCGGAATTCCATTGGAATCCACAAGACATTTTCAATAAGGACCTAGGGAAGATAAAGAATTGGCAAGCTCATAGCTCGTGTAAATTGATTCGTGTCAAACTATGGGTTTGCCATTTTACCTCCCGAGGAGCATATACTATTTTTTTGCCTAGCGAGGTCAAAAATCCAACTTTCTCGATCTAGCGCGGGGCGGGAAAGTGGTAATTTCGGCCCGCTAGGCAAAAAATAAAAAGATGTAAGATAAAGCTTTTAGTCTAAATTAAAAGTAACAATTTATCTTTGTGATTTTTTTGGTTTCTAAACAGCTGAGTTATTCAATATATATTTTCTTATCTCTTACTGATTTGTTCTCGGAAACTGTCAAAATTTATTTATAAAAAAGTATTCAGTAGTACGAAAAATAATAATATACAGTACGCCGTTCCTAAAAAATGGTACCGTTTCCTAAAAATAAGTTACTAGCTGTTGCACGTTTTTCTTTAAGGTAAGGAAAATACACTAATAGCTGGATACCTTAGGAATTATCCTAGTATATGACCGTCCCAATAGTTGGGCACGTTAATTCACTGTGAAGTTACTAGGACGGCGACAATTCTAAAGGTATTCAGTTGCAGAAGCATTTGCCTCATCGTAAAAACATTTTCAAAAACGCTGCCAACCATTTTGGCACAATGCTTTCTCATAGAGAACATAAAAACAATGAAACAATTAATTTCCAAAGCTTTTTCTATGAGAAAACATAAGTGAAAAAATTGAAAAAAAAGGATTTTGCGGTTACTCTTAAAGAGTCGAGAGGAATAAATTGTTATTCTTATTTTCATAATTAACACTTGCCGGCGTAAGCACCAATGTGCGCGATTTACATTACCTGAATACCGTGGTACATTTTGTTAACTGTTTCTTTAGGGTAGCCATGAGCCATAAGTTCGTAAGAGCGATGTGATCCTGGGTATACGTGTAGGCATCCATTCTCTTTGTCGCACTTTTCTATCGCTGTCCACGCAGCTACTATTTTATCAGCCGGACGAAATGGAAAGTAGTACAAGTCTTGATGTGGAGGATGCCTGTCGAATTATTAGGTGAATTTTTTAATGTTATTCGTATTTTATAGGAGTGGTTTTAAATGGGTTTTTTCTACAATTCTATGTATTTTAATTGTTAAACGTTACTTTTATTTATTTAAAAACTTGGAAGTATTTCTCGTATTAATTATCGCTCTTTAAACACTCTTAAAAATTTGTATTTTGCAAGAATGCACGAAATCCGCTATCCAGAATTGCTCCGTTTCCTAACTACAACAACTCATTGCCGTTTCTTTTGTATTCCAAAAAAACTGCGAATGAAAGTACAGAAAGAAATACTTGGGGCTAAAAGATATATATACACCGCTCGTAGATTTCTATCCTTTCTCTCCTTTCTCCGATTCTTTGTTTTCGAGATTCCATTGCAGCGGCTTAGACGTCCGCGCGCAAGATTTATGGTTTTTTTCATCGATAATTTTCCCTCGATTCTCCGGATATTTTTTACGTTACCAAAAATTTTGTGCGAGAATAATGAAAATGTATAATATAGAAATAGAGGAAGACATCTAGAAGTGGAGCGAGAACCTTGAACGCAGGGATGCAAATGTGAAAGGTGAGCATTTTGATCGAACGCCTGGGGAATATTATATGTAATAGAGTAGAAGCTTTTAAAATTTTATCTGAAGTTTGCATATTAAACGGGTGACAATAGCATAATTCTTGTGCAGCAACGGTAAACAAATTTTTCTGTAACAATTGTATTCCGAGTTTATTAAGTCCAGACTCGAGACAATCTAAATGGAAAAGCAGAAAAAGTAAGAAAAATGAGAAATGCATCAGTAAGAAGGGGAAAGAACTATGGCAGCGATATATTTTTTCTGGGATAAAGGCATTGTATTTTCTAGGGCCGTGTCATAAATTCAGCGGCAGTATTTCGTGCAAACACCGAAAATAGGGCCAATCTTCTAATTAATTTAGTTTGTTATAACTAAAAATACGAATTAATTTCTTTATTCGCATTTATACTAATGCATGCTAAATGATTATTGAAAAATTTTCATTCGACGTTTACCTCGAACTTCCGCTTCCTACGTCTGGAGGTTTAGCGATAAGCATACTATGGACGGCCACAATGTTAGGCCCGATAAAATTTTCGACAATGTCCAGAAGCTGCTTGTTTCGAAAGTATTCGCGAAAAATGTCGTCGTGCAGTATGTTTTGAATTTTGTTCACCGACTTTCGGTCGACGATGTCCCTCATCACGGTAGTTTCACCCTTCGCAACTGCACCCGTTACGTAGTCATCGAATCTGAAAAGTAATTTAATTGTACGCGCGTAATGTAAGTTTTCGTAATAAACTTTTAATGACGTTTACCTTTTACTGCATTTAGTGAGTATTTCAAGGGGGATGACCCTAGGAATGACTAGAAAACCATTTCGCTCGTAAAAGATTCTTTGCGCTGGAGTCAGTCGACCGGCGTCGTTGGTCAGCGTTAATGTTTGCATTGTTCGGTATAAATCTGTAACATAAAATTTAAGGGAAATAAATTAAAAAAGAAATTTTTCAAGCCTGGCTAAAGTATTGATTAGTATAGAATGATTTATGATAGAACATAGTATTCTTTCAATAAAACCGAATTATGATATAAAAATAAAAAAAAACCAATATGTAATACAGACTTCGATGTAATAACGTTACTATATACTTTAATCATTGATTTAAGCGCGAAGAAATAGGAAGCCACTTATCTGAGAGAAATGCATATTAAAAATTACTATTTAAATAGTAACGGTGGAACATACTTGATGACAGATGAGAAAAATTACTATTTTTTATAGTAACATTTAATATATATATGTATTAATTTTTAATATTTTATATAGTAATTTTTCTCACACTTCAGTATGTCCCAGCGTTACTATATAAAATAGTAAAAATTAATACATATACAATAAATTTTAATATACCATTTCTCTCAGTGTACATTCGCTCTTGAAGTGGATAATGCATTATCGTAAACGAAACTCGTAATTCTAACGAATAAACTCGCATACAGTCGTGCTAAAAAGCAAGTTGCAAAAATTTTCTTCCAGCGTGTAAATCCGCGCCACCGAGCTTTACTCGGGGCGAATACGAAGAAGGCCCTACTAACCGCGTCCATAAAGAGCCTGCACGAAAGCACGGGGAGGCGAGCTTGCAGCTTTACATATTCGGCAGTTAAGTGGGCTTCGGCCCAAAAGAGAGAAAGCCCCGCGAGCCGAAGCGCAAATAAACGCGCGTGTCTCCCGAGAAAAGTGGCCCCTGCGCCCCTCCTGGACGTCCCTTCAGTGCGCCTGCGCCGTCGCGGGCCACCGCCAGCACGTGGCGTCCCGCGAAAAAGCTCTCTCTCTCTCCGAGCGCGAGCGGGGGATGCTCGCGCGCTGCCCGCCGCCGGCCGATCAAAAGCGCCGCGACGATCCTACGACGCGCACGTCTTTCGGAACGCCGTCCGTGGTTCCCCCCCACCCTCTTATACCACCGCTGTTTCTCTATGCACGCGAGTGACGAGGAACCGTTGATCGAGAGCCCGTCGACGGCGAGGGTTTCCCGCTTTTTCTAGCACGGCCTTTTGTCGGGATACTTTCGGATAACGGGGGGAGAGAGAGGCCTGGCGATAACGGACCTTCAGAGCGAGCCGCAAATAATGATACCGCACTTAGGTGAGTTCCTTTTTTTGCTCAATAGATTTCTCGATCGGTGGGGCGGGGATAAGGGGTTTTTCATCGGGGGCTTGGTTGCCGGTTCGGGTTACTGGGTTTCGTCGACACTCTTATGTCTTATTCGATGTGTCAGATAAACTGTTTTATATGTGTTGTACCAAGAAATTCGGAATAAATCGCTTTTTAGAATGATTGATGAATTGGCACTTATTCCGCAAAACTTTGATCGTTGATGATAATTTGGTAATAACGTTTGCCCATTCGTTAATACGACGCTGGGGAAACCCATTATTCCTATATATTCAGCGCCATTTATTGTTCACTTTCTAAAATGCTAATCGTCGCCGTTGAAATTGATGGTTACACAAAGCAGTACAATAGTACACAATACGCGCTCAAAGTTTAAAAATAACTAAAAAATGTTAACCTTTCCGCGCGAAAAACGAGAATCATTTTTCACTCGTACGATATATATTTCTCGTGTAAACAAATACGGTTTAGAGCTTTTTCACTAAAATACAATCCCTCCAAAAGAGCGGATCCATTTACGTTAAAACTTACTTTACCGTTGCCGCTTTTATACACTTTTGTTGCTTTCAACGAATTTGGAAGTCTCGCTCGGCGAAATAAAGAATTAACCGACGAGATTCATTTACTCGGCCCTCTCGATTAAAGTAGGCAGCGCGCTTAATTCGCGTTATAAAACTTGGATGATCAATTACCATCTGCTCAGCTAGAAACAAAGCCCCGCTCGCTGTTCGGCTCATCTGAGAGCTATCGATACTCGTGAATCACCCAGCACGTGAAACTAGAATTCGAAACGATATCGAGAGAGACTCGGCCGCAAGATTCCCCCCCGCAAAAAAAGGCCGCGCTATCTCTCGAGAGAGGAAAGCCGCGTCTAATAAGAGAACGCTCATCACGTCCCCCGTATTAGAAGGCGGAGTGGCGAAAAAGCAAGTCAATATTAATCCAGGGAATTAGCGGGCCGTTCCGGGCTTATTTTCAGCGCCGTTCCTCGGAATGACGTAAGGAAGCAGCGGCGGCGAGAGAAACGCCACCACCGCCGGGCTGCACACACGATCGTCGCGGCGTCGCTCGTCGTTCTATAGCCAAGCTCCGCATTAGGAGTGGATATAAAGATGGATATTCTCGCGTGTGC
Source organism: Ormyrus rosae (assembly GCA_035047165.1). Classification (NCBI taxonomy): domain Eukaryota; kingdom Metazoa; phylum Arthropoda; class Insecta; order Hymenoptera; family Ormyridae; genus Ormyrus; species Ormyrus rosae. The sequence continues at coordinate 3,163,662 of JAWWML010000001.1, forward strand.
ATGTGTGTGTGCAGCGGAGGGTTCGAGCCCCTATCTCGCGTCGTATATAAAGAAGGAGAGCAGTCAGGCAGACGGAATCGATGCGCCCCGTTAATTATTAATCATTAAGGTCTACAACCTGCCTTGAGTGCGTGTGCAGGCCAAGAATTCAGAGTACGATTCCTGATCTCGATGCTTTTCTCGGTTTTTTCTTTCATTTTCAAAGTAGGCTGTACACCGACTAAAGCTTCCGTCAAGGAAAAGGCTTTCGCGTGTATCGCGACTCGAACTTCTTCGCTGCAAATTGCAATTGTTTAACCTCATAGTACTTGATAAATGACTATAAAAAACTCTCTTTCATTCGTTCATCTGATTTTTAAGCTTTTTTAATCCTTTTTCAGATATTTTGAAAAAGTCTTGAAGGGGGTATGATTCTGCATAATTCTTGGTATAAGTGAGGGCATTCGACGAGCTTAAAATTCCTGAGAATCGACTTAGTAAACCGCGGCGAGGAGTTTCACATCCGCGAATTTCCTATCGCAACCGCGCAACTACTTCCGGGTCTATAGATGTATATACATCGCACGTACTCGCAGAACAATGGGCCCGGATCGTTCGCTCGCCGTTTTTTCCGCTTTATCCTCTTTTCCCCCGTTTTGGGCTTTTACACGTTCCTTTTTTCTTTTAACGCGAAGCAGCTCTCGCTTTTTTTTTTGTGCCCGTCGGCCGGAGCGCGAAAACCGAAACTCGAACTTCCGGAGCTTCGGCTTCGGCGAGCTTTTCGCGCGTGTGCGCGTGCTATATTTTTAAAAACCTTTTGTGTGCGACTTTTTAGTATCGCTCGCCGAGGGTAGTTGGTCCGCTGTATCGGAACGATGTGCGTCAATAATAATATTTCGGAATAACTTTTTTCGGGGTGTAGCGTGCAAAATGAATGACTGCCGTTTTTTACTTGGAAAATGTAATAAAACATTTACTAAATCGAGAAAATGAAATATCAAGATTTATAAAAAAAAAAAAAAACTACATTTCTCGGATAAAGAGGGTAAAGTTAGAAAATCATTGTGTTGCGTCCTCTTCCGCATCTTACATTGTTCGAATCCCTTTTCTTCAAAGTATTTTCCTAAAAAAATGGTCCAGTGAAAGTGGAACAACCAGTGTAATTAAAAGTATATTCCAGTTTTAATAATAGACTTGTTCTTAACTTTCTTCCATAATTTTTAGCATTTCTCATTCTGCATGCAAATTTTAATGAATATACATATCATGTGCTTTAAAACTGGAGTAAACCATTCTAAAATTGATTTAACTAAAGAGGCCGTGTCGTGGATTTTGGGAGAAATGGGACATATCGTATGAAAACCGTACTGAGAGAAAACTTTTTTTAAACAATATTCGAACATTCATTGATTGGATTAGTTTAATATAAAGGCAAACACGAATAAAAATCTCTTCATTCCCAAATATAGTCTGCTATTTGCAGTTTTCTATTTCGGTAAAATTTGTATTATATAATATTTTTAAAAAATAAAAGCTAAAAATGTTATTCACAATTATTAATAAAAGTTATAAAAATCAAGGAACTCACACATACAATGCTCAAATGAAAAAACTGATACTCGAGTGTCTACAAATTATATCCATTTTTCGTGCTGAAGAATATCCTTTACGCAATAAATACGCGTTTTAAAATGCAACAGTTCCAAAAAGAAAGTTCCCTTTACGAACGAGTCGTAAAATCGGAGGATATCAAAAAATAGTTTTCCAAAATGTTTCACTTTTTCAATAGCGATGTAAATTTTGAAGTGTGATGACGTTCTTCCGATAAATCTGAAGAAAAATAGAAGCCTCCCCTATCCCGCATATCCTCTCTCGCGTATTCGCCTTAACTTGCTCTGGTTTTTCGGCGAACGATGCATGCAGCTCGCAATCGTCGCTCTCCGCGGCGTATATCAAAGAGGGACGACTCGATTTCGATCGAAGTCGAACCCGCCATTTTACGGAGGGGTGCTTTTTATAACGTAAACATTGTCGGATGCGAGGGTAGACTCTTTTAGGTCACCAGTTATAAGGGTTAAGTATGTTGACCACATAAAACCTGAGCGAAATTTAAGCTCTGCTTCTGCAGTCGTTGTTTATCCGACGCGTTTACGAGCTCGCGTTAACGCCTTCGGCCGCCTCGGTCTTACGCGCGCCTTTTAAGGCGTAAGAAATTTTATTTCTTTTAATTTTTTTAGCTATTGTTTAGTGGGTCGCTCTTCGATTAGCGTCGGGAGATGCTGTTTTACTGCTTCGTGACGTTTTACGATTTTTCTTATATTTCTCTTGAAAATCCTATTTAATCAGCTTTTCATCATGCAGTGATTGTCTTTTTATTCCGTGGAAAATTATAAGAGCTTCTTAAATATTTTTACGAAATTTCATGGATTAATTTTTTAGCTACCAGAGTATACAATTAATTACAAATTTCTATTCTAACAAATAATTTATACCTTTAGATAAATTAGTTTTATATAACGATGAATAAAATAATAACTTTTATAAAAACACTGATGAGCCGTATTAAAGTTTCATTGAAAAATGTGTCCGGATAAAATTGTCACGGACAAATATTTGTCAATGAACGCCCGAGTAATTTTTTGCTCCATCCTTCAATCGCGAAGCGAAAAAAAAAATTCGAGGCAAATCGTCCAGCTTAACTGTTTTTACGAGGCCTAAAAATAGGCCGAATTCAATTTGGCAACGTTTATAATTCGTCGCACGGAGAAATTTAATTTAGCCCCACAGTAATTTTCCCCAAAAATGCAATATACAGTCTCTTGCGTCACTCCGGAAAAATGCAATTTGAGGCTTTCGGGGAGGAAAAAAAACCGCTCGTACGCAGCCTCGAAGTACATCTTGAAAGTACTCCGCAGCAATGATTTCTATGTCCATCGAATCGCCATCGAGGTGAAAAGAAAAGAGGAAAATAGGGGAGAGACACACACACACACGGACTTTGGGGTCGGCGAAATATTTACGAAGTAGATATATAAGGTAGGTGGGAAAGAAGTGGTTCACGTTCTTCGCTCAGTTGGCCAGACACTCGGGCGACTCGACACCCGGAAAGATGCAGACGGAGCGCCGTGCCAGGCTTCGCTCTCTCGCCGCTTAATTCGAAAATTCGCGTCCAGTTTTTTTTTGTTACCCCCTCGCCGCGCGGTTGGTGGATACATAACGGCCGAGTCACGCCGGATCCGTAAATTTTCCCTCTCGCGCTCTCTTTCTCCTTCTCTCGTTCGGATAAAAGGCTGTTAACCCAGTTCCTGTGGCCACGTCGAGAGAGAGAGAGAGATGATGCTCGCGAGGGGTACGAGAGCCGCCAAGTCGTACCAGGCATTAACCCTCGATCTCTCGTTATTCTTTCCGCGGCAGTGGCTACGCCGCCTCTCTTTCTCTCTCTCTCTCTCTCTCTCTCTCTGTATAGGTGGCGGCTCTTTTCTGCACTCCGTCTCGAGTATAATATACTCGCGTTCAATGCTAAAGCGAGTTCAATGGTCCGGGTAACGTCTGTACTTGGGAGCTTTTATCACCGGCGAAGATCATTCTAATTATCCCCCGGCTCCTGGTCTAATTCGCCTCTTTTTAGCAAAATTGAACGGCCTTTTTAGGATAATTCGCTTTGTGAATTAAATCTACTTAGACATTTTGCGTCGAGCTTTTAACGGGATTGCTTCTGCCTATTTTACCGTAGCATTCGCTTTCATTTTTAGCAAGTAGAGCGAAAGTAGTTATTGTCAAATTACAGAGATTTTTATCTGATCGTAAATTAATTTTACGTTTTTTCCTGTGATTTTTAATTTCATAAATAGATGCTTTATTTTTACGACTCGTCGCAATACTTTGACAAAATGGTATATTGATGACTGATTAAATATGCATTTTCTTAAAGCCCCAAGATGCAGTGTAAAGACAAGCTAATTTTGACTTGAAACATATCGTAGTACGTTGCATGAACAGCACTAACTACTTCTCGTCTTATTCATTTCATTAGATTTCGAGAATATAATTTATATTCCTCTTAAAAATTCCCGTCAGAGAATAGATTATATTTTTGATTTATATTTTAAACGGATGGTGTAGAAAAAAGTCTTATGCTCAAGCAATGTATGTGAAAAGGATAATAATCAAATACATTTCAGTCCCTTTGCAATTCCAAGCATCTGGTGAAATATTTGCATTGCGAAGTCAGTAAAATGCTTATAGCACGAAAATCGAAATATACAGCTATCCAATGGATGAAGGATTGTGAGGTTACTTCCATTGCCTCTGCAGTAATGCAATAAAATGCACAAAGGTATACAGTCAAAGGAACGGGTAAATTTTGTTTGCCACTTGCAAGGCAGCATAAAAGGCACCGAGTCCTTTATTTCGACGCCAGCTGCATATAAAAATTAGCAAAGCACACCGCGAAAAGACGTTTATTTAAGGAATATCTTTTGAAATGAATTGAAATATATAATCATTCGTCGTGGATAAGAAGGTTAAAGAAAAAGGATTAATAATTCTTATGAACTTATTAGTATAACTTTCCATGAAACCTTGAGTTTTTAATGAAATTTGTTACAATCCATTGAAGGAATGAATGGAAATTATATGAAACGGAAAGCCGATTAAATCTCAAGAAAACTTTTTTCAGATTATTATTCAAGGATTGAAATTCTTTAAAACTTAATCTAAATTTAAAATAAGCTTTTAAAATATTGAAAGAATACTTTTAGTAATAAAGTTTCTAAAATATTAATATTTATATTTAATATTTAATAGAGTATACGTAGCATTTGAAGGTATTAATTTAGCTTCTTGGATTGACGTTTTACGCGTCAAATGCGATGAAACTATTCTAACGTGATATTACTTCACCAGATTAAGAACAAAGTAAAAACTTTCATTTTCTCGATGCCTGATAAGACGATTAAAATTTTACTACGACTAATAACTACCTACTTGAGATTAAAATTTAAAATTTTTTAATGTATTTGAGTAAAAAGTAAAAAAATCTGAAATTAGATTTAAGAATGCACAAACCTGCGGCTCTGTAAATAAAAACAACGCGCAAACCACCGGACCAAATACCAACGATTACGGCAGCTGCATTTTCAACAGGTCATTCGCGAAATTTCCAGCCACGATATGCGACACTTGATATACCTTTCGACAGTTCTTTAACTCTTGTTCGGAAAAGTATTGCGCTCGTTCGTTCATGATAATCGAAGAATTTTTTTCGCACTGAACCGGTCGAGTACGCACGAATTACGATCGTTGGCGATCAACGACGGATTATTTGCCGTCGAGAGCGTCCGAACTTTTTTCGATGAATAAAATGAAAAACGAGAGCGGGACAGTAAGTGAGGTGCGCGTCGGGCAGATTGGGAAATCAAAGTTTCTAAAAAATCTGTTGGTCCAGTGTTAAAAGATAATTTTTTGTAAAATTTTTTGTGTAATAGAGTTTTAATTTTAAAGTTTAATGTGCGATAAATTACAGTTCGTTTGTATACTTAAGCACCTGGAGAATTTTAACCAAAAGTCAATAAAATAACTAACAATATCACAAACGAGTCTTTAGGGTATAATTATCTAAAATATTTTAATTATTAAAGGCTTTTTCCTATATTTTTGATATTTTAATGAAATTTCTTCAGTGTTCAAAGAAGAAATATTTTACAAAATTCCAAAGCACAAAAGGTTCAAATTAAATTAGGTTTAAAGCTTATTTTAAACGCACATTAACCACATTTTTGAATGAGATATTTTATTTGTAATTATAAATTTAATAATCTAGTGTGAATTTTTGAAAAAAAAATATAGATTTTGCGTGTTCAATGTTTAATTAAGAAAGTAATTTATCCTCCAAAGAAGACTGCCATTGACAGTACGCATTAAAAAAATTATCTTTTTTATTAGGTTATTAATAAAAAATAAATATAGGTCATGATAAATATAAACTTGAGTTTATTAATAATAAATACTAATCCGACGTATGAAACGTAACTTTTTGTACAAGCACTCCTCTTGCCTTTTTTAAGCAACTGCCTTTTTCCCGAGAAATCCAAAGAATTTCCGCTCCCCTTGAGTTCAATAATGGGCGCATCCTGCGCTCGAAGGATAAAGAGGAAAATTTATTTTCATATTTGAAATAGTCGCGAGCGTCAAGAAAAGGAGTTTAACGAAATAAATGTAAGAAAGCAAGCGAGAACGAGAGAGTACTTGTGACAATTATTAATGAGTGCTGCTTGATAAGATATCTATTGTATTTGCGCTGCTCTCGATGCTTGAATTTTGCAATAAAAAAAGGTAGCACAAAAGAGAAGAGCAACAAGTATAGAGTAATTTAAAAAATGTTCAAGAGCAGATAATAGAAATTTTTATTTATTTTAATATTCTGTACAAAAATATTAAACAAATACAAATACATAATAAGTAATAAATTTTATCATATAATTCTGAATTTGGTTTAAATTGAAAATACTCGTATTATTAAAAAAATGTATTTATCTGAGTTGAGATTACAGGCGGAAAACTGAGAAATCAAGATCTTGATTCTATTACCTTTAGCAAGCAACAGAAATAGTAGTTCTCTAGTACCAATTTGAAGTTCACTCGTTAAGATTTTTCGCTCGAGAAAAATTTCAAGTACGTCAATAACGAGATTTGAGAGACCCGTTTATCCATCAGCAGAATTGGTTACTTATCCCTCTTAGCTATAATCTCCAAAGTTATAATTGAGAAATTATTTGATCTGCTTAGAAACTTACTCCACCTCTTGCATCGCATTATTTACTTTCGCAATGAAAATGTATAAATCTCAATTTCCACCTGCGGATTTTTCTTGAGAAACACAAGTTATGGAGTTTTTTTTGGATAATAATTTCTTTTTTGAAAAAGGTCGAGAGCAATTCCGTGAACGGTAAACACCGCTGGCTGAATTGCTCCCGTCCCGCATTTAATCCCTGACTGAGGCAAGTTTCTCGCTCCTGCCGCTGGCAAGCTTTTATGCCCTGTTTCGGGTGTAACCGCCGCTTCGTGTCTCTTCATATGAAGTCTGATCTTGCCGGAGTTGTAATTTTGCACCCGCATGATGCTTCGAGCGGATTAGCACGATTATCGAGGCGGATTCAATTATTTTCGTTATCAAACTTTGTTGCTTTGAGGATTGAGTCCGGAGATTTTGCAGAGATAGACCTTATATCGAAAAGCAATGACGTTGCTCTGATTGAGACACCGTTAATTAACCCAGAAAAGTGTTGCGTGAGTTTTACTCCTAAATTTGAAACAATAGTACTCATTTCTGAATGAAATACTAACGTATGTCATAAGTCTATGGGATTTTCCTTTTAGCGCGAGGAAATTATATTACAAGCATTTTCTAAAAACATCTAATCTAATATTGATGTAATTGACTGATTTAAAAAATCAAATTGACTGATTACAAAAATCCCTCTTTAACAATTGTTAAAGAGGGATGGATAAAATCTACATAATGTAAGATGTAAATTTATATGTAAAAGCATTTTCAAGAATTTAATTATATTTAATTAAAATAAATTTAGAACACTTTAAAGACACTGTTTTGCGATAGTTCTTCTTTAACTTCCAAAACAGCGTCGGAAACTCGCGTCGTTTTCTTCTATTTTACGAGATCGTCACCTTGCAATAAGACTGTGCATTTGCACGCAGACGTGAAATTGAATTTTTGACGGGGCGCATCGTACGTCGCCGCTCGGAGCAATCATACCTCCTTTTAAAATGAGAAGGTACACAGGCCTTCTTTTTAGACCAAATGACATTTCATCGAGTGGGAAATAAAATTGAAACGCGAAAATTTTTACGTCGCTCTATTTTTTTTTTTTTATCCATTTTATATTACGCTTCTAAGAAAAGCTGAGGCTGAAAGAATTTTATACCGCTCTTTGGATATTGATGAAAGGCCAAAGAAAAGGCATCCCGAGGCAACGAATTGAAAAGCGCTGCCAATCTAAAGTATGCAATATATATATATTCTGAATAATCCGCGAGTGCAGGAAAAAAAGGATTCCGCTCACTTTGCAAGTCAGGCGTATCCTTTTAACGACACGATTGTCGCGTGGCGCGGCGGCGAGCCCTTCGATCCTCCGCGCGACATGCCACTCGACTATCGAACTCTTTCGCCGCGCGGCGCAGGCCGGCCGATGGGATCGGCTCGTGTCAAGGTTGCAGATCGGGGGGGCAGGGCCGACAACCCCGCCGCGATGGTAAAACGTCCCTCGCGTGCCGTTTTTTTTCAAATCTCTCCTTGTTATTTACGACATTCCGCCTAATAACTTGTTCGGATGTGTATAGGTTTTCTACCTGGTGTATATATAGTGTGTGCAGCGCGTAAAAAGAAACGTTACACTGGTCGGCCGGGATTTACGCAACCTCGTCTTTTGACTTTGTAGTTTTCTTTTATAGCCGCGGGTTGGAGTTTTGCTCGCCTTCGTATGCCGCGCATAAAAATATACTAACTTCTTGCCCGAGATTTCTCAAGCGACTTTTGCGGGCACGAGTACATTTTTCCTACGTAAGGCGGCTTTTCCTTTGGGACCGTTTTACATTGACTCGATTCTACTTTCATTGTTAACGACCGAAGTAAACAAATTTAGGAAGATTTGACAAGCATTGTGTAGGAAACTGATTTCATACAGTATTCAGAGCCGCGGGTTTTGTTGTCGAGGTTGCGGCGAAGGCAGTGGCTACCAGACCGTAGAAGAGCAGCCCTAAGTTCGTTCTGCCCTCCCAACGTCGACCCTCTTGTCCAAATCGTCAGTTGCGAGTGTGAGCGAATGGAGAATGTAAATTTCCATGTGCAAGTATAAAGCATTGCGGTACGGTGGTGCATAAGGTGGAGACGGTTGGTTGCATCGTAAATTCGAGGCATTATTTATCGTAAACAAAGGTATTAAATAAAGTGTTTCATTTACTGTGATTAATACTTACGCCACGGGACTCATCAGCCTTAATCATCATCTTTTATAAGCCGTGAAACAGACGAAGCTCGCCTTTCGGGAGAAAGAAGCAATTATTTTACTCAGTTATAACGTAAAATTTTGCCGACGGTAAACAATGCCATCTTCAAACTATAATGATCAAAATGCATTAGCCAGAGTCTTACTTTATTAGAATATTTCTTTAACTGACTTGAGTTGAAAGATTGTATTTCTCTAAAGTAAACTTCTTAGAAATTTAATAAATTGTCTTATTTAAGAACGCCAGTTGTGGTAGTATCAGTAGAAATAGCAAATATATAGATTTGCTTCTCGTTATTTATTAAGATTTTTACCGATTTTAAATTTTCTTATTCGTATTCTGAAATAGTATTTCAAATATTGACGTAGCATACATCGAAACTGATGAAAATTGCCCTCTTTCTATCCTAGTAAATGTGAGTACCAATAAACTTTTCAAAATGTTACAGCAGTTTGACGTTTGACTGTAAATACGTGAGCATGTATGCTTTCATTGCTATTGTAAATTATTTACGAGGAAACATTATACTGAATAAAATAGTTACTATGCAGACGAGAGTTTTTGACGTATAATGATGGGTCAAAGCAAGTCGTCAAAAGCTGCACATAAAATATTAAGCGTTCTTTTTCTTCGCGATGCAGATTGACACGAATGCATAAAAAATTATTTTCAGCAACAAAGGAAACGCAAGCAAAACATTATAAGTAACGGATTCTCGATTGTCTGTAAAAGAATGTTTAAATAAATAAACAAGTAAGATTTTCTTAGAGATTCTTCTTAAACTGCTCCTTCTCAATATAAGTTAGCAAGCTTAACTTAATTGATTCTACAAGGCAACCTGCTGGCTGAAACGAGAGGCTCCCTACTGAGAACTGTAAGCAGGCTCAACTGCATTCAATACTCTTTCCTTTGTCTTACGTTTAATATTGTTACGTTGGTGCGCGGATTGATTGAGAATTTTGGTAAGACTCGAAAAAAAGAGGCATGGCTTTACTGGGCCAGGAATCGAACCCGGGACCTTTCATTTTCACACTGAGCTACCGATGTCTATGTTAATCTCTTCTTCGAGTCGTCCTCAGATGTCTACGGATGCGCTTATCATCTTTCGTGCGCGTCATCCGTGACAATATCAACTCGAGCCTAACGACACTTCTGGTAATATTCTATATATATAGACTTGCTGATATATAGTTTATACGTTTTGCAAATGCAGTAGGTAAGCATACAATTGTTAATTTACTATAAAAAAGATCTAAAAAATGCGCAAGTTTGCAATGCAAGCTTAGATGGCAATTTTCTACCTTCACTTTTCAACAATCAATATATAAGTCGTTAGTTTAAATAATTGATATTATGGCTTGACACAGTACCAACTAGAGCACGCGTGCTTACAATTATTCTTACATTTATACGCCAGAATTAATTTCTGTCTTACAACTTGACAGTTTCTTAATAACGCGCAAGTAAACAAAACTTTTAAACAAAGCTGCGTGCTCGAGCATCCGTCGATAATAAAGACCGCAGTCTCTGCGAGCTAAAAAAGTGTTATATCTCTAAAAGCACAACCCTTGACACGAATGAGGCACACGCTTCGATGCAACAGTTCGGCCGAGCGATCCGTCAGCAGGTTTTCACCTCATGATAAAAAGCCAAAGGAGAGCGGAAGAGGCGGAGAGAGAGAGAGAGAGAGAGAGAGAGAAAAAAGGCGCGGACATTCGAAGGTTGCTCGATCGCGTGCCGCAACCCTCCGGACGAAAGCTCGTCGCGCTGCGCTCCGCGCATTAAAAGCACCGGGGGCTTTAAAAAAAAAGGAGAAATAAATCCTTATCCTTAATAGGGGGAACCGACTCGTTGAAAGTGGGACACGTGCCGCAGAATCGATATGTCATTCGTGTCGTCCAGTTTTTTTTTTCAATTCGAAAGGGAGAGAGCGAGGATCGATGCGCCGCACGCGACTCTGTCCCCGCGCTCCTCTCCCGTTTCGCGATAAAATTTGCTTCTCCGAAAGTTCGCCGAGGGCGAGAGCCACCGCGACTTTGCGCGCGAGTTCCCTCGGAAAGTTAGATGGCAGAAGCGTGAGGGGCTACTGATTGCCAGCCAGCTGATGGAAAGCGAGGGAGGGGAAGTCTTATTTTTCGGAAGAAGAGGGAGAGAATGACAGAAAGCGCTCAAATTTTCATTTTTCACGGGACTTATGAGGTGCGGAGTGATCTTTGTCGAGGGGAGCGTAAGACCGGAATCGACTTTAGATGAGAAAATGAAAAAGGAAAATTGACATCTTAGATAGTATGGAATGAAATTTGCTTTTAGTAGTTCTAGGCGGAAAAGGGGGCGCGGCTATTACGGCTGACGTAATTATTTAAGTTGTAACTGACTTGATGATTTGTACCTTTGTTAAAGAAAAACAAATCAATATCGATCGATTGCTATAATTTAATCTTTATTAAAATCTTTATCGCATAAAACTTTTGTAAATAAATAAAAATGTAAATTAAAATTTTTCTTAATTTAAGATGTTTTAAGCATTTATCAATATCCTGGCCTGATGTTCAAAAAAAATTTATGACTACACTCAGAGTCACGTAGTCTAGGTTGCATTAAAATTGAATGTTATTTTGCTTCGCTTACTCCGATGATATCGTAATAGAGGTAAAAAGGTAATAAATCAAGTATCACTGCAAGATTATCCGATAAAGCATACTTCATGCATCAACGTAATTTTATAAATAGATGTTTAAATTATTGGAATGTTAATATACAACTACGTCAACAATAGTGCCGCATATAAATTAATATTAAAAAGTTTAAAAGCTTATTATTATAATAGTGTCATTAGGTAGCTCTAGATATTTTTACATTTTTAGTTTCTTAATACTAGAGCTACTTTAATCAAACTTATTACAGACAATAAATTATCCAGAGGCGCGAGAGCGCCTCGAGGCAAGTTTAAGTTTCGAACGAATGACCAGCGTACGAAACTGCTATATATAAGCGTGCCTTTATACACATTGAAATACGGTTACTGGCTAACATACCAAATCTTCTTATGTTGTCCTTATAAGCTTATACTGTTGCAAAAGAGCAGTAATGTTAGTTTGTTATGGAAAAATAAAATATCAATACCGTGATGTCTCAACGTATTTTACACAGACAGTAAAGAACAGAATTAATACGGTAATGACTAACGAAATAAATCTTACCATTTTTTTACATTGTTCCTTTGCTCTGATATCGTATTCGTTATTCATGATCAATTATTCTATATCAAAAGTGATATTATTGAGAAACTTTTTACGGGATCCGGCAAATACGTTACTACACTGAAAAACTTTTCGAAGCTGAAAGGTAACGACAACTAAAAAGACGTACGCCACGTCCACAAGAAAATATGTTGTTTGTATATCTATATATGCAAGGAACAATGAGGAATAGCTGTGTATATAGATATAATATAAAAAATGTATTTTCTTGTGGCTGTGGCGTTATAGCTGTCATAGCCTATACGCTACGAACCATCGTAACGTAAATGTAAGCTTCGAAGTCGAAGTAAATAACATCGAAAAAATTTCTGATTTACGGTGCTTCGAGGTTATTAACGACGTTCGCAGTGAAAGCGTGCGAGTTAATCTCCGAGTCTAAACAGATCGAATTTCGCAGCTTATAGCTTCGTAGTTTGCTGCTCAAAATATCCTTCTACGACATCTCATACGCCATAGTATTCTTCAATGATGTTTACTTCGAAATACGTAGGTAAAAGCTTCGATGTTTGACATGAAAAGGTGCGAAATTTCGAAAATGAGGTATATAGAGCAGAAGGCTTTTGGGTGTCAAACACGGGCTATGGGCTTGCCATTTTACCTCCCTAGGAGCGTATACTATTTTTCTGCCAACCCTGTTCCCTTCTCCTGTGGAGCGTATATTATTTTTTTTTCCTAGCGAAGACGAAAATACAATGTTCCCAATTCGGCGCCGGCAGGGAAAGTAGTACTTTCGGCCCGCTAGGAAAAAAAGACATATTTTCTTTTCAGATTCATACTTTTTAAAATTATATCCATGCCATATTAAGTTATTGCAACTTTAATATTACTAAAACAGTTTTATTATAGATATAAACAATGCTCCGTGGTTTAAATGATGTGTTTTACAAATTTTCAGTACATTTCATACACTTTTATGTGGATTTCAGTACTAAAATACACATAGAAATTTCAGATATTTTTAAACTGAATCCATATAGATTTGACTTTTTTGCATGAGGCTCAATTCATGTGGTTTTCAGCTTGGATTTTTTCAACTAACTGGCTCTGGACTGCGGCAGAGGATTCCTTAGGATGACGAGACATTATCTACACACAGACCTACACATTACGCGGTCGATACGCTGAAAATCGAAAGGTGTTCCTGTAGGCAATGTCTAGGTATCTAGGGGCACTTTACTGACGATACATCGCCCACAAACCGACTCATCTGTGGGGTACAGCCTAAGTGCCGAAAATCGAAAGATGTTCCTATAGGCAAGGTGTAGGTGTCCAGGAACACCTTCAGGACGACGAGAAATCGTATACAAGACCGTCCATCTGGGGCACCGTCGATACGCTGATTATTTATTCTTTACAAAATCGATTAATTTATAGAAAATAATTAATATATAAGAAATTTGTAATATTTTCTTTCTCGATAAAAGTTTTTTCTTGCAATGTAAGTTAGATTTAAAGAAACATTTTGACTATTAAATTGACCGAAAATTCAACGTAATGCCTGAACTTGAATTTTTCTGATAGAGCCCGGGAGAAAATTATCAAGAAATTTCATTCTGAAAGATACCCGTAAAAACAGATTTAAACCTACTGCTTTGCATAATGTATCAATAACGCGGAGCCCGTCAAACTCTGAAAGCCTCGTAAGGTCTCTTTCAAAAAGACATTCGGCTAAGAAGGCATGACGTAATGGTGGGCCGTCCTTTAAAGTTATAACAGTGTAACCGACGTGTGGCAGATGTATGAGACTTTATATCCGGAAACTTTCGTTCTCTTGCGTTTACCCCGCTAAGTACTTGGTTTTGTCTCCAAAGTGCAAGTGCTGTATTTAAACGTATATGCGAGAGCTAGCCAAATTAATAAAATTTTGAGTTCGGAAAAACCTGTAAATCTAATGATTTACTAAAATTCAAATCTTTTACTACAGCAGGCAGTTTGCCAAGTAGTTACATAATTTAATTGGTTTTCGTGTAAATTACTGAAATTTATTGCAAATTAACTTGAAGGAATAATGCAAATACCGTTGCATGAAGTATTTTCACAAATTCAAGTTCTACTGCTCTACGAGCATACCACGTTGCATTCTTTCCTTTAACTAACAGCATACCGTGGTAATCTCGTATTTCAAGCTTTTAAATGCACGAAGAAAAATTTTGAATTTTAAACTTCTGCAGTGACCTTAGCCACAATTAGATAAATTTAACCTTAGTTTGATAAGTCCAGGAATTATTCACGTTTATAATCTGCCGTTTCAAAACTTTCGTGCGAAGACAACGTAGCCGTCCGTAATCCAAAAGTAGCATCGAACAAACGAATACCTTTCTATTCTTAAAATTCAACAACAATCAATCACCTGCATTAAAATATGAAAATCCCTACGATAACGGCGTAAAAATAGCCAGCCCGATAGCATCGCGCACACACGCATTTAGCGGGTAAAAAGCTGTCGCGTCGTCCGCCTGTCTGTCGCTTCCTCGTTTTTTTAAAAATCGCGCATCCTTCGGCGCTCGCTCGTTATTTATCATATCGAGTCGAACGCGACGCGCGTTGATTCATAAACGCCGCCGCGTGCAGTTTCGATTTATTTTTGGCTCGCCAAGCTGACTATCGCCGCTTGTTTATCGCAATTCACCGGCAGAAATGACCGGGGCGCGTCGTTATTTTTCGACTTCTCGATTTTACACCTTGATACCGGCAAACGTAGATACATTGCCGGATAAATCAAAGATAATATACGGTTTGTACGCGCTCGGAAATATTAGATTGTAAACTTTAAAATCATCGCGTTCGTGACGATATTGCAGTTTAGATTATATAGAATTAGTTTTCCCCCGGCGGGGATGACGCGTAAAATTACTGCGGACCAACTGCTCATTTAAATCCACCTGTCAAGCAAATCAAAATGTCACGCGGAAGTGGTGGTGCGCCTCCTGCAAAGCGAAATTTAATCAAGCGCGACGAAGTTGGTCGGAAAGATTTAAACCAAGAACGCGTGTATTTTGTCAAGGCACAAAGTAACTTCTGCTTAAAGGCAAAATGTTGAACTTGATTTTTTTTAATATTATTTCTCCTCGCGGCGTGCAGCGATGTAGTACAATATTTTTAAAAATAAGCGTAACAAATAGAACAATTCGTACACAACGCATAGCTCGGTACGTGTCATCGAACATTAACATTTATTGATCAGTTAAATGTGAATCAATTAATATACGCGATCGGTTTATTGTGCAGTGCTCAGTAATTATTTTAATTATTTGTATAAATAGACTATTTTCGCAGTGTAAAGAGGAGCGAAACCTTGCTAAATGTATGCGTATAGGTGCTAAAATAATTCAACTACAATTTAATCATACAGATTATAATAAAAAAAATTCGCCTTTCGGCAAGTCGCGAATAACTGAAAATGAATACTGCGACTTAGCCTATAGAAGCACGAGTCAATTCTATTAAGACTTATCGACGAGTCTCTTAGGGCCGAGTTCTAAAAAGGTGCAAAATCTATCAGGAAGCCTGACGCGGTCTTTCGTCTAATCCTCGCGGTAATCCAGCTGAAGTTCGCACTTCCATCCGTCGCGCCATTTTCTCTCTACTGTACTAATGAATGAAAAAAACAAAAGTTTACGCTAATTGGCTGATGGTCTTTTAGAAAAGTAGAGCCTGTAGGATCAATATTGTTTTTTACTACGTTGTCTAATGTAGAAAGAACTGTTTGATTGCTTTTCCCTGGTAGAAACAGAAAACATTTTTAGAACAGAAATTGACCATTTTAACTGAGTCAATGCTCAAATAATGGTATTAATTTTGGCCAATTTTCCTACCTAAATGTAACGTTTTTTTGACCAATTATATTAAA
>JAWWML010000001.1:3179874-3193560 GCA_035047165.1 Ormyrus rosae
GTAAATATACATAAGGTTAAACTTATTTTTTGTACGTAACATAACTTTGTTTTTTGTATTATAAACGTTTCGAATGGTGAATCTCGAGTATTATGTATCCGGAGAACACGAAGTGCGAGGAGGCTGCAAGGTATAAACCTTAGATAATGACTGATAAAATGTTGGCTGAATAATGGTCGAATATTGGCTGGACAATTAGGTCAGGCATGCCACGGATGACTGTCATATCTAGCAACCTCCTCGCATTCCTTGTGCTTCGGTTACGTGTTCGGGATTTTTCACTGGATTTCGTTACACGTTTGAACTCTTTGCTAATAAAATGCAACAAAGGACAAAAAAGGAATTTGTATAAAAAAGGAATAAAGTACAAGAAAGAAACGAAAAAATTTCATAAATTCTAGCATAATTTATTGCATATATAAACATTTGATACATTTTTTTTTCAATTTTTTTTTCGTTCACGTAGAGCTTAGATTTATCAGTGGAATTAGTATATCATCGTAGTAAGATCCTAAAGAGATAGAATATAACTTTGGAGAATGGATCAATCGAGCCTGAATCGGAAAAGAATTCGATACCTTATAAGAATCAAAAAGATTCGACGTGGACGATTTGGCATGACGCGATTCTCCGCGCGATATTCGCAACAGAGGCGGATACAACGTCGCTGCGCCAAAATCGCGTGCCGGCCCTCCCAACGTCGAAAGCCACGCGACGGACGGCCGCTCGGAAAAATATCCTCTCGAGAGGCTTGTGCACGTCTTACAGCAATACTGGCTATCGCGATTCTCGGCAAAGAGACAAGGATAAAGAGAACTAGAGAGAAGAGACAAGAGATAGATAAGAGAGCGGATAAAAAATAAATCGACTAAATATCGATGTAATATATAATATAGGTACGAGAAGGGGAGATCGATTGAATTCCTTGCTGTCCTTGCTTGTATGATACATGTATTACAGTGTGATAAGCGCTTCAACTGTGAAAACTGTTCTCGTCCGCTAGTCGATCGACGGTAGGCCGTCCCTCCTACGGAGCCATTCGCACTCGCAGACTCGCAACTGGAATATCGAAGGATAAAGACACACGCGCACTCTTAAAGAGAGGGACGACCTTGGCCGTAGTTATTGCACTTGTTGCAGTGCCTCGCGGAGTCCCCTGGGATCCCGATGCGCTCGCGACTTTCACCGGAGCGAGCGGCTCATAATTGTTCGCTCCGCTTAATCAACGAAATTAAACGCTCGAATTCCGTTCGAAAATGCTTATGCTCTTCTAGCTGCTATTTGCTTTTTTTCACGTATAGTAAATGATCGGGTGTTCTTTTCGTTTCGTTTTTCTGGGGATGATGGTAGATTCTCAGTGCCAGTCGGATCGATTCGGGATGAAAAGGCGTACGCGGAGCTAATACTTGCAGAAACGAGCGAGCTTTTTATCACAGTCTAAGCCTGGTAGAAAGGGGGGAAGGAGGGGACAAAGAGGGGCAGAGGGTAGTTAATAATAATTTTCTTTCTTTCGTTCGTTCGTTCTTCCTAATAATAACCTATTTAATTCGCATCGTACGAGGACTAGATTTGAGTACTTATCGTTAGTGGGCTATAACGTAATAATACAGTTGAAATCTCGGGGCACTGCGACCCCGAGAGTTATATGTATATACTAACTCGCGAGAGAAGGAGGAAAAATACTTCCGATGGAGAAAAAACAGTAATCACGAATCTTATTCGCAAATTGTTAATAGAAAAATTCACGAAATTACGAAGAGGACAATTCGGCTAGTGATTGCGTATTGTACAATTACTTCATCCGAGCTTCTTCTAGCTGTTCTCGGGAATTCAGCAACCTTAGACGTTTACGGCTATAGGGATGAGATTTGGAACGTGTCGCGTCATATTTTTCGTCGTTTTCTTTGCGTAAGGCTCGTGGAAGTCTTGTCTAGCTTGGCTAACAACAACTACATACTGCACGTACATAAATAGCGTATAAATTAACTAATTAAGTACACAAAATTACAAACTTATTAACAAAATAATTGGCAAGACTTGATTCCGGCCAAATGAGCGACGCTGCACTTGTTCAATTTTTCGCTAGCCTCTAAATTCAGTATACTGCTTAACAAAACTGGGCCAACACTAAGTCCGCACAACTTCTTGTTTCTTTTTTTCTTTTGCTCAGAGACTCTCTTCTTTTGAAGATCGGATAAATTAGCTAACACATATCACAGAATGCGTATCATTTTGTCGCGTTTCGAAAGGAAAATAGAAAGTATATATATATGTATATATTTAATGACGAAAGGAAGTGAGAGAAAGGGAAAACGGACGCTGCGTCGGCTCGAAGTGTAGATTTACGTTTATATCATGAGAGGAAGAGAATTCTGTAATAAATAGCCTTCTATGGGTCCTCTTCAAGCCAAATTGAATAGTCAATCGATGATGAATATATTACAGAGTGATTTCTTGCTTGTAAGATTGATTGCAGCATCCTTGTATTTGTGTATGATACAATTTTAGGCTCCGCCATCGTTTCTGAAAGGAAAGCCATTGTTTTTTTTTTAGCACTTGAATGTATTAAGGGTGAATAATTGAGTGAAAAAAAAAGTATTTAAAGATACCTAAAGGAGAGCAGGTGAGCAGATCATGCTGGCAGTCTGGGCCAGGAGGAGGCTGCGTCATCGTCGAGGGGACTACTGATTGAGCAGGGTGTTGGTCACCTCAGAGATGGACAGCAGAGGACTCCCAGCGTCCGGTTTAGGATCTGCGAGGCAGACGTGATTGGCATCGCCGAGCTGATCGACGAGTCTTCCGGCTCCGGCTGCTGCTGATAGTACGAGCCGCTGCTGATGCTGCTGCTGTTGTCTGCTTCCGCGGACGCGCTGCTCGTGCTGGGCAACGGCTCCTCCCTCCCCTCCGGTGCCGTTACCGACGACGACGACGTGCTGCGACATCAAGCCATCACCTATTACACACGCCTTGTCCAGTAGAAATGCGTTATTACACTCTTTGGCGCCTAGTTCTCTGCTCCTTATGCTACGAGTTCTCGTTCTGGAGCTAGTTATTTGTCTAAAGGACAATGTTTATCGATAACTAGATCCATCACGATAAAAGTAAATCACTCGAGGTGTTATTTAAATCAAAGCACTCGATAAAAGTGAGACTCAAACTATTCCTACCCAGCTCTTCGACTTGGCTGGCTTTTTATTCAGCAAAACTTGCATGCTATCAAAGTAAATGTCAAACGAGAAGAGTGCACTGCAAGTAGATATAAAAAGCTGAGCAAAGTAGAAAGAGAGAGAGGTAGAGAGCGCAAAAAGTGTGAGAGGCAATCAGTGACACTCACTGAGACGCGTGCCGTGGTGGTGCGGTGGGGTGGTGGTGATGGTGGTAGGGATAGTACTGGTAGTGATGGTGATGGTGTTGCTGAACTCCCTGCCATACCTCGGAGCCCGCGTCAGCCTGCTGGGGCGGATGAGCCGCGTAGCCGCTGGCCACCGTCGCGTAGTGCGCCGACGTTACCACTGGATAGTGTTGCTGCTGCTGTTGTTGCTGCTGATGCTGCTGTTGCTGCTGCTGTTGGTGATGGGGATGCTGCTGCTGCTGCTGCTGTTGCTGGGGGTGAGTTTTCGAGGCGAGGACGCGGGGAGGACTGTGAGCGGGCTGACCGCCCGGAGACGAGCGCTTCCACTTGCACTCGCCGTTGATCGAGTTCATCTCCTGCAGACTCTTGAGAGGGTCGGAGCGCGCTGCGGAGGAGAGAAAAACGGCATTGAGAGCCCGCAAAACACGTGAAAAAGCCTTTGAAAACCAGACTCACGATCGAGGGCGGTACGCGAGGGCGTCGGCGGGCTGTAGCTGCCGTTGTTCCTCGGGGGCGTCCTGGGGGGCGGCGCGCCCCACATTAGGACGGTCTGCCTGAGCGGCTCGTTCCCGTAGACGTCCGGCTTGACGTCCTCCATCTTGGGGGTGAGGACGCCGTTGTTGTTGTTGTTGTTGACGGCGGCGGTGGCCGGAGAGCTGCCGGCCGAGTTGGAGGAGGCGGAGGCGGCCTCGAGGGAGTGACGGCTGCCGGCGCGCGCCGCCACCGAGTCGCCCGGCTGCAGGACCGGGCTGCCGACGGCGTACGAGGCGCGCACCTGGTCCGGCGTCGTGCTCGAGGCGGCCGCCGACGCGTAGCCGTACTTCGGGGAGTCGCCCGTCGCAGCCAGCTGCTGGTGACTCTCGTACGTCGGCGGCAGCGACGACACGTCCAGGAAGCCGTTGTAGCCAGGCGACGTGTGGTACTCCGGGTAGTACGAGCCCAGCGGCCGGTACTGGAAGAGGTTCTCCGTCGCCGTCAGGTACCTAATGTTTCGCATATGTCTCATATGTAGTCGCATATTTTTTATCTCCAATTGTTTCTTAAATAACTAATTTTTTTTTATACACTGCAAAAACCTTCCTCTTCGTACGAAAGGAACCCTTTTAATATGCGAGTCAGTTTTTTTAATTAAATAGAAATCCATTTGAAACGAGCAGAATCCCGCTGTCTTAAACATTGAAAGGATGCCTCTCGTACGAAGAGCAACCTTTTTTTCCGTATACGCAAATAACATTGAATTTTGGATAAAAGAGAATTTTGAGAAAAGAAAGCCTGCCCACCTGTTGTCGAGCGCCGTGGTCGGGTACAGGCTCTGATGGTGGTAGGTGCCGGTGTGTCCGATGTAGGGGGTGAGCGCGGGATCGGCGCTGGCCGAGGGCGCGTACGAGGCCGCCGGGTACATGGTGTTGAGGTTGCCGTAGGCCGCGGCCGCCGCGACCGCCGCCGCCGCCACGCTGCTGTCCGCCGCGAGGTAGTCCACCGGGGCCACCCCGACGCCCACCGCTCCGGGCGCGGCGACCGCCGCCGGGGCCGCCGAGGCCGGGGACAGCGGCGAGAGCTGCGCGGGCTGACCTGCGGCTGAAGGGACGCGTTAGAAAGTAGCTGCGACGTCGGGAAGCGGTGGAGGGACAAGCCAATGTAATTACCCAGTTTGCTCGCCCGTTTGCTGCGACACGTCGACAGAAAGTCTCGGAGCTGCGTCTTGTACCGGCGGTTGACCCTCTGCGCCTGCGGCTGCGGCGACTGTTGCTGCTGCTGTTGCTGCTGGGGCTGCTGCTGCTGCTGCTGACTGGACAGCTGCGGTCCCATGCAGGAGCCCGTGCCGCCGAGGCTGTCGCTGTCCGAGAAGTAGCTGTTGGTCAGCCCGGCGTCCAGGTAGCTGACTTTGAAGTCCATCGTCCGCTTGCCCAGCAGATCGCGGCCCTCCTCCTCCCTGCGTTCAAGCGAACAATTAGTACGACTCACAGAGAGGACGCGTCGGTCGGTCGACGGGATGTCTACGTACATGAGCGGCCGATGCGTGCAGATGACAAAGTCGGGCTTGGAATTCTTGTAGACCAGCCGCGAGCTCGTCTGCAGCCACTGCCAGCCGTTCTCCTTCGTCTGGTACCTGTAGGCGATCATGCCCGACGCTCCGGTTTTCAGCACTGTAATATTATACATCATTTGAGCGATCAGTCGCGGAAGCAGTTCGGTCAGAAATCAGTATACTCACGCTCCTGATGAGCGCTGGCGACGTAGGCGAGGTCGTCGTAGTGGACGAGGTCGTAGCCGCCGAGGTTCGCCAGCTCCGAGTCCGAGTAGCCGAGTAGCATCTTGCCGCGCTGGTCCATGGAGACGAGGGCCAGGTCGAGCTTGTGCTTGCTCTTGAACATGACCTCCTTCTGCGGCACCTCGAGCAGCGACGGCGGCCCGAACGGCGTGCACAGGGCGAACAGCGCCAGCGGCGGCTCCTCCGTCTTGCGGTTCTGGCCGTGCAGCACCTTCACGCGGCCCCTGATGTCCAGTCGCTGTTGGGCGAGATCGGAGGGATGTTTTTTTGTTAGTCGCTCGTGGTTTTGCCGAATGGTTAATCTCGTTAATCGTATTTTTGAGAAAATTAATTTTTGAGAAAAAAAAAATACCGTTGCACAGCTTTCGCATTTGAATAATGATTTTAAAAAAAGTTCATTGTTTATTAAAGGGATCTCGAAACTGTTTAAAAACTAGAAACTAAAATGTTTAAGCTGTCTTTCCGTGCTCCCGGGCGGATTTTATCACGTCGGCGTATCTCATTGAAATTTCATTACACGCTCGGGCCCGGCGAGGCGCGCGGCGGAGAAACGACTCGCAAAACCTTTACTCTTCTTTACGGCAGCGAGGCGATTTCGCAAAATGTGCAGCGAGCCGCGGCGCCATTAAAGGGCCCCCCTTTTACGATTACAGTTTCATTTTCATAAACGTCATAGCCGGAGCTTTTTTGTCCGAGTCGGCGGGGGCCGGGCGCGGTGCGCGAAAACACCTTCCGCCACGGGCGTCCCTCCCGGCCCGCTGCTCCTTTTTCTTCGGCTCCGCGAATAATTAATGTTTTGCCGACTCTCCCTCTCTCTCTCCCGGGCTCATTTAAATTCTAATCAAGGCGGCCCGGCCCGTTCTTCTTCCTCCCGCTGGCCACATAAATTTCCGATCTATCGCCCAAGGAGAGGGCGCGAAAATTCTCGGAAATCGGAGAAACATATATATCCGTTGCATGCGCGCGCGAGCGTCGCCGCGCAAAACGCAAAAAGGCAATTATGTACGCGCCCGAGTAATGGGCCAGAGCCGGGAGAGAGAGAGAAAGAGAGTCGGAGGCTGAAATTATTAATTACTGTTTTGCGACGCGGGCCGTTCGGCGCGCCGCGGCACACTTTGTCCTTTGGCCCGAGAGGACGGGTAAAAAGTAAATAGTCCGCTTTTTGCGACTTTCCGCCGCGGGACGCGACGGCGGCTCTTTTCGCCTACGCCGACGAGCCGAGACCGGGACTGCGGAGCTGAGGAAATTATGCAAAGACCGGAGGAGCCGCCGTTTCTTCTGGACGGGGGAGGCTCGAGTTTTAAGTGTCGCTCGAAATTGCGAGCTGCTTTTTCGCGACGCTAACATTAATGGGGTGTCCACCTGGCGCGCCCTTTTACTCGACTTTTTTTTTTTTTTCTAATTACGTGCAATTCTGGACGCTTTAAAGTTAAGCTAATAGAGACTTTGATGAAATCGGTGGAACCGCCGAGTTTAAAAGTTTTTTGTTTTTACTCTTTTAAATTTTGTTGCCTTTTTGAAAATCCCAATATTTGTATAGTACTTTTGTTTCTCTCGCGTTTTTTTTTTATTAATTTTATTCAACGAGTTTTTATAAGATTCCCTTTCCAAGCCACTATTATTTCGATAATAACGTCTTATCAAGTATAAAGTATACATGAAAAAGTAAAATATTATTACGTTATCTCGCTGCTTCTTATCACGGCCGCCACTCCGGCGGGTCTCACGGCGCAATTAAACGCCATACCGACGAAGATATGGAAGCGATTAAAAGCCCAAGAGACGGGTAATCGATACGATATATACTCACGAGAAAGCCGGAGGTGTTGTCGAGGAGGCATCGGAAGCGGACGGTGAAGCTGCGCTCGAGTAGGTGTCCGTGCTGGGGCAGTAGCGCCTCGTGGAGCGGCAGACTGGCGCTCTCCGCCGGTAAGAACGAGTTCCACATGAGCTGCCGCTGAAGCTCCTCCCGGTCCTCGCTGTGCACCAATTCGTAGACGCTCTGGTGTACGATGTCCGACTGCAAGCAGAACGCGGAAACACATCAGAGGCGCCGGATCGATATACGCGATTCCCGCTGCTGCAGGTGGTGGTGTGCGAGAGTCTAAAAAATCAGCCCCCCACCGCCGCCTGAGATTCCCCTCGATAATTTGCGGCTCGCTGCGCAAGAGAGCAGAGTGGCGCAGTGGAAGCGTGCTGGGCCCATAACCCAGAGGTCCGTGGATCGAAACCACGCTCTGCTAAGTTCGATCGAACGAATTTTTTTTTTTTCTTTTTTAACCCCTTTTTTCGCGGAGATTTATTATCAACTCTCGATTATTGATCCGAGCTTGCTTTCGATCTTTTTTCAAATGTACGCGGCTCGTAAATTTCTAGTCGGCTTATTCGCACGCGCGCTGCAAGCTATTATATTGTCTTGAGCAAGGTGGTCAAATACTGTTTGGCGAGTCAATGGAAAGTTAAAGGAATTACTGTTATTTAATGTTTATTACTGGATTTAATAATGTTACTGTAAATTTTATTGTGAATTTTGAGACAGGTGGACTGTTGAGCAGTATGGTAATTTTTACTCGAACGTACTTCTATGTACACACTTTGCTATTATCTCCGAATGAGTATTATGTAAATTTCGTAATTAAATTTATAAGCTACCGGGGATAATAATGTTTCTTATTTAAATTACGATATTAAAGTAATATTAAAAATTATTTGAATAATTTTCTAATTATATATGAATATAATAAGTTAATTATATTCAGTACACACTTTAAAACATCATTGTCTTATTATTACGCAAACTAACTTATAATAGACTTTCTAAGTACCACTTTTTAATCGCAATAAACCTAAAAAGTGAAGCTCGCTGCTCGAACTCGCAGGTTCCCTCGCGGCTTATCAAAGCAATCGTCGCAAAGTAGAGTACTCTCGCGTTCTTCCTCCGAGCCAGGCGCTAAATAAAGCCCAGGCTTTTCCCAGCTCTTTCTCTCTCTCTCTCTCTCTCTCTCTCTCTCATGATCGTTAATGAATTTTTAAGAGGCGCATTACAGGCTCTCGCGCTGCTAGTCAATCGCTCGGGACTGGCGATTACCAAGAAATCAGAAAGGAAGACGAAGAAGAGGCAGCAGCGGTGCGCCGTAGCGTGCATCTATAATGTAGGAGACGTAGGCGAGGCGAGCGCATAAACAAGAGGTGCCGTGGTGTCAGCGCGGACCAGACCTGTCTGTCCCTCCTCTATCGCGATCTATTATTATTCACTCCCGAGCTCCGCTGCTTCTAATCCTCTCTCTCTCTGCTATTATGCGCGGCTCGGTACACACACACACACACTCTCTCTCGCTCTCTGTACGCGCGATCGTCCGGGAAATGATAGTTTTCCGAGCGAGTCGAGAACTACTCCAGGGGTGCTTTAGATCGCAAACCGATGATTTCGTGATTTAGAGCCTGCTGCCTGTGGGAAATGGATGTGTTTTTCAATTTTTCGGTACTAAATGCGAGGATTGTTGAGAAACTTTTTTTTATTTTAAAATTCTGTCAGTTTTATTGAAGCAACTTGTTCGTTTTGCTTCCAGTGCATAGTTATGTACTGAATCATTTGGATCGTTTGAAAAGTAATAACTAATTTAAAAACAAACCATTTGGAACTGCAGTGTTCATAAGTTTTTGAAATATCTCGCATAACATTTAAAGCGTTTCTTAACCATCTATTAATTTTTTATAATTAACGTCTAAGTGGACCCCAAAGTCCTTGTCCTCGATAATAGTAGCAATTTTGAAAAGTTTCCAGGACTGTTACGTAAGAAGTCTGCAAAGCTGCGAAACGCTTTACATAGGTGTACTCTTAATCAAGTCCTTAAATCACTCTAGATTTTAGAGCTAGAAAAGTGTCTTCGTCGATGCAGGCATATTTTTTTTTATATCTTTCAACCCAGACAGAAAACTATTTTACTCTTCTTTAAACATGGCAATGTAGTACAAAGTGTCCTTTGAATTATTCCTGGAGGCAGTGAGAAAAACTTTATTGCAGAAAGATATCAACCCTAGACTTGTACCAAGAGTAGGAAAATCAACGTCTTCGTTGCTCAAAGCTTTTACGTACTGAAACCTAATTGGTAGCGAACGTGCATGAATTTAATTCGTGCAATTCGTGCAATTTAAAAAACTTAATAGATATTTATCTTGAAATAGATGGTCACACTGTAAGACTTCATGAATTTAAAACCAAATTACAAAGCCAATATAAAATAATAAGATCTGATTACTTTTTTTTACATTTAAGCTTGTAAGAACTTGATAGGATACAACTGGTTGATATTCAATATTTTTTTGACAAGCGCTTTTTCAACATTATAGATTACAAATTGAAAACTACATACGAAAAGAAATGAAAATAATTTTTATATTTTATTCAATATTCAACATTTGCAAAGTCATACTTTTTAATTGTTTAGCGTTAATCACCAGTTCGTGAAAATTAAATTAAATTAAATCTTAAAATATTAAAAAAGTAAACTTGTTTAGTCCAACATAGTTGATCACGCACTGAATCATTATAGTCTACTAAAAAATTATAATTTGTAATAAAATGATTTAATCTGTATTAATGTTAATATAAATGAGTCACTTTTAAAAAGTTTAGCCAGTTACGGTAAAACTTTACATGAAAATATCGCTATTACTTGAAGTGTTTTATATAAAAATTATTATTTTAGTAAATATAAATCGTTTACTTCATTTTCATTGATTTTTGATTTTTTAAATATCTTTTTACCAAAATAATACAGTTTTTGCTTTAGGTGCATCGACTTCTAACATGAATGTTCAATCTATTCGATGGTTTTGTATAAATATAATTGTATTGCTTGTAATTTCTACTTGTGCTTCGAAAGATGGCTGGCAACATTTTTTCCACCTAGCCTATAAAATTTTTCCCGAAGAAGTTGATGTAGTTTTTGGAAAACAATCTGTTAATTTACTCGGCGAAGAACCTGCCAGAAGACTCACTTTAGCTATGTGTAACAAAACAGGAGTATTGCATAACAGAATATGTTCAGTACAGAAGGTTGATTTGAAAACTGACATAGTTCGTGAATGCAGTTCTACTTTAGATACCTTAAACTCCGATATGGATGTTTTACTGTTACGGGTTATGGCACTTGGAGAAGAAAAAGCTCTTTTAATACAAGTTGAGTTTAATGCGACAGAAAACCACGATGGATTTGAAAACAATTATGCTATAAGATTTCAGCTTTTTAATTGGAATGGTATGCCTTACTACGTCAAATATTTGCAAATATTTTAGTAATTTTTTATACTGAATTTAAGATTGCAGCTCTAATACTTGGAGAATTTCTTTTATTGTCAACAAAAACATAAATGTTTATGAACATTTTAATGAAAATAATATCCTGATCTTCGAGAATGAAGTCTTCAATGTGTTTTTGCCGGTTTCCAAAAACAACACTACTTATATTAAAAATGTGACTTTTGATGTGAAAAATCATTCTATAAAAGAGGAAGAAGGGAATAATTCTGCTTTGCATTGGCTTGAAGGAAGTTCGTGTACGAGAATTTTGCCCATTGAAAAGAATACCCCAAACAAAGGCTTCTTGATTTTGCACGACTGTCCAGATTACAAGAAACGTAACTTAATAAAATTTTCTTACATTTACATTCACATAATCAATTAAAATAATACAAATCGAATTCATATTTTCGCATAGTTTCGATACTCCATCCCAATGGAACTGCAACAACATTAAGAAACGAGGAAATAAAAGGCGAGGAATCTGAAAGTGAAAAATTTTTAGATAAAAATACTATTGATGCGACTGGAGGATTGATTGGAATATGTAATAAAGCTTATAACTGCTGGCAGTACGATCAAAGTGGCCATCTGCGTCACCAATTTAATTTATCTATTGACCCAAAAGACCAGCAAATAGTAGCTGTGGCAAATCTAATTCAAGGTGGATTCGCCGTTGTTTTTAGATCTCGTCATCATGCTCCTCGTAATTATACAACTCAATTCCACGTTGGAGCGTTTGATACAAATGGAGTTTGTCCCGATTGCAGTTCCCTTAAGTACGATCTCAGAGGATTCTTTTCCGACGACAAAGATTCTCCTGCAGCAAACATATGGGTGTCAAAGAAATCGGACAAGATATTTTATAATCTTAATTTGATGTCTAACCATCACTGGGATCAACGTCTAGTACTGGCTACGTCGAGAAGCTATTTATATTCTGGGGATGCAATTCTAAGACCTGCCGAAGAAATTAATTGAAAGAGGCAATTTAAATTTTTGTTCATTTTTTTATTTGTGCACTTTATATGCAATAAGTAAAAATAATTTTGATGTAAATAAATTTCATGATTTAAAAAGACAAGTTAATAAGTTTTACTAAATTATGATAAATAACCGCAAAGTAAATCAATTATTTTTTTACAACAATAATAATTTACTTGTATCAAATCGAATTAACTTAAAAATTTTTAAATTTTGCAGGAGGTATTAAGTGCAAAAACTTCCTTGAATTAAGTACAAGCTAAATGTTTCTTTTATGTGTTATTAGAACAAAATACTTATAAGATTTATACTTTTGTGATTTGAGGACTTCTTTAAGTAAAGAATCCTATATAAAATTTTTGAAAAAAAAATAAAGGACCTATATTTCAAGGTATAAGTTTAAATTAAAGTTTACTTGCGTCAGTAAATCTAATAGAAAATCAAATAAGTCAATTAAAATGATCAATATTTTTTATTTGTGCAATATTAGAACAGAAAATGTTTATCTTCTTCATTAACCGCTGCATTTCTTAGTAAATCAAACGTAATTCCCATGGCCGTCTACCCAAACTTCCTCGTGAAAATGAAAAATGCTTGTTTCGGCTTGTCCTACATCTATTGATTTACATATTAAATCCATATAATAGAAATATACTTTTCGTGCTGGTATTTCGTTAAACACTCGATAAGCTGAAATCTTTGCGACAAGAGAATCTTCATTCTGGCAAGAAAATCCATCGAGTTCCTCGGGTAGACTGCGTGTACCGTCCTTCTTTAACGTAGAAAAAAAATAAGCAGGTCGATGTGTAAGTTTGGTAGCCTTTGTAATAACGAAAAATCCGCCTTCCGATAAATTTGATATAGCTATCAGTTTTTCCTGTGAAATGAAGACCTTTTTTATTTTCAGTTGACTTTTTAAAACGCCATCTTGATCGTATTGCCAGCAATCAAGAGACTCGTCGTCACATAAACCGATCAAATCGTTGTCGGTAGACAAGTGGTTAAAGCTTTTATTGCTGAGCAGTTTTAACGATTTATCGGAAGTATATAAAGATACTGGAAAGAGATGTAAGTAAGTGTACATGAATACTTAAACAACGGAAAAAATTCTAAAAATGCTGACAAACCTCCAACGGGATTATCACAACGAGAAACTAAAAAGCCCTTCGCTGCTGAATGATATTCTAGAGGCGCAAGCAACTTACAAACTTTCATTCCTGTCAACGTTTTTTTTTTTATTTGACCGTTATTTTTTAATGTGCTGTTTGCTAGATATCCGCCGGGATTCCATACACCAAATGTTTCATCTTCGTACGTTAGAATGTTACTTCCGTTAAAGAAAGATTCTGCTGAATATTTGTCTCGAAAGCGATACTCTTTCCCAATAAAGTTGCAATCTCCAATGCAATCAAAGAGCAAATTATCATTAAAGATCAAAAATGTGAATGGTCTATAAATGAAATAAATACAAACCTTTAAAATTAATTATATAAAATTTCAAGAAATAGATTGAATCGCCATTGTCCCACTCGCTATTTTTAAACTCAATGAGAACAAGCATTGCTTTTTTTAAGTGTAGTCCATTTAAACCAAGTGGTACAACTTTCACAGGGTTACTCTGTTTAAAGCCTGATCTAATTTGAACTGTAAAGTTGCACTCATGTTCCTTAACTAAGATTGTCCTTTGACTAAGATTGTCAAAAGTTTTGTAAACCTGAACTCGGCATACTTTATTTGTGTAAGATTCGTCAGTTTGTTCACATGAAGCTAAAGTAA
>JAWWML010000001.1:3193660-3264400 GCA_035047165.1 Ormyrus rosae
GTAGAAAGATTGTTTCTACTAACTAAATGAATTAGATTGATGATCATTTGAAAATAAGTATTCACTTGCACATTAAATCAAACATTTAAGAACTTAGTAATTTGGATTCTACTTTTTATTGCTGACCATAAAATTCATTCAAATCGTGACAAAAATTGCTGCGAACAACGTAATTAATTTCACGAATTCGATAATGCACGAATTATTTTACAATTCTGCAAAAAGGTCTTTAAATACGAACGATTCACCAGCAAAACAGTTCGGCCTCCTGGATAATACGTATTTCCACTCCTCAATCGTCCCTCCATTCCGCAGCGAAGTTCACACGGTACGAAATCGGCCCTTTTCGGCGAGCTCGTCCGCGCTATTTTTTGCACACGGAGGGAAAACAAGGTCACTCGCCCGTAAACTCCTCTGTCGAAGTGGGTGAGAGAGAGAGAATCAGCAGGGGAGAGAGAGAGAGAGCGACTATAGGGCTTTCGTGACTTTTCGCGAGCGAGGCTTTTAACGCGATTTTTATCAATTTGCCGAGAGCTGCCCGAGCGCTTGATTCTCGTGCCTCCCCCTGCCCTTCCTTCCTAATTCCTTTTCTCTCTCTCTCTCTCTCCCGATGGTGGGAAGAGAAAAGCACAGTGACTCGGACGAGCACTTTTTACCAAATTAATTGACGTTTTTGCGCCAGATTCGATAGTTAGGAGGCACTTAGTTTAAATCGCAGCTGGATTTTTTGGCTTCAAGTTGAGAGTAACAAATCAGTCAGCTTTTTAATTAGAAAGTTATTCAAAATTTAGATGGGTCTGTGCAAGTGGACAATTGTTCGACTTGAAACTTTGCAAGTCTCGATGAATCACGTTACTTACTTATTACCGCATTTACCAGGCAATTATCATTGCAAAATTGAAAAAGAAACATCGAGCTCGAGAGCGCGTTATGCAGCCTTTCCCATACGGGGCATCGATACGAGAGAAATAAGAAAATGAGTTTTGAATTTCAATTAGAGTCCCCTCGGGCGCAATTTGTGCGCGCGAGAGAAAACGGGCGAAACAAACGAGCTGGCGCGCGGCCTCTCTCTCTCTCGGCAGGATGAAAGGGGCGCGCTGCAGAAATTGAAAGAAATCCGGGCCCTCGTAATAATAATTAATCCACGAGGCGCATTAATATCGCGGAGCCAGAGATTTCTCGCGCTGCGAAGAGAACGAGTTGAGCTCTCAATTACGGCGAAGAGTTATGAAGAGGAGGCGAGCGAAAGAGGAGGAGAGGGCGAAGGGCAGAGAGAGAGAGAGAGAGAGATTCGCCCGAGGGCCCTGCAGTTTTCTGTGGGCACACGAGGAAGGGGGCGATCGCCCGATTGTGTCTTCATTAGGGGCTATTAATTGTCAAAACCTGTCACATAATTCAATTGGGACCGGGGATTATCGCGAGCGCCGGGCCCGCGATGATGACGGCTCATCGGGCCCCGGAGAGCTAAAGACCGCTGAACCTGAGATCGTAAAGCGCAACCTGCGAGCGAGTCTAGGGGGGGTTCAGTGATTGCGCCGGAATTCTCCATCGGCTCTTTGTAAACATCGTCGAATTTTATCGCGCCGGTCTACTTGTTTCGCGACAGCCGAGGCTAAAAGGACGCGTTCTCCTTAAAAAGGGCGCCGTAAGCTCGATCAGCCATTAGCCTCCCTCCCTCGCGGGCGTTAAAAAAGAACGCATCGATAGCCGGAGGAGCTCAAGTTCAGCGGTCGCTCGGCACGAGCACGTGTGTGTCTCTCATTGAGTAGAGCTGCTGCTGCTGGTTGGCCTAGCCGCTCACATGCGAGGAAGTCAATTTTCGTAGAGCGCGCGGCGTGCCAGAACGCCTCGTGCAGAGAGAGCGTGTGTGTGCTCTGTGCAATAATACGCCGGCTAGCGTGACCGACACGTGTTGAACGCACTCTGCACGAGATCACCGCGAGGAGAGAGAGAGAGAGAGAGAGAGAGAGCGCTCGCTGCATGCAAAGAGTCTGTCACTGACCGTATAGACACACTGCTACACTTATATATATATATATAGGCCCCGGCTCTCCTGTAAGCGACGGATGTGTAAAGATCGCTCGATTATGCAAGCCGGCTCGCGTGAGTCCGCGGTATTCGGTCAAACTTTTTCCGATTAACGACGTGGCGGAGGATCGAACTTACCTGATGGAAGCCTAGGTAACTCTCTATGCTGTGGGTCGCGAAGAATACTTCCCCGTCGCAGGTCAGGATCAGCAGGAAGCCGTTCAATGCCTGGAACGGGCGATTAATACATTTTAATTTAGAGAAATATCAGTTTTATTTATCTATTTCATACGTTATTTGCTACAATACTACAAGTGTATTAATTATTTTTAATTCATACAATTAGCAATATAAAACTTTCAATCATCTCAAGCAAGCTCAACATGCGGCCATCATTTAAACAAATACATTTACAGGCCATCAATAAAAAAAAATCCGTGCCGCCCACATCTCTCCACGGCGCCCCCCCCAAGAAAAAAAAAAATGGTGGCCGCATCTCCATGCCGGAGCGAGCGCGTTTCGGGGTGTCGCCTCGATCCGGCCCGCGTATAATCTCGGTTAATCTCCCGGGCTCGTCGGGGAAATCCGCTTTTCTGGGGCGCTCGGCGGCCCGGGGCGTGAATGCGCGCGCGCGGTGGATGCTGGCCCGGGATTGGCCGGCGGCCCGGCCGAGTCGATATAATGCGCGAGGGGTGCGAGTAATGGGATTTGTCAATCCCCGCCTGGCCGCGCCGGCAGCCTTCCCCCCTCGATCGAACCCCCGAGAGCCGAGAGCTTCGATAAAAAGCCAGCCGCCGCAGCGATGGAGGCCGAGATCCGGGCTCTGCTTTTACCCCCGCGATAAGTCAGCTTTTTTTATGTACTTCCCGAGCTTTTATTTCTGCCTCGCCGAGTTTTTCGAGTGAATATATTAATATTGTCGGCCCGACGAATTCGTCGAGAGATCTTTAAAAATGTGCTCTCTGCCGAAAATAACGAGGAGCGTCGGTTACTCCCGGGGCGTCAAAGCTGCGTCGTCCTCGTTGCATCTCGGCTCGGGTCAGTGGATCGTCCGCGCGTCGCGTGCCTGCACTCGCGTGTCCGGGGCAATAATTGCGGCCGGTGTGCACGGGGCGGCAGCTCTTTCTCTCCCTCTCTCTCTCTCTCTCTCTTTCTCTCTCTCGGCTCGCCTCACCTTGACTCTGCTCGGGCGTTGGGTTCGTCGCGGCGCGTGGCCCAGGTAACCAAGCGCCGTAGCTAAGAGAGACCGCGATCAATACGCTAAGGACTGGCTCCGTCTTCCCCAATATAACGCACGGACACACACGCGCGCGCGCGAGGCGGCTCTGATTTTCTACCGCGGGGCGCGATGCGCGACGCGCGCGCGCGGGGCTAAAAATAGCGCGCCGCGCGATGCGCACTGGGAACCGCTAAGCCGGAGGTGTGACATATCGGCGAAATTAATGGCCAGCGATCGGCCCGAGAGAAAGAGAGAGAGAGAGAGAACGCGTGCAGAGCCGCGCGGACATGCAAGCATCAGCAACAAGTAAGACCTTGCACGCTCGCTCGCGCCGGACAAAGAGAGAGAGAGAGAGAGAGAGAGAGAAACAATCCGCTTGCACGAACCGTGTGTATAGCTTTCTCTCTCGGTCCGAGAAAAATCCGAGTGTCAGCGTGAGGCCATCGACGCCGGAGCTGATATTAATGGCGCTCGTAAAAAAGCCGAGGGAGAGAGAGAGCTAACGACCGGCCCGCGGAGAATTAGGCGAACAGCTGAGAGAGCGCCGGCTTATTATAAAATCATTAGAGGGTCGCAGGTTCTGGGAATGATCGGAGAGAGAGAGAGAGAGAGAGAGAGAGCGGGCCGGGACCGCGGCGCGTAATCAAGAGCAATTGCGTAACGAGAGAGACAAAGGGTCTCTCTCCTCGCGTGGGTCTCGGCCATTAATCGCGCCGATTAGCGGGAGAGGGACGACTCTCTCACTCGCGGATTCGCGCGGCGGCGGCGGCGGCGGCGGCGGCTCTCTTTTAATCGGGGGGCCCAGCGCGCCCGCGATTTATCGGTTATTATTGCGGGAGGATTTATCGGGAGCGCCGTCGAGATTTATAGTGCCGAGAGACGACGACGCTTGGCACGGCCGTGCATTTTACCTGCAGGAACATTTCACCGTCCAGGTGCTGGTGGTCGTAGGCGGCCAGGGCTGCCAGCTCGCGCGCCCGGTAGTGCGAGTCGTGGTGCGAGTTCTCCTCCTTGTCCTTGTGCATCACCACTGAAACAGATCAATTCGAAGGCTCGTGTTTAATCGGCTGCTTTCTAGTTGTTCGATTGCGCTAATTTTATACAGTTTAACGGTTCGAAAAATAAAGTAAAAGCGTCAAATGATAATTTTCACAGTATAGTTTTCATAAAAAAAAAGGAACGCATTTCCCAAGTACCTCTCGCCCCCGTTCTCGAAAAAACGTCATCGAAACGAGAAAGCCGATCGAATGCATAATGCATGAGTCGCCGAGCGGGGCTATATCGAGTAGGAAAAAAGGCCCTACATATATCTAATTGCTCAGCGGCCGGCCGTCAGTCGGTCTGTCGCTGCTTCGCCGATAAGGCATCTCGCTCTCCTCGCATTTTTTCGACGGCTTTTTCGTGAATTCTAATGAGGGACATTAAGGGGGGGAGGCAGGTGGCAAGGGAGGAAGTGTCACTCCGGAGCAGCGGCGCGTGAAGCCGCCGCGCGCACGAGCCAAATCGGCCGACTCGCGGGGTAGTTGCGCAACCCCCCTCAAGATCCTGACACGGCTAATTCGAGAGCCCGGTGGAAGCCCGTGACTTGGCTCCGATGAGAGCCGAGCTTATTGCGCTTTTCTGGAGGAGGGGTACTATGGAAATTCGGGGTATCTATGGGTGTCGTGTTTTCGTTGGTAATAAATTCGGGCGGGCTTTTGGAGAAAAATTCTGTTGGAAAAAAGTGTTCTTTATTATTTTTCGGCATTGAGTTGAGAAGAGTTGTTTTTTTAGCGAAGAAAATGATGAGCAATTTGTAGTACTTTTAGAAATGTTTATAAAAAGAGGGATGCTTTTACTTATCTCTCTCAGTAATTTTAAAACTATGCAGAAACTTATATTAAAAATATTTCAAGTGTCTCGGAGTCTCAAAAAATTTAAATTAAAATAACAATTCACTTTTACAAATTTCTAAATAAGGCACCTTTTTAAATTTGTAAGAAACCAAGCTGAGATTGCCATTGTTCGCAGAGGAGCAGCCTCAATGGCAGCTCCTTTCTTCGGATAATAATTTCCTGTCGTGTTTCTACATACTTCTCCGATTTGCGAAGCAGCCTGTCCCCCCGAGAAAAAGTTTGTTTTGCTTAGCGATGCCTCGCAAAAACCTGTTACAGCCGCCGATAGCGCAAATCCTCCTCCCACCAATCATAAAAATGCCGCAGTTCCGCAAAGCACGGGGCGCCCCTTTGTCCCGGCGTCCGCGAAAAACGCCTCCAATTACGTCGTTCCTCCGCGGAAAAGCAGAAATTCGCAGCCGAGTCCCCTCGGGGACTCGAAAATCGCGCAGCTTCTTTATCTACCCGCTCTCCGAGCGCCGAGGGCGCGTCGTTGGGTTAATTGAGCGATTACGCTCTCCGCGCAGCGCGCGGCGATACATCGAACGATGATTAATGATCGGCACGCTTACCCACGAAATAGTCCCGAGTCATCGGATAATCAATTCTCTCCGGGCCGAGCCTTTGTGTGCTCTATTCGCTTCCCAGGCCATCAGCGTCCTGCTTAACCTGTGTGTATTAGATGCGATTTTCGATACCCGCTCTTTTTTTTTTCTTCACGCGCGGGAAGCGACGCGAGCTTCCGCTTGTTTGGACGAATCAATTGAGTCGGCGAGATTGGGCGTTCAATGGAGTAGCGCCGTCTCATCGCCTATTAAGTGTCTATTGTGGGGTAATAGCCGGGTTATAAATAGATCTTTAGGAGAGAGAAATATGATTTATGGTATTCTTATATAAAAAGGAGGAGAAGGAAGGAGTTGAATATTTTGGATATTTTAACGCTAATTATATCATTCGTTTAGGAAGATAACTTGCAGTCTCAATCAATCGAGCAGCATCAAACAATTTCTTATTATTTAGGAATATCTTAATCCTTTTTTAATGAGAAACGATTTCGATTAAAACTTGCTCCGTTCATCGGAATAACGTAATTTTTCATTGCATTTATAATGCTTTGAAAATGAGTTACCGGAATTGAATTGATCAACTTTTAAACAGGGTTATTTCGAATATGAATAAAACAAGATTCTCAAAGTTTAAATGAAACCTCTGTAATTTTAGCACCCCATTAAAGTAGAAGTTGTAACTAGCCCTCATTTGTCTCTGTTCCGAAAAGAAAATTCAAAGGAATCGCCGCGAACATAATGCATATTAATGAGAAAAAGTTTAATCAGAATAACAGGAGCGAATTTGCATGAAATTAACGAAGAATCGAAAACTCATTACGAAAAGGAACTCGCGGCAAAATTGCAGCAACGGCCGCGCGGCTCCTTATAATCCAGGCCAGAAGCGGCCCGAGCAAACAACGCTTACCCCATTACAAAAATCATCCGCCGCGTAATTTTTCAGGGGCGGCCGCAATTAAAGACGTCGAAAATCCGTCAGGCAGCCGACTCCCGATAATGCGGCCCGCCTTAACCCTGTAAAGGGCCGATAGAAATCTGCTCGTTATGCGCGCGGTGTATACGTAAGCTCGGTGGCAGCTGAGCCGCGAAGAACGCTCTCTCTCTCTCTCTCTCCAATTGCGCGCGAGAGCCGCGCAATTAGCCGCCGGATAATCGACAGTTTCGCGTTTGCGCGGCCGAGTATGCCGGCGACAGCTGCGGCCGAGCCGAGAGGCGTCGCGGACGCCGACGACGAGCGCGAGCTTCAAGATGGAGCTGTTTACTTTGACTCGTTTAAAAGCGAGCGAAGAATTTACCGTGCCGCGGCGAGGGAGCACTTTCGAAGAGGCAAGAGCCTCGCCTCGGTTCCGCGCTCGAAATGGAAATTCAATATTTAACCATCAAATTAATTAAAGCTCTCTCTCCTCTCCGCGGCGACGGGGGGGAAGAAAAATTTCACCCCCGCCCGCGGCTCTCGGCGTTAACTAGAATGAATAACGTCGATTTTTCGGCAGTCGAGTACAGTCGCTCGCGCTCATTACCCCGTCGAAAAAAAAGGCCTCGGAATCAGGACTAATGCCGGCCGATCCCGGCCAACAATAGGCCTGCATTTGTAATCTGAAATAATTTCGGCGAGGCGAGAAAAGGAGGAAGGATGAAGCAGCTATGGAACAGAGAGAGTGAGAGAGAGGGAGAGAGGCAGGCGCGGAGAAAGAAAGCGAGGATAAATTGGCCGCCGAGAGTTTTAACAAGTTTATACACGCGGTCCGTCCCGAGCTATTAATCTCGCAGTTAGTTTGTTAGTTAGGCGCTGCCCGATGAATAAGGGGACGGGATTCTTTTTTAGCGCGCGCGGCTCGGCGCATCGCTAATTGTTATTTACGAGGGGTTATAAACCACGGCCGGCTTTATTAAGCCCCCGCTCGCGCTCTTGCTCTCGATGTAATCGCGAGGACCCTAAGATCGGCCGCGCGTTAATTGAAAGAGAATCGGCTAGAGATGAGTCCCCGCTAAGTAATCCCGGGAGACGAGGTGTCCGGTGACGAGAGAGACACCGAGAGGATCTCTCGGGTGTTTGGTTACTCCTCGCCGCCTGTAATCGCCGAGAAAGCCGACGTAAGAAGCAACGAGCTCTCTCCGCCGCTGAGTTGGATTTTCGCGGGGAGCTCCTGTCGATTTTCCTCTTTTTGCGTACTTTGCGGGATTCCTCTGCGAGTTTGCTTTTGTTTGGCGAAAAAATTTTAATTTTTACGAATTTTATATCTCACCTTGCAATAGCATTCGGAGGCTCGCTGGCTACACACCTTTTCTAATCGATAACTTTTGACCTTTACGTTTTAGTAGACCGAGTATAAGAATACTCCAAGATTTTATTATCGCCGAACAGCTCGTTTCTCGTAAATCATTAAGGACTATATTTAACCGAAAGTATTTTTTGAGAGCTTGAAAATTCGAGCCTTGGACTAAACAAACGTATAACTTTGCATAAGAATTCATGACCCATAACCCTCCCTTTTCCCAAATACCAAAAATCCCCGAAAAACAGCAATTTTCTTAACAATAATAACGCTTAAACGCGTTAAAGTACTCTTATAAAATCCATGCACCGACGCTAAAATTCATCAATCCAAAAACAGTCGGCTCTCCGTCCCGGCTTAGAAGCGACTATCCAGCCGAAAACATCGGGCAAATTTGTATATAACTCGCGGCGCGGCGCTTACGTACACCTCGGGGCTCGTGTGTATCGCCCACCAGCCTTGCCTGCGCTCGGTTTTCGGTGCACACGGGGCGGCGCGCTTAGCGGGTCGATAAACCGAGGCGAGCTCGACGTCCGACGCAGCCAAGAAACTCGGCGAGCCGCCGGCGGCGGCCACTCGATTCCTTCGAGCGGCGCAGTTTCTTTTTTTCCAGCCTGCATCGAGCGCGATTTTTCCTCCGTCGCCGCGGTGCGTATCGTGCGTTAAACGCGACCAGCGAGGTTTTTACTTTCGGCTGCTCGAGGTCGGGGGGAGGGTGGATTTTATCCTGGAGAGGCGGTAAGTTTCGGGGAGGGAGGGAGGGAGGTGGCCACCTGGAGAAAGGAGTCTTCCATCAAAGTCAGGCCGCGATCGGGCCGCCGATCGATAAGGCAGCAGCGCCGAGAGCGGCGCAGCGAAAATCGGAGGAATAGCAGGAGAAAAGTCAATGCGGCGGCGGCGGCGGCGGCGTCGGCGGCGTATTGTATATGCTAATGCTCCCGGGGAGGCCGACTCCGATATCCCAGCCAGATAAACAAAGCAATTATACGAAAAGGGTGGGATATATCTGACGCTCGAGTCCGTACCAGGCGCGTATACGGGGCCGAGCGCCAAACGGAATTAATGTCAGCGCCCACGCACGCACAAACGCCCGAGTCTCTCTTTCTTTCTCTCTTTCTTGGCTGCGTAGAGGGAGATCATTATATCTCGATTAAATATAATGGCCGAATAAGTAATCCGACTGATGGCCGGCCCCGAATTCGGACGCGCGGCTATCGAGCGACATCTTATCGAGAGGATAATTAGAGCTTGGCGCTGCTTGTTTGCTTTACTGGATGCACGCGCCCGCGGCTTTTGCGGGCTGGACGCCCAGGATTGTTGGCTGGGAATTCTTAATACTGAAGATTAATTGGCTGCTTTTGGATTATTTTGTTATTCTAATGAAAACAGGATTCTCTGATCAATATTTTTATGAAGAGAATATTACTCGCGAATAATAAAAGTGAAATACTTGACTCGAGAAATACGAGTTTTTATCGAGCAAAGCGTAAACATTCAATTTTCGGACGGAAGAAAAAAACATTCAATTTACAAGGCAGAATTCCCGTCATTCATCAAAGTTTAAAGTTCGTCAAGATAGCCGATAGCGTAATTTTTCACCTTCTTTGTCCGTGGCACGAATTTTCACGCTACACTTTTCAGTTAATTTCAATAATCGCTCATTAGCCGTGTTCCTTTCTGCCCCCCCTCTCCCCCCGCGGCGTTTCCCCGCGGCGCATATAATAATCCATCTTCATTACTCACGCGTACGAGGCATTAATAAAACCTGAAAACGCGCCGGCTCTCTCTCTCGCGTCCGCGGGATTTCATTCGCCGCCCGTACATAAATTAAGAATTTTATTAACCGCCGGCCTGCTGTACTATATATATATATATATCGGGCCGCTCATTTTTTTTTCTCTCTCTCTCTCCACCGTCCACCGACGAAACCTCGCGGGTTTCACGCGCGACACGAGGCGGCGGCGCCCGTAAATTACTCGGGAAAACAGTTTCGCAGCCCGACGAGCTCTACTTCTGGCGCTGCGATGGCATTCGTCTTTGGCGCAGACTAATTTCTGGCGGGCTTTTTTTCCTTCCTGGCTCGCGCGGTATAAGTGGCCCTCGAATTTGCATCGCATCGCGCAGCCGGGGATACGGCCGGCGAGCTGCGCCGCGGACGAGAGCCGGCATTCGTGCCACGAAATCATTTAATTCCAAGAATGAAATAATGCGCGGGTAATTGGCGGACTCTGCGCTAACGGCCGCGGCCGCCGCGGTCTCGGAACACTTTTTCGGCTGCGTTTTCTTCGCCGCAATTCGGGCTTTATCAGACGGGAGAAAATCAAGTCTCTGACGCATATGCAATCGTCGCTCTCGTATACCACCAACCAGCGGTATTCGCGTTGCGACGAGCCGACTTTTTAGTCGGCCGAAGACCTTTTTCGTTGCATTTACTCGGCGACGACGTTAAAAGAAGCGAGCGAAGTATTACGCATTAATGAGAAATGAATAAGCAAGCAGCCGGCGAATCGAAACGAAACCTCCCCGGACAAAGGCTCGCGCGTTAAATCGACCTCCCCGCTTGGCTCGTCATCGGGAACCCCGCAGACGGCGGGGGCGTGTAAACTGATTAGCTGTAAATCTAGAGGCCCACTCCTCGCGTCTACGTACAACACCTGGCCCTTCCTTCCATCGTCGGGGCGCGCGTATATAAATCAAGCCCCCTTTTCCTCGCGGGGCGCGGACTTTTCCGCACGCGCGTTTCCCGCGTCACGCTGAGCTGGCTCTTTCACGGATTTGACAGCTCCTTACAGGCTCGGCGCGTGCCGAGGCAGCTGCTTCGCGGAGCGATCGCTGACTTTCTTAAGGCGCTTAGTCGCCGTTTAAAGAGGTGATGAAGGCCCCGCCGACGGGGAGCGCGTTCGAGGGCTTTGTTATTGCTCGTAAACGCCGTAAGTGGGGTGTATGAAATTATCGCGGGGGCCCTATTGGTATACAACGCTGTAATTTTAGACTGCACGCGCCCGAGGAGAGTCGTAGCTGCGGATTTAATTTCTCGGCGAATGAGCAAACAAACGAAAGTTTTGTCTCTCGCGGCGAAAAAAAACGAAATTCCCCTTTCCGCGTCGGTAGCCGATATTCGTCCTGCAGCGAAAACAAAAGGCCTCGGCTCGGCCAGACGATCGAGTGTATACCTTCCGCTCGGACGATCGGGCAGCTCTCTCGCCGAAAAGTGCAGCGTTCTCACTTCGGGGCCCGGCGCGCGCGACCTTTGCTTTGATCGGCGCGGGGCCCGGCCGACTCCTTTCTCCGGCGAAATTCCTGAAAATCAGTGGCGCACGGCGGGACGCGAGTGTCGGGTGTCAGTCGCCGCGTAACTTGGCAGCGGAGTCTACCTGGGCCGGCTATCAGTTATTAGCCCGGAGCCCCGACGAGGCAATCAGCGGAGGAGGGGAGAGAGGCCGGACCAGGTGCTGCGATCGCATCGACGCCATATGCCGACGCGGGGGTCGGACCAGGTTAATTAATTCCCCAGCAGGCTTTTGTTCCAACGGAAATACTGCTGCTGCTGCTGCTGCTGCTGTTGCTGTTGCTCCGTTGCTGTCTGCAGGCTTGTCTCTTTTTTTTTTTCGTTGTCTGTTTCTGGCTTTCTGCAGTTGGGAGAGATGATGGG
The DNA here is from genome assembly GCA_035047165.1 of Ormyrus rosae. Taxonomy (NCBI): domain Eukaryota; kingdom Metazoa; phylum Arthropoda; class Insecta; order Hymenoptera; family Ormyridae; genus Ormyrus; species Ormyrus rosae. The sequence continues at coordinate 3,205,276 of JAWWML010000001.1, forward strand.
AACCGAGCAGTTGGGGGAAAATGGCTGGTCTTTAAATTTGACGGTGTAATGTACGAGCAGTTTTGGGAGATCGGAATTCATATTTGATGGACTATCGATTAGAATGGTTGTCAGAATCGAAATTTATATTTCAAATTCTACCTTCGCCCGTTATGTATTTAAGTAATAAATTGTTTTTCTTCTGTTCAACGCTCATTGTATTTTATAAATAAAGAAGTCGATTTGGCTGTAGTCACAATCGTCCTTGGTAAAGAATTAAAGTCATTTCAACGCCAAAAAAAGTGAAAAACGGCAGCCTCCTCGAGCTCCAATAACCGGTGCTACAATCAATCGTTTCCCAGTCCTTGAAAAGCGGTTTCATCCAGCGCTTGAAAGAGCATCGATAACCGGCAGCACTCGCGAACTCTTTCTCAAAACGTCCGACTCGGCAATCTCCAAGGCGCACTAGCCGGTCGCCGGGGTGTTAGGTCAGGGCCGCTCGCGTTCGTTTTTCGGAGCTCGGCTCGCTCGCCCCGCGGAGAGTAAAGAGCGTGGTAGTCTGCTATCGGCCAGTGGGTCAGGAGCGCGAGCGAGCGAGCGAGGCGAGCGTTGCGTGGCTCGGCAAGCTGCGTGCACGCGAGCCCCGGAGCGCACACGTGAGTGCGCGGGAGCCGATCGCGACGTTCGAGGCAGTTAATTAGCGCGCGAGCTGCGCGTTTCCGCGTGATTCTTGAACCCCGCCACGGGGGCAGGACCCGTATAATCAGATGCGGACGCGGGGCCCGACTTGAATAATAAGCCGCGCGCTTCTTTCGCGACCCATAGAGCAAATAATTGACCGGGGGTGGAGGAGGAGGCGCGCGGGCGAGTTTTATTGGCGTAGAGGCGGCATAAGTAGGAAATAATTAAGCTGCCGCGCACTGGGCTCTGCCATTGTGACGAGGGACTTCGAAGTCTTCGGCAGGTCGCTCGAGGACGAGCGGGGAAATTCAGGGAAGAACAATGGGGGGAATTTGCGTATTGTGCGCCCGAAAATGGGTCAGTGTAATTGCAGTGGATGTATATGTACGACTCTTTTGATGTTTTCTTTTCAAAAGGAGCTGAGAATGTGAGCGGCCTTGGAGGAAACGTTTTTTTATTGTCCATCAATTCTTTGCCGATTTAAATGCAAAACAGTAGTTATTTTTCAATTCAACAGAAGCTACAAACTTACGAGCGCAAAGGGGAAAACTTTGAATTTCTTTATATTTTTTGTTCGAGTTAAAGAGTATGCAAAGAGCAGGCTCCGTTTAAAAACGCATTATTTTTAGAAGCTGCATAATTTTATGCGAAAAGAAAGCCGTTAACTCAAGCTTCTTCAAGAATAATGTACCTAACAAGACTTTAATTAAAAAAGAAAGTCTATTAATCCGAGCGCACTTTAAGGAAAATCTATAAAATCAGTCTTAAGACTGTCTTATATGCACCTCTTCACAGAAAACCGGCAGAATTGCGAAAATACAATCCACGCAATCCAATTGCATAAATTATCCAAATCATAAAATCCTCGCTGAGAATCACCAGGTAAACAAACAAAGCGAGTTTTCATTGTGCTCGCAAAGTGCGTTCGTTCCCGAGGCCTTAAGATTTAATAAAATTCCCGTCGATACTCGTAAGCCACGACGGAGAGACAAAAGCCTAATCGGAATTGCATTAAGCGGCCGCAATTACGGGCCAGAATCAGCTCGGGCTTCTCATTCGCCTCGGACGATAAAGCATGTGGAACGATTGAATTAGAAAAAGGACGAGTTTCCGGAAGCGGAGTCTCGAAGGCGTCGATATATATGGATAAAGCCCGGGGAGAGCTCTCTCGCGCTCATTATGCACTCTCGTACTCCTTCGCCCGATACGCTTCGATTATCGCTCTGATAGCGCGAGATTCATATTTATATGCATGGAAAATCTGATTAGCGCGCCGTGCAGCGGCGCTTTAACTTCTTTATTAGCGAGGCGATTATATGTACATATTTTGCGGATAGCGCTTGAAATGGACACCCACTCCCGCTGTCTTGCGCCTCCGCTCGATGCTCGCTGAGCTTATAACCCTTTATATTGTTCGCGTGCGCACTTTTATCGAGCTGCACCGATTTTGAATACTCTTGGAGAACGAGGATCGCCGTTATCTGTCGCAGTTTCCCGATTATTGTTTCGATGGGGTTGAACGGTTGGATCAGGAGGAGGGACTGATGCACGGGCTGGTCGACAGCTGGGAATCGGGAAAGAAGCGAGTCATCCCTGGGAATCTAAGTGTACTAAATGTTTTTACGTGCTAACAAGCCAAAGTTTGCTTTATTTTGCTTTACAATTTAACGAGATCCTTTTTCAATATTACAAATCGGTAAAAATGATTGATGGGAAAGGTTTTAAATTTACACACTAAATTTATGTTAAATTTATGTTAAAAAACAAAGATATTAATAAACCGTAATGCTCGAGCTCGATAAAATTGATGAAAAAATTTTTTCCATACCACTTCCGAAAGTCGAGCGATGTTTACTTTACATAATTTTAACGCTCGCCGGATCGATTTCTGTCCATACGCGATCTCGAGCTCCGCCGTCGAAAAAATTCCGGCGTAAACGCAGGCCGCATTAAAAAAAAAAAAATAAGAAAAAAAAAATGCGCGGCGCACCAGGAGGATATCAAAAGGTGTCCACCTCGCGCGAGTGAGTTTAACGAGGGGCCTAATTGCGCGCCGCGTAACGGCCCGGTATTTCAATCAGCCAGGCAGCAGCAGCAGCAGCTGAAAGAGTTGAAAAGCCCTCGCGTCGTCGCCTTCGAGGCGAAAAATTACCGACGAGAGCGAGTCGATGTGTGCGCGCGCCGCGCCGTGCTCTCCGGAATAGAAATCGCCAATTTCGCCGGAGCGGCGCAATTATAATACCTACTTCTTTACACTTTGCTAAACAAATTGCCCGGGATTTAACGACTGCTGCTGCCGCTGCGGTGGAGAGTCGTTGTTTTTTTTTCTTTTTTTTTTTTTCTTAATCGGCGCATCAATTCGAGGTAATTCATTAAATTGCCCCTGCCGTTTCGACTTTTTGCTCGCTGGATACGATGGAAATCGTTAACTGTTTACGCATTTTTCTGGAAGGAAAGCAAGCTTTATGCTGTTTTAATGGTAATCGAGTTTTTTTTAAGGAATAAATAATGGCTGCGATAATTGTAATTGGATTTTTAAGCATTTCTGTATGTAAATAAAACAGAAACAATACATTTTTAGAAACTTTGAAGCTGAATAAGGTCGTTTAAAAATTGAGTTATAATTGTACGTAATTCGCACAGGTCATTGCTCTTCAATTTATGGCTCTAATATCATAACGCCATTACATTAATGAAAAACTTCACTGCTAATTAGGTAATGCTATTTATAGCGAACTACTAAAAAATGCGATACCATTAGAAGAAAGCATCCGTTACAAAGATAAAAATCTATAGTTAATTCAAACATTTTTTCCCGCATAATTAAATAAAACACTACGCTTCTCTCGCCAACAAAAAAAAACAGAGCCCCCAAAAAATCTATTACACCTCTAAACACATGCCGTCCCGTTATCAAGTAACCCTCTCACCTTGTCCCAATCGCAGGAACACGCATCAGCCGGAGGCCGGAAATGATTAACGACTCTCCGCTCCGCGGCAGAGAGGAGCATCAGCGATCGGGCTCTAAGATGATCGATCGCTGTTTGCAGATGGAAAATCGAATTAGGCTCAGTAGCGATCGCCGGCAAATTGGCCGGCTGTGCAAACACACACACGGGCACACGTTATAGGTGACGGGCGCGCGTGCGCACTGTCAAGATTCAAGTGTGGCCGCAGAGTGGACGCCGGCAGGTGCGCGCGCCAAATGGAAAATGCAAATAAGCGTAATAACGGCCGGCGTGCCGCGCCGCCCGACGCATCGCGCATTTTGCGAGAGCGGGACTTTATATCGCATCGGCCGCAATTCGAGAGAGAAAGATTCGCGGAGGTGGATCGTATACGAGTGATTAGTGGTCGTTCGAGGAGAATTTATGGCCGGCGTCTATGCCGCTTGAGTATGATTTGCGAACCGCGCTCTTGGAAATGGAAAGTGACGGACGGAAGTGGTTTTTGTTTCCTTCGCGACGGAGAATTCCGGCGTTTTCTTCGCCAAGCGGTTCTTGACTTCAAAAAAAAAAAAAAAAAAAAGACGAAGCGACGGAGGAGAGGTAATCGAGGAGAGCCGCGGAAGAATTAGGATCTGCGGTCGTCATCTCTCGCGGCGACAGGGGCCCTAAAACTCCTCTCTCTCTCTCGGCGTAGGTGTGCAAATAATCAGGCGTGTAAACTGGTGCAGCTCGCTATAAAGTGGGATCGGTTAATTGCCTCGGAGCATAGAGGCCAGGGATCCCGAGATCGGCTATCTCCAGCTCTCTCGGCTCGAGCTCGTCGGTCCGCCCGAGGAAAATCAGCGCATCGCGGGGGCTCTAATTAATCGAGAGTGGGAGAGAGAGAGAAAAGAGAGCCTCGCGAGCCCTTTCCTAATAACGGTTGCGCGCGGAAGAGGTGAAAGGTTCGGCTCGTGAGAGGAAGAGCCTGCCTGCCGTGGATATCGGGCATCGGCAGCAAGTAGCGGCAGCAACCAGCCACAGCAGCAGCAGCAGCAGCAGCACCAGCTGAGAAAGAGAGGGAGAGATCCCGGGCCCGACAATGAATACCTATTAAAGCGGTGTGAACAATGCGGCCGAACGCCGGTGTCGTCGCCGTGATATACTGCGCGAGATGCCCGATAGTCCGCGGACACAGCAGCAGCAGCAGCAGCAGCAGCAGCAGCAGCAGCAACGGCAGCCCATGACTCACGGCGGATCGGAGAGCCGACGAGAGAGAGAGAGAGAGAAAGAGAGAGAGTACGAGTTCATTTCGAGGAACGAGCCAGGCCATTTTCTTTGGGAAAAGCCCCGGAATGAATCCCCGAGGAGAGCTGCGCGAGGTAACGAGAGGCTTGCGTGATAGCCGCGCGAGCGCGACCCCACCGAGAGCCGAGCAACCCCCGAGACACGCCGGCAAGTTCCTGCTACCGGACGGAGGGCTTCAGATTTTTCAATTACCGGATGGTGCCCGGGGATGCAGGAGGAGGATGATTAAGCCGGGAGCCGAGAGCGGCTATTGTCTTGCGTAATTATTGCGGAGGAGGGATTCTCCTCTTAGTCAGGAAAATCTGGATTTAGTGAATTTATGGCGTTTCTCTACTGACGTATTGGACTGATTGTATCGCGACTGAGCGTAAGAGCACGTCACTCCATTACGCTCCTGCATAAATAATACCCCCGAGTCCTGGATCTATACGGTAGATTTATTTTTGTGTCTTATTAGAGACTCGAGTAAGCGATAACATTTAGCTCAAAATGAATAAATGAATATATTAATAACCGCGATAAGTTGGAAAAATGTTGAAATATAAAAACTGACTCCAGTCTTACCTTGGAAGTAGCTCTTGGTGCGCAGGTAGCTGACGCTGAGCCTGAGAATGCTGAGCCTGTCGAGCTTGCTGAGGATGTTCTGCTCGAACGGCAGGAGCGAGGCGAGGGTGTCGAGCTCGGCGTTGAGCCTCTCCCGGTGCCTCTTGCTCGGGTTCGACTTGGTCACCCCGTCCTTCTGCGGTGGCTTCAAGCTGCAACAAAACAAACGCCAAGCGACGCGCATCAGCAAAAACCGCTCCACTCCGCGGTAATTAGCTTTGTTTTGCCCTCAAACAGCGAAGGAGAGAAAGAGAGAAAGCAGGGCTTAATGGATTTTGTGTCATCTAATAATTAATAGAGTTCTCCGGGCGGCGAGCGCTCATTCATCACGCTTTCTAACCCCTAAGCATTTTAATTAAAGCCGGCACATTTTTACAGGCCGCGTTTTATATACGCGGTGCGCCGTGTGCCGCGCCTTTCCAGTCACATCTTCGCGCGAGCTCGTATACCTAAGCGTTTTCACTCCGCGACGAGGCTCTTTTACCGCCCGAGTATAATAGTTTACTCGGACGGCTCGCTTCGATCCTTCGCGAAAATCGGAATTACAATCTATCATTTTCGCATCATGATTTATGGCCGAGTTTAACAGTCGTTCCAATTAATTTGTAATGCATAAAGTTTGTGCGAGATATTAAATTAAAATGTTTCTAATATCGTGCGCGTTACATCATACCAATGTTTCTATTGAATAAAGTTGATTTAGATCACTCGTTCGAGGCGATAAAAAGCCAGGAAAGCATTAACTCGGAAAAGAGTATCAGCCTCGAATTTGTACACAGCGGCAGCGATTCCCCCCCACGAGGCATTAAAATTTCGTCGAGAGCATTCATTAATCCGTCCATAAATTCACTCTCCCCCGAGGTATAAATGGAAAAAAAAAAAAAAATAGTCGGCCCCGAGCCAATCAACTCGGCTCGCTTTCCCCCCTCGGAAGAAAGCCAAGCTACACCTCTTTGCCTCCGCGGTCGGTGAAAAACGCTCCGAGGGGGTCGCTCGGACGGGCCGCCCGTTCGGGGGTGTGTGCCTTTTCCCTTCGTAATAAGACAATGAGCGATACCGAGCTCTCTCTCACTCGGGCGGCGCGGTCGATTATTTCGTCCGTTGACAGGTTATATATAGTGCGGCATAAGGCGTATAATGGATCCGCGGGCCGGCTTTTCCGGAAGGAGGGACCGGCGGGGCGCAGGCCAGGTGATATCTCGATATACATCTATCTCGCTCGTGTGTGCGCGCAGGACGATCCCTATCGGCGCCGTCGAGCGTAAAGGCCTGCCGCCGCCAGTTCTCCCTGTGAATCATCGGGGACTGACGCGGCGAGAGAGAGAGAGAGAGACGGGCGTAGATCATGGACGGAGTGTGGGTTATTAGGATCTGGGAGGACTGCCGGACGGTTATCAACGAGGCGAGTCTGGCGATCGATAGGGATGTGTGTGCAGGGGATGGGTAATCGCTGTATTTGCAGCTGAGTTCGATATTTTTTTTACGAGGCTTCGAGGGCTGGAGCGATTTGCGGTTTTGACCAGCATTGGTTTGAAGCTTATTTACTTTGTAATTATTTCGTACGGGAGGTCGTCGCTCGATCATAATTCTACTACTTTAATCAATCCACCGTTCAGCCAGGCACTCTTTAAAAAATGGCGAAATCCGTCCCGGAATTTGCTCGAAGCTGATAACTTCATCCAGCGAGGCAGTCAGATACGAGAGAGTCGACGGGGGGGTAGATGATAGCGCCATTTTGTAAGAGAGAGAGAGAGAGAGAGAGAGCAGGGGAAGGCAAGGTCCCCCCGTGGCGCGTCGTTATAGCGATTACTCGGCGGTGTATATATTCCGGCCTCGGAGCGCGGCGGCGGCGGCGAGCCTCGAGGAAGGAAGGAAGAAGACGCGCCGCGGCGAGGAAGGAAAGCTCGGCCGCGAACGGCGCAGGCGCCGCTCCGGCCGCTCGATCTCTATAGCGCGGACCACTATGGATTTTCGACTCTCTCTACTCCCAAGATACCTCCTTCGAGACCTTCCCGCCACCTTCTCCAGCCGGGGGGCTCTCTCTCTCTCTCTTTCTCTCTCTCGGCGCCTTGCCTCGACAGCAGCGGTTCCTTTTCGCGTTTGTTCGCGGTTCCGCGGGGCTGGCAGACATTTTTTTTCGCTCTTCGATCGTATTGCTGATACCGCGAATATTAGGTTTAATTCAACGACGAAGAACGAAGTCCCTTCGTTCGCGCGCCTCTTGAAATTCTCGATATATAGTAGCTGTTTTATTTTTAGCCCGACAAAAGCTATCTGCGAGCATCGAGCCCGCCGCTAAAACTCCTCGATCTACTTACAAATAAATGAAGCGCCCGGCAAGAACGCTTAAATAAACGCCTAACAATACAAAAAAGACAGGGCAGAATTTTAATTGAAAACGAGTAGCGAGCAAGATGCGAATCTCCTCCCCGCACACAGAGGTGACTAATGAGGAGCGGCACGGCCTTATATATATATAAAACAGCTCCGGCCAGATAAAATTGGTAAATTAGGAGGGGACACTTATTTCGCGGAGGCAATTAATCTCGGCGGCGAGGAGCGGGGGGAGGAGAGGCCGATAATTAACGCGCTCGCGGATATATATTCATGCGCTCCGCTCCCGTTAGCCGTCAATCCGTTTCATTGCCGTTAATTGAATTGTATAGGCGCCTTGTCGAAACGTACATATATGCCTCGTTTTCGACGGCGTCATGCGCCACATGTAGCGCGTAACGCATAATGGCGCCGCCGTCGCCGCCGCCGCCGCCGCGCCGTCGATTTCCAGAGGCGCGCGGCTCGTGGGAGAGTTTTTCCTCCGAGGATTTTTTTTATTAAGGCCCCGTTCGATATCGTTTCGCGCCTGGTGCATCGCTTTTATGAGCTGCGAATGACGGAGCTTTTTCATCCCCGAGGTAATCGTTCGGGGCTCCGAACGGTGTAAAAAGTGGAGGATTCTCGGGTGATTCTCGAAGTGTTGCTTGGGAATGAAGAGAAATTTCGTTCTTATGTCATTTTTCGTTTACTTAGATCATCGAAGAGTGAAGCGGACTACTTCTCTTGGATAATTGGAAGAATAAAAATATTACATTTATTAGGATCGCCGAGTCGTGGACTGTGAATATTATTTATTTAACATTTTTCATAAAAAATAAAACATATTTTCGACGTATTCGATAACGGTCACTACGAAAATTTGAGTACTCCGCGCGTAATAATCAAGCATCAGAACAAAAACTAGGCATCCCCCTCGATTCCCGTGATCCAGCGAATTCCAGAAAATTTCACGAAATAATCGAAAGGCGGCAAAACGCAGCCGACATTGACTCTCTCCCCGCAGCGATCCGCACACTTCTCGAAGGGCCCACAGTCGAGTGCGGCAGGGGTACGAAATGACCGCTGCTAGCTCCGAATTAATGATACGTAATGTCGCTCTCGTTCGGGAATTCGAGGCGGATGAAAAACCACTAATTTCAGTGTGCAGCAACGCGACTGCAGGGCCGCGCGCGTCAGTTGGCCGCGGACGATCGGGCCGCCCCGTCGGCAATGTAAACGCGTCCGGCCCTGAGGCCCAAAGCGCGCACTCTATGCGGCGCAAGCTATCGGGACGATGAGCTTTCGAATTAAAGTGAAATTAGGACGAGCGCCGCCGCCGCCTCTGGCGCAACGCGTTTAAAAGCTCGTTAACGCCGCGCTCTCTCAGCTCCCACGCCGCGCTCACTTTTGTCGCGACTCCTCCACCGCCTTGCTCTGCTTATTGTGGGCGACTCGACGGGGAATATCTTTCGGGCGAAAGCTTTTCCGCGGAAAGTGTATGCGAGAAAGAGAGAGAGAGAGATGTGTGTTTTATATCGAAGCGAGGTCGCGAGTGCGAGGAACAAAGAAAATCGAATATGCTAATCTTCGCCTGGCTGTGTGTGTGTGTGTGTGTGTGTGTGTGTGCCTCGCTCTCGGCGGCTCCGTAGACGCGGAAAAAGAATATAATCGTTGCCGGTATGAGTTACTGGTCGTTTCGACGAAAGTCGACTTGGTTTTTTTTTTCACGTTTCCTATTTTCGTCGGCGTTCCGTCGACTGTTTTGAATATTTAGTCGATGCTTGACGGAAAGCTTTTAGGGGACATTATTTATTCCGCAAAGAAGGTGAAATGTTATAGATTCTAGGTTCTTGATACGCTGGTTTTTTTTTTCTTGAAAATATATCAATTTTAAAAGAAAATTCGCCCGGCAGGAAAAGGGTAAAAGAATAATTATGTAATTAACGGTTGGAAAAACTATCGATCGGCCGCGAAAGGAGCAGCCCCGCGGGTTAGTTATACCCGCCTCTCTGGAAACTGTCAGGCAAAAGACAATCGATAATAGCCGATAATTACGCGTATGAGGAAGGCCATTAGCGGTCGATAAAAATTCGGCGCATTCCTCCCCCTCGGTAGGTGGAGGCAGATTATTATTGGCCGTTCCTCGGGGCCCGGCCGGCGCTGAAATCTCAAAATCGCATCTCGCGATCTGGCAAAAGAGCGTCTCCTCTCTCTCTGACTCGGTGCTCGGATGGCGTGGAATCCGCGCAATTAACTGGGCATCGTCCCACGCCCGGCTTTGTTTACGGCTCGGCCGGCGACGTTACTTCTCGCGCATCCTATCGACCATCTCTTCGCTCACTCGCTCCCTCAGCAGCAGCAGCAGCAGCGGCCAGCCAGCCCGAGAGCTTAAACTCTCCGTGTACGTGTGTCTTGTGTACGTGTGCGCGCGCGCACCCGTCGCGTTTTTCTCCGCGCCCGGCGAGAAACTGAACTAGTTCGCCGAGTATAAATCTGTCATCGGGGGCATATTATCTGCGATCGGTTTTCGGCGCGCCTCGCGCACTAATGAATCGCGCCCGAGCGGTTTTAATTCCCGCTAAACGCGCGACAATTATAGATTCCGGAGGGGGAGGCTAATAGAAATGCAAGCGGGGCTGCCTATAAATTCTCCGCTCGGCGGATTCGGAATTCCGAGAGAAAGAGAGATAAAGGAACGGACCGGGCTAATCAGTCTTTGGAAACACGACGGAGAGAGCGGAGAACTCAGTCGAGGATGAATTAATGAGGCCGAGGGGGTCTGCAAGAGAGAGAGAGAGAAAGAAAGAGAAGGAAGATTTTGGGCCTCGTTTGCAGAATATCGCTCGCCGGATCCTTTTTTCAAAGACTTTTTTTTGACTTATGAATTTTTTTCGACGCGCTCCCATGCAACGAGTTTATTTAGCAAAACGATATCGAGACAGTCGAAGATTGCCTTTTTTTTATGCTTTCATCGGTGTTTATTATTAAAAAGTTTAGTTACTCGTCGAAGAAACTCATTCGATAATTACAAAGGGCATACAATCATTAAAAGGAATTTTGTTCAAAACTGACAGATCTTGAAATCGGCTGATTTATCATCGCCAATATATACCCCCGGCCGAACAAGCATCTCAAATTCCTTTCCTCAGCCCCGAAAAAAGGACGAAAATCCGGTCTGCTTTACGGGTTCATCGGGTATACCCGCCGACAAGGCAGCAAATCAAAATCGAATTGAAATTCGAGGTGCGCGGCTGGCCTCGCTTGCAGATGTCGGCCCGAGATAGAGAGAGGGAGAGAGCCAGGAGTGCCTGCGGGCAGCGGGCGCGCGGGGCCCCAATTAATTAGCCCGGTAATTAGAGCAGGAACACGGGCTCGCTATGCAAATCGGCCCCTAGGAATTGAGACGTCTAGCCCCGGGGACTCTATCAGCGGCGGCCGATCGGCCCGTGTGTGTTTGTTTGCGCCTTCGATATATGAGTCAGGTGTCGCGCAATTTGCCCTCCCGAGACACGTTACGTAACCGCGCGTGTGCTCTTTGTCCGCGCGGGTTTTAAATCGGGCGCGTTAATTGAAAGCGCGCGGCGCGAAATTGAAATGCAGCCGGGGCCCGGAATAAAACGTACGTGTGTGCCCGGGCCGGTGATCGGCGATGATTCAGCCGCGAGATTTCTAGAGCCGGGCCCGGGGAGGAAATGGATGTCCCCGTTGGGTAATTTATTCGGGGCCGCCTCTCGGGAAGGAGAGGAGACGTGTGCCCCGAGAGTCGTTTAGCCGATTTTGTTTTCTCTCTCTCGGAGGTGTGTGTGTTTGTGTGTGTGTGGATCGTGCAGCGGCCCCGGCTCGACACGAGACGCGCTCGCGCGGCTTGTAATGGGCCTTTGGCGCGGCTAACTGCTACCGAATCCGAGATACCGGGGCCCGGTGCGAACAAAACGACGAGGGCAAAGATAGCGACGAAAAAAGACACGCATTTATCGGCTCTCTCTTTCTCTCTCTCTCTCTCTCCTGCGACTCCTGCGCGGATTTCGCTCGCTTCGGGACCCTACCTAATGGGACAGGCTGATAAACAAACAACGACTGGCAGATTTTTGAGTCACACTCGAGAATTTCGATGCTTTATTTCGGCGCGGAGGACGAGCGAGCCGGAATTTGTCTAGGTTTCGACTCGTTGCTTAATTTGGAGCATTCCCTCTTCGGTTATTCGCTTGATTATCATAATTTTATCATATGCTTAGAAATTCAATTAAAGCATCAATTATAAAGTAGCAGTTCTTTATAGTTATTAAATCAACTTTTTTTAAAAAATGCGTGACATAATATAATTAGCTTGCAGCTTTTTCTATAAAACATTTTTCATTAAAAATTCGAAAATTTTCAACTATCCAAAACTGGAAGAGACACCGAAGTAAAAGATAAATTGGCGCAATATAAAACATGACTGGCTCGTATTAAACGAGCAAATGGCGACAATGAAGCCCGGCATTCCGGGGTCCAGTTCTCGACGAAATTACGTTAAAAAAGGCAGATTGCACATTTCTCGCATTGGGAGACGGAGAGAGAGAGAGAGACAGAGAGGCAGAGAAAGAGTCCGAAGGAGGCGGAGGAGGAGGCGGAGGAGTGTCGGGTCCCGGTGGAATTATCTTAGGGGCCCGTCTCTCCTTACGGGCGCGGAGCAATTATCCTAATGGATGCAAAGTCGCACCCCGAGCCTCGAGATGGTAATGAATCGATAGCGGCGCATACCAGGAGCTTGTATATCCCGAACCTCCTTAACTTGTTGAGTCCGACTGCAGGCCAGCAGCAGCAGCAGCCAGCGAGAGAAAGAGAGAGAGAGAGAGAGAGAGGGAGAGAGGACAGGACTGCTTTCGCTAAGGCCGGACACACGCCGATCGATATTGAACCGAGGCAGTCGCTGCGCTGCTCCGCTGCAGACGATCAATCGAGGCAGGACCGCAGGAAACCAGCCGAGGCAGCGCACAGTCGCTCGTGCGGACGATTCTTTTTGCAGGAATTCGTAGATAAAGAGCGGAGGCTCCGGACTCTCGAGGCTCTCGCTCTGCTTTTTCTTGCTGTATTTCTTGCACACCTCGCCTCGACGCGAGGGGTTAATGAAAGGCCGAGGGGGGGAGCTAAATGCCGAGGTGTAATGTATAATAGAGCCCGTTATTATGGAAAATGGAATTTCGCTCGCAACTCGTTGGGAGTCGCTAAGCTTTTCCGAAGCCCGACGTGTAAATTGGAAGATTTTTCTTTTCTGATTGATCGCGAGAAATTGCTGCGAATACCGCGTGCGAGAGGAAGAGAGAGAGAATGTATATTTATTGCGTGTACGGAGTCGTGTGTAAAGATAATGATTTAAGTGTACTGGGAATTTCTATCTTGCGATGCTCATATTTACTTGTGTAGGTATAAAGGTGGACGTGATACTATAGATTGACTGGCGTGTGTAATGGCAAATTATCTGCGACTACACGCGATATATTATACAAGCTCACCGTGTTTATAAATTTATGATCAAGACCGTCCACTTGAAGCACAACCATTTAGTATATCCACTGTATTTAGACACTCGGATTAATAATGCAAAGTCCGTGAATCTTAATTCAAACAAATGCACCTTTAAATCCAGCGGAGCACAACTCTGTTCGACGACCCGACTAAAAAGGCAGACTCTCTCCTGGGCCGTCTTCCCGTCCATCTCCGGAATTCCGCTCTCGACGCTGCTGCTTCTTCGCCTGTCGACGCGTTGTTTTCGACTAGCCTCGCGTCGCCTCGTAAAACTAGCCAAAGTCAAGGCCCTGCCGGGCAGCGGCGCGTGCATTGATTGAAACGTGAACCAGTAAAAGGGTGCAACCCAATCCGCTAGAGAGAAATGCATTTTGTCTGCGTGCGCCTGCCGCGGCACTCTTTACGTAGTCGAGAGGACGCGCGCGGAGAGACAACCCCCCTCCCCCCCCACCCCACCCTCCTCCTCCGCCGCTCGCCTCCTTGCCGGTCGATTCCGCGCAATTGTAGCTCGGGAGAGAGATTTTTGGCCACCTATTTGTCTCCTTTAGCCGGACAAAGCGGTGAAAAACCTGCCGCCGGAATCGGGTTTCACTCCGTTCCAGTGACCGATTTCGATAGAGCAGCCCGGGCAGTTGTTTTCTTAAGTAGGGAGCGCGCCGATTTGGGCTACGTGAGTCGATTCGCGTCGATTCGATTTCGTTGGCGAGATTGGCTTTCCGGAATCAGCTGGCTCCCCTGAATTTCATATTTCGTCCCGTAAATCTCTTCTCGACGGCTGTTTTAACGCTTTCGCAAATTTTAATTGCTGCTCCTTTATGCTACGTATACTCATTTTAATGCTCAAGTATCTTTGCAAGCTCGAATAAATAATGCGTTATCTGCCCATCGAAAAAATTCAAATGAGAGGTTTGGTTTCAAGGCGCCGTACGTTCGTAAAATAAGCCGAGTGATTTAGTAATTTCGAGAAGCTAAACGTGTATGCGGGATCGTGTAATCTACGCTGCAGTGGCCACTCGGCGAATATGCGCGCTCAATCGTGAAATCGCTCGTTTAAAACGAATTTAGGCTACATCGCCGTCCAAGTCTGGCGCATTTACCTAAAATCATTACTTATTTATGGAATAAGCCCGCAAAGAAGCTTCACTTGGAGCACTCGCGTTTTTCGAACAAAAGAATAAAGACAGCCTTAGACACCTTATCAAGTGGTTTCGTATCGGTTTCAGCGATCATTAATTGAGCAGGTTATCTAGTGCAATTCTCTACTAGATTATTTTACAGTGTTATTTTACAACGCCTCTACTAACTAACAGTATCGCAAGCCCGAGCCGAGTCTCCCTCCTCCGCGCCTGAAATCCCATACTCCCGGCTCGCTTCTCTCCGCGCGGCTCGACCGAGGAAAACCGCGTTCCGACGCGGAAAGAGTCCCATCTAACCAGCCGGCTCCGAGGGGTTTAGGGAAAGCCGAGTCTTAATTTCCTGGTAATCGCTTTGCGCGGACAAGAAACATTTGCGGGTCTTCGGCGCGGCTGCTTAGCGGCGTCGGCGCGCATATATAGAAAAGCGGCTCTCCGGGCGGCTGCTGCTGTTGCTGCTGCTGCTGCTGCTCAGCCTCGCGGACAATGTATACATACGCTCGGATAATCGCAGCTGTAGAGCTGCTGCCGAGGCGGCGGAGAAAAAAAGCCAGCCGGTAGCGGCTACGATCTATTGGATTATTCCCGAAGCCGAAGCCGCGGTTAGGAGGCATCGGTAGCCAAGTTTGTTGGATTCGGGATCATAGTAATCTCGTTTGCCAGCCCTCCTCTCGATCAGCCTATCGTAGGTGGGACAGGGCTGGGTAAACCACGCCCTGATCGTTCCAGCCGTCGGCCGGAAGGACGCAGCCGCGAACGCGCCGATTTTCCCCGGAAAAATCGCGAAAAAAAAAGTCCTCCCCGAGCCTCGCGCCATCCTCCGCGCTCCTCGCCGATTCGGGCAGCGAAATTCCGCATCAGCCTCGAGCAGCGCGCCTTCGAGATCCGCGTCCTGGTGCCCTCGGCAGGGCCCCTCGGACCGCGGAAAAGCGGGCCCGAGTCGGCGGGCAGAGGCGAGACCTGGTTAAAGTGGCTCGGGGCGCTTGGATATCGGCCGCGACGCGGTGTGAGGTTGCGACGAAAGCTCGCAAGTTCGTTTGCCGGCTTGGTTTTGTTCGTTGAGACCTGGCTTTGTACACCCCTTGCCGGGTTATACGATCATGATCTCATTAGTGTTCACTCTCCTCTAGGGTGGCTTATGTGCCCTAGCCGCAATCCTAGCCGAGGCAAAGAGCCGCGACAAAGCCGGCCTGATAAAACCCGGCTTTCGTGCGGGATTTTAGCCCGACGCCGAGGATTGAACGAGAGACCTCGAATTTCCGTCGGCGGGCTCTCGCTGCAGACGAGGCAGAGAGAGAGACACGGCCGATCCGACGAGCTCGAGCCTCGCTTTAATGCCAGGCGGAGGAGATAAAACGTACTTAGCGGCCGAGGAGTGCCGACGCCGCGACGCCGCCACAAGCCGGAGGAGTCGCGCGACTGGCACAACCGACCGACGAGTTCAGCTAACCCTTCTGTGCTTTTAGGATTTCTGCCTCTCTACTCGTTAAGGGGATGAGGTGCAGAGTGATCGTTGACATTGCCAATATTTAGCGGAGATTTGCCTCTTCGAATTACGGGCGTAAGAGTTCTTTCGCGGGCTTTGGCGAGCTCCGAGTTTCGAGGCGTTAAAATTTCTTTAAATCAGAGAAAGTTTCATTGCGGGCAATCGGTTAAATATTTTGGTGATTCAAAGAAAACGTTCTTTAATTCAAAGAAACCCCCTTTTAATGAGAAGAAAGTTTTATTAAAACAAGAAAATTTTATTTAAAAAAAGAAAATTAATTTCCATTAAAGAATGTTTTTTATTTAATCAAAAAAATAGTTAACCGTTTTCCCGCAATGAAGCTTTCTTTGATTTAAAGAAATTTTTGACGACATTTCGAAAAACGTTTTTGGGGGTTGGATCCAGTTTTTGTTCGATAATTAGAATTAATTGTTTAAAAGCTGTTAATGACTGACCGTGAAATTGTTCGGTCCTCTTTAAGAAACCGAGCCGCGCTCTATCGGAAAGCTCGAATATTTAAAAAAAACTACCCACCGGCACAACAACATCTACGACTCTATAAAATTAATTTAATTTACAGCCACCAAACAAACTTGTAAACCTGCGCAACGAATATCTTTATATTGTCGACGCCACTTAAATTTTAATCTCCCCAAATTTCTCAAGCTCACTCCTATTGCCCTGTAAACCAATTACTCCTAGAGGCTAAATCTAATTGAGTGCCGTTCGAACCTTGTCATCGACAGCAGTTCAGAGCCAATTCCGAGGCCCCGAGAGCCTTTAAAAACTCGAGCTCCGCGGCAGCGAACCGAAAGAGCAAAGAAGATACCCTCCTCGTCCGCTTGTTCCCTGACGCAGTAAAAGCCAACGAGGCTTGGCGACCGCTCGGCGTCGCTCTCGTGGCAGTATATACACAGGGGCGTATCGAATCTATTTGCCGGTGCGCGCCGTAACTCCGCGAAAACCCGACCATTAGGTCGCGGGTTATGACTTGTTTTGCGCTTTATCGGAGAAGGGCGGAGATAAGAAAAAAAAAACAGACCGCAGGCGCCTCCATCCGGCAATAAAAGCCCGCGAGCGCTTTTCCGCGAACGGGGCCCCGAGGGGCCGTGGGAAATTCGGGGGAGGGGAGGGGGGGCATCGTTAGTCCGCCGCTGGACCGCACTAAAAACAAAATAGCTCCGACGTCTGTGCCCCGAGGCCCTGGCCAATTCTTCCTTTCCTCTCGCCAAGCTCTTTTTCTACGTCTCCGCTGGCTTTTGTTCGCTGCTGCCGCTGCCGATGCTTCTTCCGAGGAGTGACGAAACACCGGACGCCGGCGATCGAGCCCGAACGTCTGTCACGAACGACGAACTTCTCGCGATTTCCGATCGCGCTTGGGAAAAGCCCTGTTTTTCGAGATCGACGGCGCCCGCTCGCGATCGTCTTTGCTCATTTTTTTCTACGGGCGAAGCGCCCCCGGAAGTCGGTGGAGGGCCTCGTTTATAACTTTATCATCCGTAAAGAGTCGGTATAAATAGTTTTTGCTAAAAATGCCTCGTTCGTTAATAGGAACGTTGTTTTTGCTAAATGAGCATTCGGCGGGCGATTAAATCTTTTACTGGTTTTAAAACGCTTTCGAGTTTATTAAGCCGATAGCCATCTGATCCGCTAATAAAACTAAAAAAATTCACTTGGAACGGTGTATTTTATTGATCAAAATGGATTTCTTTTTAATAATTCAACGATAATAAATCGTACAGGATTACCCCGAGCACCGACGAGTAAATTCGAAATTCTTGAGCCGTAATGGGAATCTTCACATTAAAAAGGAATTTAAATCATATTTTCCAAGAATAATCGTTATAATTGCCCGCGTTGCGGAATCTTTAAAATTAAAACTGCGCGTATTTACTTGTTTATTTAAGCCACTTTCTTGGCAAATTAATACCTGAACATAAATTTTCTACCTTGACGAGGATGTAGAAAGTTATTAATATTCATTAATTAGGAACTTGAGTATGTATCTGTTGTAATGAGCGCTGCTTATAAATCCAACGAGCTGCCTATATATTTTTAATAATTTCAGTAGTTTACAACCAGCCAACGTTAATTAGCTGCAAAAATTTTCAGCTTTTTAATTAGCGTAATCAGCTTCCTTTTGCCTACAAAACAGAAGCAAGACACTTTTTTTCGGTTAAGAAACGCACTTTTTCCTTTAATAAAAAATTCAACGACTCCTAAAAAGTAACGCCCCGCGCTTTTTGCAATCGCTCAAAAACAATTTAATTACCGACAATAACAGACGGAAGCGGTTTTCATCGCCCGACAAAAAACGCGTTCACGTACATTTTCAACGTTCAACCATGTTTTTCGCGCCGCGCACAAGGTAAACAGACTGCCTCGGATGACGCTGATCTATTTAGCAAGAAACGTCAGACTGTGCCTCGAGCGGAGACGCTCGAAATCCGACACCGTCCGATCGCCGACGTCGGGAGTCGATAAAGCTCCCGGGATTTTTAATGCGAGCCGACTTTTCGGGGCCGAGATCGAGGTCCTCTCTTTTTTTTCAATAACATATCTCGCGCGAGAAAGGCGGAGGAGCAGCCGATCCGGAACTGCACATACACATTGCCGCGCCGGCATCGGGCAATTACGCATCGGGGCGGGAGAGAGGCTTCTTGACCCCCGCGGGAACGGATAATATCTGCCGCGGGCCAAAAACCGAGAGCTCTCCGCGCGTAGTGAGAAATTTAGCTCGGAGCTGCTCGGGCTCGCTCGCCGGGCCGATTATTTGCTCAGGCTTTTCCCGGAACTTTAGCGCCGCGCGGACCGACGTAAAAAGGACCCGAGAACTCTGACACGGCTCGCGCGCCCCGCGCGAGCCAATTTCGAGCGCGGCCCGCCGCTTTTTCTAGGCTCTCTCTCTCTCTCCCTCTCTTTCTCTCTCTTCTCGACGAGCTATTAAGCAGGTATTTCTGCGTTTCGGTGCGCTGCGCCGGCGTTTGCGCGAGTCTCGGCCAGAAAATTAACGGGAGAGAGCCCTGACGATTGAGTCGTTATTTTTTAACAAACAGTTGAAGGCAACTGATGGTTCCGACGACTTCTTGCAAAAGTATTCTATTTGAAATCGTTTAAAAATCATTATTTCTTTAACGTTATAAAGACTTTTTTAATTTCTAAAAAAACACCTATTCCAACAAAACAACAATAAAGAAGCCGAAACGGACCGAAACAATGAAATAAAGTAAGTCGTATAAAGCAAGACACTGAAAGGCAGTCGAAGAAGAAGAGCATCGGTTTCTCGGGCAAGGCAGCTCTCGGCTATCATATCCCGTACTTTTCAATTTGGCTTCGCTGCAGCGCGGCTCTCCAAAAAGACCGCCAGAAAAAGGGCAGCAGCAGCGGCAGCAGGCGGACTGTATATAGCTGCTCTCGGCGAAGGATAAGAGCGAAGGAAAAGAAGAGAGAAAGAGAGCGAGAGAGAGATAGAGGCGTCGGTAGCTCGGAGCTGGGCCTTAATGGGGTTGTGCCCTCTCGCTAAGCTGCGTATAATTAAAAAGGGAAAATGATCCGGGCCGAATCGGCATTATCGATCGTGATTTCACGCCTCCGGGGCCCCTCATCCGGGCCGACAGGTGAGTCCTCCTAAATCCGGCTCGCACGCCGGTCACTGGCCCGCGGAATTCCCCGCGCGGGATTCGACGACGACGATTCCTCGTTGGATAAAAAATCGACGAGAGCTCGCGGTTATTACCGGGCAGCCTGCCAAACCAATTGCACGGGGGCAATTTTAACTTTTGTCGGCCGCGTGCATTTCGAAGGACACGTATATATATATACGTCGGCCCGACTTATTAACGGTCTATCTGTGTCTTTTTAAAGTCTTGGCGAAACCTCGCCTCGTCTTCGCTTCCGCCGGCTGGAACTTTAGTTTTTAATGGCTTTTTTATTACTGTAATCTCGGGCGAAAGCTAATGCTTCATTGTATGTGAAAACGATCGCATTTAAATTTCATGGCCTAAATTTGCCGCGGCAGTATATTATCCTTATAATATAATATCGGCTGCTCTGCTAAACTACTCGTATTACAAATGAACGCAATAAAGTAAATATTCTCTTATCACCGACGTCGACGAAAACAAAAACCTTCTCCCTCCCGCGCCGCCCCAATCATCCGAAGCTCGTAAAACCCCCCAAAGCAACCCGGGGCAAGTTTTTATAACGAGAATATTCCCGCCAATAAAATCCACCCTCGCTCCCCCCCGGCCGGTGTGTGTGTATGTGTGTGCTTCCCGGTGCAGCTCAGCTACTCGGAGAGCCATAAATAGCCGACGAACTCCGCGGCGCAGAACTATACGTAGGAGCAGGAAGAAGAAGAAGAAGAAGAAGAGCCGCTGGAAGAAAAAAGCTCAAATACACATAAATCACGGGGGGAGGGCTCGCGATATATAGGCTTGGGGGGGAGGGGGAGGGAAAATAGGGGTCGCCCATAGACCTTGATACGGGGTGTAGTGGCGGCGCTCGGTATCAGTCGGTGCCTAGCCCGAGTACCAGTCGGTGCTACGCAACCGGACATAACCGGCGAACGTCGCGATCTCGCGTACCAGTCGGCCACCGAGACTGTATGCCTTTTTAGGGTACACCTGTGTGTCTGTCTCTCTCTCTTTCCCTCCTTCGCCGAGGCCGATCGATCAAGACTGTCGCCAGGCTTATATTGGGCATGGAGCTCGGCGGAACGGAGGGAGTTTTGTCGCTGCTTTTCGGCGACGATGCTCGCATGATTAAAGGCGCTTTCGTTTAATTAACACGTCCGAGCCGAGCTTCGGCCGGAATTCACTTTGCCGGCTCTCGCGGTCTGAATAAATCCTGCCGAGGAGCACAGCTTAATTTTTTTTTTTATCGCGAACTCGTGTACGAGTAAGCAGGCTTATTAATGCTTGGAACGAGGTTAATTGCTCTTAATTATTCGCGGCACAATAGCAGAGAGAGAGAGAGAGAGCAGCGGCAGCTCTGCAAGTTCGCTCGTACAACCGAAAGCTTCCGCGCGGCCTGGCGGTGGAAAATCCGAGCACGCGGACTTGGCGAATGATTACATTATGCAAGTCCGCATTAATGGGATCCGCGCTTGGGGCTCGTAATGGCCGGCATGCATCAAACGCGCTTACGTGCGGTTAATTACCCCGACGCTGTGATTCGGCCTCTCTCTCTCTCTCTTTGGACGCTATTAATATTGCGCTCGTCTTTTTTAGAGGAGAGAGAGAGAGAGAGAGAAAGAAAAAAAGAACAGAGAAGGCAGGTACGGAGGAGGCGGCGTTCGCGGGGGATATTAGACTTATTAGGCAGCAGGGCGATATTTACGAGGCTCGCTCGCTAATTTCATTTGGCGGGTGCGCCGACGCCAATTCCCCCGGGTCCACTCTCCTCTGTCTTTTCCCTCGTTCGCCCCGTTTCTCGCTAATGAGAATGAGGGGCAGCTGCTAGGAGGCACCGCGCCCAGTTACGAGCTGCCACCTTCGAAAACTCAAAACCACCAAGGCTCCTGTATATGTGGTACGCGCCTCTGCCGGGCTTTGAGAGAAAATGGGACGCAGCTCTCGCCCCGAGTATTGATCACCCTTTTCTGCCCGCTTTTTTTAATTAGCATAAATGCGCTCTTGATTGTGAACGTCGCTGTATTTTTAATTTAGTGCCCTTCGCTTTTTATAAGCGCCGCGGCTATAGTATACAGAGAATGGGGAATTTCAGTTTTAGGTAGGTTATAAGCCTGCGAAGTTTCGAGACTAGAATGTAAAGCACGCTTCCCCGCCGTTTCGTTGAAACGAAGCAGGTCTTTTTCAAGAATTAAATTAGAAGAACTTTATTATCTCTTTAATGCTCGAAAACCTTGCGCTCCGAATAAAACCTCCACACGGCGCTCGGCTTACGAAATAGGCTTCTCCAATTTAATTTACTCGTTTTGAGCTGTTTTATCTGAGCAACTAAACTTAATAACCCCGCCGCTTTTAAATGCTCCATATACGCAGGAACGAGCCGCCTTTCACATAACCGAGTGAAACTTATCGGCGAATCCAACTCTTATGACCCAAATCACATAACATAATAAGGAAAGCTCTCGGTGCGCGTAATCCCGGGAAAAAATCCACCGACGCATCTCTCCGAGCGTCGCGCGGACGGAGAAAAAAGAGAGAGAAAAAAAGAACCAACGACGAATCTCGGAAACGACCAGCTCCTCGGGCCCGAGAGTTAACGCTCGAAAATTCTTCGGTCTCTCGGAGCCGGTCTCCACCGGCGCATAAAGGCGTGTCCTTGCCTTTTTCCCCGATCCAGCGTGTGCAGGACTACTACACTACATCCTCGGCGGTCTGGATCGAGTATCGCTCGGGAGTCGGTCGGGTGTCGGGTTCGCCCCGGCCCGTTTTATATAGATTCGATTGGAGTGCGCGCGTCGCGGGCAGACGTGTAATCTCGCTCTGCTGCTAGCCACTGGGCGGGGTAATGACAGACTCGGGCGCCCACGCCGGGGATCGATCGCGAAATTCGCGCGCCGCCGCCGCCGCCGCGATTCGGGATATGCAAATCCCGGGAAATGACGGGGAGAGAGAGATGCGGCGAAACCGGGCCCGCCCTCCCCAGCCGAGGGAGAGAGAGAGCGTAATAGCGCAGGCTTTTTGTTAAGCACGGGGCCCCCTCCCCATTACTCTGCCCCTCCTGCCGAGGGAATCGAGAACTTGTCGAATATTCGGCCTCAATTAGACGATATACTTGCCCGGATCCGCGAATTAAATTCTTACTCGGCAGCGGGGCATATAACCAGCTTTTCGACGATGCTTATAACCGAGCGGCTATCATTAAGCGAGAGCTAAACATTCCGCTGGGAGAAACCCGCGGCTTACCGAATATTTCGAAGCAGCCGTTTCTCCGGGTAAATAGAGCCATTTTTTTACGGGGGGGCGGAATACGGTGGTTAGAAAGTTACGTCGGTGGAACAAGTTATTTTTGCCGAGGAAAACCACCGCGGGATCTGATTTATTTATTTAGAAAATGTGCTAATTTTCAAAAGTACATGCCATTAGGCACGATGCGAGAGCGTGGAGTTAAAAGTATTGACTTTCATTACGTTTAAAAAAAAAAAAAAAAAAAAAAAAAAATAAGCAGTTTAATTTTCTAGTCTACAATTTCCTCAAGTAATGTGCTTTTGTAATTTTATAATGGAAGTAATTCGCCGGCGACAATCATATTGTTTTTGTCCCGACTCTGAAAGAGGCAAAGATATATCGATTCAATTGCACACGCTTCAGTTTGAAAATTGTCGTTGGTTTTGCCGCGGTTATACGAGCCTGCCCGTCCGCTCATTACTGAAACAACCGAGCCGAGGTATAAAATTTATCTCTAATTAAATAGACGCAATTGCTCTCGGACAGGGGGCAAAATTGAGCCCCATGCAGATTTATCATTTTCGCAAGAAGTCCCGTTAACGCAACGAGAACACAATAGACTCCGGCTTTTTGCGTGCGCGTAAAAGCAGTTATTTGAAGCGAGTTAGTAGCCTAGGCCTAAGGCCAACCTATCAATTGAAGGCGTCGCCTTTTTTACGATATTGTAAACTTTTTTTCTCTTTTTTCCAAACAGCCGCGCGGCTCCATTAACAAATAAGAGCACGACGCTCGGAACGAGTGTTTTAATTATCCAAACTGACGAGATCGAGGCTTAGTTTTATAAATTACGTCGCGAGCTTTTTATTATCAGCGCCGTACGGGCGAGAAAAAGCTTATATATCGATTAAAATAATCCCCGGAGGTTCTCCTCGGCAGGCCGAGAGAAAGAAAAAATAAAGGAGGAGGACAGTCGGCTGGTGTATCAAAAGAGAAAAGCAAATAGGAGCGCAAAGTATAAGGGATCAGCTCGGTGCAAACGATCGGGAACCCCGGCCGAGGTGTGTAAGAATATGAGATAGTCGCTGCGGAGCCGCAGCTTTTTTCGCGGCGACAAGCTTGAAAACCTTAGCGCATAAACACGTATGTACGCGGACGAGGAGGCTTCGCGCTTGGCTCCGAGGCATCGGGCAGACTTTATGCTGATTATACAGGTATATACACGAGCGGCAATGGGATGTGATTTATTGCTATTAGATATTAAATATTTTCTGGTTTAACGAAGCGCGCGGAGGCATTAATCTCTATTAAATCTGAAATATTATGATGGAAGTGATTTGAAATTGATGTCCCTCCGGATCCGGAAAAAAAAACGCGCTTGTTTATGAATTCTCTTAAACCCGCAGAAAGAATACGCCAGAACTGGAAAATCCTCGACAAGGATTCGCTACATCTTCTGCCGCACATTTGAAGCATCGACAATCGTGCGGTCGACTCCTCGGCAGGCAAAGCTCCCAGAGCCGGTCAAGAGCTAAATCCATTAGGAGCGACACTTGTTCGTGCATCGGGGGCTTACACACACGCCTGAGAAGAAATCACGGCGGACAAGTGCGGTCTTTGGCCGGTGCGTCCGCGGGGCCCGAACAATATTACTCTCGAAATTAATTTCCAGAGGAAGAAAAGCCGCACTCGGGTCCAGCCTACTCCTTAATAGCCTGCTCGATACGGGCCGATATCGGCGATAATTGGATATCGGGCGCGATGAGGCGTCAAGTCGTCGCGCAGGGCGTGGCCGCCTCGCGAGAGTTACGGTGCGCGCGCGCAAAGACGCCCCCTCGCGCGGAGGAGAGATTTTCTCCCCGAGAGAGAGAGAGAGAGAGAGAGCTTTAATTGTGCCCCGAGAGCTTTTTTTCAATTAACGCGGCCCGCGAGTCGAGTCTTTTTTTTTTTCGTCGGTGCAGCTATCTCTTGCTTTGTTCCGGGTGGCTTTGGGGTTACGAGAGAGAGAGAGAACTGCGGCTTTTATCGATTGAGAAGCATTTTTATCAGATCGAACGAGGTTTTGCAAAAGCGTCTTCTGCGATCGCGAAAGAGTCGGTATAGACATTTTACAAGTTAGCGGCGGTTCAAGACCTATAAGAAGCTAATAGACTTACACTTACAAGACAGTGGAGTAAACATTACTTAAACCCTCGTTGAAACTTTCCCGAGCATTATCCTCTTATTACCTACTTTTTTCCCCGCTTTACGATAATCGACTCGAGAGGGGCTGGTTAATCGTAAAAAAAACGCGTCGAACGAAAGCTCCCCCCGTCCCGCCAGCGGCACCTGCCAGTGTATTACCCATTCCCGAGGAATTCGTCACGGACCGACGAGAGAGCCAGAGAGAGACCGGCAATAAGGGTAGTTTCCGCGCGAATAAAAGCGGGGCAATGGAGCGCATCCGACAGAAGCAGCAGCCGGTCCAGATCTCAGGCGCGGGAACGCGGCGAACGAGGCAAGGAGCAGCAGCGGCAGATAACCTGCAGTATAATCAGCTCTCCTTCTCTCTCTCTCGCTCTCTCTCTCCGTCCGCTAGTAATAACAGTAATCCCTCTCCTCTCGGAGCTGCGGCAGCTCGGCAATTTGGCCGGGCGCTCTCGAAAAGTCGAAATTATAGAAGCTGCCGTCATTAACCTCCCCGACTCCTCTTGTCATAGACTCTTTCTCTCTCTCTCGGGAGAGAGAGAGAGACAGAGATAACAGCGCCGGACGTCCGACTACTTTGCGCGCCGTTCCGCAAGAACAGCCCCGGCAGCGCGCGCGGCTTAGCTCTCCCCCTCGAGCGAGATATCATCGCGCATTTATAATTGCGCTAGGAAAAACGGGGCTGGATTTTTTTTCTTTCTTTTTTTTTTCTTTTTTTTTTTTTAATATTCCTTCCTCTCCTTTTTTTCACAGCCCCGACGCGGCTACCCGCCGCCGGCTTCGGAACGACCCCCGCAAAGCCAGCGGCCGGATTATTGATTTAACAATCTCAAGGTTTCCCGCGAGCTCGAGTATTGTTTACCGACGTTTTTAGAGCGACGACGTTGGAGAGCGCGCCGCCGCCGCGCTGAGCGGGGCTGCCTTTTTTTTTTCCCTTTCGAACACCGACCGAGGGGCTTATCGGAGAGAGAGAGAGAGAGAGAGAGAGAGTGAGAGAGAGGCTTGTTAATGTACGTGGGAGTGCACACGTCGCTTCGCCTTACGGGCCTGATCTTTCATATTCGCGGAGCTGCCGCGAGTTTGCAGCTCTGCCTTAATGCGCTAATCGCGGCCTCTCCGGAATGGTACGCGGTTATTAAATCCTGTTTATATGGTAATTAATGTTTCACCGAGTCCTTCGCGCTTCGGATAAAATGGCGATCTTATTTCTTTTTCCCGAGCCTTCGGCGACCCGAGGCTTTAAACGACATCACTTCGGAATTCATACGCGGGATATTCTAGTTTTTGCGGCGGACAATTAAAATCGCATTACGGCAGATGCAAACTCGAGTGTTTTAGCTCGGGCTTAGCGGATCCTCCTGTATATGCGTGTAGGGAAAAAGCGCGCGCGAGTTAAGCTCCGAAAGAAAGCCTTGCACATTCACGAAGAGTAGCCACTATACAGTTCGCGGATTATTTCGAAACTTATATAATCTGCTTTGTTTTCCGGCTCTCATCGCACTTGAACTCATAAAGGCGAAGGATTCTTACACTAAACAGTAGGAACTTTAACACTGCATAAGAGAAAGCTTGATCTGTCCTTCTTTGAGCAAGTTTGCTCGCGAAAAACTAATCGACAAATCGGTCATAATTTTCGTTTGAATCGCGTTTAAAACGGAAAGCAGCTCGCTCTTGCAAAGCTCGGACAGATCAAGCTTTCCGGGTCTATCCGTTTCTCGGTCGCGCACCTCTTGCCGTTGCGCCTGCGCCTCTTGGTGGCGTAGACGGTGCCGAGCTGGCTCATGGCCACGGGGTTGTTAGGGCTGGCCACGACGGCCGCCGGCGCCGAGGTCGGCGTCATCGTCTGCTGCTGCTCACTGTGCTGGAGCTGCGCGAGGGCCTGGGGATAGCATGGCTGCTGCTGATGCTGCTGCTGCTGCTGCTCCGTGAAGCCCACCAGGCCGCCGCCGGCGCCGAGGACCCCCAGCCCCGCGGCTCCTCTCTCCAGCGCGTACACGGCTAACGCAGCCGCCCCCCAAAGTCCCGCCACTTATCCATCAAGGAGGCCTGCCAACGGACGAAACTCGGCGCTCTTTCCTCCTCTTTCCTCCTCTCCCGCGTTCCTCTGGGCGAGATACGAAACGGCACACTCCTCGCGTCGGACACCACTGTTCTCGCGTGCGCGCGGAGGGACTGCTGCTCGCTCGCGGGAAGCGTCTCGTGCACTGCGGCCCGCTCCCGAGCCCGCCGCCCGCGGCCGCGCTCCTCCTGCCCCCTCCCCGGCGGGCGGGAGGCCCTCGGCCCGCCCCCCGACCGGCGCCGGGCCAATCGCCGACCCCCCGGAGGCAGCATGGCGCGGCCCGACGAGCTCAGCACGCCCGCCGGGAGCCGGACGACGGACAAAGGAGGGAGAGCCACATGGCGAGGCGACCGGAGAAGCGGAGGCGGGAAACACCCGGCGATCCTCGTTTTTTAACAACTCTGCTCTGGGTTTTCGGGGAGATTTTCCTTTGTTTTCGCCGGGAAGAGTTCGTCTGAAATTTGCATGCTGTTTTTGAGAAAGGTATATACTGTCCAACTGTTTGTAAAAGTTTGGATATAATTAAATGTATACTTGTAATGATTAATAAAGCGTAAAAATATATTGACATTGGATACGTTCGTCAACAGGACGATTAAAATTTATTTTCAGAGGCAGTTAAAACATTCATCTCGAGAAAAATATGTCAAAAGTAAGGTTGCACGCTTTCGAAAAGAAAAAAATACCGAGACTTTTAACTTAAACATCCTGTATTCAGATGTAAAAAGCAATGCGTTACACTTTTACTTTTCCGTTTTCTCTTTTTCGTCCTCCGCGCATATTTTCTTCTTAAAAACAGGATATCCTCTTTTAAAAATATCAATCAGTTAAACAGGCACCGATGCATTATTTTATTATCTACAATAAAGTAAAGAAACTAATTCTCAGCAGAAAATCTGAGTTTATCATCTTGTTTATGCACAGAAAAATATCCCCAACTGCGGGTAAAGAAAAGCAGCGGCGCATCTCCCGAGCTCTCGACTCGGACTCGAAACAATTTATCGCAGGAACAAGAGTCAATAAGGTGGCCGCTAATCGGTAAATAGAGATACCTGGCCTCTCGTGCCGGCCCGGAAGGCGAGAAGGAAGTCGAGCGTTACACGGAGCGTCAGTTTCGGCCGGGCTCAAAACGTGCCGAGGACACGCGACCCAACATCTCTCTCTCTCTCTCTCTCTCTCTCACTCTCTCGCGTGTGCGAGTACTTCTGCTCGTGTCACTATCCCCACCCTCCCTCTTTCTCACGATTTTATAGCGGATGGATTTATCGCCGGCTTATCTTGCGAAGCTTAGCGCCAGACGCCGCCGACACGCCATTATTGCTTCCCGATTATTCTCGCGGCCGAGAGAGAGAGAGAGAGACGCCGAAACATCCACTTGGCGGCTCGCAATTGCGTTCACGATGGAAGCGTGCCGTCGAGAGGGACGGTTTCAGAGTAAGTAATGCACGACTATATATTTTAACCCCGCGAATCGCACAAAGAAAATGATATCCGTTCGCAATCCAAGCGCGGAAGCTGAGAAAGTGTGAATCGAGCGGAGAGCGGAGAGGCTGCAGCCGGGGATCGCCCTCGCCCCGAAATCCTCCCCTGCACGCTCGGCAAGAATTTACTACCGCGATCACGCAATCGCCGGGGCACACGGCGAAAGAAGCGGACGTAGCGGCCCGATGCCTCCTCGCTGGGACGAAAGTGCCCCTTGGCAGTCGGGCAGGAACGCAACGACTCTCCGCGCGGCTCTTCGTGATGAGGCTCCGCGAGCCGATATTCGAGTGACCTCCTCGTTCGTTCGTTTTAGCCGTGAGCTTCCAGCTCGGCCGTTTGATGCGCGATAAAGCGTTTTATTTAGCTCCCGTTGGCCTTTTTAAGTAGGGCAGCTGGCTACTTTTTCGAAAAGGGATTCGCTGCAGAGAGAGAAAGAGAGAGAGGAGCGACGGCTGCGGGCCTCAACGGTTATTAATCGGGCAGTAGTGCGAGGCTCACGTGCCGCACGCATCGCGACAAATCTTCCGGACGGCCTTCCGCCCGATGCGCCTGTCATTGACCTTGCCGGAGAGAGAGAGACCCGCAACTTTTCGTGATCTCTGCACTTGACGAGCTTTTTTCGAACGAGCTCGCAGTCACGTTTTTTGCCGTGTCCCTTTAACTTTTTACGCCCCGGGAAGAGAGCTGATTTCTTCCGGATTTTTTTCTCGGCTCGGCTATTTACCAAACTGTGTAAGGAGAGTAATTTCGGCTGGATTGTTACACCCTTTTTTTTAAATACGAAAAGTTATTTAGAGAATTTTACGTGAATATAGTTTAGCACGAAAGTGTTATAGTTTCAACTTTTTACGTAAAGATCGTGCGCGTGGGATAAATTTATGTAGCGCATGCAAAACGTGTACTATTTAAATAAATAGCGAAAGAATTAATCGTCAATCTGGATCTTTTAACAAACCAAGCGAAAGGGAATAAAAAATTTTTTAATCACGAATCTTCGTTCAACAATAAAGTAACAAAGTGAAAGTATCATAATAAAAGCTTCATTCCTCGAATCGCTGAGCAAGTGCAGTGCAATCTCTTTGGATACAATAGGCAGCAAGGGTGGCCGAAGGGAGGCTCCGACTTGTAAGGCTGGCATCGCCATCTACCGTTCGGCGGCGCAATCAGTTCCCACCCTAGACAAGGGCGTCTTTTCTATCGGTAGCCCAATCTCGTTATCCTCCAATCGATACACCTCGAGAGTACAGGCCAACTACCCCAAGATCCCTTTCACACACCATCGCGCATATAATAACTTTGTCGGATAGCGGTGCGGCAATTACACCTTCTCGGAAAAGCAGCTACGGGGGAGGGAAGAACACGGCGAGTATTTTCCTCGGCGATTGATCGGCGCAGCGGCTCGAGGCACACAGCGTAATTAGATAAATCATTGTTTTGAAAAGTAAAGTAAGCGATCCGCCCTCGATATACAGCCGGCCGCGACACGGCCGCCCGACTCTCCTAATTGCGTGCTATGAATAATTACTCGAGCGCTACTTTTTTTTGCCCGGGTTGCACCATTATATTCCACCCCCCATTATCGCGTTATGCGCTTATCCGAGCTTTCGTGGATTAATGCGCGGCGACCTTCTCTCACTCTCTCTCTCTCTCCCAAGGCGCGCGCGCGCGCACGACAATAATCGGGAGCGCGAACGCTGATGTGGGAGTCGGGGCAAAGCCGCAGATTGAAAACGCTAAGCGCCGCCCGGCGGCGGCCACCTACTTTTTTCTCCCCGCGCGCGCGGCGAGTGATTGATTTCGCGAGGGTTTTTAGCGGTGTGCTACGCGAGGCCGCAGCTGCATTGCTGCTTTTAGGATTGAATTTTTATCAAGTCGAGCGGGCTGAATGTTTCCTTTCTTCGGCAACTAAAAATAGTGCTGTCTGAATCGATTGCAAAGTTGAGAAACGCAATAAAGTATATATTTGAAATTGTAAAAAGACTCGTCGACGTTAACGTGGAACGCGAAACGCTTTGCAGCTCGGCGTTCCTTTTTTTTTTTTCAAGCCCCCGCCGCGTGGATTGAATTTTCCAGTGTTTTCGCTCCGCCTCCGACAAAGAGAGCGAGAGAGAGAGAGAGAGAGATAAACATCGGTGTGGAACTGCACATTCATATGCATTATTATGTGCGCGACTCGTTGTTATTAGGAGGTCCCATTGTTTCATTGTTGCGCCGCTTCACTTTTGCGCGTTACGCAAGTCCGCGTGCCCTCTCTCTTTCATTGTCGCCGCGGCTTCTCTATACCTGTCAACTTTGTCATTTTCTAGCTCGCCGTCTCGTTCTCATCGCCCGGCCGGAGGAATCGAGCGTCGACTCTTTCTAATTCGCGAATATCGCGCGAGTAATATATGGTATTGCTTTATAATAGACCTCTGTATTATTAAGTAATTAGGTGCGTCTTTCGTGTGAAAAATATGGTTACGGTTCAAAATTACCGCCGATGCGGAACTTAATTTATTAATGTGAAAAAAATGCAAGTCAAATAAGTCGAGGCCTCAATATTATTTGCATTAATGCATAATTATGAGAGCGCATGATACAAGTCAATCGTTTTCATCAGAATAGAAAGCTCACTCGCAACATCCGCTCTCCTCCAACCCGAGCGCCGTTTTCTTCTAATTTCCCAGCCCGAATAAGCGTAAAGCAATCCACAAAGCCGCGTCTCTCGAGAACATCATTACTTGCGTATCTTTTATTACCCGGCGATAAATAAACATCCCCCGTCCCCGCGATCGAAGCCAAAGGGCATTAGCCGAAAAAGCCGGAAAATCACAAAGGACTTTAGAAGCAAGTAGGCGCAAGCCTCGTCGAATATAACGAAAACATAAGAGCGTCCGTCGCCGCGCTCGAGCGAACCTGGACACGGGACGAGGGTCGGGACGGCGGCAATAAAGTTCCGGAGCATTTCGGAAGAGCCATCCGCGCCTAAATGGAATGAAATTGCCGGCGCGCGAAAGGGGGAAGGAGGGGGTGGAGGCTGCCGGCCGGGCAGGTCGCATTGTGGCCGTCACGGGGAGTTTAACTCTCTCCGGCCGGATTAACTCTCCCGAGGATTACCGCGGGGGAGATCGATTTATCTAATGCTCCGGCAACGCTGACAATATGCCCGTTGATCTTGTTTCGGTCCCCCCGGCGGAGTTAATATTTTCCGACGGCGTTTTCATTTGTCATTCCGGGATTGGCCCGAGAGATCATCAATTCCGCCTGCGGAATATATATGTATCCCTTTCGGATTCAATTTGCGGCCGCCTGATTTCCGGACGCGGCGGAGTCGATCCGAGAGCGTTCGGTGGGTCACGTGACTTGAGCTGCTTCTTAAGTAAAGGGTTTTTGAGGTAGAACATTGCGATTTTAAGCTGTATAGTTTCTGAAATCTGACAGTCTCGGTATTAATGTAATGTAATAAATGACCAAAAATTCACGGATAATGATATAATGTTCTCATATCACGCGATCTAATTTTCGATCATTAATACAGAAAAATTTTATAGCTCGTCGATGTAACTCCACTGAATTTTCGCAATATCGAGCTTGCTTTTAATAATACCTTTTTCGACTTGAAAAAAAAATTTGCGAGCATATTATATCAAACGCTTTATTCTCAAAAATCGCCGATAATTATAAGAGATTTTTTGTCCCGGAACGATCTTGCGAAAGGCCAAAAATGAAAAAGAAAAAGTTTAAGGGCTGTCAGTCATTATTATACATCGCTGTGCGACTGGAGCGATTAACTCATGATCGTTTCGAAACCTTAATTCCCCCGATCAAATAACCTCCCCGAGAATTTCTGCCTAAGGTTGAAGTCAAAAATTACGGGACGATCGATGTGTGTGTAAAGTATCGCTCTCCTCGCAAGGCTAGTCGCAGGTAATTGCGCTACATCGGGGGCAAAAAGGACCCCGCGAGCAGAAGCAGCGGCGGCGTCGGTGGAATCTCGCAGACAGTTTAACCGATAATTAGCCGGAGCGAGGAGGGTGCGCGCGCATCACATTGTTATTATAATGAAGCCCGGATAAATAGAAGCCGCGGATACGTGATCGTCGCAATTACCGTCTTATAATAATTCCGACGGGGGCAGGAGGAGGGAGAGTCGAAGAGCGAGAGAGAGAGAGGCTTCGCAGAAATTACGAGAAATTATGAGGCGAGCGAGAGAGAGAAATTGGTAGTCTAGCCCGCGGATGATTGACAGCAGCGGCGGCAGTTCTTTCTTCCACCGCGCCGCAGACGCCGTCATTTCCCAATCGACGCGGCTCCCGAGAGACCCCGGGATAATCCGATGATTGGCCTGCATTATGTGCCATCTACGCTGCTGCTGCTGCTGCTTCTTCTTCTTCCTTCGGCACGGAATGAAAATACAGGCAACGCCAAAAACACGGCGGGGCCCGGCTCTTTCGACTGGAAAACGGTAATGGATACCTGACCGGTTGCGCGTCCGCCTGGCTTTTGCTCGAGGAAACGAAAATCGAGCTCCGGACTTGGATGATTAAAATAATAAACTGCTTTTAAATTCTATTTTGGGCCGCCTCGATGGAGGATTCTTTTCTTTATTCCGTACCGGAGTCGAATCAGAAAATTCTGGTTCGTCTTGTAGATTGTTGCGAAAGAATTAAGAGAGTACAATTTTTATCGACTTTTTTACCCGGCTAATTATTTTTACTCTTAAATTTACCTCTGCGTTATAACGAAACAAAATAAAATTTTGTCAATCCGACAAAAAGTCTCGCAAGAACAACACTGTTTTCCCGACTGCGACATTTCGTAAGAATCGCAATCCTTCATTTACCTAGAAACGATTTACGACAAGCTCATAATTCCTTATTAGACACATCGACAATGCAATAAAAATTTCCAGGAATCGTCGAAAGGCCACCGAGGTCGGACTCCTTGAGCGAGCCTAACTGGCCCAACATTGCTGAACTAATGGAAACTAGCGAAAATAACGAGTGACGGCGGCGGCGTTATTTTCCGATCGCCTAACGACGTCTTAGAAGCTCGGCTCATAGGTCGATTGTAAGGATGCGCGTAATGAGGCTCGCTTAAATTGCCAATTCACCGACGACGATTGCACGCCAGGGTCAATTCCATCACGGCGACTACTTGCGCCGAGCGCACTGCGCACACCGCCGCCGCCGCCGCCACCTTGCCCGTGTATAAAGAAGCCCCTCCGGAGGTTGTAGCGGGTATACGACCGGACAATCTCGCCCTATAAAACCTAGCCGCCCCGGTCCTGCCGGCTGTAAAGGCGATCCCTTCTTTATTGCGCGCCGCGGCCCGCCTTGCATATGCATGCCTTCTGCAATAAACGCAAGCGGGGGTAAACAAACTTTGGATTAGGTCTCGTCTTTTTTTTTCGCTCAAGTTTTCTGCTGGCCGGCTTTTGTAAAAAGTGTATTTGTGTTTTTGACCGATTATTCCAACAACTATTTCGTTTCCTTGAAAAGTAGGATGTAGAAACAAAATTCACATAAGTTGGAATAAACTGTTTAGAATATATTACGTAAAGGTACATAATTCTTTTCTGCAAAGTTTCCAAATAAACGGAAGCTTACGAAATGTTTTTGTATATTTGAAAATTTTACATAACAGCAAACACGAAATTACTTGTAATTTTTACAAAAACTATAATCTCAGAAACTCTTTTTTGATGAATTCAGAATAACCGGATATAGGTAGTATAATTTGAAAAAGCAATAGATTATTTTCCAGACGAAAATTACATTTTGATTGACGCACCTGAACGGAAAACCGAAAAAAAACTCGATTAAAATTCCCTTTGAAAAGTCCCGATCCGAGCCGCCCGATTGGCCCCGGCTAAAACAAGTCCCCCTGCTATCTCGAAAATTTCCCCATATCGCGTCAAAAAGCGAGGCGAGAAAGGTCCAGCCGTCAAAAGCCCTCGCCACTCGAGAGAGATCCCATCCACCGGCGAGAGAAATCGGACGAGCGCAATTATATATTACAGGTTGGCTCGTCGGCCGCAGGAGTTTCTGGCTTTTGTATAAATCTCTCGGCCGCAAAACTGCGCAGACTGGCCCCCCCGAACAAAAGAGGGGCTCTCGAAAGTGCGATATCTCCCAGCGGATGTTTCCCATAGCCTTTCTTCGATCGGCGGGGCCTTCCATTCTTCGGCGCCGCGCGTCCGCCTTTCTTCTTCTCGTTCTCGCGGGCAGCAGCAGCTCTCTTTCGGCCCTTTTTCCGAGGTGCGCGCGCGCGAGAGAGGCAGCGAGTGAAAGGCTAGAAAACGACGGGGAGAGAAGAGAAAAAAAAAACAATGCGATTCGATCGCGTGAGTGGGACCAAACGTCTCTCCCGCCGCTGACTCGTAGAAACGAGTCTTTAAAACCCGCGCGCAAGCAAGCGCCTTTTTTTTCGCTTCCTCTAATGGCTCGTAATTGTGGAAGCGGCCGAGGCGCAAGAAACTTCTATGAGCGAATGTTCCGCTAAGAAGATCTTGCTTTTTACCTGCGCTTGGACAGTAATAATTGAATTTATGTACTTGCCCCGTGTAATCGAAATACTGTTTATGGACGGACGCAAGTGCGGCTTTCAAGTCGGCGGGAGTGGATAACGAATCTTTTTAATACGCCGTATTCCATTGCTCTGCGCGCGCGTTTCAACTCTTTGAATAAATATTTAACCGTAACTGCACCATTTCGACTTGTCTACTCATCTAGCTGCTAAATAATTGACGACGAAATCAATAGCGTAAAAAAGAGTTTTACCGCCACATTTTTTTTCCCCCGACATTATAAAAAAAAAGAAAAAATAAGCGACGCTCTCTTTTAATTGTGTTATTCCGTCAAAGGAAACGAGCGCAAGAACTTTCCCCGAAACGTGAGATGCGAGCAGCTCGGTCGATTTACTCGCAAATTGGCCTGACTATTGCTCTTTCTTGTCTTCTCGGTCGCCGCTCGTCGTGTCCTGGGGGCCAAATTACATCTACACGCGAAGAGAGAAGACGACCGAGAGAGCCGTCCCTTTTCCTCGCTCTCCTCCCCTCCGTCGGCCGCGCAAACAAGAGCAAAGTGTCCGCGGCGCTCTCTGCATATAAACAGCTCGCTCTCTCCTCTCTTTTTATTGCCGCGTCTCCCCCGTCGGCTTTCCTGCGCGGGAATTATCTAAATAGTAGTTTTTGCGTAGTTGCCTTCGCCGCTACCCGAGAGGTTTTCCACAAGTTGTATCCTGAAAATTGCCGGCACTTTGTAGAATTCCTGTCGGTTTTTTAAAAGGGATCCTCGAGGAGCGACGCGCTTTTTAAACGAGCCACTCTCGCCGATTTGAAACGAAGGCTTCCTTTAAAGCGATCGAGGCACACAGCGCGAAAACATATTTCCCCAGTCGCTCGATATCGACTGTCCATCCTGCCTGCATAATGTTCGACGAGCCGTCGATTTGACGCGGCGCCGCGCTCAAGATGGCGGCACTCTAAAACATGCATAGCTCTCCGGCACAGAGAAATAGAAAGGTGTCGCGCCGCGAGCGGCGTTTTCTTCGGTGTCCGAACGAACGAGAAGGAACGAGAGAGACGGGGGGGAGGGGGGGGGGGGACCGAGGTGGGGGGGAATAGGAGAAGCGCGGACTGGGGGTAATTGCTTTGACAAACGCAAGCCGCAAGCTCCTCCCTTTTTTCTCCTGTCGCCGCAACGAAAGCTGACGGCCCCGAGCCGCGCTCCGCCAAGAGCCCCACCGACCGAAAGCCAGGATATACCGTCGATATATACCATATCCGCGAGGGAAATTCCTGAAATTTGCCCGAGCCGCGTTGCCCCAGTTTGGGAAATTGCCAGGTACCGAATAAGTGCTCTAATGGGGGATTAGACCTGGAAATTTAAGCCACTTTTCCAGAAGAAAATATTGCTTATTTCGCTTGGCGAACTGATCTGGATCTTAAGATTGGGCAACGGCGTTTCGCAAAATCGTTTTTCGCAAAGATAATCATTTCAGTAAAATCAAACCGATGTCAAAAACCTTTACGAACCCTTAAAACTGTATTCTTTACTTTTGCGAAGCCCCGTCCGGGTACTCCTCCGATTTTCCAAAAATTTCATTCCCATTCGCACCGATCGTCAGACATAATTTCTAACACCCATCAGCTCGCTCGACGAACAATCGCTTATCCAGCCGCGCATCGCCGCCAGTGGCGTTCGAGCACGGCGAAACTCGAACGGAGGCGTGTGTGCACCCGGCTGCAGCCGGCGTCGATGTCTCGTTACGGCGCGTCGTCGCGGCGCTCGCGCGAGATCCGCAATTACGGCGTAATGGACGCTCTATTTGCTCGGGCCTCGCGCCATCTTTGCGATCTCTCTCGCGCGCGCGGCCGCGGAGGATCAGCCTTTTCCGCCGGATAATTTTCATTATATTTGCGCAGGCTCGTCGGCGCTTCGACGACGGGCCGATACGCGCGCGCCTCCGTGTAATTACGGGAAAAGCCATAGCGCGATAACGAGCTCGATATTCCCAGATCTTGGACGAGCGCGAGGCCCGTTATTAAAAACGATGGCCGCCTCGCGGCTGAATTGTAATGGAAAAGTTTTTAATATCACCCGCGAGGAGAGTGGTATTGCTTCTGAGAAGAGGCTTTCGGTGCGAGGAGTTCATTAGGTATTGTTCGCGTGCAGTGCTATTGGTCATTTAATAAAGGAGGTTTTTTACGTAGTTTTTGCGGAAAAATTGATCTACTTTGTAGGCGGTTTTTAATGATGAGTTTGAAAAGAGCTTATATCTGGCGATAGATCGGGTTCTGATGCAGTTGTTGAGTTATTTTGAACATGTTTTGTAGTAGCTTTTAATGAAATACTTAATCAAACGTTGCCGCTGTGCTACATTATAAAATTACTTTTTTATCTAGATGAATTTATCCAAATAACTTAATAATTTCATACCAGCACACTTCGCTCGGGCCAGTTGATATACTCTTACAAAAAAGCTATCCGAGTTTTTATAAAAGTACGACACGGCAATCTTATATCCACAAACCCCCAACGTCACCGCCGAAACGAATCTCGTTTAAAAACTTGACTTTCCACCGCCGGTACCAAGCATTCGTTCGGGCAATAAAATTTTTCCATTTCCACGGCGTCTTGCGAGCCTATAATTTGCGGTCTCGCACTGGCGGCACTATACGTGCCAGTTAGCGCGGTTGACGATGCGAAGGAATGCGTGTTCCTATACTCGGCGTATTATCGATCGCGCGATTACGGGAAAAATTGACGCGGACACTTTCCACGCGTCGAGAGCTGATGGGCACAACTTTTTTGGTAATTCGTTCGCCGAGCGTCTGCCATTTTCTGCCGAGCACCAAGTTGGGGGACGTAAACGGTTCTGCGAAATCTCGCCAATTGAGGGCTTCTTTGTAGACGGGTTTTTGGAAGAGGGAGCTGTACGGTTGTGTTTACGTAACTTTGGTCGAAAACAATATTTATCGGCATTTATAAAAGAATGTGCCTTAGCTTCAATTTTTTATCAAGTTCTTAAAAGTAGATGCTAAAACTTGTACTTTTATCTTTTAATCATCTTTCACCAACTGTATTAGGCGAAGTAAAAGATGCTTGAATCCGTGGAAATGATTAGATTCGAGCCAATTGAAGGAAATCCACTTCTTGAATGACGCAACAAAGTCCAAAAAATGACAGCTAGGTACCTTAAAGTCAAAAACCTTCAATGAACGATTGTCAATGCTGTTAGCTTGAAAAATATCCCTGGGAGAATTCCAACAAGGCCATTTAGCAATAACGCTCGCCGGAGAGGAGGGTAAAACAGTAAAATTTAGCGGAATATCACGAACGACGGCTTCTTTGACAGAGAGCTGAATTAACAACAAGGCGGAATTGCTCAAAGAAAGCTCGTTCATCATATATAGACAGGGCCGACCACGCGTTACGATGCTTCTGACCTTTTCCGCTCTTGTGTATTTTATGC
Source organism: Ormyrus rosae (assembly GCA_035047165.1). Taxonomy (NCBI): domain Eukaryota; kingdom Metazoa; phylum Arthropoda; class Insecta; order Hymenoptera; family Ormyridae; genus Ormyrus; species Ormyrus rosae. The sequence continues at coordinate 3,243,753 of JAWWML010000001.1, forward strand.
CGCCGCATCTCGTTTACTCTTACGAGGAATAAAAACTCGTTCGTCTATAAAGTCGTACGTTATTTTTTTTTTCTCTCGAATTTAGGCGAGCGGATGGTGTTTTTGATTGACCGCGGGCCAGTAGATTTTTGTTAGTTTTGGGGGGAAATTGAATTTTACAAAATACTTTTACCGTAGTGTGATCGAAACTGCTCGGTAGGTCAAAATAATTGCAATAATATTAATACTTATGTATGGTGAATATAATATTTCTTAGGTTTGTTATTAGGAAGAAACTCCCTTCTGAAATAAAGCTCAAGTTTCCTTAACTTGTCAGCTTACAATGTATCGCATGGTAAATGCTGTTCACTACAAAATATTTATGCAATTTAACAAGAATTTCTTTAAAGTACCGTAAAAATTTTTGTGAAAGCATTACCTTTGTATAAAGTCTACGGATTAGGAGAACAAATACCTTATGAATGCAAAGGCTCATTCACTGTATTTTTTTATTTATATAATCTAAGAACTATGACATCCAGTCAATAATAAATGAGGAAATGTACACTTTTTTAGTTAAATTAGAGAATTACATTTTTTATACTTTCACTTTTATTTAAATTCTCAATAAGCAATTTAAGTCGATCACCGGTAACGATAAAAGCTGCACGAAACACCTAATATAGTAAAGAAAAAATAATAATAGTTTTAATAAATTAAAAAAGAGTTTTTTATTATATTACAATCTAAAATATATACAGAGGTACTTTTGTGAAAGTGTAAGCAAACTTATTTTACGAGCGATTAATATTTATATACTGCAATTATCTTCTTATCGGTGATGTGATGTATTCGTTATTATAGTCATTCCGCGAATTAACTGTAAAAATACAAACGTATTCTTCGCCGCGTAAACGCGTTTGCTAATTTAAATAACTATATTAAGCTCTGATATAATATAGTAGATCGAGCGATAACTTATGTAAGACAACAGTTGCCACACTTGTTTTTTCGGTCGTACATTCGTTCGCAGTAAAGAAAAAAAAAACGTGACAATAATTACCTGTAATTTTTTGTGCGAGCCTTAAAAAGCAATTTTCATACTTATAAATATCTGTGTAAAACACACAACAGCATTAATTCAAAACGCCGCATTTCCTCCTTCCACGGAGCGACGCGGTCAAATTATGAAACGAAACTCTATATCCTGCAGAATTTAGAACCGCCAATAGCAGTATATCTCATTGTCACAGATCAACCCTCTTCCACCGGAGAAGTGCGCACACAAGTCGGACACGGCTCTCGTTTTCATCTCTCATTAAAGCGTACTTGTTAAACGAGCTTGGGGTAATTATATCGGGCGAGCTTTGCATATAAAAACTGTAACTCGATAAATCATTTAGCCTCCAGCTGCTCAGCGAGTTCACTCCATTAACACCTCTAATTATACCGGGGCGCACACCTTGAGCCTTACATGCGAAAATAGCAATTGCGCGCCCGAAATTCGGGGATTGCGAGTATCGGTAATAAAAATCGCGAGCGATACCGATCTGATATATTAGGCCGAATGCAAATGACTGACAGGTACGTAACCTGCGAGCGATCATATTGGCCTGATGCGCGTCGCGAGAGAGATGCTATCGCGAAGGTTACCGGTTACCGGTTCTCCGAGCTCCTCTTTTTCTCTCTCTCTCTCTCTCTCTCTCTCTCGTCCCTTCTCTCGCATCTGCGCGATGAGCTACTGATCCGCAAACATTCGAAACCTGCCCGCCTGGAACCTTTCTCTCCTTCTCCGCGCCGACGCCGACACGTGCTGCGTTTCGAGTTTTACAAATTGTACCTTTTTAAAACTGATGGATCTGTGAGTTTATAGGTACGTTATGTAGTTTTCGAGAGTTACTGCCTTCGTTGATTCATCGAAAACACACACGTGGAGCGCTTTGAAACAAGCTGCTTTGCATACCGTCTTACCTTTTATCAATATCGAGCAAATATTTCTTATTTTTATTTCTGAAAAACAATAACAATAAATAAAAGAGGAGGTTAACAAAACTTTACTCGACAACGCTCAACGAAACAATTAAAAAGCAACGCTTAACACACCTCCAGCAACGACAGTCGTTGCACCCGAAAATCACCCAGAAAATCGTGAAAACAGCGGCGGCGATCGCCGCCCAATCCCCGATCGGGAAACTCCTCCGGTACCCAGTGAAAAGTAGCCGATGGCTCTCCTAAGCGCCATCCTCCTTCATTTACCGCCTCGGTACGATACGAGCTTGGCGTACGTGCAGGTATTATGCGCCGCGGAGCTGCGGGCGTGGCCGCGGACGCACGCACGGACAATAACTCGCCCAAAGTCGCATAAAACCGGCGCAACGTCTCACTTAATGAGCGGCTTGATTATCCCCCCGCCGCCGCCGCCGCCGCGGCCCGGACGAATGAACCGCGCCAGATTTACGAGCGCAGATAAGCCCCCCTGAAATACTAGGCCTTTCTCGAGCGAGCGGATACCCTTTTTTCGACGATTTTTCTCTAATAATGCGGAACTGGCCGCCTTTCGGAGGCTTATAGGCCGAGGCACTCACTGCTGCTGCTGCTGCTTTGGCCGCCTTTTTTGCTCGTTCCTTCGATGCGAGGAGGTGCTACTGAATTGCCGTGGGGTGGAGAGAAGGCTGCTTGATCGAGAGATTTAGAAAGGTTAGGCTGATAGTTTTGACAACCGGGGATTAAGCTCGCTGCGGAATTTATGTAATCGGCTATTATATGCGCAAAATATACATTTCGTCATTGTAATCGGAACATTTGGATTGAATAAGTCTAATTTATTTGGAAAATTGCGTCAGCTTTTACGGCTACTCTTTGGTCATGTACATATTTCACGAACGTTCAGAAAACAAAAAGTTACGTTTACGATAATGCATTGTCGCTTAATGAACTGCGCCGTCGTAAATCAGAGGCGAGTTAATTTAGTTTACTATCGACTTTGCTTTTTATCTTCCAACAATAATAATCCTTGCCTTCCCGAGCAAATTTCCCAACTTTCTTTCAAGCCTTTGTATATTAGCAGTTGTACTTAAGGTTACTTAAGGTCATACACGTGGTGCAAGACCTACCTTAAGTTTGCAGGAAACGAACAAGGCTACATAAAATTATAGGGACTACAGCTCATTGAAATACAGCGCCCAAGGTTTTTCAATATCTCAGCTTTTATATGCATTCAGCGATATTCACTGCGCAGCTTAGAAAAACGTTAAAAGCATCCTTTTTACAATCCTTGATATTTGTAAGTTGCAAGAACGTTAATTGCACGTAGATTTATAGCGTTTCGCCGACTGACTTTGTCAATCTCATTCCGTAGTTGTTATTATTCTTCAAAATTTTGCATTCCATCTTTCGCGAAACTAGACGAACCGTCCGTGGAAAGGCTGAAAACCTCGTCCAACAAGATCATCCGAGGGTGGTCCCCTTACGCGTCCTTAGCTCCCTCTTATATATACGACGTGCGTCGCGGAACACATCGCCTCCTAATTGTTATGGCTCTGCCGGGCCGCGCGGGTAATTGTTATGGTCCCCCGAAGAAACGACGGCGGCGGCGGCGACAAAAAAGGGCGAGGCGGCGGCGGCGGCGGCTGTTGCGGCGAATCCGACTGCGCGACATGTATCGCGCTCGGGGATCGATTATATTTCGCCGCGCGGCCCCGAGATATAGACGGCGAGCGCGAGCGCTCCGCCGCTAATTAACGGCAATTTACAGGAATAACGAGGCAGGTGCAGGCAGCTCGCCGACGGTGAAAAAAAGCCGGCAGCGCCCGTAATTGCGCGCGAAAAGGCCCCGATAAGCTTTGCGCCAGAGAGAGAGAGAGGCCCAAGTGCATTTACATCTTGTACGGAGATAGAGCGTAAGGAGGGAGCCGCTCTCTCTCTCTCTATCTCTCTCTCGCGCGAGCGCGGGCTTTTTTTGCAGGCACGCGCACGAGCCGTTTAAGCCTTAAACGATCTGCTAAAAAGCGAGCGCCGTCAAGCCTCGCGACGCCGCAAAAAGACATCTGGGAAAATGCAGCCAACTACCGGGAATCGCCGGGGGATTTTAAATTTACATTAGGCTCCGGCCAGCAAGGAGTGACTAATGAAAGTCGGAGCCGCTGTTTGCGCTTCTAATCTCGCCCGGTTTTTGCGCCCGATTTCTATCTTCGGGCCTCTTTGAGCGAGTCCGGGATCGTTAATTCGATTCGCCGGCTCAGAGCGATGCAAGTCTAACGGAGAAGTTAAATGGACGCGGACTCGGCTTATTTATAACGCTTAATGACCGCCGAGGAGGAAGACGAGCGGTTTTTCGCGCAGAAGGAGCTCCTTTTCGTTATTAGAAACCCGAAAAATAACAATGGTTTTACTGGAAAGTTTTCATGGCTTTTTTCATTTTCTTAAATCGCATCTATTAAAGCAGTTTTATAACTGACCAAGCACAAAGCTACAAATCGTAACCTTCGTCGTTTTCCTGCAAGTCTCAGATAAAAAATTTATTCACGTTCTTATACTGCTGATTCGACTTTTTTCTTGGTTACACTTATGCCTTTTTTTTAATCACTTGTTTTGCAAATAATGTACTTCTGATGGCTACAAAACTTTACTATCTGCGTCGAAATGACATTTTTTTTAATCATTTGTTTTGCAAATTGCTGATGGCTACAAAATTTTACTATCTGCGTCGAATATTGCTGTTAACTATAAAATGAGTTGAACACTATTTTTAGACAAATTTCTTGAAAGTAAATAATTTTCTTACACTGTCTTATTTACTTATGCATTAAGGCACTTTTTTTACTACTACATCTATAATAAACTTTTTAATATTTTACATTAAATATAAAATATATGTCTTATAATACTATAAATTGATAATATTATCTATTACTTATCAATTCTAATAAATTTAACACGAATCGGATCGGCTGGTTTAATTACGAAATCTAGTTGTAATTTTACATCAGCCAGTCTGTCAATTGGTTCAACGTAAAAATCATACAATAATCGAGCAATTATAGACTTCATTTCCATCATAGCAAATTTTTGACCTGAAACATATATGCAATCCGAAATTGCATTAATAAACTACTGCTCTTAATTAAGACAATATTAAAAAATATATATATTTACCAATGCAATTTCGTGGTCCAGCGCTGAAAGGTACGTAAGCAAAAGGATGACGGTTTTTCGAGTTTTCCGGAAGGAATCTGTCGGGATCAAATTTTTCAGGATCCGACCAAAAGTTAGGATCTCTGTGAGTATCGTAAATGTGCATCGCTACATTGGTACCAGCTGGAAGGAAAGCATGTTCTACAACGAAAACGTTTACATTACTATTCTTCGGTAAGTTTTAAGAAAAGAATTTTATGGATACTCTTACTTAGTTGCAAATCTTTGCTTAGGCAACGTAACAATGATGCCGCTGGGGGAAACAGCCTAAGGGATTCCTTGATACACCGTTCCAGATATGCTAAGTCTTGCAGATCCGTTACTTTTATATTTTCATTTACTCGGTCTAATAATTCGGTCACTTCAACCCTTACTCGATTCTGCAAATGGTTTATTCAAGGTGCTTATTAATATTATGTAAGATAGATAATTGGTTTACTATAATACCTGTGCTTCCTTGTTCTCAGCCAGCAATAGTAGAGTAAATGCCAGAGCCACTGAAATTGTATCGTGTCCCTATGGAAAGTTCTATGAAATTATTTTTTCACTATAAACACATGAAATTTTTAAAATGAACCTTACTGCAAACGTAAATGTGTCAACTTCCTCCTTAATTCCTTCATAGTCGATCGAACCATTTAACTGTTCTTTTAACAAGAGATCCAACATCGACAATCTTTTCTTCCGATCTGTAAATTTAAAAATCTATATAAATTTTGGCAAAAATTTATGAAATGATCTATATCTATAATATTTTATTCACTTATTCCTATGGTTTCAGAAGAATCTTCTTCTAATTCGTGATTTAAATCCTTTAAATGTCTATTCTGAGTATTTTCATGATACTCTATTCGCTTTTTTATTATCTGCATACATAAATTCATCATTACAACTTTGCTTACGTAAACTATTATTTCAAGTTTAATTAAGATAATATTAATCCTCCTGGAAAAATCAATACCTTATCTGTAAATCCGTGAAGTACTTTTAAAGTATTTTTATGAAAGGTTCCAAAGTTGTACATAAATGGAATCATCCACGTCTTAATAAATGGTCTGAGCGTTCTGCAATTATTTTTTTTTATTAATATTGATATTACAAAAAAATGACAAAATGTTAAAACTTTTTGTATTGCATTGAATTATAGTGTACGAGCCTGTAAGCACAGATAGACACATAATCATGTATTGCTTTTCTATAGTTATCAGACCCTTGATAATCCAACTCGCTCATCTTAAGGCCCATTGCAGCTTCTAAAAAATTATTAATCAATCATTCAATATTTAACTCGTGACAAAATTTAAAAAAATATTAATCAAATATTTACCGCAAACTACGTTTAACGTATGTTTTGAAAAATATGGAATTAAATTTTCACTCCTTTCTTTACTTTCGGACTTCAAAGAATTTACTTCTTTTTTTGTTTCTTCATTAACGATTTCTTGGTACTTTTTTAAAATGTTGTAGTGAAATGCAGGAGTTAACATTTTTCTGCGATTACGCCACTTATCTCCTATAAATGTATAAGAAAAATATGTTGAGAATTTTATGTACTTTAATGGATTATGATTGCGATATTAATACCTCCACTTGTAAGTAATCCGGTTTTCAACCAAGGATGTAAAAGGCTGTACAAATAACTTTTTTCTATGGCATTTTGATTTGTCAGTACAATCTACAAAAAATATAAGGTTTTAAATATATATAGTTTTACGTAATTTATTGATTAAACTCAAGTGGCATTCAAAGAAGATTTACTTGAAGATCATCTGGATGACAAATATTTATAAAGGGATAAGAAAATGTCCATAGAGCAGAAATGGGATAATATTTACTAGTTACTTGTCGTATGCCAGTCCAGAAACCAGCTAAAATTGGTAAGATTATTTAAATTAATTTGTTGATGAATTCTCTCAAAAAAAATTTTTTTAGTAATTTACTAACGCAAATCGTTTGGATTAAACATCAATAAATTGCCAACAATTGGAAGCGGTGTCGGTCCAGGAATTTTTAGCCATAGTCTCCCGTTTCTGTTGTATCGAGTCGCGATGTGGAAAGTTATTAAACTTATACATAAAAGCACAAGTAAACTAAAAAGCATTTTTACTTTTTAACGCTGAAATTCAATATTTACTTTTTCACTTTATGTATTTTTTTTTCTGTTTTTGGTCAATAATTTTGTACAATTTTTCTTCACTAAATTTACACTTAACTAACTTGAAAGATAGATGAGAGTTTGAAGACCTGACTTTGCCGACTGATTGATAGCACTCTCCGCACTTCTCTTTATATCACTACTATCAAAGCTACATTTGTATAAAAAACTACACTCCTGTGAGTATACGACGATGTGTGCAGTTTTCCAGAAGAAATTGATTAATGCTGTTGCCGTAAAAAAACGTCGAGCAAGTTTTTAAAGTTCGAGGTTGTTCTACATTTATTCTGTTTACTAATTCATTTTCGAGATTATTAAAGCTACATTGGTATAAAAAACTACACTCGTGTGAATACACGACGATGTTTGTAGTTTTCCAGAAGAAATTAATTGCTACTGTTGCTGGAATCGACGCCGAGCAAGTAAAATATTAAAATATTAAATTTTCTTTGCCAAAACAATAATCAAACATGCAGAGCAAAGCAACAATTAGAACGTCGAGTTTACCCTCCTTTCTCCAGAAGACCTATTTTTTCCTGCCAATTACCAAGCGACCACTCGCGCCAAAGTCAATTCTAACATTATCAACGGGAATCGCCTCCGCCCGGCAAGATAATTCAAGTCCTCGAGCAAGTTTAGCCGAAAAAAATGCATCGCTCCGCAGAGGAAGAAAATTAGAGGCGCGCGCGTCTTAAAGAATCCCGGGGGGAGAGAGAAGAGGAGAGAGAGAGATACACGGGTGGATACACGATCGGTGCGCTGCAGTGGGCCCGGGGGATGACATACGGGTCTGACGCAGCGTGACTCCGGTGCCGTCATTCTCCCGGTCGATTCCCATAAGATGTAAACCAGCCCCCAAACGGGCACCGCCGCGAATAAATATTTGAATTACAATCCGAGCCGCTCGTAAAAACGTCGTCACTCGTAACGGATGATATGCGCCTCCTGCGCGGGACTCCGTCCAGCGTCCTCCACCTCCTCCTCCTCCTCCTCCTCCTCCTCTCTCTCTCTCTCGTTCGCGCGCTCAAATTTATCGCTCAAAATACGAGCTTTCCCCCGGACACTACTGCTTTTTCTTTCGCTGCCTTTTCGAATCCAATTATCACCGGGACGCGTCTAAGATTTAATTGTACTTATATCATACACTCGCCGATTCGTTGACGTGCCAATTTAGTAATCAATTCCGTACGTCGAGTTAACGAGGATTGATACCGAGAGCCTTATCCGCCTCGCTATCGTCTGCAAAAAACATTGTTAACCGGGATATTTAAAAGTGACTCGTGACTAATTTTCGAAAACGAATTAAAAGCCAAGAGCCCCGAGTTCGTCCAGCGAAAAAGGAGCAAACAATCCACATATTAATCTCGAAATAGCTGCGGTATGCCTTCGCAGTATCGGCGAAAAATGCGCGATTTACGAAGGCAGTCCGGCTCGGCGATAAAGAAAGTATGAAACCCGAAATAAAGAGAGAAAATATCGTGTGTGCGCGCGCGCGGGGGAGCGCGGCGATCACCTCGGGGTGCCGTTACCTCGGGGAGGCGCCCCCCTGACAAATCGTCGCGTTTCCCCGGCAGTTAGGCGGATTAGCCGCGGCGTTCCAGGAATAATTTGTTAATGATACCGAGGCGCCAGTAAATATAACCCGCGCAGATCGCGATCTCGGTGTCACTCTCCCGCGAAAGTGAGACATCGTAAATCCGGCTGCCCGCCGCCTACCATTTTATGAACCCCGGAGCTTGATGCACGAGCCGAGCTTCTCCACTTTATTAGCGAGAGAGGAGCTGCCGCGCAAGAGAGAGAGTGAGAGAGGGAGGTATGCCGACGACGACGAGGCGGCCGCTCCAATTTTGCGAGCTCGAGAGAGAGACCGTCATTTTCCTGGAAGGGAAGGGAAGCAGCTGCCGAATAATGCTGGCTGTCGCGCAGCTTTCGGAGAGTTCGGAGACCAGCTGGAGAAGGAGCCGAATCGCGGGGAGTCGCGGCTTTTCGCGGAGAGCTGCGACAGTTGCATTGTGGTAGGAAGTGAAATTTGACCTCTTACCGACTTCCTGCTTTTTTCTTCTTTTTTTTCTTGCAGCCGACGGTGACAGTGTTTGTTACGGCCGGGGGATACAGTAATCGCGCTTTATTTTGCGTGCGCGCTTATGGGACTCGGGCGAAAATTTGATTTCGCCGCGGCAAAGTTGCTCGCTATTTCTGGCGTAAAAATTAATTTAAAGCACTCGGGCTCGAGTGTACAGCTCGTTGTTACACGATAATGCCCAGGTAGTTGAGATTATAGGCGAAGTTCGCGAGTATCCTTTTACTACTGCGGGAGGAATTCGAGATAATGGATCCTTTTTCAGGAGGCTCTTGTTTCTGCAATCTAGCCAATATCTTTATGAAATATCAGAAACCCTCCCTCGGCGCAGCTTTAATTACATTTTACAAGTCACAAGTAGTCGCGATAAGAAATTCTCTAATTATGATGACTTCCCCCGATCCTCCGATTACGATAAAGCCGTTGAGTTTGATGAATTCTTCCTCCTTTTAATCAAACATTAATCAAACTATATGTATTCAATTTCGAAGCGAAACGTAAATTTACTCCTTTGTTTTTGCAAAAAAAAAAAAAAAAAAACGTCGCGGGTCGTTATCGGAGTTTAATAAGCACCTAAAGTATCTCGAGCAGCCATTAAATTATTACAGTAAATATCCCAGTTAAAATAAACATAAGCCGCGAGAGAAAGCAATGAGTCACCGCATGAAAACGCGAAGTAACAAAAAAATATCCGCGCGCGCCGCGTTTATACGATACATAAATTAAGCCTCCAAACGGAGCTCGAAATCACGTAAGCACACACACACACACACACACACACACTTCGCCCGGCCCGCATCATTAGCCGCAGGTTCGGCCGAAAATTCCTACTTCCCGCCCGGAGATAAGTAGACGCCGCGCTGCGGACGATCGCGCGCATTAAAAAAATTTTGTCGGCGCGCACCGGAAGCGCGCGTTCGGGATGCAAATTGCGCCCTCGGCGATCGCGCGCTCGGGACTAATTCGGCCTGGCGTCGATGTCGGCCTAAGTAGGCTAATTAAGGCCCCGAAAAGATCGATCTCCGGGCCCGGATGTCACCTGCTCCGCCGGGGCTCTCTCTCTCTCTCTCTCTCTCTTATAAACGCCGCGCGCGCGGATAAACCGACTGCTTTATTATCTTGACGCGGGACTTTTATGAAAATGCGGCCCTCGACATGTCGGCCGATTAAAGGCATTAATAACTTTTTGCTGACTCGTTTAACGCCGCGAGATCGGCTTGATTTATGCGCCTGAATTACATTCGAGTTTATGTCGCTTAAATTTTATTATTCGACGTCGTTGCCCATGGGCTTTATGCGTTATTAATAAGCCTCGTAATAAAGCTTTAACGACTGCCTTTAGTTTTAATAAAATATCTCGTTACCTTATCTAAACTTTTGATAAAACAAACTTTTCAGCCACGCTTTACAGCGCCTCGAGGAACGCCTTTCGCCTGCTCTTTTCACCTCGTGGCCGCTAAAACGAAAAAAAGAAGCATCGATCCATCGATTAAAAGCCCGTCCTCTCAAAAGTCCTCTCGGCGCGCGGCGGCCGCTTAGCTAACGGCTCGGGCGCCGGGAGAAAGTGAGGAAGAAAGCGAGGAAAGGCGCGCGGAGAGGTGTGCGCGCACGTAGGGAACGACCTTGTCGTGCTGCAGCGGCGCTGCGTGATGCGTCGATCAGCTGCGCGATCACGCACGAGCCGGGGGCCCGATGACACGCTCGAGAGACGGAGAGCCGCACGGCGGCGGACGAGCTTCTGGAGCGACGGCGGCGGCGGCGGCAGGCTCGCGTGAGCTTCGCGCCTCGCTGCCTCCGGCCGATTCCCCGCTTCGATTCGCCGCTCTAACCGACGCGCCGACGATTCGACAGGTCGGACTGTCGCTGCTGAGCGGAGTTTGTTGTTGACTGTCGGGGATGGCCGGCTGTTTGGGTGATGGAACGAGGCGGAGGATTCGCGAGAGTTTGAGTATAGTATTAGGAATTTTCAAAAAGTTGTGAAATTTTGTTAATTAATGATGTTTGTCCGCGTCGAGAATAAAAAATAACTCGAGCATTTTTTTTTAACTGCATACATACAAATAACACTTATTACCTTTTTAATGTTAAAATTTATTGCCGCTTCATAACTCCAAAATGCGTATACGCAAGTACCGAAATAATTACCATTTTACGATACTTAATAAACGCCTTATCTCTTTTTTACCAGCGCATAATAACGCAAAGCTCCTCTTCTACACTCGCAGCTTTCTCCAATTCGCGAAAGGAATTCTATTACAGTTCAGTTGGAATTATCACCGAGCGAGCCGACTCCTCCTCCGTATCTGCAGCGGCGGCGGTTATTAAATAGAAATCAAATTAATTCTGACCCGATTCCACTTTTAATTCCGCCACGCTGCCTGCACTCATCACACACCGCGCGGCTACTTAATACCCGCGCACCGCTTCGAGTTCTGATTAAAATTTAATAGATAAATTACCGCGCGTCTCATTATTTATCGTACACGTTGAATTTCATTTCTGCTCAAAGTTCGTTAGCGTTTTTATACGTAACGTGTACAGCCGCGCGGTTCTCTTCGCTTATGCTAAATTTAATGGAGACTTAAAGTCTGCTAAGTTTATAACTTAATTATCGTCGGCGATAGCATCGCGCATTTATGTGTGCATTTCTATACGCCGTACAGATAATCATGAGGTATTGTCCAGTCGTGGGGGCATCTCCTGCTTCTCCTTTTAGTAATAACCAGGCGATGATGCTCGCTGCTTTGTGTGTCTGATTTTATTAGCTCTTTGCTGTACTTCCTCTAATGGCTTTATTAATAGTGCGCTTTATTTATCTTTGGATATCTTGGTGAAGTTTTCAAACCAAATTTGTACTTTTAGAGTCGCTATTAAAGCCGAGTGGGTAAGAAAACAAATGGAATGCGCGAAAATTTTTTTCTTTTTTAATTAAGGAAGAAAATAATTTATTAAAGAATACTGAATTATATATTTTTATCTTATACCGTTATTACATTTTTAACCATAAATAATTCAACGTTTAAGTCGTAAATGCCACAATTATCTCAGGTGTAAACATTGATGCATTGTAATATAAGAGGAAGCGATTACGCGGTGTAAAAATGAACGTATTATTTAGATATAAATGTAACATATTACTTACAGGAATAAATTAAGCCAATTCAAATATTTTATTTATAACAAAGAATAATAGCAAACTAAAGCAAGCACTTTTACTGCCCACCGAGACGGCAATGTTTTTATAAAAAATTCAGAATGTACAGTCTGGACGAAGAATCAATATACCCTCATAGGGATTAGTTTATTTTCCGCTTTATTCTTTCCCATATATAGTCAGACAATACACTCACCTTCAAAATAATGCACGAGGAGCGACCCGCGCACTGCATCGCTATCCGACATTGAAACGCATATGTCATTTGGTGCTCGATACATTTCATTACTCGGTCGATTACATCAGCGGCGTGCAGTCTGAAAAATTCCCAGGCAGGCCGCGGCACGCATTATCGGAAGTCCATATTCCTCCGCAGCAATGCGTACGCTGTCAAGCTCGCATGACGCAATGCATTATTCAGCCAGGAAGCCGAAAGAAAAGCAAAACGGGGGTGGGGGTGGCGGCTTTTAGCGGGCAAAATAAAGCACGTGAAACCGTACGTAAAGAGGCGAAGGATCGCGCGCGAGAGTCATAAAGCCATAAATTCTGCATCACGCCAGAAGTATAAATCGAGCGCTATCGGAGCGCCGCCGCGGCGCAGCGTTTTCCCTTTTTTTATCCCCCGGCCATCTGATAACGGCCGAGCCGAGTGTAAGCTTACAAGCGCTGGTGGCCTCGAGCCTTTAAGCTCTTTTTGCCCCGAGGAAAGAAAGAGGGAGAGAGAGAGAGGAGATTTACGCCCGGCGATCGCGCCCTCGATATCCTCTCTGATGGCTCACTACGCTCGAACTTTGGCCCCTCGGCCGTTAACGAGGCGACCTGCCGCTTCGTCCTTTTTTTTTTAAGGGCTTTCGCTGAAAATTTCGCGGGGATTTTTTTATAATTTGCTCGGTAATAAAAGTTTCGTTTTACCGCTCTCGATTCGTCGGGTTGCAGTGTACGCGAAGCGGTGCGCGGGAGAGGGGCTTTAATTAAGCGCTGCATTGCGGGAACGATTATTTAAATTAATACTCGGCGAACTCAAATTATACTGTTTTGATATACTTTGCTCAATAACCTTGTTAAGTTTTTTACGAGGGAAACACATGGAAATTCGATTAGAAGGAACAAGCAAAGTACTTCCTTAAAAATTTTAAAATAACAACGCTGCTTAAAGAAGCCGATTTTTACTCGCAATTTCTTTCGTAATGTATGATGCAGACCTTGAACGAACAAACTGCAATTTTCTCTAACAATTTAATCCTGCCAACAAATTCCGAGCCTCGCTTACGTAACTCTTAACGTATTCAGTAACGTTAAAAACCAACAGCGGGAACATTTAGTATACGAACGCATTATTACATTCAGCGGGAAAACACCGCGGCAATAAAGCAGCGAGTTACATAAACCGTAAGTACATGCACGTACTCGCGCAGTCGATCTGGAATCTCCGTCCTTTCTCCCGGGTAAAAGTGGACAAGCCGCGAGCGCTCTGATGCACGTCGCGCGGCTTTGTTTTACCGCGGCGGCGGCGTCGGCGGCACGAAAATCAAGTCTGCCGGATTCCCACCATTTTTTTTTCTCTCTCTTCCTATAGCGGCGTGGAAACTTTTCTGCGTGGTGTATACGTTCGCGCAGTGCACTTTTGAGCGAAAAACGCCGCTCTGGATTTTAGTAAATTCCGATATTATCTCGTATAACGAGGCGCATTCTTCGCAAATTACAAGAACCGGCTACTGTTTTACTTTTGGAGGAGAATAAAGAAATAAATATTGATGCGGAATAAAGTTCGCGCGAGCTGTATGTGGGCTTTCTTTAGAAGACGAATGAATGCTTTGCTAAAAATTATTACACTTTAATTCTTAGGTAATTCGAAGGTAAATTGAAATTAGTTTCATTGTTATTATTATAGAACAACAATGTAAAACGTCTTCCATAAAGATCTGTTTAAAAATTCACGAAAAACAGACAGTACAGTACTTACTTCGTGCCTAAATTGCACACACCCGCCCAAAGTTTTAATCATTAATTTCATTAAACTTTAGCAAACAAAGCAAAACCACCAAACTCCTTACCCCAATCCTCTCCGCGCAAAGCCCCCGAAAGCAGCTCTTATGCAAAATTCACGCAGTCCCAATAAAGCAATTAAAAGGGGGCGCAGACTCGAGACAAAGAAAGAGAGAGAGCTCATAATCGGTCGATGGCATGAATAACTAATCGAAATCTCGCCCAACTAGGCAGCGCGTCGCGCGCATCGGGCCGCCCGGGTAAACAACGTAGGGATCCTAGCGACAGGCGCGACCCCGGAAGTCCCCCACCCGGTCGCCGGCGGCCGCGCGCGCCGGAAGTGGGGATGGAAGGAGGCGGGTGTGCGCGCGAGCCGGCCCATCGCACCCCGCGCCGCCCGGATATGCGCCAAAGCTCCCCCCCCCCCTGCCGCCGCTGCACCGCCGCTATTATGACAAAGGCGACCTTTTTGCTCCGCCGCCGCTTCGAGCATCCGATCCTGCACTTTTTGCGACGCCGATGGCTGGAGCCGCGAGGGATAACCGAGCTGCTCTGCTGTTCTTTTAGTGGCACCGGGCACATGTTGGAATGGTTTTTTTGCCGATTCGGTGGTTGATCGTTTAGTTGTGATTTCGAGTTTTGAATTTTTGACAATATGTACGTAATTTGGCAGAGAAGGGTGCAGTGACGAATTGTTGAAAGAGCATTTTATTTTTAAAGAATTATCATGTTTATTATCGTATATTTGGACTGCATGAACTATAATATAAAATCCGAAACTCATAAAGTTCAAAATTTATATGTAATTTAATTTTACTGTTTTTTCATAAAAAAATGTATGCAAAGGTAGCAATGGATTTTAAAAAAATGCAAATTTAACCATAAAATGTATAAATATATGTATAATGAAAATATATTGGAGCTGCAATATTTTTTCTTGCCACAATGTTTTAAACCACAAAACCTTACGTTTTTATACCAGAAAACTGAATTCAACGTGTAACGTAAACAGTGAACACTGAACCCGAAACACTGTACCATAAAATTTCCATAAATACAATATTAATACACCGCATAGATAAAGCCTGCCCGCAGTAAAAGTGAAGCCAGCTCGCGGATCAAAAGGAAAAGAAGGTAAAAGCCTCAGCCGCCCAAAGCCTAATGGCAACTCGCGGCATAATTTACCCCCGCTCCAAAGCTCTCTTGCGAAAAAAGAAGCCGCCGCGCAGATAAGATATATAAAGCAGACGCAGCGCCGCGTCGAGTGTGAGAGCGAAGAACGCGATGCTATCGGCGGGGCCCGGGCTTCTTAATAAGCGGTTACTCGCGCGAGCGATCGGCGATCCTCGCGAATCCCTGGACGAGAGAGAGAGAGAGAGCGAGAGCATTTGTCAAGCGGTACCCGAAGGACTCGCGTACTTAACGGAGCGCGCTTCCCCTGACTTTTTTGCTCGGGCCTTAATGAATTTCCAGGCCCCGGACGCACGAGGCGGCTGCCGCTAATTTCTTTATTGCGCTTTTGGCAGCTCCCCGAGTCTGCGAAGGCCTGGCGACTCGAATGCGCTTGATGGAGGTTCATTTGTGACGCCGAACTATACGGAATGATTATACAGTGATGCGAGCGGTGAATCATTAATCTGTCGTTGAGACGCCGATAAAATAGGTATCTGCCTCGGTGCCACAATTATTTAAACTTACAGTTTAAGGTATTTATATAATAAATATTATATTTTGTTTTTTAATGAGTATTATATAGTACGATTTGCAAAAACTGTTTGATATTAACAAAATAAATGTATTGCAAAAACCCTAAAAGTGGTGTACATTTGGTTGTATTAAATTAAAGGAGGGTACCAGCTCGCAATCAAACAGCCGTGAACGGGTTTTTTATACGGAGTGAAAGAAATTCGAGCGCGCAAGTGAAAGGTCTTTTTTCGAGAGCAAAAGATAATCACAAGCCTTCGATAGCTCAGTTGGTAGAGCGGTGGACTGTAGTTGGTTAATAATAAACGGAAATCCATAGGTCGCTGGTTCAAATCCGGCTCGAAGGAATATATTTTTTTGCTCCCTTTGCATCGGAGCGTGCTTGGATAATTATTAATTTTTATACCTTTTGCTCTTCCGACGGAGTTCGACGTACACTAATATTATAGAATCGTACGCGAAACTCGGGAAAGGAAAAGCAGGGAAAATAATGTTCTCCGCTTGGTCTTTTATCCAAAAGACTCGCTTCCGATCCATTTTTGCTACCAATTACCATCAACTATCTCATTTAAAGCGCCATATATAAAAATTAAAAACAATTACAGTCACGTGCACAGTCATTTAACAAATATTGACAGATAATGTATAAAATTGAACCTAAAATCGGTCTCAAACTTCCATACCGCCGTCGAAAGCCGAAAAAAAGCATTACACCCCCAAAGCAAGCATCCCCTTCTGCACCGAGAGCCGAAAACAATTACCCAGAATCATCGAGCCTCGCCTTGGTGAAATTTCCATTTAAGCGACTAAAAGCGGGCGCAACGTTCTCTCTCTCTCTCTCTTGCGAGGGGCTGCCAAGACAGCTCGGATCGAAGACACACACGTCGCGATCGGGGCAGGCGCGCGTACGCACTGTTTGGCAATAGCGCGAGCGTGAGAGATGTAATTACCGGCCGATCAAACTGTCAGCCGCTAAACTCGAGCCTTTCCTTCCCTCGGCTCCGCCCGCCTCTCTCTCTCCCGCCCTGACTACGTGTGTGTGTACACGCGTGCACGTGTGTGGGTATGTACATTTGGCCCCGTTCGACATTGTTTAACGAAGTTTCCCGCTCGCGAACGTCGCTCAGAGCGGCCGGTATGTATAACGCGCGAGATAATCGCTCTCGTTCTCCTCGCTACGCCGCTGCGGTTCCTCGCGGAGCCTGATGGAATGGAGATTGGGAGTTTCGATCGGGAAGCGGCGAGGGAAATTGGAGTATGGTTTTTAGATTGATTTTCGAGCTAATTTTAGGTGATTCGAGAAACCGTTTCACGTAATAATATTTAGTACGATCTTTTCTTTCAAAAATTTCGGTTCACTTTGAACAGTCTCTCGAACCGCGTTAGAAGGACACGTAAAATAAACGACTGTAAAGATCTGCACACTCGATTAAAAGAATGACTGTGTTCCAGGCCTCGTAAAACCACCTCTAAGCGTAGCATTCAGCCACTCGAATTTAATAACGTCCACCTTGAGACTGGACTGCACGGCCAGTTGACTCCGAGGGTCTCTAAAGTTACTTATATACGCACCTCTGCAATCTCGCGTTCTCGCGCGGAATAGAATTGTCGCTCGGTCAAATAAACGAGGGTTCGCCGCGGCGATCATTGTCATTACGAGCTTTTTTTGCGGAAAAATAAATCTACGCTTTATGCCCCTCGTCCCGCGGCTCCGAGTCCGTAAATAAAAGTTAGAGCCTCGTAAACGTCATATCGGAAGTGCACACGGGCCCGCGCGGCCGGAATAATTGAGAAAACAGGAAACGTCGCCGGCTCGATCGGGAGAGGTTTTTGGGGGAAATTTATGCGCCGCGGACCTCATTAGTCCACGGGTCTTATGCAGCTGCCCGGCCGCTCTGCCTCGACAGTCGGAGCGGGTTTAGAAGGAAGCGCAGGCGAGACGCGCGCGCCGAGCATTATCTCGGGCATTATGCGCCAATTATCGTAATCTCGGAATCTAATTACATCAAGCGCCGAGCGAATGCATCATCCGCACTTTGGGGCTGGAACGCAACGAGAGGAGAGCAAGTCGAGCATCGCGAGCATGCAATCCAAGGAGCCATTCGGCATAACGATCGCTCGCGATTATCGGGCCGCGACATCTTCCGCCTTGCCTCGGTGTATGCTCGTTATTATTCGGCCGCGAGCCTCTTGGCGCGTTTTTGCCCTGCCGACGATTTGCCCGCTTGAATTTATAAGCTGCATTCGTTATTTAAGATAGTTGCCAGGTTTAAAGATCAGCTTTGGTAATTAATGGGTTTGTGGTTTGTTTTTAAAAAAGTCTCGTAGTTTGTGGCGGAAAAAATCCGTTCAACTACATAAAAATCATATAAGCAGAACTGAGGCGGTAATGAAAAGCTACATTAATTAGAAATTGTAATTGATGTAAGTAAAACTACGTTATGAGCTACATGACTTATTAGCACCCCATAATCATTATTGGGAAAGGTAGTATTTGTTAAAGTAGTTTTTCAACTAGAAAAAAAAATAGTTATTTACCGTTATCAAACGTCAGCACTTAACGAATGCACTTGTTATTGTAAATAAATAACTTAATTTGCATCTAGCAAATAAAACTATCCCAAATTAAAATTATATTTATGTAAATGTAGTATACGGTGCTTAAAATTTTTAAATGAAAATCAAATCGAGCTGTTTTTTATTAATAGATAATAAGCCCATAAATGAAAAAATGTATTAAAATAACTGCTTAAATTCGTAAGATAATTGTAAAAAATTCTAATTCAGGCTCAGAAATCGAACGAAAGAAATTGAAAATAGAATGAATATTATCTCACAAGGATTAATCATAATACTTATTCCAAAGATACAAACTTTTATTGTTGGTAAGTTTACAATGACCGGGAAATACTTTTAAAAGAAGTAGTGTTCAATTTCTTCGAATAGAACACGATTTTTACATACATGTATAAATTATGTTCTATTAGTTTAATATATTAAATTTTTGCGAAAATAGATGAAGTGAAAAGTCTTACTTCAGAGTTTTGCTTTGCCTTGTCTTACTATAGTTGATCTTGATGTATTTTCATGAATCAGAACCTAAAATAAAAATACTACATTACTAAAATACTATTATTCAAATAAAAAGTACTACAAATTAAACAATTAGAAGTACTAGAATTTAAAAAATATTATTTTTGCACGTGATTTTATACTGGATCGAATTGTGGCCAAAGCTCGAATTATTAAAATCAGTAATTTTTTAAATAAAATAATAAATTAATTTAATTTTAATAATAAAAACAACATAATTAATATAATAGGAAAAAATAAAAAAAAAATCCTCCCCGGCGGGGAATCGAACCCCGGTCTCCCGCGTGACAGGCGGGGATACTGACCACTATACTACCGAGGACCTGTTTCATCGAGTATTAGATACCGTACTTATTGCATGGAATTTATTAAAAAAAAAATCTAAATAATTTTAATATATTTGTAACATTCTTTTAATCTTCCGACTAAAATAGAATTATTAAAAAAAAATTTTTATTTTTTATAGAAAAATTTTAATAAATTTTCAAAACAGATATAAATATTTCAGATTATTGATAATTTATTATTTTTCAGTATTTACTATTTTAACATATTTAAATAGGATCAAAACAAAGTTTGGTTTTATTTACAGATTTCGCTTTTATCGACTTTCAGACTAAAAAATGTTAAAAATGTTTAAATTGACTAATATTTTGAGCGTTTTATAACTTAAAATTCTTAATAATTAATATTAATAAAATTAACGTAATTTTTCGAACTTTTCATAATTTTTTTATCGAAATAATCAATTATTTAAATAAAAATTTTAATTTAAGCGAATAATGTACCAATAATTTTACATTTATCTGAATATTATTTTAAAAAACCGCTGCCAATTCATTGGCACTTAGTTTCCTCCGAACTAATTTATCATTCCAATATTATCTCCGAAATTCATTAAAAAAAATCGATTTCAACAAAATTAATTTCAAACTATACTATATTTAATTAATTATTTATTTTTGCATTATTATTTTATTTTTATATTTTTTTTAAATTTAAATAAAACTTTTGTTTTTGGAATATTTAAAATACCAAAAAAACAGAATTTTTGAAATTTCGAAATTTTGGATTTTGCGCCAGCTTAAATAAAAATGTATGTGCTAAATCAAGCTTTGAACAAGTCATATCAAAATATAATGTTCAATATAAGAGCAAAGGTGATTTTAATCTGGTGTTACCTTTTCACACTATCTTCTTTTAGAAAAAAATTAAATAAAAATTTCTAGTAAATTGAATTTTCTCTAACTATTATTAGTCAAAGAAAAGTAATTTTTTGTATTTTATTTAAACTATATTGCTAA
>JAWWML010000001.1:3264500-3431322 GCA_035047165.1 Ormyrus rosae
TAAATATTATTTTTTCGACTTTAATATTTACTATTTAAATAGTAAAAATCTTTTTTTTCTTCTCATATCTGAAGTTATGATACAGAATAGTAATTTTTACTCCTTTTTTTCTCTCAGTGCAGAAAAGGCTTAAGTAACTGTTGCACCTGTACAGTTTCACTTTTCAGAAATCAAAGCCACACTCGAAATTGCAGGAAAAGAAAAAGAAAGAAGCGTTCGCCGAAAAAAATCTGCGAACCCGAAATGAATAAATTCGAAACCGTCGAAGTATCCGTAAAAAGTCGAAAAAACGCCACCGGGGCAGGTTCGCAAACTGCAAGCAACTCACAAAAAAAAAGCACACTCCGCAAAAAAAAAATCGAGAGGAGCGAGGCGAGAGCAAAGAAATCGCAGAAACTCGATAGCTGATCGATGCTCCTCCTCGGGATTGAGACATTCCTGGATCCCGGGATGCCCGGGGCAGGGGATGTTTCGGTGCAGAGAGGCAAGTACATCGCGCCTCCGCGTAAATCATGATGGCGGCCGGCGTCGTTCCTTCTCTCTCTCGCGCGCTCTGGACGATAATGCGCGGGCGGCAGCAGGCGGAGAGGTGGCAGAGATACAGGGCCAACTTGCTGCTGGTTGGTGCACTGCCAGCTCCGCCCCGGCCAGGATCCCGATAACGATCACTATTATATTACTCCCACGCGACACGTCCCCCGATCGCTTCCCCCTTCGGCGAGCGACGAGCTTTTCGGAGTCGCCCGCCGTTTCGTGCATCCGATTCACTTTGTCATTCGATTCGAAGCCGCCGGGATTAGATGACGAATTTAAGTGGATTGGAAATTGAAATTTTGACCGGTGTGCTTGCTCCTGGGAATTCTTTTGTCTTCCGTGCGAAATCGAACTGAGTGTACTTGCTGCACTGAACTAAACGCTTTGTTAACCGGAATAGATGTACTTCTATGTTATTTTGCGCGAAAGATAATAAATATAAAGATATCTGGTATTTTTGTTAAATTGGAATTTTATTTTTATAAAATACAGTGAAAATAAATTTTGTAACCGTTTTCACAAACTTTTTTAATTTTTCAAAAACGAAGCCGGTCAAAATCAAATACAAGGCGAACCAAAACGACAAACCTCTTCTACACTGCCGTATCAAAGACAATACCAACTAACAAAACGACAAACAAAGAGCGCACAAGTGAAAAAAACTCGGAGCACTGTATCAAACGGAGATCCGGCTCCCGGGCCCCGGGAGAGATGAAAAAAAGAGGGGCCCGTCGGCGGAAACGCTGGGGCACCGCGTGCAGACCAGTTGCCGGATCGGGCTCGGATGCACGACTGAGAGAAAGAGCAGGACGAGGAACGAGCTGATCGGCGAGCATCACCTGCTCCCCGATCACACACCCTTGCGATTTCCGCAAGTCTGCGTGCAACTAACGCCAAAGTGGCCAAAGACGCGGACCAGTTTGCAGAGCGACAGACACCCCGAGAGAGATCTTTGCGCCGCCGTCGACCGGCTCCTCGTTGCGCGCTCGTTAATGCCCCTTTATTGCAAGTAATTAAGTTACTTCGGGGTGATTCCGCAAATTCTACTTGCTGGACAGGGCGATTAAAAATTGGGCTTGTTTATTAGATTAATGGGCCCTTTTTATACAAAGTAGGAAAGATTCCTATTCTTTTGAGAAATAGGGTAAATGATCGGGCTTGGAATTTTTAAGAAACAGTTGCGGGATAGAAAGGTATACTTTAGAGTCGAGCAATGCTATGTCACACATTGTACGCTTAAATTACAAAATATTTTCTGCGAATCATAATGAACTTGACATTCCTTTGACACTAATAAAAATAGCGCAAAGTTTACTCTATCGACCTGTTATTAAATTACCCTTTCACTGACCATTTCACGGTCGAATTCGCTTTTCTATTTATAAACTAAATGCACAATGTCATATTTCCCCGGACTCGCTGTGTTTTTCTTCTACAAAAGTTTCGCACGTGAAAACCGAATTCCTTTCTAAGCGAGAATACGCCGCGGCAATCACTCAAGCCGTGTATTATTGAAACCGCGCACGTCGCTGAGCCCCCGACTTTAGCATACTTTTTAAGATTTTCTTCGAGGAAGCGTACTTTGCGATGCCAAATTGCCGCAATTAGCTCTCGTCTTTCCGCCGGCGCGATTGTAATGAAAATTACCCACCGCGGCAGGCAGCTTCTACCTTTGAAATAAAAACTTAGGAGCCGAGCCGGTGCGCCTAAATAATTTTTGCGAAAACTCGCGAAATCGGCGATCAAAGGCTAATTTCTAGCCAGGCTCGATACCAGCCGGAGCTGTTTTCCCTTGACTCTCTCGCTCCTTTCTTCCCCCGTCGACGCTGCTCGCGTCGCGCGCATATATAGATAAAAGTCGTGGAAGCCAATTTACGTGTCAGCTTGTCAGGCTGTAATTTCAGCGTCCTCTCTCTCTTTCTCTCTCTCTTTTGCTCGCGTATGCAAGCGTTGAACTTATGTATACACAAAGGGAGCGAAGGCTTTGGTTTCCCTCGGCGCGGAGGATAATTGCGCGACCGAAAAACCGCTCGATTTCAAAATATGCCGGCAGAAAGAGCCCCGAGGCACCCCGAGTCCAACGATAATCGCACAAGAGACCATTTTTTTTTTAGGGGAATCGATGATCCTGTCAGTCGTATTATATCGGCGAACGTTCATTATATCAATTACCCTGGTTTTTTTTTATTCTTGTTCCCGAGCTAATTTACTGGGGAGGCTAGCAACTATTCAAATGTCCAATGTAAATTAAATAAAAAAAGCGGTCATTTGAATTTTTGTTTACAAATTTATTTTTTAATTTGAACAACTGTAAGGCTCAATTTTTTTCTGTTATGTACAGCGATTAAATTCTTACAACTATTCAAGTCTTTTACATATCACACTCGCACATGTACAAAACAGTTATTTTACAATTTAACAACTTATAAAGAATTAACGTGAATGAATACTACTAAAACTACTACTCATTCAAACAAAGAACAGATCCAATCGGTGTCATTCGAATCTTCCAAGTCATTTTTCAATTTACTTTCTGCATCAAAACTAGCTAAAAGTTCATCTAGCCAAATTGAGTCAGAATCAGTTTGAGTTTTTTCATTAGAGTTAATATTTAAACTTAAATTTTCATTAATATTTGTACTCTCAGAATTTAAAAATTCATTTATATCAAAGTTATCAATAGAACATACATCAGAGTTATTAACTACCACTTTTGAGCAATCTATTTCATTTTCTTCTCTTTTAGTTTGAATTAAATCCAAGTCTTTTCTAAGGTTCTCTTTACACTCTTTCTTTGCATCATTTTTCTGTTTAATTAATTCATTAAAATCAAACTTTTCATACAACTGTCTTTTTCTACTAAAAAATCTAGATTTTGGTTTTTCCTTGACTGAATTTCTCATAGGTAAATTATGACTTGAGTTTTTAGTGTTATTAAATACTGAATTATTAACTAATGAGGTAGGTGTCCCAATTAACTTATTTTTGATATTAGATAACTGTGAATCCTTTTTACATGATTCAACATTATTATCATTATCTTTAATGAACACATAACCTTTTTGAGGTAGTTTCTCTAACTTGTAATGTACAGGCTTTGAAACAATTAATTTTGGCTTCGTGCTTATATTATTACTAATACTATTATTAACTACAGAAATTTCGCATTCATTACTTACAACAGTAGAAAAATCTTGTGACTTATTTACATTCTCTTCTATAATTACACTAGTGGAGTTTGACAATTTGTCAGGAACTGATGCAACACTGGAGTTGTAGCAGCTAGTAGTATCTTTGCAATTGATTTCATTGCTAGGTGTTCGAGGGGGAGTATAAGCTGAAAAATCCAGTAGAATATCTTGATCCGATTTTAGATGCTTTAATGCTATGTCATCCCAATTTTCAGACCAGTCCTTTCCAACTGGCCTATTAATAAATAAAGGGTTGTCATAGCCAACAGGCCATGTGCACTGTAAAAGAAAAAAAAAGTTAATGCCTGAAAAGATTATTTTAATTGAAATAAAAGGATTGGTATTACCTTAATAGTAGAGCACATGAACATAGCTTCTTGTCCATTAAGTTGATAAGCTTTAATTTTCGCCTTAATTCCATTTTTTGAACATAAGGGACAAAACTCTTGCATGCTGAAAGTTTAAAAAGTAGCAACGCTTTGAATTAATAAAAGTTAGGTTAGACTAACAACAATTCAATATCGCCAATTATTTCAGTTCATACTTTTGTCATCTAAAAATATTCACTTCCGTGCGCTTCAATTGTCAATCTACAACGCAATATTTTTACAGTCATACTTCTATCGGTGCTAGATTCACTTTAACCACGTGCGAGCGAGTCCCAACCGGTGAGGTCGAGATAGTTTACATCTTTCATGTTTATACCTTTCGAAATTAATCCCAGGAATCAACCATCCAGCGACATCTACGGAGTTGCTGGAAAAGCGAAATATCTGGAAAATGACGTTACCACTAGCGGCACTAGCAATTTTACGGAGCATTTCTATTTCTACGAAAGGTAAGTGGTAAACACGCGGAATAGTGCTCGACTACCAATAGCAAGTGAGCTTTAACAAGTAAAAAGTTATGTATTCTAAAACTTCTCTGTAATTGGTTGGATATATATAAACACGCGTTCATTGAAGACTACGCTTGCAGCTGAACAATTCCAACAAGCAAAGCGTGTAGCTGTCAAAGTGTCAATTGAGTTACATATATATTTTAACTACGTGGAACATAAAAAAATGTTACATGCAGCGGCATACATTAAATAATGCTTAAGGATAGCGTTATACCTCATAATATAACATTGAAAATTTGTTCAGGATCGAAAGAAGACTATCTGGGACGCTTTTTCTAATTTATTTTATAAATATATATCGTTGCAAATTTAAAAGTTAGTATAAGAATAAGTAGCAATGAAGATTTGAACTTATCTATGTTTTTTCTTTCCAAAACGTAAGATTGATTGGATAATGATGAAATATCAGCATTGACACATCTACAGCAGGTAAATTTGTAAAAAAAAAAAACAGCTAACTAGTGATTACTGTATTTGTTTAAAAGTTCAAAAAGACTCAAATTTCTTGGCCTTTACAAATGATTATAGCATCATTGGTTTCATTATCATGTTTTTACAACAAACTTCTTTTCTTCAGCTTTTTTTTGTAATGATAATTGATAATGTATGTTATTTTTAAACATTTTTAATTTATAATTTCCAATTAAACAAGTCAAACTTTTGATTTTATACTTAAATAATACTTTCAGATGCACAATTTCAGAAAGTATAAATTTCACAGCTTCCTATTTTTATACTACAGACATGGGTTCATTAAACAGAGGTAGTCCATTCTTATCTTTAAAAAAAGACATCTTAAAATTAATTCAAAATAAAGTGTTTCTGGGAAAATATACTGATAGACGATATGTGGAAGCACTTCAGGCCTACAGGTATGTCAATAAATTTTTTACTTTTGAACCTTTAAATATTTTGCAAAGTATAAAATACATTTTTTTTACAGAGACATTATTGTTATTGAACCAAGTGAAGACATCGTATCAAATTTAATGCAAACAAAACAGGCATTAGAGTCATATACAAAAAACAAATGGATAGGAATCTCAAGTGAGAAAGTTTCAAGCAAATTATTAAAATACATATTGAAAATTTTCCTAAAATTGATATTTTTTTTAGATGATCCACAAAATACTGACTCTGATGTCTGTCTCTTGTGGGTTCAATTGAATGATGTACCAATTGGAAAACATTGGTTTCAAATGAATGCTATTAGGTTTGAAGCATCAGAGGTTATTTTAGAAATTGAATATGTTCAACCTTATCGTGCACCCGATAAGAGTTTCAACAACAATGATTCAGATTTTCCCTCATTTGAATTTAAAGAGGTACAATGAGTGCTTTCACATTTTTTAAGATTCATTATTTGTTTAATTTCAATATTCAAATAAGTAATTTCTTTTTAGATTTTTACATACCAGAATTTGAGAGAAGCAATAAAATTTAGTGCAATTTTGATCATGACTCTTATAACTTTTAGTATTGAAGCTCTTAAATATCTAGGAGATTACAGCATAAAATTGAGTCATGTGTTTGTATCATTGGTACATGTCTCTACACCAATATGTTTAGGAATATTTGAATTTCTAACAAAATGCGTTGGTGGATTTTATTGGCTTATTTATGTCTTATTTAGAGGTACACCAAATACCCCAATTGTACCAGGAGCTCTAATGGCTAGTAATCAAAGGAAATTTGCTGGAAGACAAAGTTATAGACCATTAGACTACAGACAATCAAATTTTAATCCAAATTATAAACAAAATTATTCACAAAGAGATTGGCATAAATATGAAAGATAAAACAGTTATTTGTATTTTATTGGAAAATTTTTTATGAAATGGTGTCAACTTTCTACAATGTAAGATGACGGAAGATTATTTTTTATGGAGAACTAAATGATATTACTAATTTTATATTTATATAAAACCTATAAGGAAACTTTTTATAAAACCAATTGAAAATACATGCAATATTTTGTTAAAAGAATAAAAAAGCAGTTTAGGTGTAATTTTAGTTTCAAGTATTTAATGAAAATCAATTAACATATTCAAACGTACACCTTTACTTTTTATATATTTTTTAAAATATAATAAAGCTTTGTGTCGATACAAGTTTGTATATAAAGGAATGATATATTTATGAGAATACCTGTAAATAGTAATAACATAAATTCTAAAGCTTTGTGTTTCACATTTTACAATAAATTCATGCTTTTGTAATGCCAATAACACCACAAGCTAAGCGACCTCCTGCATTTCCAGTAGTTTTTGAAAGTTCATGACCACCTTTGCCCAAGTCATCTGGATCAGCATGAACCTAAAATGAAATAACAAAACGTTTATTATCAATTAATGAACAATTTTTGTTGATAAAAAAATTCTTACCACAAGTGTTCTGCCAATAATGTTGTTTGCACCCTGGAGTTGAATTTGACTGTCAGAGATGTCAACTTTTGCTACACCATCAGCTCCAGCAGTTATATTTCCAAGATCTCCAACGTGACGAACGCTATCAGTTGGTCCTCCATGATCTTTGCCAAGAGGGTTAAAGTGTGGTCCTGCACTGGTGCAGCCTTGCAAGTTGAATAGAAATTTAATATATGAAACTTTTGATTATGAAACTGTTACATAAAACTTCTTGCAAGGCAGACTCACCATTGGTATTGTCTCCAAATTCGTGAATATGAAAGCCGTGAAGTCCCTGCTTCAAAGACGAAACTTCGCCGCTGACCTTGACTGGGTCGCTTGGACTCTACAAATAAACAGAAGAAGAAAACTAAAATGTCGGCATTTATTTCATATCACTACTTGCATAGTAAACGAAAAATCTAACAATGCATGAATGTGAAGAAGCTTGACAATTATTAAAATATTTGTAAAACGCAAAAGCCGGTTCTTACTTACCCCTTGCTCAAAGAAAAGAGTTCCCTTAGCATCGCCTTGAAGAACACAAACTGCCTTGACAACCATCCTGTCTCGACAAATGCCGGATTCCAACAAATATAACGAGAGAAAAAGCTAAAGCGATGCGCTACACTCCACGTTTATCGTCCAACAATCGTTGAGATTCACTCTCGGAAAAAATTAATGAAAACTTGTGCTGAATCACGATAGCACGATGCAAGTTGGGTGCCGTGTGAAAAGAGACAAGAACTTGTCTTCGTATATAATTTAGCCGACGAGTCTCGAGTATGATAATTGCACGAAAGAGGGAAAATACAAAAGTGCGTTTCGAAAATTGACAGGTGACACCATCGTGCGGTCTTATTCGCAAAATATTTGCCGAAGATTTACTTACCGGCGATTCCCGTCCGGTTCTGGTGGCGCTGCACACGTTTTCCGCGAAGCTCTGGTTGGGTGGTAGGTGGTGGGGTGGTGGCTTTGCTACTACCGCGTCAAGCGTCAAGCGTCGTCGTTTGACGAAGTATTTGTTGTCAGTATTGTGATTGTTTTCAGGTAATTCTTCTTTGGATCCTGCAATTTAATAAAATTTTGTGATTTAAGTGACTAGTAATCGTAATAAATTGTTGTAGATGTAATAATATGTTAATAAACAATTTTGTAAAGCGTATTTGTGGATTCTATTTTCAAAATTTCTAACCTAAACTAAGTTTTTAATTTAAACAATGTTTATAATATTTAACGTATACTCGTATGCAACATGAAAGATATTTAAAATCCACGACATTGATCACTTGAAATAAAAATAATTTTTAACACTTGTAAAAAATTATATTTTGAAATGTAAACTACTAATAACTGTTAATTGAGTTTTGCCTTAATTGAACATTATTTTATTGTCTAAATAGTCGGAAATATTGTTTTTAATGATTAAAAGTAAGATTTGCCAAATCTTAATTTCAATTAAAATTACAGATAGAGTAAAGTATGCCATTAAGTGCAGAGGATACTGTAGCTGGTGAAGAGACATTGGAAGAAAATGGTCCAACTCAGATTGAAACAGAGGAGGCCAAGCCTCATTTTGTCTTACCTGTAGTCAAGACTAATCCTGATGGCTGGGGACCTTGTGAATTGCCAGAACAATTTAGAGACATTCCTTATCAGCCGTATTCCAAGAGTGATCGTCTAGGAAAAGTAACTTTAATTAATTTCTTGCTATTTATATTTCTGTTAATGATTGTTCCATATTTAATTGTTTCTACTTATTTATAACAGATTGCTGACTGGACCCTTCCAGCTTTTGATAAAAAATATGGAAGTAAGTATAATTATAAAATAAAGTACTAATACCGGCTAATGTCAATTTTCTTTTAATAAAAAAATTAGTTTTATTTGATAGTTTCTAATTTTTAATATTAATTTAAAAATAAAAAAATTACTTTGAAATTCCTTTAACACTAGTAAATAAAAATTATTTTTACAGATAAGTATGCTTCACAATTTGGTTCAGGAAACCAATACTCTTATTACCATGAGGAAGACGAATCTACTTTTCATCTGGTGGATTCAACTCGCATTCAGAAGCCTCCTTATCAGCGCGGTAAATTTGGCCGTCACAATCGTCTACGAGGCCGCGGCGGAGCGCGTTCCGCATTTCAAGCCCAGATGCAAGCTCTCGGTAAACTGAAACTCAGAGACAGAGATCGCAAGGGACAAACGAAGCGATGGACTCGCCAGCTAGGCCCTAGAGGAAAAGGTCAAGCTCCGATAAAGATTCGAGACGCTTCCGTCACTGTTAAACCTGACTGGGTTACGGTCGAGGACATGGACTTCCCTCGACTTAGCAAACTCGCCCTTCCCGGTGTTAAAGAAGGAGTGGACGTTGCTTGTTGTGGATCTTTAGAGTATTATGATAAGAGTTACGATAGAGTGAATGTCAAGAAGGAGAAACCGTTGCAGAGAATCGATCGCATTTTCCACACTGTTACTACTACCGATGATCCCGTTATTCGTAAATTGTCCAAAACTGAAGGCAATGTTTATGCCACTGATGTTATTTTAGCAACTATTATGTGTTGCACACGCAGTAATTATTCTTGGGATATTGTAATTGAAAAAATTGGAAACAAGCTTTTCTTTGACAAACGAGATAATACTGAATTTGATTTACTGACTGTTAATGAAACGAGTGTCGAACCTCCGCAAGACGACGGAAACTCTTTAAATTCTCCAAGAAATTTAGCCTTGGAAGCCACATTTATTAATCATAATTTCTCACAACAAGTACTCAAATCTAATGAGCAAAGATTCAAATTTGATGAACCCAATCCGTTTATTTCGGATGAAGAAGAAGGAGAAGTAGCAAGCGTAGCCTATAGATATAGAAAATGGGACTTGAACAATGGCATTTCGTTAATTTGCAGATGCGAGCACGATGCTGTAATGCAAGGTCCAAATAACGAGACCCAATTTTTAACAATTAAAGCTCTCAACGAGTGGGATTCAAAGATATCAAACGGAGTTGAGTGGCGTCGAAAACTGGACACCCAGCGCGGAGCAGTTTTGGCTAATGAACTGCGGAATAACGCATTCAAATTAGCTAAATGGACTGTTCAAGCTCTTCTGGCTGGCTCAGATCAACTGAAATTCGGTTATGTATCCAGAGCGAGCGTAAGAGATTCCAGTAAACACG
The DNA here is from genome assembly GCA_035047165.1 of Ormyrus rosae. Lineage (NCBI taxonomy): Eukaryota > Metazoa > Arthropoda > Insecta > Hymenoptera > Ormyridae > Ormyrus > Ormyrus rosae. Next base: position 3,274,719 of record JAWWML010000001.1, read on the forward strand.
TAATTTTAGAAACTCAGCAGTATAAACCTGCCGAATTCGCCAATCAAATAAATCTGAATATGGATAATGCTTGGGGAATTCTGCGATGTATTATTGATATCTGCATGAAGCAGAAGGACGGAAAGTATTTGATCATGAAAGATCCAAACAAACCGATGATTCGGTTGTATGATATTCCAGACAACACATTCGATAGTGAAGGAGATGAAGACGACGATGATGAACAAGTTAAAGAAGCCTTTCAGAGTTAATAGAGACAATCTCTACTGTATCTAGTCATTTTTTAACATTTTTTATATTTACTTTTTTATTTTACAACCTAATAGACTTGCCAAGTGCGAAAAGAATTACGCAAAGTAATAAATTGATTTTATTCATTCTCAAAATTTCTGTCTGCAACTTTCATTGAATCCTTTCCACATCTTTGCGCAATTAAATTTATAAATGAATTATTATAAAATATTACAAATACTATGAGCAAAACTACAAACGGTAAATAATTAATTTAGAGATTGGTAAAGTAGAATCATACAGTTGTCGATAAACTAGTACTCTATGGCATGCGATACCTTTTGCAGTAAATGCTTTTACATCAACACGGATACCGCAAAAATTTTTGAGTTTCGCCATCATACGTATGTAGGTGTGCGAAAACGTTAGAAAACGGTTTCATCTTGTAACGGTACAAAAAAATTTGAAATAACGGAATGACGCTTGAACGACGGTTGTAAACCAAAAATGGCATTTTTTTGCAAGCGAAAAGGAAAAGTTTAAAGTGGAATTTATGAAGAACTGGATAAAGTATACATTTTGTAGTAAAAATAATTTTGCAAGTACAGCAATACAGCATATGCACGAATTTATGTAGTTTTCCTAAAATAATTTATTAATTAAAAATATTAACTATATTTAATTTAAAAAATCCCTTAATAATTATTTAATGCAGTTGAAGCAATTTTCTTAAGAGTTATGGTACAAGAAGCAAAGCCGTACATTTTAATTAATTTGTGCCCAAAAAAGTAAACTAGCACAAGAGACCAAAGTTCAGAACGCGAAGCCGGCGGAGACATTTAAATCCATAAAAGTGACTCAGCGGCAGTGTAGTAATTAGAGCGCACCTCAAGAAAACTCCGGAGAAACGAAAAAGGTCCGAGCGAGCGCATAAGTACTTAAAAGCGGCGCTCTCATTTTGCCCATATCTAAAGCTATCAATCCGGTGATTCATCGTCGAGCCTCGAAAAAGCATGCAGGGAAGGTGCGATGCGGCGACGAGCGACCTCGCGGACTCGCGGGCGTCGAATCGCGCGCCAGAGCGCCGGTTGGCCGCGCCATGTTTCCCTTCCAGGGCGGCCGGTGGCGAATCGCGCGGCTCCTCGGGGGCCCGCTTCGATTGCAGATGGCCGCGGCGGCAGCGAGCTCGGTGTCCTCAAGAACTCGGTCTGTTTTGGGTGTGCGTCCCTCTCGACTCGCCTTCGCCGAAATCGACGTCTCAGCGAGGTAGTAGGAGTAGCAGCTTCAAAGCAAAGCCGCGCAGCCGTGCAGCAGAAGCAGAAGCGGGAGCTGGTTTGCGAATCGAGCTTGAGCAGGATGACCGGCACTGTTCTCCCGCAGCTCTCGAGCGGCGGCAGCAGCGACGACTCCTCGCGAGCGGCGCGCTAACGACGCGACGTACGGCGGTGGTATATACCTATCAGAGCGGCGGCTGGCGGCATCGGTTCAGTGTGCGCTGGCTGTACGGACGGAGAGGAGCGGCGAGCTGCGAGCGCGAGGCAGGAGCAGAGAGTGTGTGGCATACGGGCGGCGCGCGCGCGTGTGTGAGTGCGGCCGCAGCTCTCGGCGACGACTGGACTTTTGGGATTCGGTTAGCCGCGGAGGACTAGGCTAGACTGTTACGCTCTCGGGACGGACGGAAGGGACACCGCTTTTGGCGCGCGAGGCTACTTGGGCGAGAGGTCGCGTAGCAAGACGGACTTGGCGGAGCAGTAGAAGCAGCCGCAGCAGCAGTACGGGGGGTTAAGATGGCGGACGCTGACTCAAGGGTGGACCGCTCGGACCCGGAGCTGCGTATCCTCTCGGTCGACCGTAACAGCTTCAACGACCCGGCCACTCAGGCGGAATGGACGCAGAAGAAGCTGGTCTGGGTGCCGTCGGAGCAGCAGGGCTTCGTCGCCGCGAGCATCAAGGGCGAGCGGGGCGACGAAGTCGAGGTCGAGATCGTCGAGACCGGCAAGCGCGTCCTCGTCGCCAAGGACGACATCCAGAAGATGAACCCGCCCAAGTTCGACAAGGCGGAGGACATGGCCGAGCTCACCTGCCTGAACGAGGCCTCGGTCCTGCACAACCTCAAGGACCGATACTACTCCGGTCTTATTTACGTGAGTAAATCTCTTACTCTCTCTCTCTCTCACTCTCTCTCTTTCTCTCCGTCTCTCTGCTTCTCTCTCCCTCGTGGGCGTCGTCTCCGTGCAACAGGTTACACGCAGACTCTACGTCCTTTCCTGCCTCTGCCTTTCATTCTCCCTCTCTCTCTCTTGCTCTCCTGTTCGCTCTCTCTCTCTCTCTCTCTCTCTCTCTCTTTCTCTGACGCAAGCCCCTAAATCGGGCGTTTCCTAGGACTACGCGCCGCGCACTTCCGAACATTATCGCCGCGATAAACCTGCCACGGATGCTACCTGACTCAGCGCGTCGCGGAGCGCGCGAAATACGAAGAGGCCGCCGGCGTCGGCGGCTCGGCTTTTTAGCCGCGGTCCCCGCGATAGGATACATTTACAGTCGGTGCAGACCGCTCCTTTAGCCGGGAAATCGATTTCCGAGGGGGAAGCCCCGATAAGGACGGGAGCAGCGCTTATCGGGGCCCCGATTAGCCGGCGCGTTGCCGTCGCCGACGCTCCCGTCGATCGGCTCCCTTTGTAATCAGCTGCGTGTCAGCTGATCGCCGTGAGACGTACTTGAACTTGCGTGCTTTTCCGAGCCCGTTAAACAACGCTAAATTACCCCGAGAACGCGCGGGGGCGACGCTTCGAATTCCGAGGCAGGCACAATAATTTAACCGGATCGGGGAGATAGCGAGATAATTCCCGGCGTATTAGCATGCTGTTTACAGTGCCGATAGTTTAATTTGCCGATGCGGGAAGCGTTACGTAAAGCGCCCGCCTCTCTCGAAATAGTTTAAATAAAGCGCTTCCGCGGCGCTCGCATTCTTCTTTTTTTTTTTTAACGCTCCGTTTTGTTTAACGGGCGAGTCGGCGGTTCTCCAGCTTTCCCTTACGGAGCACCGAATGATAAATACCCGCGCCGAGTGGAAAATGCATGCTAAAAAGGAGAGTACGCTATATATATATATACCTGCCGCTCTCGCGGATTTTCAAGTCCGATCCGCGTGGGTGTTCTCTATGGGCTGCGGAAATGCGAGATCGTTCCTTTTCCAAGATCGCTGATAAATCGCTCGGAACTTTTAAAGCGCGGACTGTCCGCTGCCGATGGAATTTAAAACGAAGCCATTCTTTTTCCATAAGTAAGGCAATGTTCTAATTTTTATTTCTTTTTTTTTTCTGCGCGCTTGACGTTGCGATCGTAAATTAACCCTGCGAGTATAGCGAAAAAGCGTGTACGAGCAATTTATATACAAGGCAAAATGTTTAAATTACGATACTTTTAAACCACTAATGATTCCAAACATGAAAATTAAATGCCGCCTCGATATCTATCAATTAAGTCTCCGACCTTCGACCAAAAAAATTCTAAACATACATCGAGAGACAAACAATGAAAATTTCAATTAAAAGCTCTTATCAAAATCGCGAGTCTGGCTACTGAACTCTGCGTCGGGCAACTGAAACAATAAAAGTCGGCCGGGCTCTGTTATCATAGAAAACAACTGTTGCCGCTCGTGCGCTCGCCTCCCCCGCCCCGCTGCCCTCTTTGTCCGCGGAGAAAGCAGTCGAAAATCCGCGTTCACGAGCCTCGAAGGGCCTTCTATTCACAAAGAGAGAAGCCAGCCGCGGCGTCCGGACGACCAAGACGACGACGACGACGACGTCGTGACCCGAGTCCTCGCGCGGCACATCGCTCAGTGACTCACGGCCGGCTGATTCAGCTCTCACTCACACCGAGGCGCGCACGCGAGAAGGATAAAAAAGAAAAAAAAAAGTGGCGGCGGCAGCGGAGGCGCGCCACTCGCGAGACTAAGAGAGAGAGAGTCGCCATCTTGGGCGCAAACGTCGCCCCCAGAAATTTCGCTGCCGCGACACATCGCGGCGCGCCGCGTCGAGCTTATTTACTCGCGTTGCGAAAAATTTCACGGCCGAGTCAGCACGGCCGGGCAACAAAGCCGCACTGACAGCCCCGCGCGCGAGGGAGAGTCACGCCGAAGCGATGCGCCGAGCGCGCATCGTGCAATTTCTTTTTCGCAAGGCCGTCGCCGCCGTCGGCCGTTGAATCACGGAGGAAAAACGCGCGACGGGGCGGACGACCGTTAATGGGGATTAATAAATTTACGATGCTCTCCTTATCGGAGAGCAGCCGTGCCGAGCGATGAAGTCATCCGATCATCGGAGAGAGAGAGAGAGAGAGAACGCGCGGCGTGCGCCCCGCATTCTTTCGAAAATTTCACTCCTCCGCTTCTCTCGGGAGGAGACGTCGGTTTTTTAGGCTTTTCCAGGAATTACGCGGAGATAAGGAGAGCGCGCTCTCTCGCATTTTATCCCGCAATTGATATAGCTGCACGCAGAATTCATCCTTATCGGGCCGGAGAGGTCTGTGACCTCCCCATTCGGCTCAAAGTACGACAATGACGAATTCTTCGCGCTAAAAAACAATAATTCCTCCCGCTCGCGCGGAGCGTCGAGCTTTCTCTCTCCCTCTCTCTCTCTTTCTCTCTCTCTCTCTCTCTCTCTCTCTGCGCCAGAGGAAGAAAGGAAGTGCCGGCGGTACTTTCGCAATAATGCCCGCGAGCGCGAATTTATATATTGTGCAAGCCGCCTGCTCCGTATAAGGCGCTGCTTTGACCGATTTAATCGAGGGACCGCGAGCGAGAGAGAGAGAGAAAGACCTTGCGAAAATACTCCAGTCACACGCACACGTGCACACAGGCAACGAGTGTACGAGCAAGGCAGCCAGGCACGGCCGGGCAGGCTAATATTAAAGTCAAGCACAAGGAATTCCGAGAGTTTGCGAGAGCCGCGCGAGCGCCACGTTCAATTTCGCCTCTTATCGCGAATGCCGCGAGCTATGAGCTGTCCGGAGGCTCTCTCGCGGCAGATTCTTTATTCGCCGAGATATCGAGCACATTTTTCGAGCCTCGATCCGATCGAGGACAAAGGCTTCTCTTTTTTTTTTTTTTTTTTTGAGAAATCGCTCGCAATCGAGACCGATCGAGGAATAAGGGCGCGTGCGCGCGTTCGAATCCTCGAAAAATAAATCGGGCCATTCCGATGGAAAAGCACGTATCCGCGGAGAGAAACCTCGGGCGGCCCGATCGTGACTCGAAAGCGCGGTGCGTGCGGGGCGGCAGCAGCCGCCGCTACGGGCATAACAGTAGTCGCGGCCGTATTGACAATAATGACGTCAGCGTCCGCAGCGACCGGGAGAAAGAAAAAGTGCGCCGCCGCCGCCGGTGACTGCCTGCTGCCACGTGCGCCGAGAGCGCGGCTGCGGACTTTTTCCCGCGGAGAGCGCGAGCTCTGATACGGGGAGGCTGACGTCACCGACCGAGGAACATCCTTCCGAGCGACGAGCACGCTCGATTTCCGAGTTCGGTCGTCGTTCGCTTTCAGAACTCGGAGATTCGGAGCGTTTGGAAGGAAAAATGAAGAGGCGAATTTTGGTCTAGCGTAAAAAGCGCTGGAAAGTAACGGACAGGTATATACGTGAAATTTCTCTGAACGTAATTCAAATGACGCAGAAACTCGATACATCGAGCACAATGATGAGCCGGGGATTTCAGAAACTTTTTCAGCGAGTGGAAATGACATCATTTGGTCGACTTCGCGTCGGGGGAGCCCCTTATTAAAGGAATTCCTTTCCACATGACTCTCCGAAAGTTCCGGCAGAAAAAGTTTCTTTCGAAAGCCATATATAAAACTCGGCGCATTAATAACAACTTTTACTGATTACTCAAACCGCGGGGGGAATGTATATTTGGTGCACATTTTTTTTTCTTCATCGGGCCGCTTAATAATCAAAACAGGCTCTCGCGAGCCGAAGCGAAAAATTCGCGACTCGTCTCTCCCTCTCCTCGGCCGCGTCGAGTTTCGAACACCACTTTTGTTTATTATTCCAGGCGACGCGCTCTTATTTCTTTTTTTTTTTTCTTTCCCCGATTTCGCCGTGACCTACACGCCCACGATATCTCTCGATTTGGACGTCGATTTCGCGGCGCGTCGAAAGTTGCGCGCTCCTCTCTCTCTCTCTCGCGGCGCACCGGTCATTCCGCCAAATACGGCAGAAAAAAAGGCTTGCTCGCGGGAGGGCCCCTCTCCTCTTTTTCGCTGCGCAATCGCTCGGAGAGCCGCGCGCGCGTGCGTCATTATCCGAGGAATGTCCTCTTATTTCTTCCTTTTTGCCTTTTCTTTTTTTTTGTTTTTTCGTCTCGCGGCCTCTCCGCGCGCGGATTTTCGAAGGTGCGATCATCGGGCCGGGATTGCAAAACGACCCGAGCCGCCGTTAGAACGATTTTTTTTGTTTCGTTCGAGATGCGAGCGCCGGGAATCGGAATTGAATATTTGATTAGCTGCAGGAGAACGGAGAGACAATGAGGAGCTTTCATGAATTATTTGTTGACGGAAATGGCCTGCGCCTCAGTTGACAGACGGCACTCTGATTTAAAAGTTACGCGCGGATTGTATAATTAGCGCAAATTATGTATTGACTTTGCTCGGCCGAGTTCGGAGTAAATCGAATCAATTGATGGAATATTTTTAGAGTAGGTGCAGCGATTCCGGCTAAAAGTGTCACTTGGCTTCTATTTCGTGATTTACATCGGCGAACGAGATAAAGGTGTTCTTTTTTTATTTTGTTTTATTTTCGGAGAGTTAATTCACTGTGTTGCATTCAAAATTAAAAGAGCTCGGGCGGCTTAATAAGATTACGATAAAACTCATCATTAAATATGACACGGCTGTTTTTCTTAATAACATTAATCATTAGCTTATTCATTTAGAAAACTGATAAGTTGCGCTTTTTTGTTGCTTTAGATAAAGTTGAACAATGCGTTTAAAGCTGATAACTTTAGTTGTAATTTAAAAGGCATGTTTTCTCTTAACTGTTTAAAATAAAATTAAAAAGTAACACGAGGGAGTTAAAAGTTCGTATTTATTTGCAATAAAATATAAATATTAATTTTTATGGCTATGCGTCATTCGGAAAGAATTTCAAGCCAATTTTAATTTGGAAGCAGATTTTGACGTATCAGAACGACTGATAAAACCAAGCAAAACCAAAGCAAACATTCATGTTTACCCAAAAACATTGATACGTTCTAAATTTATTACAGGCCTATAGATTCGTCAACGTTTAATCCCTCGCCGCACCTTTCGGCAGCCAAACCAAAATTTTCAAAACCAAATTTTAAAAGACATCATTCCCATCCGAGCATACCAGCCATCTCCGCGATACATTGTAATCACCAGTTTCGGGCTACCGTACACTTTTCATAATCAAAAGGTACACAACTCGGCTCGGGTTACCAATTTCATGAATCACTATATATTCTATGATTCACGGCTGCAGCCTTTATCTCCGGCATTCGACTATAAAAAAAAGAAAAATCGCGCAGCTGATTCAGCCCCGCCGATGAAAAAGGAGTACAAGTCTCCCGCGAATCGCGAAAACTCTCCGCAAAGTATATTCTCTCGGAGCTTCGGCGGTTACGGCAGCGCCATCGGGCCTCGGCCGCGTAGGTAAACAGCTCTCGGTTTCGGCTGCTCGGCTCTCTCTCTCCCTCCCGTCTGATTTCACTGCCTCGCGCAGCCGTCGAGACAAAGACGGAGCGAGTAGCGAGCGAACGAACGAACGAACGAACGGGGAAGTGTGGGCCGCTGCCGCCGGCGGCCGTTACATTTTTTTTCGGAGCCAAGCAGGTGTGTGGCGTTGGGTTATGTACGCGAGAGAGAGAGAGTTACTTGCTCCGCCGCCGAGACTCGGCGCGAGATTCGGCCGGGGAGAAGGTCGAAGAAAAAAAAAAAAAATAAATAAATCGGGCGATAAGCCTCTCTCGCGCACCTCTCGGCGAAAGACGCATCCTTAAAAGGACTTTGCGTCCTTAACCCGCTTACTACGCCGATTTACCACCTCCGACGGCGTGTCTCGGCTCGCATGTATGATCATATATGTACGTAAAAGCTTTGCAAAAGAGCGGTATGCGAGTACGCCTTTTATGGGCAACCCATATTCCGCAAAGATTCGGCCTCGCCTTCTCGCTTTTAATGCCTTGTACATGTGTGTATATATACACGTATACGGACCCGGAGAGAGAGAGAGAGAGGATGACTCTCTTATTTGGCCTCGAAATTTTTCGAGCCGGGAGATGCGACGCTTTTTGCGCCTAGACGCCGCCGCCAGCCTGCCTTTGGCTATATTGCGCCTGCTTTTGTGCGGCTCAGTTCCTCTCTCTCTCTCTGTGTACACCTTTCAATTAGGCGCGCGAGTGCGCACGCGCAACCAGCCGAGGCGTCATTGCATCGCGGCGTGATTCACGCGAGCCGCTTATTAGGAGATTTCTTTTTTTTTCTCTCTTTCTCTCTCTGCCTCTCCGGCTTTTCTGTTAAAGCGCCCTCCGAGTCGACGCTCCGCAAAACCTACTTTCCTTCGGGCGACGTATCGCTGCTCGGCAGGCTTGACCTTTCAAATTCCGTGCAGCCTCTCTGCATGCACGCCGCTCCGTCGTTTATACATGCTCTCGGCTTTGTCTCGGAGCTCCGAGAGCCGTTCGATATTTCCTGGGCCCGCAGCTGTTGCTCTCTTCCGCCGGGATCGCGCGGGGGAGAGCGGAAAATTTCGGATGCCGACGATTTGCGAGGAAACGCGTCGTTATACGCAGATCGGCGCGAGAAAGAAAGGCCGCAGGATCGTGCAGGACTGTCTTCCGTTTCTTCTAGCCGACTGTTTGCTTCTTAATCGACCGCCGCGCCTAATCCACGTCCAAGTGTTTCAAAAAACACCGAACGACACTCGATACAGCCGACAAGCAGCCTGTTGCTCTCTCCCTCCGATCCCGAAGCCCCCCAATCTATGTATCAACCAGTACTTCGCACTTCGCTCGCGGAGCTTTCCCTCTTAGCCGCGGCTGTTTTTCAGAAAAGTTGGGCAGGAATGTTGAAGATTCAAGAGGGCAGGTCGACGACACGCGACTCTTACAGACCGGTTTCCGAGGCTCTTTCGTGTGTACAAGCGCGTACTTACGCATCGCGCGGAGCGGAACCGCGTAGGTCTCTCTCTCTCTCTCTCTCTCACTCTCTCGGCTTCTGCCGCTGCTCTCGCCTCGCCGGATGAAAAAAAAAAACCCCAAAACAATACACGAGCGACGTTCGACCTGCAATCGAAGCTTCGTTGGCCCGGCCGCAGTAAACACCTGTAAGAGCAGAAATGCCAGCCAAATCGGAATCGTGCGGATTCGCGGTCGGTTTTTGCGCGACGGAACGGGGGAATATAAAAGAGGGCCGAGGCGGTTTTTCAGCTGCGAGGTTGACTGAAAAACTTTTACTTTTGGGCGTTGAAAGTGTCGCTGGGTTTTTATTAATTTTGACTCGACAATGTTTTTTGCGCGGCAATGAATTATTAAGTGCACAATATTTTAAGATTAAATTCGGTAAAGGCTTATAAATGCAACTGTATAAAAACGCCGTCGATATACATAAGCAAGATAAATTAAGATTTCAGATTTACATTTAAATAAATCGCACTCTTTTTTATTCGAAATGCTGTAGAAATTTTATAAAAGTTTCGAATATTTATGAGGACGAAAGTTTGACTTTGTAAAGCAATTTTAAAAATTGCGTTTTATTTATAAAGCGTATAGTTATACTTGAAATATTGACGTTTCTCGAAACACGGGGAAAAAAAAATGAACAACCAGAATTTGAGTTAGGATAATATTTGCTTAGAACGAGGAAAAGTCGATTTTTGTTTTCAATACTTGAGAATATTTTTTTCAACATAATATATACATATCATCATCGAGGCATTAAATTTAATAATGGACATTACAGTATACCATTCAATGCACATTGCAACGCTATCCAAGAATATCAGCTATTCTATGCAATGAAACTAATCTTTCAAGTACCGTATATAAATTAATCGAGTTGGCATACGTTACAAAACAGCCGTTTACGTCTACAGATATGTATCAATTAACATCCCATAAATTTTCCAATAACTCCAATCTGCATCCCGAGCTTTCCAAAAACCTGCGACCGATCCAAAACACCAATTACACTCTCGCGGTCATAAACCGTCGCGCGCAATCAAAGTAGATCACCGTCCAGAAACGGCGGCCGTGTCCGAAGGCCCTTTTTTCGAATCAGGCCGAAAAGCCGCGCGCGCGCCGAGAGTGACAAACAGGCGACTTTCGCGCCGCGCGATTGACTCAGCGGTTAATTGGGCCGTCCGGAGCCCGATCGGGAATTGAAACGCTGCCGCCGCCGCCGCGTAATCCCTTACTTAACTTTTTGACGCTTTATACGGAAACGGAGAGGAGAGCGACGTAACGCGAGAGCGCGAGAGAGCCGCTCCTCAATTATCTTAATGGGCGAAAAAGAGCCGGGCGTTTATCGCCGGCCGGCCATTGTTATTTATTATTTCGAATGCGCCAAAGCGGACAATAGATAATAATAGTAATTAGACGATTATCGCCCCGGAGGCTCTTTTTCCATGGGCGCCTCGGTTAGAAAAACCGACGCGCTTCCAGCGCCAGAGCAAATATACTTGGATGTAATTCTTTGCGTGTCGAGGGGTCTCGACTCGTTTTTAAAACTTGCCTCCGTAAACGGCGCGTTTAGCGGCCTTTAAACACTGTCGGGCGCCTTCATCGGGAACGTAATTTGTTTTCGCGTACGTCGCGAGGCTCGCGAAAAGTATTTTTCTCCGTCCCGCGGCGCAGAAACGGCGGTGCAAGTCCGTCCTCTCGGGCGGCGGCCGGCACGCAACGTAAAATGTCGCCGCCGCCGCAGCGCGATAAAAGAAACCGCAGAGTCGACTGGGCTTTTCGTCGATAACTAGAAAATTTACAAACCTAACCGCCTCGAATGAAAAATGTTTCGCCGCCGCTCTCCGCGCAAAGAGCGAACTCCCGCGTCAAAAGAATCGTAAACCGCACACGAGAGAGGGAATAAAAAAAAAGGAACATAAAACTCTCGCGGCGTCTCTCCCGTCGCTAACAACTCAATCGACGCGCAGCTCGCAGAAACTCGGAGCCTCTAGCCGGGCTGCTCGCGAAGGGAAAAAGGGCTCCCTCTCTCCGTGCGTAGGTGTGTATGCTGCTCTCTTCCTTCATTCCTCCGTTCCTCCGTTCCACGTCTCTCTCTCTCTCTCTCTCTCTCTTTCTCTCTCTTGCTGAATGCACACGCGAGACTCGCGCATGCCTGCTGACGTCATCGATTCGGCATTCCGTGCCGGCACGCCGCGATGGTTATATACTCTCGCTCTCGCTCTCTCTCCTCTCGCTGCATCCTTCTGCTCCGCGCGGAAGGGTTTGTATATACCTATATGTAGAGGCTGGATTTATTTAAAACTATTCGGTATTGACCCACTGAGGAGAGCCAGAGATTCATTTTTCTCTCCCGGGCCGCCGATAAATCGCGAGTCGATGCGACTCTTTTCCACGAGATAACATCGGCCTCGGCGGCTTTTTATGCTCGCCGCGCGACGATTGATGTTTTTCCGACGATGCCGCGGCGGCGGACTGCCGTTCGGCTGTGTGGATGGCGATGAAAAAAAAAAAAATTAGTCCCCGGACTGGCTCTCCGGGGTATAATAAGGAGGAGTAATAATCGGTCTAGAATTCCGTGTAATTGATTCTGTTTATCCGAACCCTCTATTATAGTTGCAGCGATTCTTCTCTGGATCGATTAGTTACGGAAAATTGAGGTACGAGGAAGTACCGGAGAGCGGCGCAATTTTCTATTTAATCATTGTAATGGTGGAATGTTTTTGGCGCGCCGTCGGTTTGTACTTGAATTAACGATTGCCGTTAAATGCTTTTGAATTTTACGTAAGACGAAAGCAAATTTATAAGCGGCGTTCGACGTGTAAACGACAAGTTTTTTTATCCAAAAACAACTTTACCAAAGGTATATCTTCCACCGAAAGAATATCCTTCAAAAAATCCTTGGCCAATCGAAAGTTCATAACAAAAAGTTCATTTAGCAAAAGCGCGCCTACGCTTATTTTCAAATACCGGCGTTTTCCGCTCGGAAATCGCGAAACTGAAGTAAATCGGTAGCAGATTCTGGCTTCGAAGCGACGACTCGGCTTACTCGTCGTAGCAGAGCCCGACTCGCGATTTGGCGATTTCTATTTCAGGCTGGTCTCGAATGAAAACCAAGTCGAATCGCAGCCCGCTTCTCTCTCTCCCTCCCTTTCTCTCCCTCTGCTTGCTCTCCTCTAGGCGCACCGTGCAATTAGATTAGCATATACGCGCGCCTTCATTATGCGGGCGCATAGTTGTATAAACACTCTAAACGATTATAAACCCCCCTTTTTCCGTGACGCTTGCAGACGTACTCCGGCCTGTTCTGCGTGGTCGTCAATCCGTACAAGAAGCTGCCGATCTACACGGAAAAAATCATGGAGAGGTACAAAGGCATCAAGAGACACGAGGTGCCGCCCCACGTATTTGCAATCACCGACACGGCCTATCGTTCCATGCTGCAAGGTAAGCACAATTCAATCTCCTTTCATTAATCTTTCCTTCCCTCTCTCTCTTCTTCTCTCTCGCTGCGACTCCGCTCTCCGCTCTCGAATCTATCTATTCAAATGAGCGCTCGAACGCATAGACTGACAATTCAGCGTATAATTATTACGAGATTGCGCCTTTTTTTCCGCTCGATTTATGGGCTCCGGAGCGCAGGAAATAAAGATATCGGCGCGGGACCCGAGAAAGTTAATGCTTTTTTATGCCGGGCATAAAAAAAGGCTCCGCGCGCGCGACACTCGCGCTTAATCTTATATTGCATTTGTAAATTACGAGTCGCTGGAAAAGGTGAGCCACCGCTGAGGGGGCAGCCTCCCGATATCAATTAATGAGAAACGGATATAAATTACGTTTATTATGGGAACGGTCCCCGAGAGACTGCCATTGTCGCCTTAATTGGCGATTGCGCGCGCTCTTTTTCGGGCCTTCTAAAAGTTATTTTGCCACTTTTGTTAATGGCACTTTCGATCCGCGCGCGACGAATTATGCCGCTCGTATTTTTGCGTTTACATAAATTTGGGAATAAAGATGCCGGGATAACTGTTCTCGAGTGCTTTGTAATTTTTGCTTTAATTTAAAGTAAAGTACAGTGTTACTTTCACGGCGAAATTTAAAATAAAATGACTGTTTTACGTAAGTATTAGTCATTTAAAAAATAATCGTTATCTTTAACTTGAAAGCATTTAGCTGACTTAAGTAGCGTTTTTTAGCCTGAATTCTTTAAAACGTTACATTTTAGTATTTAAATTGAGCACGTCTTTAATAACTTTTCATTCAACAATGATAAAATGATACTCTCCCTGTAAAAAAATCATTATCAATTCATTCCACATTGTTTAAAGTCCCCCACCAATAAATACTTGAAAAAAAATATCCTAATTTTGTTCTGCAACCCGTAGGATTTCGCCTAGAACAATGACACACCACACTCTCCTAAGAAATCAATTAAAAATCGAGCATCTTGCTTCCAGATCGAGAGGACCAGTCGATCCTGTGCACCGGTGAGTCCGGCGCCGGAAAAACGGAGAACACCAAGAAAGTCATTCAGTATTTGGCTTACGTCGCGGCGTCGAAGCCGAAATCGAACGCGGTAAGTTCCTCCCCGCGAAGGCAGAAAACGGTTGGATTACTTCTAAAGGAAAATTCTCACTTCTCTTAGAGCGCGAAATTCGAGAAGCAGCGTCGCCACGATTATTATCTCGAGCTCGCACGACCTACGCCGTTTCCGGGACGCCTTTTTTCTTTTTTTTAATCTCGCGGAATTTGCGGCTGTCCCGATTCCGTTCTTTTTATAAGGCTCCCTTCATCGATCGAAAATATATCGCGCTCGGAAACGCTGAAAAAAAAATCATATCGATTCGCAGAACGAAGGATAATGAGCGCGATTGTCTAGACTCGTCGAACGGGAATTTATTCGCGAGCTTTGAAGGATTAATAGCGAGAATTTGCCGCGGCGAGTTTAATCCATTTCGTCCTAAATTTTCAATATTTTTCCTGTAGTTTCAGACTTTTTAGTTAAATCTTTAGAAAAAAATCATACCGGAACAGGTACTAATGTACAGAGTCTCCTTTTTGAAATGTTGCCCTCTAAATTCACCTAGAGATCGATTAGTAAAAGTTATAATTACTTTTTCTAGAAAAAAGCAAAAAAAATTCGTCATTTATTTTCATAAAATTCATTTCTTGGGCCCAAAATATATTGCTCGACCTGTTTTTGCGGAGCTTTTTGCCTTTTTTCTAAAAAAAGCTATAGTTACAACTTTTAGAAAGAGGAAACTCTGAACAATCGAAATGGCTACAGTATGAATTTTTTTTTTAAACATTCAAGTAAAATATGACAGCTTTGAAGCTATAGAAAAAATATTGGACGTTTGAAACGTAATGGGTTAAACAAACAAATAGCAGCTAATTGTGTTTTCTCAGCTTTTACACTTAACGCTCCATAAATCGAGCAATCGCCGAGGAATTTCTTCCTTAAGATATACGCGGGCACGAAAAAGCAGATCGTAAATTCTAAATAATAATCGTGCGCTTAAAGTTTGTTTTGAAAAATCACAGTTTGCAAACGATATTAAAGGAACGATTATGAGCCGCGGACAGTGAGTCGATTGTGCGCAATAATTAATCGCACCGAGAGCCTCGCGCGCGCGCGCGCTGATCGTAAATCCCGCGGCGGTAACTCCGCGTCTCTCCCGAAAATACCCCAGGAAAAATAAATAAAGAGACCTTTTTTTTTTAGTTGTAGGAAGGGCAAGCGCCGCTCCAAGGCAAAAGGAATATTGTCATCGGCGCGAGCGAAGGCCTTAACATAGTTTTCGCTGTACATATGTATAACGTGTGAGCGAGAGAAGAGGGAGGGGAGAGGATGAAGAGCGTGCTGATCGAGCCAATCGAGTTACGGGCCTCTTGCGAAAATCACGCAAACTCGGGCCACTTAAAAAATTGCTCGCTCTCCTCGGCCTGCCTCCCCTCCGCCCTTCTCTCGCTGACTCTCGGTAGTAGTGGTAAAAATCGCTGCGAAAAGCTGGTTCGAGGTGTTTGCAATTACTGTTTTTTTTTTTTTTTTTATCTACGCACTTGTATTATACACGAATTTAAGAATTAACAGCTAGCATTTTTAGCACCAATTATATCTTGCCTCCACTCCATTCGCAACTGGGTGATGTTAATTTATCGAGCGGCTCGGGAGTCTGCACCGCGTGAATTTTCAGCGAAAATTAATAGGCGCTCGATTGAATCGTCAGCAGTTGACAACGACAAGTAATTTTTTTTTTTCAAAACTAACCAGCTCCAAAGAAGCGGCCTACGAGCGATTATTTTGTTTAGTCATCGTCGACGACGAGCCTCATTGTTTTAAGTTCTGGGATGCAAAAACAATGAGTACAAACGGAGTGTTGAATTTCGTACCGACAAGAAAGGTGGCCATCTCTATCTCTGGAGCGATTGGCGCTCGGCGCTGATCGATCGCTAATTTGCTCTATTGATTTTGATTGTCGCGCTATTTTCGTAACGCTTAGCGCCTCGCGGCCTTTCGACGAAAATTCACCGACGTGCAGACAATACCGAGCGCCTTAGAGCGTAGAATAGTATTAGAAGGATGTCGAACGACACGCTATTCAATATGGAGCCCAAATAAACAAGAGATCACCCTGTCTATCTGTTGATTTTTTTTTTTATATAAATATGCAGACAGTATTTTTGCAGGCCGGCCCTCGGAAAACTGTGTGCTAATGTGAAATTTAAATTTCGTTTTCTTGGTTTTTCTCGGTGCTGTCGACGGGCCCTCCTCTAGTCTCCGAGTCCGGCATTAATAATAGTAAGTCAATCCTTGAGAAAGCAATGGGCCACGAATTGTTTTTCATTGGTTCAGAGCTTATTTTGTTTTGTTTAAGTTTATTTTTTAAAAAAAAAAGAAAAATCATTGACGATGAGCTTTTCTTCATATTTATGTTTTTGCATTATGCGTTGATTCTGCAGATACTAACTAACCTCGGTGGTTTTGGGTTCAGCTTGCCGAATCAGTCGCGTAATCGTCATTCTCATCGCATACACTGTTCATTGTTTATAAACACACGAAAGCAGAATTTGCTCTTTCAAAATTCCGTTAACGTTGCCGCGCGCGCTTGACATTGAGAAATGCCATTTATGAATGACTCGTTAAAGATTGATTCTTAATTTTCAGACCTTTTCACATGAATTTTCTCTCAATGCAAGCGTGCCCAGAATTCAAATGCGGCTGTTATCGAACTCTCGCGAAATTTGATTCGAAATGCCGCGCGTTAATACGCTGGAAAGAATTAAAAAAAAGTCTTGAAAATAGCCACTAATCGAAGCCCATTTGCTGCCTCTTCATAACTGACGCAAGCAATTTACCCTCCAGGGCGATTAATAATCTTGGTATTTTTTGCCTTTTCCTGCTGCCTGCCTGACTCTGTCTGTCACTATAAATCTGCCTGAAAAACCTTACAAATACGGCTGGCACCAGAGCTCTGGGACTGGTTCGGATAAATTTGCGGTAATTAACTAACACTCATCTGCTTGTCATCCTCTTGTAAATATGCCCTCCTATGTACAAATCCGTCTAAATGTGTGCACGAATGAGAGCGAAAGGCTAACAAAGGTGTGTGCTTCTTTAGTCTTAACGTGCATCAGCCCTGCCTCCTTTTTTTATTATTTTTTTTATTTTTAAAACATTATTAACATAAATGTACAGTCGCACTACGCACCGCAGCTCACGCAGGCCCAAAGAGTCGAAAATAAAAATTAGCGTAGCGCAGCTTTAACGTTTACCTGTCATCGACGCGCCAACGAGATGCGATATTGGCTCATTGCGTCATCCATTCCATCTGTGTAGCTGGGCAAATTGTGTGCGTGCGATACTTACACCACTTAACTTGAAAATCCCATGCCTTGTAAATCTGACCTCAACATTTGTTCTTTTTTTTTTCATCTATCGTCCAGTAAGGCCATGTGAAACTTCCTACTTATAAATCTTGAGCTGCGAGTCTATAAATTTTATTGTTAAAGTTCAAACATGGATTCGTTACGTCACTTGTAAATATAACTTTTTTTAAGCGATACAATTTAGCTTGTAATTTCACCTTGCTTGAGCCGTTGCACAATTTCGGTTTAATCAGATTTTTTTTTTTTATTTATGTAACGCAATATTTTAAAAACAAAAAGCCGACACAGTGATAACAGTGGAGTAATACTTTCACATGCCCTTGAGTGTCAAATTCATTTCGCCATCACGTCTCCTTTTTATAACAAATATAACAATTCAAAGGGAAAAAATCACGTTTGCCGAGCTTAAATTTTTTTTATTTATTAAAATATGCTTGTGACTTTTTCCCTTGCAATGTACCGCACACAAACGAATGCCTTGTGCAGAGATTTTTGTGTTCCGCTGAAAGGCAAGCGTCGTTAATGGCTGAATTCTTCTAAATTAATAAAATTCTATCATTCTATCGATGCGATGAACTTCCGCCAAACGACTCTTCGCACTTCCTCCATTCATTTTCTGGCTCATTCGTTGTTTTGACTTTCGCGTACTATTTATAAATTACTAATACCGTTCTTTTAAATTGCGTCACAGGGAGAACTCGAGCAACAACTCTTGCAAGCTAACCCGATTTTGGAGGCATTTGGAAACGCAAAGACTGTCAAGAATGACAATTCTTCTCGTTTTGTAAGTTAAATAGTTTTTTACGTCAATGTTAAATAATGCAATCTGATCTCGTTACTTTAATTGCCTTCATTTTTCTAGGGTAAATTTATCAGAATCAATTTTGATGCCTCTGGCTATATTGCTGGAGCAAACATTGAGACCTACCTTCTGGAAAAGTCTCGCGCTATTCGTCAAGCAAAGGATGAAAGAACCTTCCACATATTTTATCAACTGTTATCCGGCGCTTCCCCGGAACAGAAAAGTAAACGAATTTTTAAAAATATTTCCAATTTGATTTTACACTTTTATTATTTATTTTTTTCACAAAGTTAATGGAATCGATTTGCTTAAGGGTTTTGCTTACCTAGCTTAGACCTCAAATATGATTTCAGTTTCTACGGAAGTTTTATCACACTAGAAATAAAATTTCAATGAATTATATTTTTACAATTTTCATTTTGCTTACGTTAGTTTTTATTTTGCAGAAGAGTACATTTTGGAAGATCCAAAATTATACCCCTTCCTGTCCAATGGAGCTTTACCGGTTCCCGGTGTCGACGATACTGCCGAATTTCACGCCACAGTTAAAGCGATGCACATCATGGGCATGACACCGGAAGACTTTTCATCCATCTTCCGCATCGTCTCGGCGGTGATGCTATTCGGATCGATGCAGTTCCGCCAGGAGAGAAACTCCGATCAAGCTACACTTCCAGACAATACAGTGGCGCAGAAGATTTCACACCTGCTTGGCCTCAACGTTACCGAAATGACAAAAGCCTTCCTCAAGCCCAGGATCAAAGTGGGTAGAGACTTCGTCACAAAGGCTCAGACCAAGGAGCAGGTCGAATTCGCTGTGGAAGCCATTTCAAAAGCCTGCTACGAAAGGATGTTCCGCTGGTTGGTCAACCGTATCAATCGTTCCTTGGATAGAACCAAGAGACAGGGTGCAAGTTTTATCGGCATTCTCGATATGGCTGGTTTTGAAATTTTCGAGCTCAACTCGTTTGAGCAGTTGTGCATCAACTACACTAACGAGAAGCTGCAGCAGCTCTTCAATCACACTATGTTCATTCTTGAGCAAGAAGAGTATCAACGAGAAGGCATCGAGTGGAAGTTTATCGATTTCGGTTTGGATCTTCAGCCGACGATCGATTTGATCGACAAACCCATGGGAATAATGGCCCTGTTAGACGAAGAATGTTGGTTCCCTAAGGCTACCGACAAAACCTTCGTAGAAAAGCTCGTCGGAGCTCATCACGTGCACCCGAAATTCGTGAAAACCGACTTCCGTGGTGTAGCAGATTTTGCCATTATTCATTACGCCGGAAAGGTCGATTATTCGGCTGACAAGTGGTTGATGAAGAATATGGATCCTTTGAACGAGAACGTTGTTAGCCTATTGCAAGCTTCGCAAGATAATTTCGTTTGTCACATCTGGAAGGACGCAGAGATTGTTGGCATGGCTCAGCAAGCTCTTACTGATACGCAATTCGGAGCAAGAACCAGAAAGGGAATGTTCAGAACCGTATCTCAGTTGTACAAGGAGCAATTGGCCAAGTTGATGGTTACTTTGCGTAACACCAATCCCAACTTTGTCAGGTGTATTATTCCAAATCACGAAAAGAGAGCCGGAAAGATCGACGCTCCTTTGGTTCTTGATCAACTAAGATGCAACGGTGTGCTGGAAGGTATCCGTATTTGCAGACAAGGTTTCCCGAACAGAATTCCATTCCAAGAATTCAGACAGCGTTATGAACTTCTTACACCCAATGTTATTCCAAAAGGATTCATGGATGGAAAGAAAGCTTGTGAAAATATGGTGCGTATTATTGTGAATTTTGATTCGATCGCTTTGTGTGGATTTGTGTAAAGCTTACAATAATTTTTGTTTTTTGCAGATCCAATCTTTAGAATTAGACCCTAATCTATACAGAGTTGGACAGTCCAAGATTTTCTTCAGAGCTGGAGTTCTTGCTCACTTGGAAGAAGAAAGAGATTACAAGATTACAGACTTGATTGTCAACTTCCAAGCATTCTGTCGCGGTTTCCTTGCGAGACGGAACTACCAAAAGCGTTTGCAACAACTCAATGCTATTCGAATTATCCAGAGAAATTGTGCTGCTTACTTGAAGCTCAGAAATTGGCAATGGTGGCGTTTGTACACTAAAGTCAAGCCACTTCTTGAAGTAACAAAGCAAGAAGAAAAACTAACACAAAAAGAAGATGAATTGAAACAGGTAATTTTCATTTTTTATTTAATGAATTAAAAAAATCAATTTAACCTTCTATTTTGTTACACAGGTTCGGGATAAACTCGAAATGCAATTGCATTCAGCCCAAGAATACGAGCGCAAATATCAACAAGCTATCGAAGAGAAAACTATGCTTGCAGAGCAACTTCAAGCTGAAGTTGAATTGTGTGCTGAAGCTGAAGAGATGCGCGCAAGATTGGCAGCAAGAAAACAAGAATTGGAGGAAATTTTACACGATTTAGAGGCACGTATCGAAGAAGAGGAAGAAAGAACTTCCGCGTTGATGACCGAAAAGAAAAAATTACAATTGAACATCAGTGATTTGGAAGAACAGTTGGAAGAAGAGGAAGCTACAAGGCAGAAGCTGCAGCTTGAAAAGGTTCAATGCGATGCTAAGATCAAAAAATTAGAGGAAGACTTGGCTTTATCAGACGACACAAATCAAAAACTATTGAAGGAAAAGAAATTGCTCGAAGAGAGAGCAAATGATCTCTCGCAAGCTTTAGCAGAAGAAGAAGAGAAAGCAAAGCATTTGGCAAAATTGAAAACCAAGCACGAAGCAACGATAGCTGATCTTGAAGAGAGACTGTTGAAAGATCACCAGCAGCGTCAAGAAGTTGATAGATCTAAGAGGAAAGTCGAAACTGAAGTGTCCGACTTGAAAGATCAGTTAGCTGAGAAGAAAGGTCAGTTGGAAGAATTGCAATTATTGATAGGCAAACGCGAGGAAGAGCTTACTCAAGCCTTGACCAAGATAGATGAGGAAAGTGCCATTAAAGCCCAATCCCAGAAAGCTCTGCGAGAATTGGAATCGCAATTGGTCGAATTGCAAGAAGATCTTGAAGCTGAGAAAATAGCAAGAAGCAAAGCTGAGAAACTCAAGCGTGATTTGAATGAGGAGCTGGAAGCTCTCAAAAATGAACTTCTTGATTCCCTTGATTCAACTGCTGCTCAGCAAGAACTTCGCAGCAAACGCGAACAAGAACTCGCCACCCTCAAGAAGAACCTCGAGGAAGAAGCGTCTATGCATGAGGCCACTTTGCAAGATATGCGCCATAAGCATACCCAGGAGCTCACGACTTTGAATGAGCAAATGGATGCTCTGAAAAAGACCAAGGCTGCTCTCGAGAAGGCCAAAGGCGCTCTCGAGGCAGAAAATGCCGAAATTACCACCGAATTGAGATCCGTCAGCGCTAGTCGTCAAGAATCTGACCGTAGGCGTAAGCAGGCTGAACAGCAACTTGTCGAAGTTAATGCTAAACTCATAGAAGTTGAGAACAACAGGCAGGAGCTAGCTGAAAAAGTTGCCAAGTTACAAGCAGAAGCTGAAAATGTTTCGCAGCAACTTGAAGCCGCTGAGTTGAAGGCGTCTGCTGCACTCAAGGCATCTGCAACCTGCGAAAGTCAATTCACTGAGCTCCAACAGCAGCTTGAAGAGGAAACAAAGCAGAAACTGGCTTTGAGTTCTAAATTGAGAGCTCTGGAAAGTGAAAAAGAAACTCTGCGAGATCAACTTGATGAGGAAGAAGAGGCCAAACGTGCTTTTGAGAAGCAAGTTCTCGCCTTGAACACTCAGGTAAGAGAATTATACTTTTTACTATAATTTATATTCAATTTTTATTTTTAATTCAAAAAAGTATGTTGTAAAAAACTTACTGACTCTTGACAGAAGTTTTTATTGTTTATTTTAAAAAGAATATTTTCAAATAATAATAATTTGTACCTTTTTAATAGTATGCCGAAGCTAAGAAACGTGCCGATGAAGAGAGCGAAGCTGCAGCTGCCCTTGAAGAATCCAGAAAACGCATGGCAAAGGACCTTGAAGCTCTTCAACGTCAAATTGAGGAACTTCAAGCGGCTAATGAGAAACTTGATAAATCAAAAAAGAAGATCCAAGCTGAGCTTGAAGACAGTACGATTGAATTGGACTTGCAGCGAGCTAAAGTGATCGAGCTCGAGAAGAAACAAAAGAATTTCGATAAGGTCCTCATGGAGGAAAAAGCCATATCCATGCAGTATGCTGAGTTACGTGATGCTGCAGAACGCGAAGCACGTGAGAAGGAAACTAAAGTTCTTTCTTTGACTCGCGAGCTTGATGAACAAAACGATAAGATCGAGGAGCTCGAGCGCGTCCGCAAGGGTTTGCAGGCTGAGCTTGACGAACTTGTCAACAATCAAGGAACTGCTGACAAGAACGTTCATGAACTTGAAAAAGCCAAACGTCTGTTGGAATCCAAGATCGCTGAACAGCAGTCTCAAGTTGAAGAATTGGAAGATGAGCTGCAGTGTACCGAAGACGCTAAGCTCAGACTCGAAGTCAACATGCAGGCCATGAGAGCACAATTTGAACGTGAACTGCAGGCTAAGGAAGAACAGGCCGAAGAGAAACGCCGGGGACTCGTAAAGCAACTAAGAGACTTGGAAGCTGAATTAGGTAATTAAATCTTTTACTCTTTTTGAAATATAATTTAAAAAGGTTAAGGTAACAACTTTAATACTTTTTTCAGAGGATGAAAGGAAGCAGAGATCTGCAGCGATTGCTCAGCGCAAGAAGATCGAAGCAGATTACAAAGATATGGAGCAACAGCTCGAAATGCACAACAAGGTTAAAGAAGATGCTTTGAAACAGCTAAAGAAATTGCAGGTACAGATTAAGGATTGCACGAGAGAAACTGAAGAGGCGAGAGCTGCCAGAGATGAATTGGCAGCTGCTTCGAAAGAAATTGAGCGTAAAGTGAAGGGTCTGGAAGCTGATGTTATGCAGTTGAACGAAGACTTGACCAGCAGTGAACGTGCTAGACGAGTTGCCGAGACTGAGAGAGACGAACTTCAAGAAGAGCTGAACAATAATGCGAACAAGGGCACAATTCTGCTTGATGAGAAACGCCGACTTGACGCAAGAATTGCCACTCTCGAAGAAGAGCTTGAGGAGGAACAATCGACGAATGAGGTTTGTTGATCACCCTTTTAATTTAAAACTAATTATTAGTTGTGCAATGAAAAGTTACTCAAATATTGATTGATTATATAGGTTCTTATGGACCGTGCAAGAAAGGCACAGTTGGCTATTGAACAACTCACCACAGATTTGCAAACAGAAAGATCTGCCACACAGAAATTGGAGTCCCACAGATCCCTCCTCGAGAGGCAAAACAAAGAACTCAAGGCTAAATTGGCTGAGCTTGAAACAGCGCAACGCGCCAAGTCTAAAGCCACGATCCAGGCTCTCGAAAGCAAGATCAATAACCTCGAGGAACAAGTGGATACAGAAACAAAGGAAAGGTTCGCCCAACAGAAAGTTAATCGCAAGCTCGACAAGAAGGTCAAAGAGCTGATACTCCAAGTGGATGATGAAAGAAGGAACGCTGAGCAATATAAGGAACAGGTGGAGAAGGCTAATACAAGGATGAAGAGCCTCAAGAGACAATTAGATGAGGCAGAAGAGGAAATTAGCAGGCACAAGGCTTCCAAGCGAAAGCAACAGAGAGAAATGGAAGACATGATGGAATCACAGGAGGTGCTTACGAGAGAAGTAGCCAATCTGAAAAACAAATTGAGGTAACTATACTTTTTTGCTATGATATTTATATTACATTTAGTTTTAGAATGATAGTTACATTAGATATTCTATAGTATCTACGATCATCCGCTGCCTTTTTTTACGTTTTTCATTTCCTTAAAATCTATTTTTATATATTTTCAAAAAATATCGTTAATTCAAATTTTATTGTAAATAATATGTGTTACATTAGAATTTATAAAGCCGTAAAAAGGTGTACCATTTTAATTACTGATATTAAAGTTTTTTTTATGTCAATCTTATCTTAAAATTTTTAAAGCTCGCTTTGTCGTGCTCTTCTATGAATATAAATAAAAAGTACTTGAAAAATAATATTTTCAATAATTCTTAAATTCGATTGAAAAGCTCCGGAAAATACAAGTCGGTATCTTGCATGATCTGAATAAGAGAATTTTCGTTAATATATGTGCTCTAAGTGTGAAAATTTCTAAAATGCTTTTCTTCTTCATTTCTTATTATTTTCATTTCTTGATGTCTGTCGCTGCAGCGAGTTAGATACAAAGACACACACTAGCAGGCCACTGGGTTCCACTTATCGTGGTCGTTGGAAGGATGAGATAATTAATTCACTGAACGTGTAGGTATTGCGTAATAGGGAAGCACAAATGGGTGTAATTCTGCTAAAGAAAAAAGCATTACTTTCCAGTTGTACTGTAGTTTTGTGAAAGAAACACTGGAACTAGGCTAATCTCGTTTGCAAACAGCATGGAGCATGACAGACCGACAAGATGCTCGTTAAAGAAATCTAACACTAATTTCATTTTAAATGAGTGGATTAACAAGTCTATTATACGCTTGGGCTAAAAATATTATAACATACCGAAACTTAACAAATATTTCGGTTCTAACTACGTAGAGATAAGTAAAGTCTTAAAGAAAGAACTCTTTAAAAATTTATTCAACATGAATAAATGAAAAAACTGGACAATGATCCAATGCAATATTGTGTGTCTGAAATTATATTTTTTGGTGTGAATTATATTTAACCAGCGACAACTCCATATAATGAAATTATATCAGAGATTGTAGCCGAAAATTAATTTTTTAAAATGAACATATTCACACTTTTAGGCGCGGTGGTCAACCAATCAGTGGACTGGGTTCGGCAAGACTGAAACGTACCTCGATGCAGACTGGCGGCTCGGGTGACGACTCAACCACACAAGACGAGAGCATAGACGGCGAGGAAAACGCAAATTGAAGAATGCGAAACAATCTCGAGAAATCGGCGAGGACGACGCGCGACAACGCATAATATATAATACATATAAATATATCGTCCAGCGTCTGGAGTAAGAAAACAAGGCTTCCAGGGTAAAATATCGAAAGACAAGTAAACGCGAGAAGTCGTATCATTGGTGTATGAGAGAAACGCGCGATTTCCTCGCGAGAGATTGAACGCGAACATCTCGAATTAGAGAAAAAAGAGCAAAAACACCCGCGTTTAGGGAAGTAATTAATCGACGCTACTTTATACAGTCTTTGTTATTTCTTCCCCTTCTTCCCTTTTACTAGGAGTATATAATAAGGGATATATATTAGTTTCCTGAGATGCCATCGCACGAACGAAAAGTGAACGGATTGAGCGTATAAAAAAGAGAGGGAATGAAGAAAGTTTAATGATCGTGTACATAAATTTACAATCTTACTGAAAGAAGGAAATTGACCGTAGAACGGTTTGTGACGTATGCTGACACAAAGATTTGATGCGCGCGCGACGCTAGACCAGAGGAGTTCTTTTGCTGTGAGCAATAAAAGTTTATAAACCTGTAACACTCTTAGGTAGTTCTAAGACATTATCATAATTATTATTATTGTATTATTATCATTACTATTATGTTATTATTTTACAACTACCATTACAATCAGCGTCATTCGTATACATACTATATTACGAAAATGATGGAATTATTTCAACGATTTAACTAATATACTGAAAAAAAATACACTAAAGAGAGCAGAAGACAATGTAGAGAAGCTGCGTTAGCGAGACCGCTTTCATTTTAAAGGACTCATATTTGACTTTCGGCCCTTTGGTGCTTTTTATTTCTTTCGCTTAATAATTCTTTACAAAGAAAAAAAATCATCATTTTGCGTTGCTTCAATGCCTATGTAAAATTAATTTGCCTCTGCATTTTAGTCGAGCAACTAAAGTTACTTAACGCCTCTACTCTCGTGTTGTACTTAAGAAGCTTTTATAGTTTGGCCGCTGACGCGTTTTACCTTTAAAATGGAACGCGCGTTGTCTTTTTTGTACGACGGGAGACAGAAGAAACGGAAAGAACGAACGGTTTTTACTAGCGTATCCTTATGGAAATTGAACACCGATTTATAGTAGACGATTTATATGGGCATATTAGATACACAATAAGTACATTAAAAAGAACATGATGCGTCAACTGCCGAAGAGAAGGTTCTCGAAACGTCAATTCTCGCACGTTCGATTTTATATGAGCATTTTACGAAATTCTTTGTATTTAAAAGCATTTATAATATTTATACACCATATTTAAAAAAAAAGAAACACAAATACGAACGAATAGACTAATAACTCGAAAGACTAGTATATTTTTTGATGAAGGTAATACGATACGTCGGTGAATGTAAGATTCGTACGAACAGTGCGCAGAATGATAACAGTAACCTATTGTCTAATGTAATTAGGGCCTTATACTGATTAACAGGAATTGTGCGAAACGTTGCAGGACCGTCGGATTCGAAAGCCTCTCGAGTATCGTTACTAATTTTGTATATACGAGTGAATTCGCGAGTGTACTCACTTCGTTAATGCACGCAATGCCGCTATACCAGTATATACGTGCTCGTCGATGATAGCTTTTTAGCGCCATTTTAATTGCCAAGATGCAAATTGATTTATTTTATTTTTCATTTATATTATACATTTATGTACTCTGGTGGCGAGAGGCGAAGTGAGACACTTTCAAGTATAAAACGTATAAGAAAATACGACAAACAGAATACGAAATATTAATACATTCGGAAAAAAGTGAGTTTTGATACCTTTTATATCGATCGAACACACACGCGATTGCACGCGCGCGCAGATTATACAGTTGATTGGATCTTGCATATACAAGAGGAGATATAATAATAAAGTACAGAAACATTTAGTTTACAAAAGTGTTGCGTTTATTTTTATTAACAACCATAAGAACAGTTATAATACGATACATACTTTATTTTAATTATATTTTTAAAAATGTATATTTCATGTATTTATCACAAAATATGAAGATTTTGCTTTTCAAATGTATGTACATTTACTGACTCCAATAACATTGAGCATTGTTTAAATAATTATTTACTTATGTATAAAAACTATTCTAGTTTTACTTAATTTCTTTGACTCTCTTCAATCTCAATCAATTGCTTAGCCAATGCCCTATTACATAGATCTAGAGGAGTCTTTTCTTCCTTGTTTTGAATGTGTAAATTTGCTTTGTTAGTCACCAGAAGTTTAGACTCGTCTTCTCTTCCTTCCTCACAGGCCAAGTGAAGCGCGGTATTACCATAATAATCTTGTGTATCTGCGGATCAAAATAAAAGTTTGGTTTAGACTCGCATTTCCAAAGATTCGATCGAGCGTTACGTACCGATTTTTAAGTGCTCTCCATTTTCAATGAGCAATCTTACGATCTCGATGTTGCCTTTAGAAGCGGCTCTGTGAAGTGGAGTTGCGCCTCGCTTATCGGCTATGTTAACATTTGCTTCTTTCTCGAGAAGATTGGCGCAGATGGATTTCCAATTCTTTGACGCCGCGTACTGAAGGGCAGAATGACCTCCTTCACTTTGTGCGTTTATATCAGCCCCTTCCTTTAGAAGTATATTCACAACCTTTTCCCGTCCTGCGGAAGCTGCTAGAATTAAAGGAGTCATTCCCATCTGCAATGTATGGCAAATCAAACTTGATTTTTACTATATATAAAATCAATGATCCTTGTACCCTGTAGAATTAGATTTGTAACTCAAAGAAAAGAAATTAATACTGCTTAGTAATTCTCAACCTAACAAATAATTTTATTGTAAATTTATAAAGGCTTAGTAAACTCTTCTACTTTTTAGTTTAACAATTCTGAATAATATGAGCTTAGTTAAGCGTTAATAATGGAGTAAACTGTAAAAAATTTTAATAAAATACCAAGTTTTATTTTTCAATTTTTGGTTTTTCGGTAAATAATAAAACTATTTTTTATCGTTAAAATAATTTATTCAACGTTTCATTTCGTTGGCCATATTCGCCGCACGGAAAAACTTAAATATTGTTAGTTCCTCGTAAACGCGAACTATCTAAAAATAATTTCGACAAGTTTTATTATAACATCAATTTCCGAATTCGCGCTACCACAATTCAAACAAAGATAATAACACGAGGGAGAACAATAACGCGAGGAATAGTGGGGGCAAAGATTGATCACGTGGTATTGTTCACCCTACGATGCTGCGTCATAGTTAGCCGCTTTCAAATGTTGTATCTCGGGGGTTGAGGGAAAATTAATGGGTGGTTCACTTACGTCATCGCGAGGATCCACAGGAACGCCGAGGGACAACAAATACGTGACTAATTCATCGTGACCGCCCAGAGCCGCCCAGTGAAGTAGCATTCTCTGATTCTGTGAAGGAAATTAGGTTAGGTCGGTAATTAATACCGATTCTCGGGCTAATAAAGAATTAAGGACAATTGTTGTTACGTACCTCATCAGTTTGCAACTTTAGCTTCTCATCTTTAGCTAATAGAGCCTTTAGGGGTGATATGTGGCCATGGTAGGCCATATCAAAAGCTTTAGATTTCGAATTATCCTTTTCATTCGCCATTTTCGCGTCTTATGCTCTGTGGCCCTCTGCAGTCACTTGTTGTAAAGCGCGATCAGCTGGCTAATTGCCAAGACGTCAACACTGGGTCTATTTTGCATACTCACTACTTAGCGCGGCTTACTCAATTTTCCTACGGCGTCTGTTCTTGTTTTACAAACAAGTTTTTATCGAGACTTTTTAAGAGCGAAAATGAACTTTCAATTTGAATAGTAAGGCATTTTATACTTCTAAATTGAATAGATGATAAATATTATTAACGTAATAAAGCGAGTTGCGTGGCAAATAAAATGAACGAGACGTTGATTCACAAGGAACATATATCTTTATACACAATGTTATATACACTTTATTACTGACACTTAGAAATAATCAAACACTTATATTAAAATTTTACACTGTTAAAATGTACATAATAATTTACATAATCACATTGATAAGAGCGTACTGAAGAACACACAGCGCTTTGTACCTTAGCATCATCTTATTTCTTCGCTTTGGTTTATCATCATTTATAGTAAAAAATTATGTAGAACAAAGGAGTCGATCTATCCGGATTGGTAAAAAATAGAGCGGGAGCTTTTCGAGGAGGGAGGAGGAGGGGGACCGAGGAGGAGAAGATAGAAAGACGCGGTCGAAAAGAGTCTGTTCAGACGGAGTTTTGCGCATTGGCGTCGCTCTGCTCGCTCTTCTCGTCTTTCACAACTTTAGTCCAATGCGAGCTACGATTGATGCAATCACGCACAGCCTGTAGTATTATGGGGATCCGCCGGTCTAGAGCCGTTAAATGTGGCTCCCACAAGATCGGAGTCAGCGGATCCTTTGCCATACTTTCGCGCATAGCACTACTCAGTCTAATTGGTCCATTGTGGTACCTGAAAAAAAAGTCAATTTCACGTTATTATTAATTAACTTTGATGAGCTCGATAAAGCCGTTACTGTATTATCCTATAAAGTGAGTAGCTAATCGGGACGGTAAGTCTCTAATGGAAGACTGTAAGTAGAACTTTTAGAATTTGAAATAACTTTAATGCAGAGAGAATACTTTTCTTTAGTGTTTTACATCAAATAAAAGTTATTTATGCAACGATGCAAAATTCCATTCAGTGATAAAGCGACACTCGCTTAAAGTTTCAATGGAGATTGGCTTTAAAGCTTTTCTTTCTGTCAGCAAAGTTTATGATGCTAAACATTTTTTCACTTCGTATTCAGTAACTTTCATAAATTTATTTTCATTAAAACTTTACTTAAAAATAATTGTCAATTAAATGCCGTTATTTTTCTTAAGAAATACGGTCAACTTGTTTAAAATTTTAATTTCCATTTCTCTATGAAAAAAAATCTCGAAACTTGAATTTCAGCCACCGAGTAACTGGAAGCACAGTTTCAAAATCTATCCGCATCCGCGTTTATCAACGAATCGCAAAAACGTAAAATGCTCCAAATAAACGGCCAATTGCTCGAGAATCAAGCGTAAAACTTCTGCTCAAACTGATTCGATCGTGAACTAACTCTACGAGCAAAGCTTATACAGGTCCCCGATAATTTCCATGGAGCAATAAAAAATAATATTACCACTTCTAATTTATTCTTCAACTTTCAAACCGCCTCGTACACACAAAGTCAAATAATCTACCACTTTCATTCGTCCGGTTACATAAGGAGCTCATTGAGCTCGACCGACTCCTCGATATTGAGAAGAAATTTCAATGATTATGAGAAAAGTTCGTCTATTTTTTCCGCGCAAAAAACCGAGAGCGGTATATACCTTCAGTCGCGCGCGCGCGCGCTTCTAGGCCTGACCTCTCGAGTGGCTCGTTGCGACGACGACGACGACGAGGACGGAAGGACGACGCGGCGCGCATGAGTATTTACCTCATTAAAAAGATCGCTCGCTCGCTCCTCTGCTTACTTTTATTGCAATATGCCTACAAAGTGAAAGAGGCCCGGGTCATATTAGCATGCAAGACGCCGTAACGCATCAGCCCGAAGGAACTGGCAATTTAGACGGATAAATCGAGTGGGAGAGACGGACACGGAGAGCTGGGGGGAAGGGAGAGAAAATTATGAGAAATGGGACGGGGAGCCGTCACCGGGCCTATCCTATATTTACCCTCTTTAATTCCAATTATATCATATATCTTGATGCGCGTTTGTGCGAGTCGCGGGAGAAAAGACGCGAGAGAGTCTTTTTCTTCGGCTGCGTTGCGCCTGATTTATCGCGGGGGGGCCTTCATTCAATCAAGCATTCCCACGAGATTGCTCTCGGCTCTTGGGCGAGTACTTCCTAAAAGTAAAGCTTGAAAAATTAGCCGTAATGCAATAATTATATAAATCGCTCGGTAAGGAAGATTCACGGTGAGAAGTGGCCCCGCTGAAAATGGCAACGCTGTTTCTGCAATATAAACAATGATTTTTTAAGAAAAGTTGTTTGATTTGCGATTCGAGCGCCAAGTGCAATGATTACGTAACCTCTCGTCGTCTGCATAATTTACACTGAGAACGCGATGGGAATCGCGGATAAATTATCATTCGAGCGTAACTGATTCCAAATCTGGAAATTCTAGAAAAACTACCGCAGCTTGAAATCGCCTTTAAAAATCAAGCTTCTCAAGTCGCAAGAGATCTCGCACGGGTCTTTTTCAAAAAAGAATTACGAACTTATACCCAATGGAATTTACAGAAATATAAGTGCTTACCTGAGCAACGTGCTCAGCGTGCTCTGGCGAATCATGCAGCACTGCAGGAGCGGCGTGAGACAGCTGATCTCGTCGTGGAAGGGTTTGCCGAAGCCGCGTCCGTTGTCGAGATGCAGCGTGAAGGTGTTGTTCCCGAACCCCGTGAACGTCTCGTAGTGGTGCCGGTCCATGTTGCCCGTCAGGAAGTCGAAGACCGACATGTCCATCAGGTCGAGCAGTCGCCGGCCCTCGTTGTAAGGCGGCAATTCCTTTACGATCGTGCAGTAGTCCGAGTCTGAATGACGGGATTGACGAGTTTATTTTCGATTTTCAGCCGAGGATTACTTAAATTTTAAATTTACTTGTTTCGCAACGTCCACGTTTTAAAATGGCTAATTTTCTATCGTGTTATTTTCAGTATTTTTAATAGTTATTTTTAATAGAATTATAAGTGCAATATTGAAGTTTCGTTGTGACACTCGGTAAACGTTCACTTTTAGAAATCTCCCGTGCTATAAAGATTCTTTGTTAGTTATGAAAGTAAACGATATCAATGAAGTCCCAATGAAAAAGTTCCAATCAAACAACAATAGAAAGTGAATGAAATTCTCCGAACCATCGCGATTTCACAATTATCGTTTTACTTTTATTAATAAAAATCGATATAACATTTTTTGCCCCGCGGCAGCCGCGGCGATCTAGAATACAAAGCACTCTATTTTCAAATACTTGAAATAGCTTTACAGTTCGAGCTCATAACTGTAAGAAAGTTTAGCCAACGTTTATTTGCAGGTACTCAAAGCATCCTCGGCTCGGCTTATTACAGTCATTACTCGTCCACCTGCAGTCGCCAAAGCCGAGAGACAAGCAACAATCCGCCCGAGAAAGAGAGCAAAGCCGGCGATCGATAAAAAGGGAGCCGCTCCCCCTTACTTATCCTAAATCCGCGTTGCGTGCGCGTACCACAAGTAATAATCTCGGGACCGTTAGGAAGCCGTGGAAAGGAGCCCACCTGTTTCCCACGTGGCCTTGAGCCTCTTGTGGTAGCTGCGCCGCCAGGGGTGTCGCCAGACCTTCCTCGGTACCGTCTCCTTGTCCGGCAGGAAGGCCGCGAAGCTGCCCTCCACCATGTCCGGCGAGCCGCAGATCGCGTGACTCGTGTCGCAGTAATAGGTGCACTTGCCGTGGAAGCAGAGATTGCCCACCGGGCTCACGAAGAACGTCTTCAGGATGTCGCCGTCCGTCACCTGAAAGATCTCCGTCGTGATGTTGAGCAGTCGGCCGACCGCCGGCATGCAACGACGAAAGTTCAGCAGCCTGTAAGAGTTTTTACGGGGAGAGGATTATATAGAGTCTCTGCGGGATGTGGGAGGCTTCGCACGCTACACTTTTTTAAGAGGGAGATGTTTAAAAGTACTGCCTTGCGAGTGAATTGCGGAGTTTTGTTTGTGCGTTTAGAGTTCACCGGGCTTTCCGCGCGAGTTTACGATTATTCGACGATTGTACCTCTATTTTCGCTGCAATTTACGTAATTGGCAGGTTAAGCGCTAGAAAGCACACCGTAATTACTAAATCCTCCAAAGTGTATTAAATTTTATCAGATTTTTCGGAGAAGAAGTTTTATTTGAACGATAAATTTTTATTCGCGCCAGGCGGAATTTATTGTCTTTGGTTGGGAGATGCGTTTGAAATTTAGCACGCACCATAAAATATTTGAAATTACTTCTAGCCAGTAGTTCTTTAAGTGTGCAACTAAGCACTTGTGTATGAATTATGAATGTATACTCGTATAAAATTCACTCGGAAAGTACCTATTTAACTGTACTTCAATTCAATTGTACATTTGAACAACTGTTAATAGCGGTTTAAGCGCCTTTACACTCGTTTCAATAAAATGATTAAATTTTCAAAAGCAAAGTTTCAAAGCATCCCACAATTTATTCGCATCGACAAAATCCAGCCAATAAACGGAAAAGCTGTTTCGGAAATGGGCGCCTTTCTTTTCGCAAATAAAGCAATAGATCCGCGAAGACAATGATCTTTGTTCTTACAATTCAAAACAAGCATCGGGAATCGTAACTATGCGCAATTAAATCCGTAGTTTCAAGAAGTATAAACGCTCAAACTTTCTTCTCCTTTTTTTACGAGGGCCTTCGGGAGGACGGAGGCAGCAGCGTGCAAAAAAAAAAGAAGAAGGATGATGATCGAGTTGTCGGCGTGCATAAAACTCCACTCGCCGGACGACAGTTTCGGCGAGAAAAAGAGCCCGGGTGCACTCACCTATCCAAGTGGAACGCTGCAATTTCGGCGTTGTGGCGCTCGTAGTCCGTAAAGTAAAAGTGATTCGGCAGAGTCTGCTGCTCCCGCGGAAACCTGCCGGACAAACGGTTTCACCTTTTAGTCAAGTTTTCTGCATCCTTAAACCAAAAGCTCGCGGCTTTTCGGTTTTTCGAGCGGCTGCTCTCACTTTCCATTATTTTTCGTCGAGTAAATTGGTATTTAAGGAAGATGGTAAATATTGGATCGTACTGAGGTTATTTACACTTAAACTTGAAATTGTGGGACTTTTAAGACTGCGATCCTAAAGAGCC
Source organism: Ormyrus rosae (assembly GCA_035047165.1). Lineage (NCBI taxonomy): Eukaryota > Metazoa > Arthropoda > Insecta > Hymenoptera > Ormyridae > Ormyrus > Ormyrus rosae. Next base: position 3,308,730 of record JAWWML010000001.1, read on the forward strand.
ATTCTTATTACTTTTTAATGTGTCCGTCTAGAATATGCCGTTTTCATATTTATTTTATTATTCTTGCAGTATTTATTTCCGTAATTATTTAAAGAAATTTAAGTATAACAGTTGTAAATGATGTGCCTAAATTTCTTCCAACATAATTCACAGCTTCTTTTAATACTTAAACGTAATGTTCAGAAAGCTATTTAAAGTCAGAGACATTCAGTCCTCTAACGCAAAAGGAAGTAAAACCGGCGTCAGTCTCATTTTCAGTTTTTCAAACACATAATACCTTTTCCCGACTTTCTCCGCGACTTATAAATTCCTAAAGTCAAAAAACTGGTACCGCAGAAAAAAAAATAACAAAATCAATCCCCGAACCAACGAAGATTTAGCAATACGCCAACTCGGCACACTTTTATTCGAACATTTTTCCGCGTACCGGCTCTCCGGCACCTGAATAATTTTCTGTATAAGCCCCTAATGGCAGATCGCTCGTGACTCTCACGGCTCTCCCCTAATTACTTATCAGCGCTTCGGCCGCGGCGAGTCCTTAAAAGTCGCGCCGGCGTCCGAAAAAGGCGGGCCGAGAAAAAAAAGCGGGCCCGGCGCGGCCCGATATCCCCGAGCGGCTCGACGAAGCTCGCGGCGATGCCCGCCCAAGTATCCCGAGTATGTCGTCGGTGGCGAAAGCTCGATTAGCGATTACGGTGGCAATTATGTAAGACCCCTCTCGACCCGGCCGTTCTCCTCTCGCTCTCTCGAGTTCACGGTCAATACTGCATCTCTGAGCGCGCGCGCGCGCGCGGCATTCTAGAAAAGGTCGGCGGATCCACAGCGGCGAAGAGCTGCCGCTTCTGGTATATAATTCGAGGGGGGAGACGGAGAGGCGGCGTCGGTGGCGGCGGAGAGCGCTAAAAAGGCGAGCTCGACAAAAGACCGCACGGCGCACGCACGTTGAATGCATACCGTTAGGTCGTCTGCGTGCGCGGCTGCGACGCCGTTAACTAATTAATCGGCAGGGAGAGCCTCTCCTCTCCTCGCGCGACTGAGCGAACTTTCTTCTGCATCGCGGATCGGCCCATTTTTCCGGCACGCGATCCTCGCCTTTTTACATGGCTAATTCCCCGCTCTCCCGACGGAGATAGAGAGAGAGAGAGGGGGAGTTTTCCATTAAAAATTCGCCTGGAAACCGCGGGGGGTAATTGAGCCGCGGCTTTTCTCGAAGCCGCTTCCGCGCGAATACCGGAGCGCGCCTGGCTTTTATAAAGGCAATAATAACGGATTTATTGTTTTCCTCGGCGTAACCGGCGGATCGTTTTCGAAAAGGAGAAAAACGCCCGGAGGAGGAGGAGGAGGAGGACTTGCACAATCGTCCGGCTCTCGGAGGCTCTAAATTTTAATTAGTACGCTCGCGAGCTAAGGAGAATGGAAAGTGAGCTGCTGTCGCTGCCGCTGCTGCTGCTGCTGACGTCGGTTGGCGGAAAAACCGCGGCAAAAGCTTAAGTAATCGGCCTGGTATTCGCGAATATCGATTAGGACGGATTTGCGTACCTCATCGGCTTGAAGAGCGCCTGCACTTTGTCGGGATAGTCTATGACGAGCTTCAGCTGCGTGCCTCCTGACTTCTCGGCTGAAAATCACGTGGAAGTATAAATCTCTTGTTGAACATGTGAGAGAGTTCGGGATGTCGTAATACCGATTTGCCGTCTCTAAGTGCTCTCGCTCTCGGCAATTTTACAATTTGCAATTTCTTTCGAGCTGAATTCGATGTAAGCGAGTGTTGTCGTTACTTGAACGTAATTATAATGCGGACGCGTATTGATATTTAAAGTAGCAACAGAAGCATACGAGTATTCTTGGAAAATACAGACGAAAAAAAAAACGTAAGAAAATTTTTTTATGTAAATATCCGCGTTGCGCAACCCGATCTGCACTGCAAGAGAATATGTAAAAGGTCGACGTTTCTTTCAGTAAAAATAGTGCTCCCGCATTGTATTCTTGAAGTTCTTTGTTACAAAGTAAATTCAAGTTACACATTTTGCTCCGAGAAAAGTTACTTTAATTAATCAAAATGAAACAACTACGTCGTTTAATAACTTCATTTCAACTGGAAAAGAGGAAAAAAATTAAACTTAACGGTCTAAGTATGACAAGCAGTGCTTTGAAACAAAAAAAACGCCGTTTACGCGCGTCAAAAAAAAGGGCAAAAAACAAAATCGGATACAAATTAAAATTACAGCTCGACGAGAGGATGTTTACACTAGCAATTACCAGAGTGTAAATATACTCACACGTATGAAGGATCGGCTGCGTCGCCATGAACACAAGCAGCTCCTCGACGATCCTCGAGTCCTTAGGATACAGCTCCCTCCTCCTGATCTGCATGTGGAATTTCTCGAGCACCGAGCTGTTTTTCCTGCGAGCGAGCATCGTCATTGTTTATTTCGCCGAAGAATCGAGGGAGGCGCGGTTTTGATAGCGGGCTGAGGCAATGCGCGCGCGCGACCGCCGGCGGGAGGAGTTTCTTTTGCGCCCGCGGTTTCGCAAATCCGCGCGCGACGGAGCCGCTTTTCCGCGAAAAGAGCCGCGTGTCTGCTTGAAAAATTTAACGGCCGCCTTCGCGGAAAACCGCCAAGTGCCTTTGATCAGAGCCTATACATCTCCTCGACGGTTCTCATAAAGCGAGCTAATGACGTGTATAAGGCGTCGGTACAGTTACGGGTGCATGTAACAGTGTCGGGCGGCGGTGTTTTTCTCTCTCTTCGGGAGACATTCAAATCGACGCGGCTCTCGAGGAAGAGGTGTTGCGCCGCCGCGGCGCTCTGCTTTACGGCGCGCGACCTTAGAAATTAATTATCAGCCTCGCGCGAGGCGGTTAATCCGAGAGATCTTAACTCGAGGCGGCGGCTCTCTGATTACGGGTAGCGTGTAGCCTATGCTTTCGCAGGAAAACAGGTAATAATAGATTGAACGCGGGATCAAGTTCAGTACTTGCCTCCTTTTCGCCTGTAATTGGGCGTTATGAAGGCGGCGAGTGTGCGAGGCGAGGTGGTGCGAGAAACTGCATTTTTCACTCTGCTTAACAAGGTCTTATCAATCGAGCGATTGCAATTGGAATAGTTTCTTTTAATTGGAACGGTGTGCTTTTTTTTTGAAAAGACAAACCTCGATAAACGGTTTTTAATCCTTCGGTCGAAGTTGTTAACTGCGGTGGCTGCGAGTGCGAAAGATTGATTTGCGTTTCCATGACGTTTACAGCTTTATGTACGTTTATAAATAAAGCAACTTAATTTTATCGTTCATTCTCGTAGAATCTGAAACTCGGCAAAATATCGGAGCTTTCGCGAAAGATACCGAAAGTTCTTACAACCCTCGCGAGTTTTACTCGCCCCTAAATTAATTTACTGCTCAAATTTATCTCTAAACCCAATGCAAACTACCTCAAAGTGCAAAACGTCGTAAAACCGTGCACTCGTGTGCGAATTCTAAATTTATTCACAACAACAAAACACCGGCAAAACATCGTTTCTCTCCGCGCAAAATCATCGTCGTAATCTACCGCAATTCTCCAGAGAGGACGCAAAAACAATCCTATCGTCTAATCTCTAATAGCAATTAACCAGAACAACAGTAAGCAGAAGTTCCCCCGCAGTTATTATCAATATCGCTTCATTCCGCCTTACCGGCGCTAATCGTCATTGAAATCGCGCGGAAAAATGAAAAAAAAAACGCAGCGTGCCTATATTGCACAACTCTCGTTCCCGTTTACGCGCCAGACGGCGCCCGCTAACAAGAAAGCCCCGCCATCATCTTTCCTCTCTCGCCGCGAGAAAGAAAGGAAAATAATAAAAAAGAAAAAAGAAAAACACGCACCCGCAGCGCCCGGAATCAGCACACGTGCTTACACGCAGGCGCGGTTCTGCTCTGTAAATCCGCCGCGGCGCGAGAAACCCGCGACAAACCGGCGATGATCGCGGCGCTCCATTGTATGTACACAGCCGCGGAAGCCGAGCTAATTGGAGCGGACGTCATCGGGGAGCTGTGACATCTGATTTCCAAGTTTTTTTCTTTTTATTACACTTTGCGGACAAATTTAGAGGCACTTCTGTCCGTGTCACCGAACGAGCCGCGCGGTAATTGCATTTGTTTGCGAGCGGATTTTTTCGAGTGGACGTGGATGAGGATACTCGCCGAGGAGCTGTTCGATTGTTCGCGGGAATATATAATAGGAGGCTCTTAGGCTGGAAGGAGTCTTTTTTTAGAATTGCGGACGTCTTTAAATAATGAAATGGAGTTGGTTATTACGCGGATGTTAAAGGTAACAGGTGTTTACGGTCTTTTAGCGGTGGTTTTTATGTTTTCGAATAATTAATAGAAAAAAAATGGAAGACCGAGCGGTGACAGTATTACTTTTTTCTCTTTGTTGCGAGGATAATAAATATTGATTGCCGTTGCGAAATGTAGATTTTAAAAGCTTTTCTGGGCAAATAGTTACTTAAATGTTGAAAACAATTATTAAGAATTTTCTTTATGCAATATTACATTGGTGCAGGCAGTACCGTTAAATTGGAAGAAAAAAAAATTGATTGCTAACTACGGTCGATTTGCGAGATTTATTATGATTGAACAATAAAACACGACGGTATAATCGGCATTTTTTAATGATGTAACACTGACGATCGGGATCGGTAATAACAATTTCTATCGAAAAGAGCTGCCGCGAGTCTCGACTTTTCCGACAATTCTAAACGAGGGGAATTCCTCGCGCGCCGTCTTTATTTCGATGCAAATTTATTAATAAGAGTAAAGTAGGCGCTCAAGTTTTCTAGGTTGCATGCGCACATCCGCGATTCATTATGCGCATTCATTGGCTATTCAGAATACAGTGTGCGCGTTTTATTACCTATAAGTTTCTAATTTTATTTCATTTACCGGCGCGCCAAGAGGAAGCTGGCCTTTTTTTACGCATATACATCTGCGAGGAGCAGAGCTCTTCTTTTCAATTACCGACCGACTAAGAGTGCTTGCGGATAAGCGGCAGTAAAGAGGCGGAAAAAAAATGCCTGCGATTGTTGCAGTATTTATTCGACGGCGGTTCGTTCCGGGCAGTTTTGAATTTTCCGGAGGTCGGTTTTGCGCCGAGTTTGGATTTTAAAGTGCCAAGTGACTGGAAGAGATCGGTTTTTACGAGGTTTACTTTATTAGTCACAGTTATTATAATCGCAGACCCAACTAAAATTTCCATTTACTGTTAGCTGCGATGGACAGGCTTGCTGGTAGATATTGTGGTATGCTTAGAATGCAGAGATAAAGGTTTTTGCCGCAGTGAAATCAGCAGATGATTTTCTACGTTGGAGTTGTAAGCTAATTTCTATAGAAAAATTGTAAAACTTTTTATCGTGAAAACTGCGGCTATCGCAGATTATCATCCTCGACCTACAAATTTTTGTTGGATGTGAAGTAAAGCTTACAGTAAATCAACAGCATTTTCTTTAGCATCTGTAATAAAAGTTATCGAAGAATAATAGTTAGAAATCATACACTTTTAAGAAACTTATCACGTTTTTGTAATTTCCATTTAAATTTGCAGTAATTTTCCGGTTTAACGGTTCACCGCTCAACTCTTCCGCAACAATTAACCCTATAATCCCTTTACTCTATCAATCTCCGATATAACAAAGCACACTTCTACTCTGCCGTACAACTTGATTAAGCTTTAATCAACACTTTTCCATTTAACCTCGAGATTCATTATCGTTTAATAAACACGAAAAGCATTTATATTCCTCGCCTGGTAAAGTAATAATTTGCGAGACGGCGCGGAGAAGAACGGCGCGTCGCCTAAAGGAACAAACTCCATTTTTCCGAGCAGTGATTTCTCCCCGAAAAACTCGCCGCGAAGATTCTAGACTTTCGCCGGCCGCTGAATAATCGCGCTCGAAAGAAATGTCGACTGTTTGTACGCCGTTAAAACTCGTCGTCGTTTCCTTCAAAATATTTGAATATACCTTGTTATTCTTCTCTACTCGAACGCAAACGCTGACGAATATTCGTTGAATGGACTTGTTGTATTTTTTTTGCTTATTTATTTGTATAAGTTTTATTGCTGTGTTTAGTTTTCGTGCCTTTCTTTCGTCATGAACGTTGGGAGAAATTTCTGTAATTAAGATTAAGCACGAAATGTATGCGGGATATTTCGGCACTGTTACTTATCATAACATTTCGCGTACTATGCGTACATAGTTTTTACTAACGCCGCGGAGATTAAGGTTCATAAATTAGCTTTTTAACGTAAAAATTTGCATATCAAATTAAAATTCCGGACGTTTAATTTTATAATAATTAAAAAAAAAACTAAATAGAAAGTAATGATCCTTTTCTGACCGTTAAAAAGAAACAATGGGAAAGATTTAAATATATGCAAATGGCTTTAAGCGTTGTTATATCATTCCACTGATAAGCTTATACATATAGAGTCCATGTTTATTTTTCTTTTTAAGAATAGTTTAGAGTAAAAGAAGTTTTATTTTCTAGTAATTTTAGTTTTCAACCGAAATTTTAGTTTCAATTACAGAGCTGTTTGCGAATAATGTGCGTTCGAATTAGGATTCTAACTTTTAATATGCTACCAGTATTTCCCGTCGTAACTGGTGATAATTTCAATAGAAAATTCAGCGCATTTGACAAGTTTTAGCGTAAAGTTTCTCTCCACCGCGGCTTTTTACTACGAGCAGCTAATTTTTAAGGCTGGCACAGTAAAGTTCCGTTCGAGTGTCATAAAGTTTGCCGTTCACTGTGTACACAATCACTTTTCCCTTTTGCCATCAGTTTTTCCATTTTCCTCTCGACTCGAGTCATCTTTTTTAAACTACCGTTTATTTAACAATTAACGATTTTTTTTTGAGTGAACAGATAAATGGATCTATCTTTGTTGATTTTTCGTCTTAAAGTGACTATTACTTTCTTTATTTACAATGCCGATAGAAGGAATGCATAAACACTCTCTTCGCTCCCTACTTTTACAAAACAGTCGCTCTTAAACCTGCTGCCTTCTCGACGTTCTTTAGAAACCTTGAAAATTACTCTAAATCCAAGGGTCAACCAGATAAAACCAGCATTGAATCCAACGCAATATAGAAAAAAAAACAAGAAGTACTTTTCCACCTTACCCCGAGACATTACGTAAACGCGAAACAAGACCCTAAACAAAGGCCGTCGTTTTATCTGCGTCGAAATCACGGGGAACAATTAGCGCGGCTAGGCAGCAGACGCATAAGGAAGCGCGAGAGAGTCGTTGCGTCTGCTTGCGCATAATACGCAGACTCGGGGATAAAAAAAAATAGAGGCGAAAAGCTAAAAAGAACCGGTTACGGCCGTAGCGCTAAATGCCGATGCGTGGCCACGCTCGTCGGGCCGCTCGCGTCCGTCAGCAAGGGCACACAAAGGCTTTTATTTATTACATAAACGAGCGAGCGATTGAGCGCGCGCGCGGCTCTCGAAACTGGGCCAGAGGGGAGAGAGAGAGAGAGAAGTTAGATGCGGCGGCTGCTCACCCGAACTTGAGATGGTTCACCTCGCCGATCGAGGGATTGTCCGTCTCGTCCTCGTCGCTGATCCTGACGACCCCCTCGTCGACGGAGACGCCCTCGCCCTTGTCCAGGAAGTCCTGGAGGTCGGCGAACATGTCGTGGGGCGGCGAGGTCGGCGTCGGCTTGGCCCTCGCGGTGCTCTTGGAGACAGGCTCGGCCGGCGCCTCCGTGACGCTCGTCGGCTCCGCCGCGGAGCCGGAGGCCAGCTCCTTGCTGCCGTTCATCCTCTGCAGGAACTTTCGCCTGAGAACACAATCCCATTGTTTTGGCTTTTAGCGGCCTTTTTTTGTCGCGGGGGGAGACGCGACCTTTGGGAGAGAAGGCTACCGGCCGCGGTAACGGATTTTCAGGCTTTTTCTGCCGCGGCGAAGTACTAGTTTCGCTGTGACGGAGTAAAGTATTGGTAGAATTTTGCTCGGTTAGAAGTTGAGCGCAGAAGGGCGAGCGGCGAGTTATTAATGCGCCGTCGAAACTGGTTACAGCTGATACTAACTATTTGATTATGCTGTAAATGAATTTATTATGCGGTTCGTGTTGAAATATTGAATTAAGAACAATGGTTTTACCAAGTTATTCATGAATCACGAATACATAATGGAAAATTCTATTTTTGCAAAGGATCAGAAGCGCTGAAAATAGGACTATATTAAATGGTTTATTAAAAAGAAAATTCCTATCTTTATTTTTAAGTAATGAGAATGTAAACTTTGATTACCTCACTCTTCAACTTGTCGTTAAATCTATTTTTATATAATCTTTGCAAGATCATACATTCTAACTGCTGCATAAAAACTTGTTGAATATTAAGTAACAGTAATTGAATAAGTTTCATGTTTACATAACTGAGATACAAGGCATTGACAGCATCAATTGAAAATTCCCATACGTGTACGTAAACTATGACTATACTCGCAAGCAACAATTACAAAATTCAAGATCACGCAAACGAATAGCAGAAAAACTGCCACCAAAATCCGCGGCTCAGCAGTTAATCGAAAGTTCTCTCTCTCACCTAAAATTATTGTAAACGGTGTCGCGCATCGGGTCCTCGCCCATCCTGATCCTGCCGTGGCTGGGCAGCAGGTGGTGCCCGCTGTAGCCGAGGTCGAGCTGCAGGTCCATCACGATGAGAAGGGTGCAGACGACGACGAGGCCGGCTAGCCCGAGAAAGAGCTTCTGTCGCATCCTGATGCAGTTCCCGGCGACCTTGAACGCGACGTCCATCCTGCCCACCCGGACGGCTGCCTGCTCTCGTGGCTTGCTCCTGCTGCTGCTGCTGCCGCTGCCGCTGCCGCTGCTGTTTTCGACTGTTGAAAGCTGCTGCTGCTGCTGCTGCTGCTGCTTCTGCTTGACCAGCAGCTTATCGGCTTCCCCACCAGGCGCCGAGTCCGAATTTGCAACTCGGCATTCCGGAGGCGGCGGCGAGCTCTTGGCCTTGCTCGAGCCCCGGTTCCTGCGCTGCGGCGCTACTGGTGTCCCCGGGCTCGGCTCTCTCGATGCTTCTGCGGGCGGACAGTGTTTTTATTTTATTTTATTGTCGTTACATTAATCGCTTAAATACGTGAGGTTCGGGCCGAAGATCGACGGGTAAATAGAGCGCGGTGCGATGCGTTACGCTTCGGGGAAGCTCGACGCGTGCCCGATTAGCCGCGGTGATTATGCAAAATCGCCGCGGCGCATCCGAGGAGAGTTGCATAAATGCTCCCGGGAGAGCGCCGCGATTAAATTCAAACGAGATGTTTTAACGCCGCGCTCGAGCGTCGAGAGCCGCGGAGAGGAGGCGGCGGACTTTGACGAGTGAGAAAGTCGCGCTTACGAATCGATTGATATATAAGACTGGGGAGGGGGAGGGGTGGGGGGGAGGGGTAATAATGGAAATATCGAGTTTACCGATGGATTTTCTCGCGGTCGTTACGAAACTGATGCTTTTCACTCGGATTGAGAATCTGCTTATCGCGGAGGGATTTTTTTTTTAAGAAATTTTAAAGAAACGTCACCGCGTGTTCATTGCGCGTTTTCTTGAATTATCGTACCTTATAATTGGATTCTATTTTCCCCGGGCGAGAGATACTTTAAGGAGGAAATTACATTGGCGAACAGAAGTTTCTCAAAGTACAGAGTAAATACGGCGTCACGTTGGCCAGAATAGATTTCCGCTTCAGTGACTAAAGAAAAATATCTCAGTCGTTCTACGCGGTAAGACAATCTTTCGACTTGCGTGCGCATAAATGAGCTCCCATTGTACAACTCGAGAAAAATTGATTGCCGCGTCGTCGCGCCGAGAGCCGCCAAATAAATCACCGAGATCCCCGATTGAAGGCTTCGGAAGTAAGCGTCGAAAGCCGAACGTGGAAATAAGGCACGTACCTGTCGAGTGCGGCGTCTGAACGAGCAGATTCTGATTGTCCCTCCTGGACTTGTCGAACCTGCGGAGGAGCCTCCTGAGTAGGGACTGGTCTGGGCTTGCTGCGCTATTTCGGAATATCCGGCGGCGGCCTGGCTGGCCGGCTTCTGTGCTCGTCGTAGGGATGAGTGTGCGACAGGTCGAGGGGCATGATGCCTCGGCCAGACTTTCTCATGTGCCTCCACGAGCCGCCGGGATACTCTCTCTCTCTCTCGCTCTCTCCCTCTCTCCTTCCCTTCTATCTCCGAGTCACGATAAGGCAAGCTCAAACACCCGAGCTCGTCTTTTTTAGACGCGCTGCTGGATCACTTTTCGAGCGCTGATACCCTGGGAATGCCTGCAACAGATATACAGAAGACGCTTACTTATCGCCACCGGAGATGCTTAGCCGAGCTGGACTGTTTTGCTGTTTGTTGGAGATAAATTTGCTGGAGATTGATGCGCAGACGTTTATTCTTTTATATTTTAAGGACTGCCGCGAGAGGGATTTTCGGCAGGGGAGCTGGAAAAGTACTCGCCCCTGCGGACGGTCAAGATTTTCTTGGAAAATTTTATCGGTTGTGCGATATTGCCAGAAAAATGGCGTTTCTGTTTGTGTATTTAGTGCTCTGATGAGAATAACAAACCTTTCCCGGTGCACTCAAGTATTCAAGTTAAATGTAAGATGCCCGATATGTTAATTACGGAAATGTCTGTATATTTTAGAATTATGAACGGGAATAACCTGCGTTTTTGCCCGGCACTCAAAACATCCAATTCCAGCAAGGTTAAACAAGCTTAATTAAACTGAAGGTACTCATTGTAGGTTTTACATTTCAAAAAGTAAAGTTTTTAACTCAACGCGCATATTTCACTTTTAATTTGAAATGATAACGAGTAATTTACAGTGAAAACTCGTCTCATCCAAATCGACTACCCCAAAAGTCAGTAAACACGTACAGCAAAATTTAAAAGCCGCATTTATCGCTATATTTGAACTTGAGACCACTCTTGAAAAAGCTACAAAATGCTCGATAAGACCGACAAAAATAACTCAAATAAAAGCGGCCTGCGCTCCTCGGCGGCGAATCTTATTCCGCGAATCAAACGAAATTGTCACGTTCGATCGCGCGAAATTGGCATTCCGCCTCTCGAGATCGGCGCAAACGTGCGTGCGTCGACTCTGCACCGCCGGCGACGCTGCTATATGCTTGCGCCGCAGTCGGTCACGTGTCTGGAATTAACCTTCCCGATATTTATTGCGCAAGAGCTGCGGCCGCGCGTATTAATTGTGCGCCTCTCGTACATTATAAAAGCGTGCGCCTCTTCGCTAAATGACGCGGCTCTCTCCTTCGGCAGCCCTGCCTTCCGAGGGCCACGACGTTCTCCTCCGAAAGCCATCAGCCATGGAAAGCAGCTAACAACGTCCCTCGTTAAAAAGAAAAAATCGAGAGTCTCGATCCTCGCGTACGAGGGGCGTCACGCGAGGATTACGTACGTCTAGCCGCGTGCACGCGTGCATCGATGTCGAGGTAACGAGGTCGAGCTTAATCCGCGCCGGAGACGCGCGGATGATAAGCCGATACGCCCGGTACGTGCGAGCATGAAAAGTGCCACTTGTTGCGCGGTAAATATATATAAAGCGGAGATGGAGATATATATAAACCGGATCGCGGAATGCCCGCCGGAATTTTCGAGGGTATATATATAAAGCCGCGGAGCTGCGCAGGTAAGGCGAATATACATATAAATATCGAGCTTTATCGCCCGCGCTCCGAGCTTAGAAAAGTGACGAAGAAGACGAGAGAGCGAGGCAGCGATGCGCGAGAGAGCCTCTCCGCGCTCCCGAGTGGCGGCTAAATTGATTTTTATGCCTTCGGGGAATTCCGATTACGTTTGGAAATATAAAGAATTGAACGAAAATACTCGCGGTGCCGGGACAAAATTTCGATGCAGCTTAGTCGAATGAATATACGACGTTGGGCTGGAGGTACCTGGATGGTATATATTTTGTAATTTATATACAAAGCCAGGGAAATTTGAATTACGTAAATAACGTCAGTTTTTTATCGACGTCCATGAAATTTCATTGAGGCAATTTGTAATTCTAAAAAAAGGTTTACGTACTCCTTTACAGGCTTGAAGACTTTTCTGAAAGTTGCATTAATACCATTACCAAAAGTGCAATCGCATCCTACGAAGTAGAGGAAATGTGCAATTTAGTTAATTATAAAAAAAAAAAGTGAAAAGGTACAGTCATTGTCTCTCGTCCTGTCGTATTAAGCTACTTTTTTTTGTATCATAAACTAGTAATACTACAAATGATTCATTTATGGAAACTGAATATACTTAAGGAAACCGCGCAGTTAGCGTAAAAAACAATAAGTAGAACTAGAGAAATAGATAATGAATAATGCAGTGAGTAATTCCTGCATCATAATAGATATATAAACATAAAACGTCGAAAGTCGACCAAGCAACTCGAATAACAGCGCACGTTTACACAGTCTCTCCTTCTCTCCCCCGAGTATAAAACTTCTTATTCTCCGCGGCTATTATTTCGGAACGAGGAAAACTACCGAAAGGATAAACCTCTTGGTCAACTGCGGCCGATAACCAAGGACGATAAACGAAGCCAGCCAGGAGAGAAAATTAAAGCGGATCTCGGAACGGCGCCGCTATATCTCTCTTTTCTCCCTCCTCGGCAGTTTCTCCGGAATTCTCGCGCATAATATTCCGGCTCTGCAAATTCGTCCGCGCTTTTCTCTCTCTCCTGCGTCTTCTTTTCTGTCCGAGCGCCGAGCGGCTATCTCGTTTCGTTTTCTGCGCTATCGTTCGCTTTTATTTTTAGCGCGCCGCGCGCTCCGCGTGTCAAGCTGGCTCTCTTTCTCCTCGGCCCGAGAGCCAAGAGAGTCCACCCGGCGACGAAATCATCATCGCCGGACACACAAACTCTCTCTCTCGCGATGACGGCTAATTGACGCCGAGATAACTACACACACACATCCTAACGAGCGCGTCGTTAAGCTTTTATTCGATTTTAATGGACGGCGCCTTTCTGCGGCTACGGATTTTCGGGCGGGTTCGTTTGTTTTTCCTGGTGTGCTCTCTCGGGATGCTAATTGGATTGAAGCTTTTTTTAAACGAAACGGCCCGTCTGAAAATAGTGCGAGAGGGTTTAAAAGTGTTTTTGATTCTCTGAAATAGACGCGCGAATTATTTCGTTGGCGCGATGACGCTTTGAAGGAGTGTATTATGCATGTAGTTTTAATTGAGTTAAAACAATTTTGTTTTAATCAAATATTTTACAATCTGACATTTTCTAGATTAAAAATTCCAGCTTCGTGAATATTTACTCGAGTTTAAATTGCTTGCTAGTCAGTCGTAAAATATAAATGAATTTTTGTAAATGTATAAAATACTCTGTTATATTGACGTATTAAATATTACAATGTACGCCCGGAAGCGTAATTTTGCCTCAAAGCGAGTTTACAAATATTTTTGCATACAGAAAATAAAATAAATAAGTACATTTTTTATCGACTCCGTAAAGCAAAAAATTGGCATCGATTAATTTTCTTTTTCATTCTCAACTCTTTTCCGACACTTCAGCGGCGTGCATTAAAGTCTTTCAAAAGGATTTGCCATCGCGGTTACATCAGTTTTTGCAAAATTAAAATAACTCGAGCAGCTTAAAGTCTCAAATGACACATAAATACGGTTAATAGCCGGGCGTCGGGGCATTTTTCCAGCCGTTAACGACCGATATTTTATAGGCGACAATTTCAGATATATACCACCTTCCCACTTACGTAACGTGTAATCCAAATATATTTAACAGTCTAACAAGGGGGGGGGGGGGCAATAAAGGTTCATTCCCCCGGTTGAATTATTGCCGAACGCGGAAAACAATCGCGCGGCGCACATCCATTCTCGGGGCAAGAGATCAGCCGCGCAGCCTCAGCGGTAGCAGTCAGGATGAATGAAAACTACGGCGCGCTGCACCGCTCGTTTTCTCCGTCGCATTACGCCGCGCCGCGCCGGAGCGGAGAAAGCAAGAGCGCCGCTTGCATTCTAATGGCTTAGGAGAGAGAGAGAGAGAGAGAGAGAGAGAAAAGTCGCGATGAGCGACGACTCCGAGGTCAACCTTTACCCGATCTATTTACAAGAGCCCGACGAGCGGCGCTCTATTTGCGAGAGTCGCCCGCTGCCAAATCCTCGCTCGCCCTCGCGCCGATTGATCGCCTAGGATTTTTTTATGTTTTAGTATACGCAGGCGGACCGATCGGTCGGCCGCGCGGTCAAAGATTCATTGCAATCAATGGGTTAACAGGCTGATTGACATGAAACGCCCGAGGTAAACTCGCCGCGAGCCGATCGATTTTCGATAATAAGCTTACAATCTTGCTCTCTGTCTCTGTCAGTTTATTTTGCGCCGCGCGGTATTTATTCCATTAATTTTTATTGAAGCGCATTAATGATGTTGCCGTTATTAAGTGCTTTATTGAATTACGCGAAGCTAAGTGAATTACTTTCCTTCGCTACCTGGAAAATGAGAACAGAAATAGATAATTTATCGCATGAAAGCTCAAATGATTGAACGGGAAATTGCGCTTGACATTAAAATCCAGAGTTGCCGCGCGTTTAAAAATAGATAAAGCAATTTTTGTTTACAAAGTGTCCCCCCGTCGGACTCGAAACGTCAAGCGAGCCCGAAAGCGGCAAATTAAACTAAAATCCAACAGTCACTCGTCGCTTTAACGCAGAAACAATATTTCAGTCCTTTCCCGAAAATCCAACGTGACGTACGCCCGAAAAGCCCGTATATACACACGTGCTTCCATTCTCAAAACGAAAAAGTAAAAGTCCCGCGATCGTCACGATTCTAATCGGACGCTCCGGCGATGTCACAATGGCACAAGTGCACTTATAGTATATACGTGCCGGCGTCGGGCCCCGCGTTTGCGCCATCGACGCCGCGGCAGAGTTGCGCGGTGCCGAAAAATCGGCCTGAAAATCGTATACGTAAACGAGAGGCGCGCGCGCTCGCGTTTCTCGCGCTGCGTAAACTTGAGCAATCCTCGCGGGAGGCGACAAAAAGAGAGAAGTCCTTTTTTCAGCGCGCGCTTTTTGCTGAGCTGTGAAACGGAGGCGGCACAAAGGAGAGCCGCGAGAGAAGAGTTCGTTCTCACGGAACACTCCATTTTCTAGATTTTCTCTCCGCCGCCTATTACGCTTAATTTCACGGCTACACGCGTATCGGGGGAGGGAGAAAGAGCCCGATACTTTGCCCGGGGATTTCGAGAGCGGCGCGCGCGACGCGACGCGACGGAAAATATTCAACGGCGCGATGATTATTTAATCGGTGTCGGAGAGGCTTAAGTAATTGGAGATTTTATTTGCTCCGCCGCGGATAAACACGGAAGTGAGCAGCCCGGGGAGCTGGAGGCTGGATGGCCTATAATTATGAGTCGTCGATTAAATAATCCCGAGAGCCGCGGGAGAGAGGAGAGCGACTTTCCAACAAACTGCACCTTCTTTTTTTCCGATCGACGTCTCTCTCTCTCTCTCTCTCTCTCTCGCCGGAGATGAAATTATTATTTTCCGAAAATCGCTTTCCGCCGCCGCCGCCGCCGCCGCGTGGCCTTTTTTACGACGCGCCGTTGGCCAACCGAGTTATATTGCTAAATAGCCGGCGCAAAAACAGTTTAGTGGATCGTCCGGGCGAAAATATCCCGGCGATTCCGTTCCTCGGGTGTATATAACAGCTTCGACGCCGTCGGCGAAGAATCCGTCGACAAAAAAGCCGTAATCGCGAAGTTAATTCAATACTTTGACCTCAAAAACGTTAGAATTCATGCCTCCTTTTTCCGTCTCTTTACACTTTAATGCGAGTCCGGATCACTCCTATCTTTCGCCACTTTCGAATATTAAAACAACTTCTTATTACCATTCCAAGCCGATCGCGTTTCGATCGAACTTGGCTTTCAAATTTAACCGCCGCGCGGAAAACTCCGTCGTTTCCCCGCGATAAAAGCCCGCGGCCGGCTAATCGGCCGCGGGTCAAATTTCCGCGGTGGGAGGAGCGATTAAAAATTCGCGGCGCGCATCTCAATCGCGTCCACCTGCGAAAACGAAGCCTGCCGGAGAAAGTCCCCCACCAGGGTTAGTCACTTTCGCACCCGCACGCCGATCCGGCCTGCGAGAGTGTCGCAGAGGGCGCTGCTCGTCCGGCTCGCAAAAACCTGCTCTCCCGCTGCGGACGGAGGAAAATTACGCGAGCGTAACGCTCCATTATTTTTATGTGTCTATTTCCCCGGCCGAGAGAGAGAGAGAGACGCTTTGCGAAACGGCTCTTTACGCGCGACGATTCGAGCATCGATCCCCGCGGCAGTCTCGTTATACCGCCGGTGGCCCGCTTCGCCGATCTTCAATTAACGGACGTATTTTCGCGGAGGAGAGGAGCAAACCAACTGGCCCCCCGAAGAAGCGAGGGGGGAGGGAGGGACTTTAGACGATAGTAAAATCCGCCTCGGAGAAACTCGAAAAACCACTTTGTCAAGCGAAAATGAAAGCTCCCGCGGCTGCGGCTCCGCTAAAAATCCATTACGTCGGAGGATTAGTATCGGCTTGGAAACGAAGCGGCCGGACGAGGATATTTTCGAGCGGCCGGAGAGTGTGTCGTGCGTTCGGATTAAGGGCGACGGTGGTCCTTAAGGGCTCTCTGCTGGGCGCGGCTGCTGAAAATAGAGGGTAATCCCCCGCCGCAAATCAGTGGATTTGGTTGACCGACTTTTTTTCTCGGTCTATTGTGAACAAGTTGGTAGTATTGTGCCGCGGCATTGTGAAAGTAAAAAGTTATAAATCACGCGGCTATTGTTGAAAAGAATACTGCGGATTTTTATCGTCGGCGAAGCTTTTTTTTTCGAACTCCGTCAATACTTGTATAGATATCGATTTTCGACTTAAAAATGGTGTTGTGCAAAATGTTTACTGTGTTATTTTATCACGTCAAAGTATAATTTTTACTTCGGCAATTCGCTACGATTCCGAAACTGTCACTTTAAATGAAATATACTCATCAACTCCCGAAAAAAAGTTACAACGTCATAAACTGCGCGAACAGGAGAAAAATCTCCTCATCCCCGCGAGCTAATCCAGATCTATTTTTAATCATTTAGCCGGAATCGCCTCGAAAGAAGACTTTAATTAAGGAAGCGGGGGCACTAATCCTCGAGCCTTAAAAAGCCTTTCGTCATCCCGAGGCGCCTCCTTTTTCCCCCGTCCTCGCAATCGGCCTCGCGACACAAAAGACGACGCGCCGCCGCCCCCGCTCTCGGCTTTTTATCGCGGCACCTCTGGCCGCGCAAAGAAGCCATCTCCGCGGATCTACGGCTCGTAATTAGGAATTATAACGCGGACCGGTCACTCGGCCGTGACGCTACGCAAAGAGACAGGCTTTATTTTCACTTTCGGCGCCGGATAAAAGATATATAAACTCTCGTCCCCTTCGAATGCTAACTGCTCCGGTACAGGCCTTACCTCGGACGGTGATCGCTCCTTTGCCGCCCCATCCTGAGGGAGATGCTGGTGCTGTTACATTTGCTTGGGCGGAGGTTAGAGCAGCTGCCGGTGGTTAATTCGGGGCGGGTTAGTGTTAGGCGCCGAGGCGACGTTATCTGCAAGGCAAAGTAAACGGGGAACGCGTTAGTAGCACACTATGGTTTTATTGGGAGCTTGTTTTGGGGTGGCTGAGGGAAGCGGCTGGAGAGAGGACTTGCACTCTGGACCGAATAACCGGGAATACTAGGATTTTCAACATCGATTTTCATTCTTTATGTACTTTAGCGAGAGGGAGTGGATTTTATTTCGAGTCGCCGGGGGAATTTATTATTCTATTAATAAAATAGCTAGCTGCCGATAATATTTTCTGCTGATATTCTTGATGAAAAAATTTTTCAGTAACTCGGTGCAGCTGTAATTTCATTTCGTGCAAGAAGCACCTTGAGCTTCTTATTTTTTACGCGGAATTATGTCAGAAAAATGTACTTATTGTTATGTACGTTCAACCGTTTATGTATGCAAAATTACAGAAGCAATGGGTATAATAATATTTCATTGATGTGAAAGATATATTGAGAGATTAGAAAATGTTTTTGTGCAACAAAAACCGTATACACTTCTCCGCCCATATTTTACGCTCGTAATTCAGGATTTTTATCATTCTAAAATTGTTTGTCATTTATGCTAATCGAGAATAATTTATTACTATCACTCGTTTTATCCGCTAATTAGTAATTTTCGCGAATTTTTCATCGAAATTCCGCAAAGAAATAATAATTCCCGCAGCAAAGAAAGTAACAATATTTCAAAAGAACTCGAAAAAGAACGAGAGAGCCCCGCTTCTTGTGACAAGCATATTCTCGGCCAATTTCCTCGATCGTTTCCAGTATGAATCGTTACTTTCCCGAACAATATAAACGGAAAGCTTCCTATATAAAAAGGGAGATTTCCCCGACAAGGACGTTATTGTTTTCTCTCGGTGTGGAAAAAAAAAAAGAAGCATCGATCGTCAACGTCAGCTGTTCAACGGCAATTAAAGCTTCAATTTTCATCGCGGCCTGCTGCAGACGGCCGATCGTGAAAAAGAGCAAATTCGGCGCGATCTGCGCAAACACGACTGTTATCGCGAGCAGCGGCTGGGAAAGGAAAATTTCGAAACACCGATCGGCTTTTTTCTTTGTCATTTTTTTTTTTGAAACAGCTATTTTTCACAAATGTGCTGAATAAGGTTAATAAAACGAGGACGTTTTGAAAAATGCTTTCGTGCGGTTGTCGCTCTGTTTGCTGAAAAAATATCGAACGGATATAAAACTTGAAAAAAGGCATCGGACAAAGTGCTTATATATGAACTATCGACATCACTGATAGCACATTAGATCGGAATATTTTGTGCGAGAGCAAACGGCAGCGGTTATCGCAGACCCGTTCCACTTATCAACCTGATAAGAGATCAATGATGTGTCTAAAATAACGATGAAGCCTTCGAACGAACCCCAGCTGCATTTTATCGTTCGTAAGAAAAAACAATAGTCAACAAACAAGATCGTTATCTCTCAGCTGATCGATCGAACGACGCTGAATTTCGGAGGCTTGCGAATCTGTTTTTCTTTTTTTCGCGCGAAGGCACACACATTTCGTCAGGTTGCTTCATTGCGCAAAAGCACCTCTTTAAGAAGACTAACGACGGCGCACACCGCAAACACCAGATTATTGACGGAGCGCAAAAAAAAAGTAATCGAGCCACGCAAAGATCGGAGATAAAGGCGGTGAAAATTTCCGACGATTCGCTATTGCTTTTTTTCGAATTTCTGGTGTATGTGCAGCCTTCGCGGCTCGACTGATTGGAAATCGGCGCGCCGGGATTTTATACGCGCGGAGGAATAAAAAAAAAACAGTTCTGATCTTATTGTACGCTCCATAAAATAACGATTAAAGCGCGAATCGACGTCAGCTCGATGCTGGTAATGTCTTTCAATTAATAAAATTGAATTTAACGACTAGGAAAGCGTTTTTTGAAAACTTACAGGTTGTAATAACGTTGTTCGAGCAATAAAAGAAAGAGCGATTACAATTTGTATTTTGTCGATTGAGACATCTAATAATTTCTGCAGATTTCTATTCTACTCGTATAAAAATCCTGGTCGTCGGCTTTTTTAAAATAATTACAAAGCTACACTTAACTTCTTGCCAGGATCGAAAGGAAGCAATTTTATATCCAAATTAAAATTTCCGCCAGAAAGAACAATCTGCGTATAAATAACTTTTTATTGCGCCGAGCCCGCGAGGCGCTCGAAAATTAATATTACAAACTCGATTCAAAAACTCACGCTCGGCCGCGAATAAAGTTCCGATGGCATTGAATCTGTCGGGGAGCGAGCTTTTGAAAAAGTGGAAATCCGAGTAGTCTCCTCCGCTGGCGTCACGCGCGCGCTTGTCGCAATAAAAGAGCTGCTGCTCTCTCTCGCTTTGGCTAGCGAGCATATTTTCGAGATTATATTTTTGAGCTGCGAACTTTAACATCGCCTATCTTTAAGCCTCGCGAGAGAGAGAGAGAGAAAGAGAAAAACAAGACCGCGTCACGCGCTCCGCTCGATATACGGAGGCGCTTTTCATCGATAGTCGCCAGCTGCTTTTATCGTCAGCCGCAATTTTTCTCGCCTCGGGATTCAAATGAACTTTCCGCGCTTCCCGTCGTCGACGGTTATTAGCGCGTAAAACAATAAGCAGCCTCGCTCAAATTAGTCCGCCGCTCGATCCTCTGCCTGCGTGGGAAGTGTATCGGGAGTTTTTCCTGGCCGGAGTGCCGGGCTTTAACGGTTTATCGATGTTTCGCCAGGTCATTAATTATGTACCGAGAAAAGTTTGGCAGTAAAAGTTTTTTTTTCCCCGCTTTGATGGTCGTCGGAGAAGTCGCGTTGCTCGAATGGATTGTAGGTTTATATCTTAATTTCTCTGGTTTTATATCAAAGTCTATTCATGCGTAAGAGAAAATCTCGTTTACGTAAGAGGGAAAAAATTGTGCGCAGACGTTCTTGCACTAATTACTTTTTTTTTTTATTGGGATTTCTATTTTAACGCATTACGCTTTTAATTTAACCGATTTTTTTTTCTCGTTTTCATTGTTAACGTTTTAACTTTTATTTGAAATGACTGTTACTGCATTAACAAATAATAATTACGCAAGTTTTTTTTAAGTAAACAAGCGCTTACATTGTCAATTACGAATTTGCATAATTTATAACCGTTCGAGCAATTGGAATAGATTAAAACAACAAATTGTTCTTGTTAAAAGAAACGTTTACAAACATTTCAATATTTTTTAAAAACCTCGACGATTTCACTATCGGAAAATCATCCGAAAACTTTTCCTCCCGACAATCCTGAAAACCCGATACCCGGAAGCGCCGTCGAGCCCATCGAATTCCCGTCGAAAAAAGCCATAATTCTAAACGGCAATAAACCCGATATCCACTCGGCGCTCCGTAAAATATTTGAAAGTGCAGTCGTTCGGTGAGCGGTGTGCGCGGCTCCTGTTATACCCCTCCCTTCCCGCGATTCCCGGCCCCGCGCGCACATCGTCTTCGGGTGATGTGCACGCACGCGTGCCTCATCCCTAATCCAAGCCGCGCGACCTTGCCAAGTTTCCCAGGGGCGTCGACACACCGGTGTCCTCGCGGAAGCGGACGCTCCGCGCCCACATCCGAAAGCTACCTGTTGATCGGCTCGCCGCTGAATGGAAGCTCCGCTGCTTTATCTAATTGCCGGATAGAGGCACGTCGTCGTGCGATACGTACACACGGGTCCCCCGCGAGCGGTCAAGGCGCCCACCGCCGGCGTAACCCGTCGTTATAGCGGTTGTTACGTCGTCGGTGCGGTCGTAGCTCCTTCTTTTTTTTTTTTTATTTTTCGGCGAGAGTCAATAATCGGGAATTATGTCGGTCTAAGCGATTACGTACCGGCTTACTTGCCTCCTCTTCCAAGGGCTTCTCTCTCTGTCTCTGCGTTAGCTCTTCCTTCCGGGGCACGGCACAACACGCGCGGCGCGGCGGATAAGCACGTGTCTCTCGTCTGCTTCGGGCTCCGAGTCGAGGAAGAGGCCGACGAAGGCGACGGTCTGAGCGGCGGCGCAGCTCGCTGTACACTGACAAGTCGCCCGCTCGCCCGCAGTCCCGCTTCTCTCTCTGCGCGCGCGCCGCTCTCGGCTGCTGTAGAGGGAACATCGCGGACTCTCCTCTCTCTCTCTCTCTCTCTCTCTCTCTCTCTCTCTCTCTTTCTAAGCTGCGCGAAAGATACGTATCCGCGAGCCGAAGTGTGTAATAATCCGGGCTTATCAGCCGGAGACGAGACGGCCGTCGCAGGCGATCTTACGCTAATCGAAGCCGAGTCCGCGCTCGCGCGGGTGGATGGATGGATGACGTTATGCAAGGCGGCCGTATCGAAAATAGACGCGCAACAGTGACCGAGGAATGTAGGCGACAGGCGCGAGAGAGACTCTCTACGAGGAGGTTTTTCTCTTTATTTTCGGCTCGCCGCTTCGCGGGCGGATCCTCCGGGGGGGTGTGAGCAGCCTCTTTTTTTCACGGCCTTTGTAGCGGTTATTATAATGATAGAGGAGGAGAACGCGGAATCGAGCCGACTTCACATACATCGGAGGCTCGTTTGATATCTCGAGCGATAATTCGCGCGAAAAAGCTTCGAGAAGAAGCGTCGCGGCGTGCACATGACACACGGCGAGGCAGAAACGCCACACGGCGCACCGCACAATGGCGTCGTGCGACGTGCAGTGACGCAGATTGCACGGGCGGTTCATAGTCAAAGTGCATCATCGCCGGCTGATTGAGCGGTTCTGCGGTGCACCGATATAGAAACGCTGCGCGCGAGAGAGAGAGAGAGCGATTTCAATAGTTTTTTGCACCGCGAGCCGCGGGACACTCAAACCGAGTGGAAATGAGCTGTCTTGCGCGCGATGCCAACGCGCTTTAAATCGCAATCGCGAAGCTACGCGTGCCAAGCTTATTAGAATTTTTTATTTTACCGGGAGGAGGGGGGGATTATTACTCCGCACCGCGGATTCGTTTAATTCAGAGCCCGTCGCCCGCTGCCGTCGGCTAAAATAAGCCTGCGTTTGACGTTTCAGCGCGCGGAAGGATGGAGCGTTTTGCGGTGGTCGGTAATATTACATCAGGAATATAATCGCGTATATAACGAATTCTCTCGAGATTCATGTGGCTCGACTATCTGATCTTTAATTAATAACTTTGCCGTATTAATAGTTCGAAGCGATATGCTGCAGTGTGTAAGAGCGGCTCGGTCATACTTCATATTCAAGAGTTTCTTGTCGCAGCTTAATTTAGAAAAGCAATTACAAGCAAAACTATACAGAAACTAGTTTAATATAAGAACTTTAATAACGTGTCTCTTACATTAAAGCCGAGAGTTTCGGCTGTAATGAATCATTAAAATAAAATATTTTTTCGACTTTATCTTTTATTCAGTGATAATTTAACAGAATGTTATGTGCACTGAAAACGTTAAAAAAACAGCGCAATCGTTAGTAAATATTAAAAGAATAACATTTCGACGTACCGCCTTCTGATTTAAAATAATTGTTTAAAAAACACATTATTATAAACTATATACCGCCGTGCAAATTTTATTTATCAATTATCACCTATTTTCAATTAAACCACTCATTTACCCAAGCACGCAAATCTTCCACGTCGCCAACGGTGCACAGAACAAACATCAAGCGCATCCGCAAGATTATCAATAAACAGTGCCAGCAGCGCACAAATAAACAAACAAGCAAACAAGCAAGCGCGCCGCGCACAGTTAGCAAAGCCGCGTGACGTAACAGAGCGCCTCGTACATACGCTAATTCGCCAGCGAGTATTCTTTACGCGACGCGCATCTACATACACGCTAAGCCTCCTATAACCAGCGAGAGAGAGAGAGAGAGCGCGATTACACGGCTCGAATTCTGCCAAGGCAGCCCCGCGCCGCCGCCGCCGATCATTGTTATAGCGGAGGGCGCGCAAAAACGACAATTGCCGTGAAAATCGGCATTCGACTCGTGTGCCTCGAGTCGAGCTACCGCGACTTATGTATATAGCATATCTCGGCCGATATAATATAAAACGGCTCTTTTTGCCGTACGTAAACGTTTTGTTTGGCGACGATCGAACCCGATAACGCATTATCTGCCTCGCAGACGCCCGGGATGCCTCGTTTATTCAAGCGACGTATGTTAATGCGCCTCGGCTGTCGAATTAGAAGAGGCCTGCATTAACATTTACGCAGGCCGCCTTTGCTTTGCTTATCGGGCGCGCGAGAGAGAGAGAGAGCTTATACGGATCCATAAATTTGATTTAGCGCGCTGAAAAACAGTCGGAGAGAGGAACGACGACGAGTCGCTCTTTTTTCGCCCCGGTGAAATATACGTCCGCGCGCGACTGTAAAGATAAGTGTGGCGGCGATTTCTTAAATTTACGCCGATTTTGTCTTGACCGGCGGCCTTGCTCCAGATGGAGGTGCGGATAAAAATTACATTGACAAGTGAAGAATGGCCGAGTCTGTACCGAGACATTATGCTCCTAAGTTGTATAAGAAAACGAGATAATTTAGATAATGCTTCGACTGCTTTCAGTTTTAAAGGTAATATATTTCTCGGAGGTCTTTGAAATACTTGGGTAATCGAAGATTAGAACAAGTGAAACGAACTCCGCGAGCGTTTGGATATTTGCGAAAATCCCTGCGAATGTCAGAATTATCGTCCGACGTAAAAGTACGTAAGAATATTTTTCAGTTTTATTTTTAATGGAACAATCACCGCAATTTCCGGAGTAATTAACTTTTTGAGACGAACCGGTCTAAATTTTTATAAATTGACCCAAGTACTATTAAGAAAATTTACGTCCTTTACCCTTATAATGTAATATACATTGTATTATCTTTGCAGCGAAGAAAGGAGCGACGGCAGACAGGGAATTTGCGCGATTGTGCAAGAATAATACGATCTTACTCATCTCCTCCGGTCTCCTGCTCTGTCTTGAAAGTAATTGAGTAATTTAATTACCTTCATCACTCTCAACCGCAAGTAATCGTTTCCGCAAGAGATGAACAAATAACTTGAACATTGAAAATCGCCGTAAAAATTGATAATTAAAATATTTTTTATGAAATTTTTATTGACATTAATATCCATCTCTCCAATTTAGTTTTATTATTTTTACGTTTAAAATATCGTACAAGTAATTTTTAAATTATTAAAATAATCATACAATTTACAAGCCGCATTAGCCGCAGAATTAGAGCACTCCGAACGCGAAACGTTCATTCAGCTCGAGCTAAATGTCACGTCTAAAAACATTCTAGATTTAAACCTGTCACTCACGTAGAAAGGAAATGCAATCGCCGGAGTTTATTAAAATGCAATGAAACGGCAGCCGCCGCTTATAAATTATTCGCACAAACTCGTTCCGCCCGTGGCAGCATTTGTCGCATTTCGCTGTCGGTGAAGGTAACAAGTTTCGTCGGCGTGGAATTCAAACGGGCGGTGTCTTTCTGATTGGCCGCCGAGCCACCGGGAACCTCGCCGTCGAGCGCAGAGATGTCAGCACGTACTTGACCCCTGGGTGCGGATTTATCGTGCTACTAGCCGACTTGAAAAAGTAACGATAAGGCCGATAATCGACGAAAACATTGGTGGAAAAGTAACCTTTTAATTACTTGTTGTTGTAATTGTTACGATTGCTCGAGTTAGTATTGACTTTGACGGTTATGTGTTAAAAGAAGGATATAAGTATGCAGAAAGAAGGTGCTGAGCTGTGACTGTTTCCCTATAACTAAAGTATTTATGTTATAAAAATTGATTTTTTAAATAATTAAACTGAAAATACAAGCCGTACGCCAAGATGGAAGAAATATTGATTGGATAACTTTAACTTAGACATCTATAAAAACATTTCACATTACAAATTAATTTTGCAATAAATTTACTTAGAAACTAATATGGGGTCAGAACACAGTTCCCAAAATGTTGATGGTCAGGGAGATGGTCGCACAAGATCTGCTCCTCTCAGAAGAGGAAAAAGTGTTCCCAACCGAGAAAGTATTCCTGATGATACTCCACCAAGATGTGCCAGTCCTGGACCAAGTGTTTGCTCAGATTCTGATATACCATACATATCGTATACTGTAAACAGACCTATAGGGGACTCTCCTAAAATGACAAACAAACAGTCACAGCTTTATAGAGGAAAGAGTCTTGGCTCTCAAGAATCAGCAAGGAGAAAGTCAAGTGGTGGTCTTAGTCATAGAAAGGCAGCATCTGATAAAGTACATAATATTGTAGTAGTCAAAGCAGCAGCTTCAGATCCTACAGCTGACAAAGATCCAGATTTACAAAAGCTAAAAAACATTCCTATGTTTCTTCCAATAATGAGAGGAACGCTTAATTTACCCCCTAGAGTACGTGATCCAGAAGTATTAGAAAGACTCGATCCAATAGGATTGTTCAATCTTTGTGCCAGATATCAGCATCATCTTAACAATTGTGCACAAATGATTGCTACAGAACAGAATGCACTGTGTACAAATATTGATAGTGAATTAAATAAAATGATGAGTGTTGCTGCTGAAAGGCAAAAAAAATTTGCCAAATTTGCTGATCAGCTTGGCAGGGTCCATGAACTTAGTCGACAACTTACCAAATGCCACATGCAATTAAATCAGACTTTAGAAAGTCTAGAATCTTTGAATAATTTATTACCGGTTGAGGAGAGGCTGGAGCCTTTTGTTTGGACTACAGGATAATGTTTTGTTTACTAATTTGTTGTGGAATTTATAAATTTGTATTGTTTGAAATAAGAAAAATATATCTATCTAATGTACTAGTTCTACTTTGATTTTATGCTGTATAAAAAATAAATTAACAACATTAAAACCTTAAGTAGACATTGCAGTTGCCAGTTTCCTTGCTTTCAATAATTTATAAGCAGCCATAACATCTGTTTGTTGTTTCTCTAATTGCCGCCTTTCTCCAATAGGTAGACTCTTACGTTTACCTGTCCTATTTATGACTGGCCTATTTGTGACTGTCCTATTATTTATGACTGTACTATTTGGACGTTTTGAAGATTCATTTTCTTTTAATATGGAATTTAATATTAAACTCTTTGTTTTAACCTGTTGAAATTTTAAAAATATTGTTTTAGAAATATTATTTCAAATCTATATTTTAAACTAAATAAAATTTACCTTAACAGAGCTTTTAGTATTATTTTCAGCAGCTTTAGGAATTTTTAATACCGGTGGTGCATGTACAATATCACCAAATTTGACTTCATCTTTAAATGAATTAAAGTCTTTGGCTTTATCTTCATCTTTTATCTCTTTTTTCTTCAATAATTTTACTTGTTTCTTTTGATGTCTAGATAATTTAACATTGTTTTCTGGATCGACAGTTTTCTTTTTCTTGTTTATATTTTTATGTTTTAATCTTAGTTTCTCAAGCTCCGAGAAATCATCTTTAGGTTTCTTAACAACACCTTCAATATCACCAGTTTCTGAGTTACGTTTCACTTCCACATTATATTTTGCTTCAAATTCACTTTCTTTTATGAAGGCATGAGTCTCTCTGTTAACTCTATTCCAAAACTGATGTTCAGTCTCTTGAGGTCTCTGACTGAAAATTGGCACAATCTTTTCTGGTTTAGCTTTTGGATGAACAGGTTTATGATGCTGTTCTGCGCCAAGTTGAATAAGTTTACTTTTCTTCTTCTTTTTCTTCTTTTGCACCAAAACGTTATTCTTCACGTCATTTTTAAGTTTAATTACTCTCTCTAAACTTTTTGGAACGGGTTGCTCATCGACATTTTTCGGCGGAGCATTGATTTTTGTCTTTAATCTAGAAACATCAGAATAATAAATAAATCTGCAAACATAACCTAAAAAGCAAACGATCAAAATTTTTACTTACTCTGCCAATCTTTTGGCTCTTTGTTTATTCGGATCTTTGACTCCTTGATGCTTTTTTCCGGGGATCTTTCGGCCCATTTCTATTCAATGCTACCGATGAAACGACATTGGATTCTTTCGAAAGATACACGTGCAGCTATTTTCCACACTATACAGCTCAATCAGCGAGCTGCAACAGCGCGGAACGGCAAGTGCATGCGCTACAGCATGCTGCTGCAAAAATAAAGTATCATGGGAGTAACCAGTCAGAGTATCAGCTGATGATAGACCGTTTTCAATGTTTTTATATTGCATATAATACGAGATTTTAAGAAATTTATATTACTGAATAAAAGTAAGGATATGTACAAATTTTTACCTACAAAATTTTTTATTGGAATAAGTTGATCCTCGGAGCTTGAGAAACGAAGATTTTAAGGTTAGTGAATGAAAAACAAGAAAATTTCAAATGTCAAAATTTTTATAACAATTGATAACGCTTTATGTTCTAAAATGTATATAGATTCTCATTTTTTCAGGATTTAAAAGTATATAAAAAATATTTTTTAGTCTACAGAATCTTTTTCAAGAACTTCAAAATATATAGGTATGTAATAAGCTAATTTATTTTTATTTTTATATTGTGCAATAACATTACTGCTTTAAGTTTAGCTAATTATAATTATTATATTTTATAGATAAGTACAAAAGTAAAAGAAATGACTAAGCTACAACATTTAAGACCTCTTTTGTTAAGATGCTCAAAACACCAATTCTCTAATCACAGATTAATGTCAAAATTGCCTCAAGAGGATAATGACTCTTGTAAGCCTAATGCAGATGAGAAAAGTGACAAGAAAGTCTTACGGCCAGTATATGTACCAGAAACACCTACAACAATAGATGAAATTGAAGAGCCCACATCGTGTTGTATGTCTGGTTGTGCCAATTGTGTGTGGATACAGTATGCTGAGAAACTCAGTACTGTATTAAAAGGTAGTCAAAATGATGTACAAAAACTAATCATGGATAAAATTCAGGACCCAAATATGAGAGCTTTTTTATCTATGGAACTGAGAGTTCGCAAGCTCATAGAATAGAAGAATTCCTGTTTTAAAATAATAGAAAAATTGTACAGGTTTTATAAAAGGTAAGGGGCAAGTAAATGAGCCTTCTAAATAGTAAAAAATAAAATAAAAAACTAATTTTTCAGAATGCTGCAGAAGGAGAATCTTAGGATGCCGGTGTTGCGGTGCAAAAAGCGGCAGAGCCTACCTGCTGGAAGCGTTTTTTCTTCCGGCGTAAATAAATGTAAATATAGAACTCGACATAATGGTAGCGCTGTGCGCAACAGAACCATGTAAAAAGTAGGTTATAAAAAAGGAAGGAATTTAAACTTGTTGCACTCGGCTCGTCTCTCTCTCTTTCTCTGTTTTAAGCTCGGTAGAATAGTTTAGCGTCTGTACAGAGCGTGCGCTCGTGGTGTTCGCGCCTGCGTGCGCGATGCGCGACGACGAGACTCGCATGCGAAAGGCTGGTGCAAAACGTGGCACGTGGGTCGCACCTCTCCAGTAGGTATTTTCGCTCGACGACGAAAGCCGCGCGCTGCTTTTTTCCATGCGTGCTCGGCCGCCAAGTCGCGGGCGCGCGCGCGCGCAGTGGGAGGAGAGTTATTTTTAAAAATCGACGCCAAATATCTTTGGCGAGCGGCGAACGCGTGAGTAATGGAGCCGCCGTGCTAAGCGTCAAGTGCCGGAAAGAGCGAGTGAGAGAAGAAAAGCCGGGCGACCGCGATAAAGGCGAAGCGGAGGCGCGTCAGCGGCGCAGATAAACGAGCGCTAAGCTGCGAGCGCGCGCTCTTTTCCCTCTCTCGAAGATTCTGCGTGTGCAGTGTGTCGCATCTGTGTCGCGGGGGATCTTGTGTAAAATAGGTATATACAGCTGGTGAGAGAGAGAGAGAGAGGAATGGAGGGAAAAAATCACGGTGAACGGCGGGAAAAAGGCTCGTTCTAGGCGGCGACGGTATAGTAGCCTTCGGAAGAGCAGCCAGGATGTGTCTAAGTGGCAGATATGAATCCGTTGCATAAGTTTGCGCGTGTGCGATTTCGGAGAAGCGGCGATATCGAGAGCTAATATTTGAACGGCGGCCGGTGCCTTCTGCTCTGCCGATTGCTTTTTGTGAGTGTGTTGAACGATATGGAGTTGCGCGCCAGACGGAGGTCCGCTGCCGGACCTCTGCTGTGGATATTATAGTGCTCATGTACTTGTGTGTGAGAACAATAAAGAGACGTTTTTCGATTTACGAGTCATCGCTGTTTTCTTCGCTCATCGCTCATTATACCTTAATGACGCCCGTTTCGGAAGAGATACAAATTACTTTGTGAGTGTCTTCTTACTTTGTTCCTTTTCTAAACCTCTTTCCTTTATCTGCAGGTAGGATTTTTTTTTTTTTTTGGTAAAATTAATAATGACGCGTCTCGCGGAAGGCGCGAATCGAATAATTTTCGTTCACTCATTGCCGAGAAATGTCAACGCGGTTGTCATAGCTGCCAGATAAAATTAAATTTTATACAATGCTCCATTGTATTCTATTGTTGGGAATAGATTGTAATTGCTGTGCTTTTAATAGAATTTGCAAACTGCTATATAAAGCTAAATTTTTTTTTTCTTTCGGTGATAAGCTGTGCCAATAAATTACTGTTATCACAGTTTGAAAAACATCAATGATAAATTGAAAGAATATTTATTGTTTGTGATATAAAGCGGAGAGATACTCGTTGAAAAACGATTCAATATTTTGCATATAAAAATAATTTTGCAACCGATCAATTTGAAATTGTAAGTAATAAATACGTCGGTAAGTAGGTTACATCGGAGGCCGAGCTGTTTACGTTAATTTTTTCCCACTTCGTAAAGTATTTATAACATTTAAATTCAATTGAAATTTGAGGTGACTGCCCGTATGAAATATGACTCACGAGGATTTCGATAAACCGCACTTCAGCTATACGATACTTATTCTATATTGATGACGGAAAAATGTTTAGTTACATGCAAGGCTTACTTAAAGGCTATTTAAATTTTCGTAATTTTAAGCCGCGTTGCCGAGTAGTATAAGCTGCTTTTGTGAATTGCACATGTCTCTTACACGCAGAAACGTGAAATGCATAGGCTATTTAAAAAAGATGATTAAAAACTTGACTAATCCTAATAAAAAGTTGACGAATGCCATTTTAATTAATTAATGTGCGTTTCAAAGGTTAACCCACGCATGATATTTGAAAAAAAAAATTGTTTACTCTCGGCAGAAAGACGCAAGAGTGGAAACAGATGTAGAACCGTTAATAATTTTTTTTTGCTTTCATGTATATGCTTGATTTCTCAAGTTCTAAAGTTTCTCTTTCGGGTTTATTTTTTTCTCTAAAGTAGAACGTGAAAATTTGGGCCTGAAATATACGGCTTGAGATCGAAGATAAGTGTTTGCCGACACTTTCAACAAGAAATCAAAGTTTTTTGACTGCAATAATAAATCGACTGAAATTTAAAAATTTCACCTTCAAGAAAAGCGCGTGAAAGGCGGAAAAAAATTATTATTAATTGTTCTTAGAAATCGATAACTTTTAGCTTGAAGGAATGTTAAAAATTCTATTACGACAAAAAATTAAATCAAGTCCACAAAAAAATATTAGAATTTGATTTTAATGGGAACAAATAAAGAGGCATAATAATGCAATCGTTATTTATAGATTATTCAATTATCGTTGGACGGAAAAACTAATATTTCCGTTTAAGAAAGATTATTTCGCGCGATCTAATTGTGAGAAAAAAATAACAGAAAAACAGAGAGGCTCGGAATGCTTGAAATACGCCAGCACTCGAAAGGTTAACAAAACTATCCTTCTAACCCCCCGGCAGCTTACAACGCAAATTTCCCAACTTTCCTAGCCCGAAAAGAAAAAATGCCTCGCCGAACCGTTCTAATCCCAGCCGACTCTCTCTCTCTCTCTCCCAGCAGTAGCCCGGCCGTCGAACCATGTCCCTCGGAGCCTCAGCCGATCTAGACGCACCGTACACTGGTGGCAATGCCGGCTCGGGTGCACCGCTCGATGTCGAGCGTCCACTGCGAGTCGTCGCCGGCGGCCCTGTCGGCGCTCCAGCTGGAGCGCGTCTCGAGCTCCGGGACCGGGACGCTCACGGCCGAGACCACCGGGGCACCGGCCTGGCAGCCCGGCTGCGACGAGCTGCTCGACTGCGACGAGGACGCCAGCATCGGGCCGAGCGCCAGGTCGTCCAGGAACCCGTCCATCGCCCTCGCCAATCGCAGGAACTTTAGCAGGATCAGCTTCAGGACCGAGTCCGGGGCCCTGATCAACAGGTGAGGGACGAATGAGAGTCGATGTAATGACGAATGAGCTTCGCGAATAGGGGTTTTTCCTGGTGATTAAAACGCTGCCTGCGTCAAGTGAATATACTTGAATGGATCGTTTAAACAATAGCTTTGTTTTCTTTGAGATTCGACATGTTTGCTTACGTGAATTTAGAATTTAAAATGCAGCGCTTATCTCAAGATTTTTCCTGCGGATTTGAAAAGCAGTTAGTTTTCTCGGCGAAACTTCGAACGTCTCTCGAGAAGACTGGTTGAATTTTATTTGTTTTTTTAAGAGAAGCCTGCTGTCTTTTTTATTTACCAGTTAAAGAACATCTAATGTTAAGTATCTCAATAATTTATTCTCATAATACTCTTCGCATAAATTAATATTTATATCGCGTTATGCAATTAAATTTTCTGCCGGTAAAAAAAATAAAGTAGGTGCTAAGAATTTTACGATCAACCAAAAGTTATACATCGGTTTCATAAACACTAAAAATAAAATTAATCGACCACGTAAAACAAGCGAAAATTCTCGCAAACGATCGTATAACCATATTAACTAGAATACAAAATTAACGTCATCGCCGTCCAGCAACCTTCCCAATGCAATCCGAGCGTTTTCATCAAGTATCCCAAACGACATCGAGCGCCACTATCGATTAAAAATATTAAGCAATGATAACGATCGCGATGCGCGCTTAGATCTGGAGCAGGCGAGATTATAGCTCGACGACTCTGCGCTCTTTCTCTCTCTCGACCACAACGAAAATAGCACCTCTACTCGATCTGCTTTCGAGACACCGGCCATACCGACCTCTTGGGAACGAAAGCTCGACCCTTTCATACATCATCGCGTTCTTCTCTGGAATAGAGGTTTTTTGCTTCGTATAAATCTTTCGCGAAGAATTGGCTCGCGAGACGGTTTCGATATTATTTCGAGATTAGGTGCTTCGAGCCGCCTGTAAAAGCTGTCACCTAAATAAAGCTAAAGTTAAGAGCAGCAATGAAATGATTGGAATTCGCGCAGAAGCGTAATATCTTTCTGCCGCGGTGGTGAAAAGTGCAGTGGATAATATATACTCTTTTAATATACTAGAATATCCGCGGGAACGTGGATTGATATCTTTCGCAGTTCATTAATCACTCCTTTAATTAAACACAATAAACATGTCCAATGCTTGCTAAACAAGTAATTTCTTGGAAACAGATTTTAAAAAGCTTTCTCGAGTTCAGGCTGTCACTCGACGTTACATATATTTTCTGGTAGAAATAACCGCGGATTAAGAAACGGCGTCTTTTCCGAAGATGACGAATTTGGAACAAATCGCACGTTCGCACTGTCAAAATGACGCTCAGCATAATATTTCGCGCGTCCTTATCATCCAACTTGGTTCCCTTATCGGTCGGCGTCCCGCGACCGCTCGCCCTGCCCTTATCTCCGAACGAGCAGGCTCTCGGCTCTCGAAAACCGAGCGGAGCTGGGGCGCCTCTGGTCGGCCTTGGCTGTCGGCTCGCTCCTCGGCATGGGCCTCGGTCCAAAAGGCGCGTCGCCGATCGTCGGCTGCAGGCAAGCTTTGGCCGTCTGTCGGACTCTCTCTCTCTCTGTGCTCAGTGCCTCGTTAGCGAGTGCATCGACTAGAGGCGGTCTATCGGTGTGTGCCAGTGGCGCGCGCGCGCGAAAGAGAGAAAGAGTGCAAGTGGACGGATAGTGCTGGTAAAGCTCGCCGAGGACTCGGATGTGGTGCAAGCGGCTGATCTGGATCTTCCTCTGGCTCTGGACAGGCTGTGACGTGTGGCTGTAACGGGCTGCCGCATGGCTCGGCGGCTAAATTTACGGACGCTCTATTTATAAAAGGCGCGATAATTGCTCGGGAGGATGAGCGAGCCGGAGATGATGCAGGTGACGGAGGCGAAGCCGCCGCCGCCGCAGCAGCACCACCATCATCTCGGGGACGCCGGTATGGCGCTCGCGGGACTCAGGCGAGCCATCTCCCAGGTCTCGATGCTCGTGGTCAAAGCCACGACTTCGGGGGAGGCCGCGTGGCGCGAGGAGTGCCAAAAGTACGCGCAGGCCAACTACCTTTCCGCTTTCAACGGGCAGAAACTGGATTATTAAAAATAAACACCCGAGCAGAGAGGCAGAGAGGGAGGAGAGACGGAGATTGATTTCGAGCGCAGGCGCGGACCGCGGCTCGGCTTTTTATCGGGAAATTGCAGTAATCGCGACTCTTGTCTCGCTTTATAGTTTATAGTGCGATTATTTTCGGACGGGAAAAGACGGAAAGCCCCGCGACAATGCAAGACGCCGAGACGTCCATGACCTACGCGCGCAGGTTCGCCTGGCACGCGGCCCGAGAGCCTCGCGAACCGGACTATCGCCGCGTTCGAATTTCCAATTTTCTATTTCGGCTGAATGGGCTCTTTTCCTCGGCGATTTTTCGCTCCTCGTCCATAACGCCTCGGCGTTTACCTTCGGGCCGAGTTATTTATGCGTCGTCGAAATTGAACTTTCGCGCGAAATTATACAGTTTCCGAATAAACCGCCCGAGCGACGAGTGTATATCAAAGTAAGATCGTCAAAAACCTATACTCCAAACGTCTCCGGTAAAGAGTTCATTTTTCGAGGGGAAAATCGCGGCATCGGTGATGTACGCCAAGCCAAACAAACCATCTCTCTCTGTCTCGCGCGTCTGCGTCGGCGCGCGTCTTCCCCCCGCGGAAAAACGGCCAGTTAATAATCCTCCTCTCTCGGGGATTCGGCGAGCTTTTGGCAGCGGCGCGATCGTTCGCGAGGCGCGGCGGCGCGCACCGATATAAACGGCCTCTCGCCTGATAAACGATCTTTTTCGGTTTCCTGTGCCGCGGCGCGCGAGAAAAACCCAGCCTTGAGCGATTCCTCATCGGATTCGCGCGCGAGCAATAAAGATAATACTTAAACAATGCCTTTTTCAGGTACAGGCAGACGAGATTCAGCTCGCGCAGAGTGAGAAAGCGAGTGGTCTTCAAGCACGGCGACTGCAATGTCGTGCAAGGCAACGTCGCCAAGCGGCGCCGCCGTTATCTACAGGTAACTGTAATGAAAAAGCAGAACGCTCTCTCTCTCTCTCTCCCTCTGGGTCTTCGCTGAAAAACTGCGTCGCAAGGCTTCTATTTATTTAGATTGCTAAAGGGGGTATTAATACACAGAGGCGACTTTTCAAATATCATCGTTTGAAAGGAAACCTTGTTGGCGCTTGCGTTTTCAAAAATCCTCTCTGCTAAAGAATTTCGCTAGCGTTCGGTCAACAAAGTTTTGTTCCTTGATTATCGTTCGGTTTTTAACTCATTGCCATTGACGAACGATGAAAAGAGTTATATTTATAAAAGCGAGACGTGCATAAATTCTATTTTACGTAATTACGAAGAAATAGAAAGAAACGCCTCCTCCAAAGTTTACATAATCTCGTAGAAAAAAAATAATTCCCTACAGCGAAGACTATGTCGAATTACCGGCAAATCAAGCGCGAATCTACTTTTAGTGGCTGATTCGAGAATTAGTCACTGGGTAGCAATAAAAGGGAGGATAATTATAGAAGCGGAACCGGCTCTGCCGAGGCTTCTTTACACCCTGATTTATCGGCTGCGATTAATTTAGGATATCTTCACAACCCTGGTGGACGCCCAGTGGCGCTGGACGCTCCTGGTCTTCGCCATGACATTCCTATTATCCTGGCTGGGCTTCGCCCTCGTCTGGTGGCTGGTCGTCTACGCCCACGGCGACCTCGATCCAAAGATCGCCAACTCCAACATCACCTTCACCCCCTGCGTCGAGGACATTCACGGATTTACCAGCTGCTTCCTGTTCTCCGTCGAGACGCAGCACACCATCGGGTAGGAATGCAATTCTTGTGAATGAAAAATACGATTCTGTTTTGTGGATAAGGAAAAGTTTGCACTGAAGAAGATTATGAAGAATTTTCAACAGAAATATAAAACGTTTGAAGTTAATTGAATTTTCTAATCTTAAATGCATCGCGAAAAACGAAATTACGCTTTTGATTTTAAATTAAGATACATCTAATTTAAAACCAGCCGCTAAAGATTCGATAATACTTTGCCGCGCACTCAGCCCGAAGCGGTATTTACAAGAACGACAAAAGGAAAACGCACTAAAACCCCTCTGAATTCCAGGTACGGATCTAAGCACACGACGGAGGAGTGCCCGGAGGCGATATTCATAATGTGCATCCAGTCGATGACCGGGGTGATCCTGCAAGCATTTATGGTGGGCATCGTGTTCGCGAAGCTCTCGCGGCCCAAGAAGCGCACGCAGACGCTCCTCTTCTCCAGGAACGCGGTCATCTGCCAGAGGGACGGCCAGCCCTGCCTCATGTTCCGCGTCGGCGACATGCGCAAGAGCCACATTATCGAGGCGCACGTCCGGGCGCAGATGATCAAGAGAAAAGTAACTCGTATTTTTTTTCTTTTTACCGCCAGGCTAATAACTCTTTACGATTGAGTAATTTACTGGCCGCGGTAAAAAGCACGCTCGGTTTAGCGCGCGATTACCATGTCAAAAGATTCTTTTTCTTTTTTTTAACGTATTTTGTTGCACTATCGACAGGTGACCAGAGAGGGGGAGCTGCTGCCCTTCTTCCAGACGGAGCTGAAGGTCGGCGGCGACGGAGAGGAGGACAAGATTTTCTTCATCTGGCCGACGACGATAGTCCACAAGATCAACGAGCGCTCGCCCCTCTATCATCTTTCAGCGAGCGACATGCTGCGCGAGCGCTTTGAAATCATCGTCCTCCTCGAAGGTAAAGCCTCTAATTTGCCCCGGCGAAAATTGGACGGATCGATTGCGCGCGTATACACTCTTCAATAAGCTTGTTCCGCGTACACTTAATTTGAGAGATTTCCGCAATTGATTTGATTCTAATTTCAGACTTCCCCAGGCGGTATTTATATAAATCAATGTAGGTTCGCGAATAACATTTGTATATCAGAGGACTCTTTCACTGGACCGAGAAACCGAAGGAAATGATGCCAAATTATGATGCGTCAAAACGAATTGACATTATATTTATCAAAAAGTTATCTTTAAACAAATTCAAACGACGCGGTAAAACCAAAAATAAGACTAAACTATTTTTGTCGGCAGCCAGAAATTATTTAAAGCTAGCTTGACATATTACACGCGACGGAAATCTATTTAAATGTCATAAAGTTCCTAAATCAACGCTTTAAACTCGTTTTTTAAATTTCCTTCGCGAATCGTCGAAAAATCCAAGAGCGAACGTCGGTAACGTAGGCGTCTGACACATTAGATTTAAGGTTCGCTTGAAACACGAGCAATTCCTAGTTCTAAGACTTACGTAATTTACAGGTGTGATAGAATCCACGGGCATGACGACGCAAGCCAGAAGTTCCTACTTACCGTCGGAGATACTCTGGGGCCACCGCTTCGAGCACATCATTACATTTCGTAAGGAAACTGGAGAGTACGAAGTTAATTATACCCTCTTCAACAACACGTACGAGGTCGACACGCCCCTCTGCTCGGCCGCCGAACTCGATCACGTGCGAGCGATGCATCGAGCTAAAGGAGGTGCGATGCGCATCAATTCAATATTTTGGAAAAGTCAGCTATTTACCAAGTTGACAGTCGAAACTGACAACTTTTTTTTAATTATTTTTAGAACGAACGAGCTCGGCCACATTCGCCCACTACAGAATAGATTCGAGTAGTTCTCTGACGTCGGGCTCCGGTTCGAGCTACGCCTCTTCCGTCGGCGGCTTGCAAATGCATCCGCACGCCGGGACGCCGCCGACCCCGATTCCAGTCATGATCACCGCGCCCGACGATTCGCCCTCTAGAAGAGGCAGCTCCAGTCAGCCCGAACCCCGCAAAAAATTCGCTACTTTTTATACTTTAGATGAGGTACTTATATTCTTCAGATCCTTTAGTCTTGTCGGTAATAATAAATACAAAAAGAATTCCTGTTCTTTGTAGACTATCGAGCCGATCGAGCCGAAAGCGCACTATCCAGGACTAACAGAGGGCGGAGAGGAATTAGAGGAAGTAGTCGAGGAGGAAGAGGATGGCGGTGGCGACGAGGCCACGAATCCTCTGCTGAACGAGGCGTCACTCCCAATCATCAGTCCAAGTTCCGCGTCGAACGCGGAAGATTACGACAAAGCCCTCGAGGACGTGAACGCCAGTATCCGGCACAATCGGAGGCCCAGTTTGCAGGGAAAAGCGGGCAGGAAAATATCGCGCGAAGGATCGCGCTCGACTCTTTACTCGATGAGAAACGACTCGAGGGGGAACATCGAGGAAATGGTGCCGCAGTCGCGAAATTCCAAAGCGAGCAACGCTCAAAACTCCGCCGCCGCCGCCGCCGCCGCGGGCTCCAACATGAGAAGATCACCGTCCCACACGGCTCTAGAGTTAAGGTGATTTTTAAGCGCGCGGCTGCCTTCTGTATATTCGGTGTATCAACCCGAGTGAAGTATATATATGTTTGCACGATTAATCTCTTGACGCACACACGACTATCCTGCACAATCGACTCAATGTTCCGGAACAAGCCTGTTATGTATAGCCAATGAATTTTTGTACAAAACACGATATGTATGTCCAATTGTAATATAAATACATTTTTTAAAGCCTCGAAACTCCCTCACTCGTACAAGTTTTATTTAAAAACTACTGCCTTCGATGCGGACACTTAGCTTCTTTTTTTTTTTAACTTTCGCATCGCAAGCACACAATGCCGTAACACGTGAATGTTGAATTGCGCAGAGAAATGAAACCGGCAATGTCGACGGGAGCACTGGTGCAGTCGAGGCGTTCGAGCCTCAGCGACAATCGCAACAAAGCCAAGCAGCAGCATCATCATCAGCAGCATCATCAGCATCATCATCACCATCATCATCATCATCATCACGACTCGCATAAGAAAACGAGCTTCCAGCTGGTAGCGCCCGAGGCGCCGACGCAGGAAATCTACTGCAGTCAGCCCAAGGAGGCAGTTTAGGTGAGTGCAATAAATGGCGCTCTTCCTTATTCGACGCGTCTCGCGCACTTTTCTATTATGCCGGTCTCGTAATGCAGATTCAGCCGGCTGCGTGGCTTTCAGCCGGCTAACTGCTCAATTCATGTCGGGTTCTTTAGAGGTCGGAACACCTGCTGTGGTGCAAGCTCGTCTCGCTTTTGCGAGCTTGACGCTGGCAAGAGTCAAGTGCTTTGTAAACGTGAACTCTTTTGTAAAGTGAAGCTTAAATTATAGTACTTAGAGCTATCCCTTTTTGACAAAGCGACCAATTAGATGTAATTTTGGACGCTGAGAGGGATAATTGCTCGAAATTCCATCCGAATCAAGCAGTTTTAGGTCGAAGATGCTACACCGCAAAGTTCGCACCTCTGCATCATTATTTTCTCCGTTTATGTAAAGATCAGCTCTCCGTAAGCACACGCAATTACATTATGTGTTAAAGATCGATGCGTTGCGATAGCCATCTTTTCAATGTTAAACTCGACTCCGAGCGCGCCGACTCTCGTTGTGTAAAAGCTTTTGAAAGCAGACAAATTACCGTAAGCCCGTTAATTAATTGCCAATTACATCACGCCTTAAGCGCGGCGCGCGCGCATAATGGGCCATTATATTCTCGGCGTTTGCGATCGAGCGTTTTAACGCTGCGCGCGCGCCGTGGCAAAGAGTCGCTGAAGATTCTCAAGAGAGGTGTGCAACGCGGATAGCACGTGCCGGCGGAGCACGGCGTAAGAGAGAAGGAGAGCGAGATTAAACAATTGACTGGCGTGATAACGAGGGCACTTCCCGCCGACTAAACTCGTTCTGATGCGACGCGACACGAGCGACGGTCCCTAATCAGCTGCGTCGCCTCTATTATTTTTCTCCGGAGCGCGCATACCTATCCTCTCCTCTCTGTACCGACGAGAGCACGCGCGCTCTTGCGCCTTTTTTTTTTTTAATGATTTTTGTTTTCGTTTGTGCTTATACGTTTTGTGAAAGGTAGTTGAAGGCAATTTGAAACGAATGAAAGGAGTACGATAGGATGCGGTAATTTTATTGAAAATTTCTTGAAAAGAGGTCGTAAATGAATCATAGACTGACTTGTTATAAATCATAAATGTATTTTTACTTTGTAAAAATCTAAGTTTTTTTTATAGAATCGAAGAAAAGTTTAATAGAGACTTTTATTATACATTGAGAAATCTGTAAAGCAATATATCTAAAAATGTACACGAAGAAAAGCTTTTAAGGAAAAATTACTATACTCGTCAGTAAGACGAGGACAGTTTTTCAATCAGGGTGAAAATTATTATACTTTATACTGAAATTTGTTGCAGGATTTTTTTTTACGAAATTAAGCTAAGTTAAGCAAGTCCTCAAATCGCTGTCGAGTACATGTAAGAAAAATTATTCTAATTTTCAGAATATGTCATGATTTATGCATGGCTTTATATTTTAATATCTTTTTACATCTCTACTCGAGTGGCCGAGTAATTTCTCATCAAGAATTTACAACAGTTATTAAAAAATCTTTCTCCACGCCGCAAATTCGCCATCGGCGACTCTCCAAAAATCCACAAAACCGCGCAGAATTTTCCACGGCGAAAAGCGCGAGCGGGCCGCGATGCGCGGCAAGCGCGGCAATTGAAAAATTGCGTGCTCGAGCGAAGGCGCATGTCTGCGCGAAAGGCCCGTGGAACATAATCCGCGGCTCCGCGTCGCCCTTGGCGTGCGCGTAATCGCGGCGGAAACTCGCGAAATTGGAGCGGAAAAGTCTGAAGGCCTCCCGAGGGATATGTTGTGTCGCGCGGCTGGACGTTCGGGATTTTTGCGCGGCGGTATATCGCTTTACCGGGCGGAACGGCGCGAAGTCGATCCCGCGGGCTGCGCGAGAGAGCGACGGGATTGCGACACTTTCTGCAAGCCGATTCCGCGTCCTCGCGCCGTCGACGAGCGTAAGAGCTCGTTACTTGGGTGACGGTGCCGCTTATCTGGGGAAAAACTTTTTATTCTGGATTTATGGCTTCTAATGAGAAATTATGACGTTTCAATGATGGCGTGTAGTGTGGTTTTATTCGAGTTTTATCGAGCTTAAATAATTATTTACATGGGAATTATTGTGGACTTTGGCTGCTGATGAATTATTTACATTTTATGCGATGGAAGTAATATTACTGTATAAGTTATTTTATTGAGTTCTGAGAAGGATTAATATTTGAAATTCATTCGTCTTGTTTTAAAATAATTTTAAAAGTATAATAATATTTTTTTTTAAATTATTCAAACCTTAAACTTTGGTAAAAACAAAATATTTATTACTTTTTTCATTCTCCTTAAAATTTCATAT
The DNA here is from genome assembly GCA_035047165.1 of Ormyrus rosae. NCBI lineage: Eukaryota > Metazoa > Arthropoda > Insecta > Hymenoptera > Ormyridae > Ormyrus > Ormyrus rosae. The sequence goes on from JAWWML010000001.1 coordinate 3,349,945, forward strand.
TCTCTTTGCTCGTCAAAAGTGAATAATCATCGATTACGTGCGATTTTTAGCATTTATATTAGCTTTTGTCAATTAAAGAATGATTTAAAATTTTCATGCCGCATTAAAGCGAAGCCGAGTGAAAAAAAAAAGGAACACCTATTAATTGTTGCGCTATCTCTCTCTTAATCGAACGTCTCTCGCAGTCATCAAAAGTAATGGCCGAGGATTAATCTCGCTCGTCTGACTCATTTTTAAGCGTAAAAAGACAATTCACCGTTTCGAGTAGGAGGATGAGGATAATTTAAATCGCCGGGTAATCCGCTGAATCTCCCGCGACTCTCCGCGTCACACGAGATTTTTCAATATTCAAATGCGCCGGATGAGAAACAGTTATTAAAACTGCGGGTTTCGCGGAGTCAGCGATCTTGGAAAAGCAATCGACGCGGAGTTTCCTGCACTGTTTCGCGCGCAAACCGATAAATCCACCGGCGGCCATATATATATACGGACAATCAAAAAACTTTCTTTCGAAAGCGAGCCTTTCCTTTCGATGAATTAAGAAGAGGGTCGGCAACAAACCGGTCGAGATCATCGCCGCTGATCGAATGATCGATCGCGCGTTCCGAGGCCTGCTTTTCCCGCGCAATTGCTTAATTCTGACTGGCGGCCCGCAAAGGGACTACCGCACCGACGCGTAATTGCTGTAAGGCCGTCGTTATAGCGCGAGCGAGCAATGGCGGCTTTAAATTTTTATATTCATTAATCATTTATGTTTTGAGCGCGGACTGCGATGGAATTTCTTTTCGAAATTGGAATAGTCCGCAAAAGGTGAACGAGAAATATGCGGAAACAGGTTTCGAGTCGTAACGGTCCCCCGCAAAAAAAAAAGATTTTTGAAAAAACTTTTTTTCGAATTATTGAGTGATTTAGCGTTTTCTATTTTTTTTTTAGGTCAGAAATAGCTTATTCAATATTAAACTTTTTACTTTCAAAATTCCTTAATAGACGAAATTCATCCAAGATTACGTGAAAACGAAAGGTGCTCACTTAGCGTAAACACTTAGAACCTTGTAACAATTAAAATGAAAGCAAACATTAATGTTTTCTTGACAATCATCACATTTATCTTATCGCCTCCTTGACACGAGGCAAACAAAGCCAGACACACTTTATCCAAAAATCTCCGCGCTTATCTCTCGAAAACTGCGACAGTTAAAAAAAAGAAAAAAAAAACGCAAATCCGCAAACCCCGTAAACCCGCGGGACAAAAGAAAACAGGTTATTTCGGAAAAGGCAACGGCCGCGCGTTTCGGTCCAAGGACCCACTCGGGAAGCGTCGGTCTCGGCGCTCTTTTTCGAAAGTCAAGGCTGCGACTCGAGAGCGCTCGCTCGAAGAAGAAGAAAAAAAAAAAGGTTAAGGTCGCGCGCCTCCAATTACGACAATTGAGCGACGCCACCTCGCGCGACTCTTGTGCTAATTACTTAACTCAAGCGTCCACCTTTGATGTCGAGCGACCGAGAGATATGCTCCTCTCGTGCTCGCGGGTTTGCTCGCGTACGCATATAGCGAGAACTGCCGAAAGTTTCTGGCGTTCTTTTTTATCGGGGCGAGCGCTGATTTAGCGCTGGAAAAACGCTGCCAGGAATGCAGAAGAGCGAGTCCGCGGCGTTTACGAGCTCGCATTATAGTTTCTAACGGCTGCGTGTAGTTATGGTGGAACGTAAATTGGATTAGGTAGGAATTTTTGAACTGGAGAAGGGAGGCCAAAAAGCACATTGTCTATCTGGTGATTTAAATGCTTGCATTCGGATCTGACGTCAGTATAGCCCGGTTATTAAATTAGATAAGGTCATTTGATATAATTCTAGTTAAGTAATGGTCATTTTTATTCGAGTAGATTAAAACTTTTGAAATCTCTATTACGTGCTCTTAAATGTCCATGTTTCTATCAGCTTCCATTCTTTTATTATAACAATAATTAATAGAAAAATGAAAAAAACTTGAAAGGTGAAGTCTTCGAGGGGCTAAATTTGATCCAATCTGCATTATTTATCGAATAGGTAGCCTTCTTTTCTAAAAAAAAATCAAGCCACTTTCGCAAGCTTACGACTCCTTTCACAAATCTCGAACGAATTCGCTCGCCGATCCGAGAGCCCATCAACTTGTCCACTCCGTCCGAAAACAAGCGCTTGAATGCATCAGCGCGCCGATAAACCCCCGCGCGCGTCCGGGTATTTTCTCAGCCGCGTTTCGGCCCAGGACGGCGTTACATCCGCACGGAATTTCCGGCGTGTCGGTGGGCTTGCCGAGCTCAGTCGGGTCAAAGAGCGCGACGTACATGCCCCCGTCGCGGAGGCTCTCCTTCTCAGAGTGGGAGAAAGATAAATAAGAGGAGAAAGAGACTGGCGAAGGTGACACGCCGCCGGGGAGATCGCCGGCGTCCAGTTCACCGCGGACTCGCGCGCCGACCGAATCCTCCGTCCTGCTCTCCGCGCGCTGCCGCACCGACGATATGCTGAAGACGCAGGTTCGCGTGCTCCTCAGCTGGATCTTCGACCGCTAGTGTGTCACCCGCGGGCCTGTACACCGCCGCCAGGTAGTTTTGTGCTCGAGAGTGCCAGCGAGCGGAATACATTACGAGAGAGCGACCTCGACGAGCTCTAATACACCGGCAAGTAACAGGAGGAGGATGACGACGCTCGAGATCCGCGGAAACCCGACGCCGCGAACGATCGTCGCGGATGAGATCCGGAAGCGCGCGCTAATCTTCTGGAATCTCGCGTGTCTCGAATGAAAGTCGTCGCCAGCCGGTGCCTCGAGCGCCGTCCTTCGGAATATCGCACCCTTCCGCTCTGGATTTCCTTCCACGCGATCGACCGACCGGAGTGGGGTATTATATAGGATCCGCGACCCACGCGGAAATTCGCCGATTGTTCGGAATCGCCTACGCGGACAGTTCGATGGAAAGTAATAATGGCCAAGGCTATGTGTGATGTGCGCGGTTAATGTGACGGGTGTGATTGTGATTAATTCACCGTTGCTTGCGGTGATTTTGCTGGGAAGTAGAGAGAGATGGGTTTTTCAAAGGTAGATGTGTGATGGGAAAGATATAGTTTTTGAGATCGGTGGAAGAACTGCCTTTCGCAGTGATGTTTGAAGAAAAAAATTTGATTGACGTTTCCTCTTACTCACGACTCGAACTCTAAACGCGATTAAATTTCTTACATAAATTAGAATCAGGCGAATGAATGCGGGTATATGCCAACGTGAAGGAAGTGGACTTTGGCTCGTTCTTTCGGGCACTTTTTTTTCTCTTGATACCTAAAAATTTCGAACGAACGTCGTTAATTTCTTGGTGGCAGCATTACGAAAATGTCGAGATTTTTTTTCAAATAAACGTCAAGATCAGTCAATGGTAACTATCTACTATTTCTAAAAAAAAAGGCAGTGCAAGCTTATACTTTCGTCTTTATTACATAGGGAATTAGATCCCATGTGGTAATCCATATAGTAAAAATCACGATTCCGTCTAGCAATCTAATTATCGGTTAACGAAACTACTACACCACCATTTTTCCAAAACGGGTCACTAAAAACTTATCAGCCCCTCCCTCAAAAAAAAAAAAAAAATAAACGCGCGAGACCTCCGCCTATCCAGCTCGCGGTACTCGACGCGCCGACAAGGGGGAGGCTCGCGTCCGCAGTTCCGGGGCGGCGCTCTCCGCTCGCGATTCAGGGCCCTCCTCCCCTCCCCTCCGCCGCGAATCGGTCCGTCTGCCTAGGCGTCTGCCGTCGTCCTGGAAAAACTGGGGGCTTTAGTCGGTCGCGGTGCACCGAGGCTGCTGCTGCTGGCGCGCTGCCCATCGTCGCGTGATGCGCATGCAGGCCTCCTCTTGCGTCAGAGCGATGATAACGAGCCGCGGATAATGCGCCGGAACAGCTCGACCGATTGTTCGACCCGCTCCGAGTGTCGTCGCTGAGCTTTTTTACGTGCCCTCGTCGCCGCAGTTGCGAACACGGTTGGTACGTATTTTTGCCGGCCGGATTGAACGGGTGTTTGGGAAAGTTTCGGCAGAAGTATCGTTGCACGAACGAGATAGATCGAATTGTTTGGATGTTTTGTTTTGCCGAGGTGTGCAGCGCTGCGTTACGTGCATTGAGTAAATGTGTGCTTTAGCTGTTTGAACAGGATCTGCGGATGGAGTAAAAAATTGACAGGATCTTCTCGTTGATACGATAAGTAAATGGCAGTCTCAATTGAAGTTTATGGCTAAATACACATTACGTAAAACTGTCAGCATTGGTTTTAACAAGTCTAAAAAAAGTCGTTCTATTAAAAAGATTGTTTAAAGACCAGTTAAAACTCAATGTTGGCTTAAAGAGAGTCATACTGATTTTTTTACAAAAAAAAAAATGACAACTTCTACTGCTCAGTCTTTTTAGAAATCAACAGTAGCTTTAATTAAATGGTATAGTGAACGGTACTAATTAAGGTCAATTTACTTTTATGCCCCGGTGCATTTTTTGTTGCATTAGAATTAGGAGTCACAGACTGACCATAGAAGGATATTAAATTATTACTGGAACCATCTAGAAAAGTTATCAAAGTTATTTACCTTCGTAAAATAATGGAAAATCACAAACGATATCGTCACTCTTACTTTTGTTTAAGCAAATGAAGTAGTCAATGGGAATACCGCTTTCAACAGCCAAGTTCTCTCTCAACGTTTGTTTATCTCAAAACCGATTCACTTTGCAAGGCCGCATTGTTGTCAGCGCGCGGCTTTCACGTTCCCTTTAGCTCATTTTAATATGCAAATCGACAAAAGCTTTTTAAAAATTACCACGTCAACGTATAACAAAAACCATTTACATATCCGTCAAGCCTGAAAAAAAAAACACTGATATCGAAGCAGTTATCCTCAGCTCTCTTTCAACTTGAACCTACATAACAGCGCACTTTCTCGCCACGCAGGAACGCAAGGTAAGCAGCAAAAGCTCGCGCAGCAAGCTCGACCGGAGGACGAAAGCTCGTTGGAACGCTTGGAGACTTGAACGCTCGCCGAAGTAGGCTCGCCATGGCAGCAGCCCCGTACAGCAGCCGGCGTCAGCCCCCGCTGGAGAAGGTCTCGTGAGCGCGGGTCGGAATCCTTAGCAGCCATGGCCGAGGAGGCTCAGTCGCAGAAGCTCTTCCGGCTGCCCGGCACCATCGAGGAGGAGGACGCCGCCAGCGACAAGGAGTTCCAGCTGCAGCAGCGATCCTCGCGAGCCGAGTCGCCCCTGCTCGCTCACAGGAACAACGTCACCGTCCTGCCCGCCAGTATACCCAGGAACGTCACGCTGCTCAGGGTCAGCACGCAGAGCAGCAGCATCGCCGGCGGCATCGGCCGACAGGACTCGACGAGGTTGGCATTGCGATCGAGTTTCCAGGGAGGTTTTCTTTCTTGGAGTTTTACGACTCGTACCTGAAAAGTGGCTAAGTTCAAATTCAAATTGTCTTTGAGAGATAGGTGGCGTTTTTGTTTTATTAATCAGTTCAGAAAATTCTATTCATTTATTGTTAAATTCAACAATTATTGTTTGTTAGCCAGTATTACATCTTTTAGGATTCCAAGATTTTTATATTGATTATTTATATGAATAAAACGTTCAAAGAAAATTTAAAACTGCATAATCGGCAGAAATATTTTTGCTATCAAAACGAAACGTGCATTGCGACCGAGTAAATACCGTTTTTTTTTCACTTTCTTTCACAATAAATGACTCAAGCTCTTTATATTTAGTTCTTAAATACTTAAGACAGTATTAAACATGATTTGTTGCTGCAATTTTTTCTTCTTCGCTTAATCAAGGTACAAAAATAACAAATTACTTTTAAAAATACAAGTTTTCTTCGCACAAATTCTTCAAAAAATAATCCATCCTTAACCGTAAAATAACGTCTATTGAAAACCCGTCTGACATTGCCCGTCAAGTTCCAATAAAGCCTCGTGTAAACACCATTAAATTATTCAGTGTTTAACCAAGTGACTTAATAGGCGTCGTTTAACACTATTTATCTCCATAAATAAATAGCAGAGTACAGTTATTAGCATAGGTAAGCGCAATAAAGCGCTCCGCAATGGCAATCATCGGCTGCGAACGATGGAAAAACTGTCTGGCATATCGCGGAAGTGCGCGGACGACGGCGGCGGCATCAGTCCCGCGGATAATTGATAGTCCGAGAGCCGCCTGGCAGGTCGCGACCTTAAGCGAACGCTGGACCGGCTTCGATCGCTAATTTGTTGCGCAGTGCGCCGAGGCGAGCCGCCCGAGTGATGTATGCCGGCCACTTGCCAATGAAAGTAAACAACGCGCCGAGGCCTCAGTCATTTTTGCCCGCGCGCCGATTCGATACAAACTTGGACATTCCGGCCTCCTGCTGGCTTCGCGAGCTGCCTCTATACCTGCGGGGAATCGGTAATTTCGATTGTGCTCGAGCGTCGTTTTAGCTGAGCGTTCTTTGCTTTGAGAATGCGCGCGTGCGAGCTTTTTCGTGCAGCCGTGGTCGTAACGAGTTCTCGAGTTATTGTAACGATTACTGGTTTAGCATTGCTAAGAGCGCACGTTTAATTTTACTTTTTAATAAAAAGAGCTCAGCCGAAGTGTGTCTCTGACATGTGAACGAGATTTTACTTTTGAAAAGAATTATTCAACGCTTCCGGAATCGCTAATATGAGATATGGAATTTCCTGAATTGCGTCGCGCTTTTTAACAAGATTTCTATTTCAAAGAGAAATAGCGTAAATTGCGAAGAGTGACAAATTAATTAAAAACATGAAGTGACATTTTTTACGCTAGACCGATATTCTTCTACATTTTCCAGACACTCGAGATTCATACGCTGATTATTCAGGAATTATTATTTGAATTTTCTAAAAAATTTTTAAAAATCTAAAAAAAAATTAAAAGGAAAAAAGTTACCGTAATAGAACAATAATTTTTACTATTCTCACGCTTTAATATTTACTCAATATTTATAGAAATTATTCCGACCTTTTCAAAAAATGAAACTTCTCGGTATTCATAAAAAATTTTAATGATTTCTCCTCGAGAGCGTGTGTGAGTAAGTGTTACTTACCGAGAAACCAAATAACGTTTCCACCAAAGTAATGACTCTGTTATGATTTCACGGCGACTGCAAAGACGTCGTTATCAATAACACCTGTCGTCGCTGTTTGCTTACGTTTTCTCTCCGAAAAAAGAAGCACACTCCTCCTAACCCAAAGAATACATCGGAACGGCAAACTCGATCAGTCGACTGACGTCAAACGCAGCTTAGAACTCTCGGCAGTCGTCGCATCCTTGCTTTCCCAGGCAATTACCAGGTGAATTAGCGGCTTTGCAGGGGTCGAAGGCGCCTCTCCGCTAAAAGCTCTGTTTGCCGCTCCGTCGGCCTTGACGGCGACGTCCTAAAATTGTCTCGGCCGCGTGGCGCGAATTCACGGGCCTTTTATCGCCTCGGAATCTCGCCGATATAAACCGGCGCGAGCCCCGATGCAGCGTCGCGATCGCGAAATTGAATAAACATCATCCGGCGTGCGCGCTTATCATCGTCATTTCTGCTGCCCCCCTTCCCAGCTCTCTCGCGCGGAGAGAGACTCTTGTCTAGGCGCTCTCCGGCATTATACGCGATGCATGCGCGCGCTTCGCCGAGCGACTGAAATTCGATCGGCGCGCGTATCAGACGAGAGAGAGAGACAGTTCGTCAGTCGTCGAGCTCCAGCTGACGATGCAGACCTTGCGCGTCCGCACGAGGCCCGGCAACGAGAAGCGCCGCAGACGAAGGGACAGCTGGTTCGTTCATTACCGAGGTAGACCCGCGCTCACTTACTCCCGCGTCACCGGACAGGCGGCTCGTTTCTTTATTTGGTGACTAGGCGCTTTTTTTTCGTCAGTCGAGCGAAATTCTCTCATCCTTTGTTGCAGTGCATCAGCCTTTTTTTTATACTTCGACTCTCGACGGCAGTCCATTATACGCTCGCCGAGCGTTTGCATAAATTATTCGGCATATTTCTCGATCTCTCCGATTGATGCCGAAGAAGAAAAAAAAAAGAATCTCTCGCGAGCCGCGTCGGGCGATCCGGTCACACGCAGCTGGCGATCGGACCGGCTAATCGGGCGCTTCCGCGTCGGTCAATGCTTCGCTTCCGCCGAGGGGATCCGCAAGCGGAGTCCCAGCCCCTCGGGGTGGCTTTTTTCGTGCACAATGGAAGTACTGCGCGTTCGCCTTTTCTTTAATTGCCGCGAGATTTCGGTATCTGCGAATTCTGTTTACGCCGCGAATTCCAAAACATATATACGCGCGGGTATCTTCCTCGGCGTGCCTCTCGCGGCGGTGGCGGTCTTTGTTTATCGAATTGTTTCGAGCACGATTCCGTAAGCTCGACGCTTCCCTATTGCTTCTTTTTTTTTTTTTTACGAATGGTCTTATCGGCGCCGGCGCGCGCCAATAAAGTTTCGTCGATAAAAATTAGCCGATAGAACGAAAATAGTGAATATTTATAGAAGTGTTTTTTTTTTTTTTCATTGAACTTGATTTGCCATTCAGCGATTATTCCTAACTCTATTCCAGAGTGTTGAAACAGTTAAAAAGTAACGCCGTACACATTCGGTACAGTCATTTTTCCCGGAACAATATATTCCTCCGACAAAGTTTCTCGTGCGCAATACAAAAAAAAAAGCGTCAGCGTTACCTGAAAGTGTCGTCTTCCGCGACAGAAAGGATCCAGGCGCCTCGCACGTGCCCCCTCACAAACAGTCGCACACTCACACCTTGTCAGGATAAATCTCTCAAGTAAGCGATCTTGACAGGCCGGCAGATAAGCGAACTCCGTCTGACAAAGAGCGGCTCTCGTCGGCGTCGATAACCGCGTGCCTCTCTCCTCAGTCCGAGCTCGTCTCTCACTCGCGAATAACAAGAGCAAACGGGCCGGCGAGTAGCGCGCGGCGATAATCGGCAGAGGTGCGCTGTGGCGCCCGCGCGCTCTCGCCGCTGACCGCCGGCCGATATATAAAAGCGCCGAGTTCCCGGGGATCGAGATCAAACGCGCTCCTCCAAGGTCGCTGATAAGAGCCGATGGCGTAAGCGAATCGACACGCGCTCTGCCTCTCTTTTTATTTTGAGCCGCCGACATGAACGGAGATCTGACGCGACTGCCGCCGCAGTCGTCCTCGCCCGAGTGCGGCGACGGGGACCAGCAGAAACTCTTGTCCGCCGTCTGGGCCGCCAAGCCGATCATCGTGTCCACGCCGACTAAGAGCACCAGGTTGTCGTTTAAAAGCAGGTATTTCGAGTTCGGTGGTTCGTGGGTGCAGGCTCTCCTGGTGATTCCTTGATTTTCAATTGGGTGCACTCGGAATTGGGAGATTATTTGGGCTTTTGTTATTTATGAGGAAGTTTTAGATCCATTAGGAGAGGCGTCGGATGAAAATAAGGACAATTAAGACGCCGATCAAATACGTTGTGTCGTCCGTAATTGATTTTGTAGATGAATGAGTCGCTTTCGGTTTGCATAGAGATTAGCCGAGTGTCTTATCTCATCGACTTATACTCCGGTATCGTTAAGGAAAACACTTATTTCCTTGTAAAGTCATTAAGAATTGTAATCCAATTTTTCTTTCGACCCTTTTGCGCATTTATCTAAATGTCATCGAAGCTCAATTATTTTTTAAATAAATTATCAGTGAACTAAGTGAAAACTTTATCAGTTTATAGCTGAAGAATTTGTGTTTTAAGACGTTACGACGCTCTGTTTTAAACACGCAAAATTTGCTTCTGCAAACGCATGTTTACTCTTGAATTAAAGAGTTATCTCTTTACGCAAATCTTCTTGAATTGAGATTACTTTAACTATAAAGCAGATTCGGTTTAATTCAAGTAGAACTCCAACAGGTCGTAAAAAAAAAAAATTTGTTACTCAGTTTTACGAGTGCAACCGTTCGTATTGTATAAATTCCATTGTTTGACACAACTGATTAAAACAAAAGAAAAAAATTTAATCGATTCAAAAGAGGGTTATACAACAGAGACTTTTTATCTTTGCGTCAGGAGCAGATTCCGAGCGGGTCCGACGCGAAAGCTACGCCGCCGAGCAGTGCTGAAGAGCGGCGAGTGCAACGTCCTCCAGTCCCGGATCTCCCGGCGCTCCCTCCGCTTTCTGCAGGACATTTTCACGACCCTCGTCGACACGCAATGGCGCTGGACGCTGCTCTGCTTCGCCCTGAGCTTCCTGCTCTCCTGGCTGGTGTTCGCGGGCATCTGGTGGCTGATCGCCTTCACCCACGGCGACTTCGATCCTCGCCACCAGAACATGGACAGCTGGCGGCCCTGCGTCAGCGACCTCCACAGCTTCACCAGCTGCTTCCTCTTCAGCATAGAGACCCAGCACACGATCGGCTACGGCGGCAGAGCCACCACCGAGGAGTGTCCCGAGGCGATCTTCGTCATGTGCATTCAGAGCATCTCCGGAGTGATGATTCAGGCCTTCATGGTGGGAATAGTCTTCGCGAAGATGTCCAGGCCGAAGCAGAGGACGCAGACGCTGCTCTTCTCGAAGCAGGCGGTCATCTGCCAGAGGGACGGGGAGCTGTGCCTGATGTTCAGGGTCGGCGACATGCGCAAGAGCCACATCATCGGGGCGACCGTTAGGGCCCAGCTGATTCGATCGAGAACGACGAAGGAGGGCGAGATCCTGCCGCACAATCAGCAGGAGCTGCTGGTCGGAGCCGACGGCCAGGCGGAGAACCTCTTCTTCATCTGGCCCTGCATCGTCGTCCACAAGATAAACTCCGAGTCGCCGTTCTACAACATGTCCGCCGAGGACATGCTCACCGAGCGTTTCGAGCTGGTGGTCATTCTCGAGGGGACCATCGAGTCGACCGGACAAACGACCCAGGCCAGATCCTCATACCTGCCGCAGGAGATCCTCTGGGGTCACAGGTTCGAGCCTATGGTCAGCTACTCGAAGGAGCGTCAAGGATACGAAGTCGATTACTCCCTGTTCAACAGCACGGTCCAAGTGGACACACCGCTCTGCTCCGGTCGGGAGCTCGCCGAGTTTTACAGGCTCCAGGACGAGCTCCGACACCAGACCTCCCCAGGTACGTTTTCATTCGAATTCACCAGCTCAATGTCACCGGCTGCGCTTCCGCTGCAAAATACACGCGTTGCCTTCCTTGAGCGAAATATTGTGCCCGCGCAGAGTCGAAACGAAAAATCGTGATTAAAAGTTACAACATTACGCAAAGATCGAGAGATAAACTTTCTTCGCGCGCGGAATAAAAGAATACGCGTCTCTCGCGAGCACGTCTCTTATCTGCGTTTGCACATCGTAAATTAGTCAGCAGGTAGTTTTTAGCGATAACCTCGCTTGTACACTCGCACGAGCGAAGGAAGGCAACCTCGCTTCCATCAGCCTCTAACTCGCACGGCTTTGCTCGCTTGATTAGCACGTTTACAAGGTGTCAGCTGCGCTCTCGTAATTGTGATATCGTTTTGGTGCTGGTTATGTCCCGACAGATGGACTCGGCCTGCTGCGCAAGATCCCGAGCGGGAGCTTCGCCGACGGGTTGGCCCTTACGATCCCCCAGCCTCTGACGACCAATCAACTGCAGCAGCAACAGCAGCAGCAGCAGAGTCCGACGAAGCTTCACATCGACATTCCGCACATCGACCAGAGTCCCGACTCTTAGAGACTCGGCCCATCGAAGACCTACTTTCCTTTTGTCTGTCCCTCTTGTTTAACAATGTGGACTGTCGTTCCTTGTACGTCGATCGCAGTATTTCTCTATAGGGATCAAGGCAATAATTCATACACTAACCGTTCTTTACTGGGGATATGCGAACTTGGCTCCCGTAATAATACTTGGGATATATGCCACTCCGAAGCAAGATACAATCTCTCGATAAGCTGGATTACGGCTCTAATGGATTTTTCTTGCTTTGGATCTTGTCGCCCATTTAATTGTGTTCATAAAAGCAACTAAACGAAGATAAAGAAACATTTCGAGGAAAGGATTAATCATTAATACATGGCATTGTGGTGTCTATAAATTTAACGTCTCTGCATGCAATATTCGAGGGAGCTTTGAAGGTTGAATTATAATCCAGGCAGACGGCGAACCTGTCGCTAGAAAGAAAGAGAGAAAAATCATTGCTATTCTAGGTTTCCTCGTGGACGAGGATCTGCCGCTCGGTCCAGAGCTCTGCCAGGTGAACGTCCACCGTTACGCGCCGACGTCCTGCAGTCGACAGTACCTCCATCCGCACCATCATCAGCAGCGAAGCGACCTCAGCCTCGAGGCGGACATTGTTCACTCCGGAAGATGCGCCTTGAGGAACAACAATCACTACTACTCGGACTACGTCGGTCCGCCTCCGTACGCCAACCGAATTGCCGCCCCGATCAGAGATATCAGGGCGATGGAGCTGAACGAAGATAAGCTGAGCGTTACCAGGTACCCGCTGGAGGAGGGATCGAGGTCGCTCAATGCCTCGAGGCGTACGCTGTGCTGCAAGAACAGGAGCGTCGTGCGCTCTTGTCAAGAGCTCGACGATAAAAATCTCCAGCAGCTCAACAGCTCGAAAAAGTACCTGCTGCTGGCGCCCGAACATTCCGAGAGCAACAGCAACCTTTGCAATTCGTGTCCGAGCGATAGATTCGAACGGGCCGTCATCGGCAGGAGGCACACCGGCAGCAAGGAGAGATTGAGCTCGCTAAGATCCAGCAACAAGAGCTTGAGGTCAAAGTCGAGAGACAGGAATCCGAAGGAGCTGCACGAGATAGTCGTGCACAAACTGGAGGAGAGCAAGGAGGAGATGGAAACGCCGCCGTCGACGAAGAAAAACCGAAGGAGCTACGAGCACGCGCAGATGCAAGACGTCAACCGACCCTGCTGCAACAGCAGCGACGGCAGCTGCTGGACCAGCAGCTCCTCCGAGAGCGAGGCGGCCGCTGCTGCTGCTTCGGCGCAGAGGCTGCTGCTCCAGCAACAGGAGCAGCAAACGGCGAGCTTTACCAGCGTCTGACCAAAGTAGAGTGTGAATCGATAAGCGAAGGACTATCTTGTGACTAGTATAATAATGTTGTTAGTTGCGCGTAGAACTCAATTCTCATTGTTTCATTCCGGAATTTCATCGAGAGGCTGTCCTGGTGGAAAGATTTTGAATTTTCGAAAAATTATCGCGCTTTTGTATTGAAACTTTGTAGAATCATTCGATTACCAAATGACTTTACGGTTGTTTTAACGCATAATAAAAAAGGCTGTGCTAATTTATTTCACGTTTTTAGAAAAAAAATATTTTCACCAAGACACACTTTATTACTGCGATGCATATACACATAAACATTTGCGTACATACTCGGGCAAGAAAATTCTCATTTGTGTAGAGATATTTTTATGCTATGGAAAATCTTGAAGATTTTTTTTCTTTCGCGACGTTAAGTTCTTGCATCCGATCAATGTATTAAAGAAAAACGAAATGAACGTTCTGGAGCGAACGACTCTATGATTAGGTAAGTATTTCAAATACGATTCCAGAAACTGTTTGTCTTTTTTTTTTTTATTGTTTTGGAAAAATGACAATAAAAGTAACAATTGTAGAATCGACGCCGAGGACTGCAGGTCGGCCCCGGTGTTTTTGATTGCGTTGCAATCTTGAAAAGAAATACCAATCGTTGCCTTTTTACATGTAAATCTATGCGCTCAAGTCACGTATTTTTATTAAAAACGTGTAATTTACGCAAATACCTGAAAAAAGTATGTTTGGTATTCATAGAAAAAAATGAAAAAAAAAACTATTCCGAGTAACAATGTTTAGCTTTATAAGAAACTGTTAATTATTAATAAACTTTATTGCGTATCTTTGGTTTTTAACGTTAACAGTCTGTAATTATCAGAAGGAAATTAATTGCTTTAATTTGTAAATATTTAAAGTAAAAAAAAACGTGCGTGGCACGTATTCTAAATGGTTTTCTAAACAGCCGGACGGATCGCAGGACGACTAATTTCCGGTTAGAAAAATATTTGCGAGGTCAAAAATATTTATTAGCTCGAAATCGAAATGAACGTGACTTGGCATATCAACGAATTTATTATAAGCGGATATTTTATGAAAAATATTAATATAATTAAAATTATAACTGTAAATGAAAATAAAATTATCTTAAAAACTACCTTACGTTTCAACTGCATATACTTACTTCTTTATTACACGCAATTTAATTCAAACAAAGAAACGACGATCCTCAGTCAGCACCTAACCTTTTGAGCTACGTAAGTGCATTTCTGCCCTCTCCCCTTTTTGCTTTCTTCCACTTTGTTCTTGCACGTCACAGTGAAACAAAAAAAATAGGACAGTCGTCGTTCGAGTCCATCTGCTTATTCGGCGCTAATCGACCGTGCTCTTGACAGTCAAAGTTGTAAAGCAACGTGAGCAGTCGTAAATTTACACGCTGATAGAATCGTAAGTGAAAAAGTCATTGTAAGCTCAGTTGTGATTTTGAATAAGTGTCTTATATTTCGCAGAACAGTGAAATAGTGTCTAGAGTAACATCGGCAAAATGCCTTTTTAAAGGAAAATCTTTTAAAAGTCAAAGTCAGAATTTAAATTCTTTTGCAGATAAATCCTTATTTTAAAAAATGATTTTATTTAAATAACTGTACTGCTACCAAGAAGATTAAATTGAAGGCAGTTTTATAAAAATGTGTACGAATAAATCTCGAACATAAAGCACTTTTTATGACAGCATCATCAAATCTAAACAACTTTGCCTTGATTCAGTATTTCTACTTACCTTTAAAAAAAAGTACACAATTTAATCCTGAAAAACTTTGTTCACCTTACATCCCAACAGAGCTCGAATCCTCGGCGACTTTACCCGTCATGCGCAAGCAAGAAGACCTCCAGTCGCTGTGCGAGGACGTGGAACGTTGGCGCGGCCGTGCGATCGCGGCCGGCCTCCTGCACGTCCTGAAGAGCCGATCGACCGGGCCGATGAGCCTCGAGATGCTGGCCGCGATCCTGGCCAGCTGCCTGCTCGTCGTCGCTCTGCTCGGCCTCGCGCTTCTCCCCGCCTTCCTCTCCCTCAGCCTCGGTGGTGGCCGCTGCTGCAGCTCCAGAAGCTCTCGGTACGTTCTGATATCTGAAAAGGGGAGACGGTTTGATTGGCTCGCCGCGGTTTTACGGGCTAGATTATATTGATTAATCGTTATTTTTATGCTTGTTTACGAAAGAGGAAAGGGGAGTTGAATTATTATTTGACGGCTAATTATTGTTTGTCGCATGGAACGGCACGTTGTGCAGTGCAGCTTTTGTTTAATATCTTATACAAAAGACTGGGAAATTGTTTTTGAAATTAAAGTATTTTGCAGGTTTTAAGAGAGCTTGAATTTTCCAAGCCTTCGTTACTCAACGCTAATTATTTTTCGAAAATTAAATGTCTATTCTCTTTTATTATGCATTCTTTCTATATTTTAATTACGTTAAATGTTATAATCGAGTTGATATTAATTATGGAACTAGTATTGATGCCGAGAATGCGAAACCGTCCAAGATTTTCTTCGTAAAGCTCGCCGATCAAAACTGGACCGTCGAAGAATTGTGCTTGATCGAGACAGCCGCACGTCGTTATCCAGAGTTTAACGTAACGTAATACAATCCTTTTTCAAATCGAAAAAGATTCCTTTCAAGAAATCGTTCCTAATCATTTTTATATTTTCCTCAGATCTTCACAATTAATCTTTTGAAAGGGAATAATTCAAAGAGCTCGACTGAACTCGAAACGAAGTTCTTTGACGACTTTGTAGAATCATTCCTACAAAATAAAACATTTACAAACGGGAATACCACCAGTTCCGAACGCAATCTGTTTCTCGACATTCCTAACGTTCGAAACATCTACGTAAGCATCAAGACACTGTTTGCGGGGTAAGTACTTATTTTCGTCAAAACTAATATATAACATAACCCAAACCCACCGCGAAATCCTTCGCAGATCGCCTCTACTGAAGGAAATCGAAAAGCTGAGCATGGAGGACATCATCCTGGCGGCCAAGTTCGAGGTGATATGGGCCTCGGCCGGAATCTCGCTCGACCCTCTCAGCGTCCACCAGCTGGAGACCGTCCGGCACTTTTTCCACGCGTAAGCGAGAGCGCCTCCCGATAACTTTCGCGCCGCGACGATTCTTTAATTTTCCAAAAAAAAAAAAAAAATTCGCAGGAATAAAACGGAGGCGACGGCCAGCGTTCAGCTGGAGGACGATTTGCAAGCGGCAGGCGTTCCCTGCCAGTCGTTCGTCGGCCTTGTGATTAGAGAAATCGCTAAAAGTAGCGTCACGTACGATCGGCAGGCTTTGCTGGAACGGGCGCTCGCCGAGTTTTGCCTTAGGTACACATCTATGAGAATATCCTTGGGGAAATGATAAAACGCAACCTCCGAGGCCGGTTTTATGCGATGTACCTTCGAATTTTTTTTTGTGTTTCAGCCCCGGCAATTGTCCCGGCGTGAGGATCGTCGAGCCGATTTCGAGGAGGCCTGGGAATTTTACGACTTGCCCCACTATTTATCCCGTCGTCAATGCCGAGGGCAGCTTCAATGGCACTCTTTGATTCGTCTCGATACATTATTTTAACTTAATCTCGTAATCGTACAAAACTCGAAAAAAAATTTACCAATTATAATGTAAGTGTAATAAATGATTAATTTATATATAAGCGTCGGTGGCTGTGAGATAAAATAGAGAAGTCAACATTCGATCGACGAGTAGCATTGTTATTCACCTATCTTCACTCCAGATCAAGTTTCACCTAACCGCCGAAATACACGGGGAAGATCCGAGATGGTGTGGTGCGGCTATCCACGTGCAAAAAGAGTTTCGTAAAAGAATAAAACATAATGGGGAAGTAGTCGGGGGAAAGAGCGAAATTTAATAATGCGCTGTCGGAGGAGATGCGGCGGGTTTAATCTAGTCAGAAAAATCAGAGAATAGAGAGAGAGAGCGGAATGGTAACCTAGAAAGTTTAAACGTGTGATTTTTGTCGTATTTTTAGCGAAGATGGGCCTGCGGCTTCTGCAGCAATGGAATTATGGGCAGCTCTTTCTACGTGACAGTTATCGGACTCATTGGCTCTGTTAGTATTGAGAAATTCTAAGAATTTACTCGGTTTTTAACCTAACGACCAGTGATTTAACAGTTTTAAAAGTGGCGTTAAATTTATTAGCAATCGATTACTTGAGATTATATTGATTTATTTTGCTTGAAACGGTTGAAGCGAGTGATGAATTGGAGTGATTTAAATTTTAAGCGTTACCGTCACGTGTGCACTTAGTACGACAAAACGAAAGGGATACATTAAGTTGCTCTTAAAAGATTTATTTAATATTTTATTATTAATCAATACGAGAATTAGCGTCATAGTTGTGCGTCAAATTTACTTAAAATTTTATCTTTAAAAACGGCTAGCATTTACTTTGAAGATTACGTAACTCGAAATTTTTATTAGAATCCCCATCCGGTAAAGTTGACATTGACATAGACAAACGTAAGACTACCGTTTTCAAAATACTGCCGCGTAACATATCTGTATGACGCATTTGGCAAACTTCGAACAGAGCCGTTAATTCACTGGTCGTTCGTATATTTCCGAGGCGAAAATACGAGACTCGCAAGGTGATGTGTCTTTTTACCTGCATTTGCCGATCTTGTAGTTAATCACATCTTTCGACGTAATTCGCATCATAAATTGTAAATACACCGCCGGCTCAAGATGCAGATCTGGCAGTATCGGTAAGCAGTCGTTTAAGAGTATTCGTTTTAAATTATTAAATCTTTTACTGCTTGCGTAACTAATTTACGTTGTTTTTATCAAAATAATGAAACGGCAAAAACGCTTTCGTGCACATTTTTCAATGTACCCGCAAACTGAATTGCCCTTTATTCGTTTGTTTTCATGCGTGCAGTGCCGCCAGAAGTGGAGAGAGATTTGAAGTTGATGACCTCGATTCTTGGCATCGAGCATTACACGCTAATTATGCTCGGGGCAATACTAGTGCGTTATAATTACTACTCGCTTCACCTGCCCCGCTCGTCGTCCACCATCAATAAATCGCGGATGAGACACATTTGTCGGCAAATTTCCGTGCGCGCCATCCGTTAGCGATTGCTCGTAAAACTCGACAACGCAGCTCTCGTTTGAAAAATAAAAAATTACGCGCGCGTTCTTTGACATTTCGCGCGCACCGAGAGCGAGTTCTAGAAAATCAAGGGTCATTGCATCGGCCGGGTTATTAATACAATGAGGCGACTCGCGCGTTCAATTGGGAGCTCGGAGAGTGATTTTAATAATTGCGATTTTAATTTTGGCTTATAATACCGAGTGCCATCCAAGGCTGTCGAAATATTTTTGAGTCATCCGAACGCGCTGTTTTTCTGCCTCGCCGCGGTATTCTTAAATGAAGGAGGTGCGAACTCCTTTGTTTATTTTTAAAAGCAGTGCAAACTCGATTTCGGTGGGGTTTTATGTGTTAAAACCGCGTCGTAATGTTTATGCGCGTGTGCTTGTACATCGTAAATTATTAAAAGATTTATTAATTGGAAAAAAAAAACAAAAAATTAAAAAACTTTTATGCCAGTATAATATGTCACCTAATGACCGCATAGGCAACGATCTTTCTAAAAATAAAGCCAAGTCAACTTACCTTTATACTATATCTTTAAAAATGTTCCGAGAAAAAGCAATTTAGCTTCGGCACGAGCGAAATTCTAGGTGCCCGTTTAAAAATCTAAAAAAAAATTGCCATGTCCCGAAGGAGTACCCGATGCTGCACACGCCGTGGCTGCTCATGCAATTCTGCATCATGGCGCTCGAACTGTCGATCTTCCTCGGGCGGCTGTTCCTCCAGGGCCTCCACGTCTCCCGCGACGAGTTCTTCGTCGCCCTCTTCACCCTTCACAATTGGCTGCAGGTCTTCTGCCTCTTTCAGAACCAGACGGCCCGCCGCTCCTTCTTCTGACTCTGTATCTCGTGAATTTTCAATAGCGAACTTGTTCTTATTTTTAACCCATGAGTTTTGTGTATTCTTTGGGCGATATATATATGTATATGTATATCTGGTTTTATGACTGACCGGGAGGTGGGGTGGAATCAGGAAACGTTTCGGCCTGCTTTGCAACTTTTAGATAAGAAAACTTTATGCTAATGTGGGATTCGCCTTTTGAAAAGAGGTGCGAATCGTTAAGTAAAGTATAGATAAAATTCAGTGATAATGTGCAGTTATAAACGTACAAATTAAAATAACTCTTTATACTGTTTATTTTAAAATGACGATAAAACAAGTTTTTTCTAATAGTTTTCATTTTAATTTTCATAATATGAAACGCAAATAAATAATGGCTTTCCAATTGAGCTTTATCTACTGCCTCAAATCAAAATATAAACTGCTTTTATCGAGTTATCTTAGGACGAGAAGATTGAAAACATAAATATTTTAAAATATTCGCAATAACAAAAGGAATTCCAAATATATAAATTATGCTCCTGGTCCTAAAACATTCGTTTGGCAGTGAGATAAACGCACGCGGTTTTATTTACCTTCCCCTTCAACTTCCTCGCCAATTTTCTATTTTAAATCTCAGCTGACCGCAAGCAATGAAACCACCCAGCGCACTTCCCATAATCTTTTAAATCCGCAAGCACTCTTTCGCAGACGCCTTTCCAAATTTTCACCCGCAAGCTCAAAAGCAGCTCTTTTACTGACCCGTCGAACGGCGCCGATAGCGACCTCTCTGAAGCATCGCCTGCAAGCTTCCCCGGCGCAGGACTCGCATCCTGTCGTACCCGCAGTCGTGCCTCGTCCGGCCGACCTTAAAAGGGAGCGTAGTCCCCGGTGCGATCGATGCGCACATCCACCTATCCGCGGACGTCGGCGCTCGAGAGATGCGGACTGGACGCGCGCCAACCACCACGGCGGCGCGCCGATGCCTCTCCGCCACTCGCGGATCTGTCAGTCGGGACAGTCTTCTGCTGCGCACGCGGTATTCCGCCACGGCCTAAGCTGCAGCCGCTGCCTCCGTAGTCCTTTTCGAGGTAAGGCGATTTTCGTCTGTGAAAAGCTGCTTTTTTTCGAGGCGTCCCCGGGGGAAACGTCGGCCGAAGGTTGGAGGAAGGTTGTGTGCCGCGTGCGGAGATGGCCGGCCGCTGATTTATCGGTCGCGTCGTCGTGCCAAGTTGTTAATAACAAAGTTGCCGATTTGAAAGTTGGCTGTATAGAGGGGCTGCGGTGCTTTTAACGAAAATCGATAGTTGTGCAGTTTTTATTTTTGATATGTAGCACGCATCGGAAGAGACTTTTTAAATGAATCGAAACTTATGCTTTTTTTAAAACCTGTACTCTTATTATGTTTTGTGTTTAAGATTGCAAGAACGTAATAAGACGGTTTAAAAAGGTCTCGGCAGTCGTTACATTTAATGTGAATCTAAAAGAGTTAAAAGCGCTTTATTCTAATTTTAATTTTTAAATCAATAAGCCTCCACCACGACTTTTCAAATTAAACACTTCATTCCGCACTTAAATAATAAATAACGAATAACCCAAGAACTCGCGCGTTATAGCAAAAGAAGACACCAGCACGCCTCGGCCTTCTCCTCTTCCGAGAAAAGCGGAAGCGTGGCGACAGCTATTTCGCGCTAAGAATCATTCGGTAAAGCTCGCAAGCTCTATAGTCGGGAGGATCGCCTCGCGCGACCGCAGAGCAGACTCTATCAAAGCTTGCGTGGGCGTGCAAAGTAGTTCAAGGAAGCTTGCGAGGGCGCTGCTCTCGCTCCCCGATCGATGATCATCCGCCATATCGCGCGCGCTCTTCGAAAATCCCGACGACGCGATCGTCGCCTGTTCCGCCGTCTCGCGCGATTTATCGGCTATTATTAGTCGGACGAGAGCCGCCGCCGAGATAGTACATTCGATAAATCGTCCGAGCGGCGATTCGGATTAATATACCCGGACGAAATTTTCAGTGATAAAAGAGACCGACGCTCCTTCCCGATACATATATAACCCACTCGAGTCCACCGGCGAGAGATGAAGACGATCTGGGTCGTTGGCGGGCCGGGATGCGGCAAGGGCACACAGTGCGAGAAGATCGTGCAGAAGTACGGATTTCTTCATCTGAGCAGCGGTGATCTGCTGAGAAAGGAGGTGGCCAGCGGCAGCGCAAGAGGCGCCGAGCTGCAGGAGCTCATGTCCAAGGGCCTGTTCGTGCCGACTGTGAGTAGCGAAGCGTTTTGTTTGGGCTCTCCTTTGGTTAGGAGATGTCTATACGTTGCATAATGAGAAACGTCGCTTATTTTCTTAGTTCTGCATTGGCATTTTAATTTACCGATCGAGGGATCGAATGAAATTATGTAACGATTTTTTTGTAGAAATACTTCTTCGATGAGGGTACATATTTACGTACTCGTCTGTGTTTTTAGAACGTCGTACTAAACTTGATACGCGAGGAAATATGCGCGGCCAGGAAAAATACGCCGAACTTGAAAGGAGTCCTAATCGACGGATATCCTCGCGAGCTGGAGCAAGGCCTACAATTTGAAAGCGAGGTAAGCACTCGTATCCGTGGGAAAATTTTTAATAAAATTTACGACATTCATTATTATATCTTTACTGATTCTCATCTCCTGTGTACACAGGTTTGCAGCGTGGATTTGATTATCTTTTTCGACGTCGCCAACGAAACGCTCGTCGCTCGATTATTGGGCCGAGCAGCTGCCGCGGCTGTCAAGAGGGACGACGATAACGAGGAGACCATCAAGAAACGAATACAGATATTCAATGAGAAAAACGGAAAAATCGTCGAACACTACAAAGACAAAGTTTTGAAGGTAATTTATCGAATTTGCGCATAATCAGAAAGAAAATTAGCTTCACAATTTATTGTCTTACACGATTGTTTTGAATTAATTTTTTCAGATCAATGCCGAGGGTTCCGTGGACGCGATTTTCTCTCAAGTAGTGGTAGCAATCGACAAGCTGCTCGAATCATAGTTCGCGAGTCAACTTCACCGGATTAGCTAATCTCTCGATTTACGTCACACAATTCAACGAGGAGCCGTAATCAAACTCGGAAGGACTTCCGGCCCTCGACACTGACTACGCTTACTAGTAAAATTCGTTAGACGCAGAGGAAACTACTACCAATGTACATATATTTTCTTACTTGCTGCGCCGATTTGCGTCGAATCGTCAAAGCATAGACACGAGTACAAAAAATCTATCATAAGAACATGACATGAAAAAGGTCAGGCAATAATGTGTGTAAAGGACGAGCGTTGAAAAAAAAACCAGAAAATTGTACAATAAAAAAAGAGCACACACACCAACGAACGTGTAATTTATCAGCGTCTATTCGAGGAAGTCGTTACGAGATCTCTCCCCAGTCCGTTGTTTATCATGAAACTGCTACGCGCGTTTGTTCTCCTCGCGAGTATCGCGGCAATTTACGCTGATTGCCGAAGCGCGGATTCGAGGCGCGCGATTTCTTACGTTTTAGTTAAGAACGATGCCAAGTCCACGGCTTCGGTGATCACGAGGCGCTGGCTGCCGAGCGTCGCTAAGTGCAAGGATTTCGCGGAGAACAAGCACGCGCTCGCCTTCAATTTCGGTGATTATTTAATCGTTCGTATATAGTTGCGTCGCTATTATATTTTTACGGTTTCTCGTATTTTCCGTTTTATAAATAGATTATAATATAACCGAGGATTTCGTCAGATGCTTAAGGTCAATGCTAAGGCAAATGGCCTTTTAACGGGGTTATATATAGAGATGTTTATTAGTATAGCCAAATAACTCGGACTTCTTTTTTAAATTTAAAATAGCGCAACTACGTCACGATTATAGAAAATGATTTTTTAAATTTACCATTTTATTAAATACAGTTTAAAGTTAATGCACCTAAATTTAAGTGAGGTCGTCAAACGATAATTCACGTGAAGCCAATTGCATTTTGCTCCGCTGCCCAGAAATTAGTGGACTTCAACAACTCGTTAACGTTACTGGAGTCGATTACTTCAGCGCTTATTCAAAAAAACTCTATGCCGGTAAATAACGATGGACGTTTACTACAGAGATTGAAAGAAAAGGCTATAAAGAGATTATAAACTTTTTAGACAACGCAACTTATTCCTGCGTAGAACAGGTTGGAGTGTTCCGATTTTTTAAAGAGAAGGAAAATTTCACAAACGCTAGAGCCTCGTGTAAGAAAAACGGTGGGGTTCTGGCGGACGTTGGCAGCGATGCACGAACACGTGGTTTGGCTGCAATTATTGGAAACTTTCAAGCTTATGTTGGATTAAGCAATGAGCCTAAAGAAAAAATTTGGAAAAATGAGTTTGGTAATTAATTACTTTTTTAGTTTCAGATATTTTTTAAATTTAATGTTAAACGTTTTAAAAATCTTTTTTGTCAGTTAATTACACAATAGCTCGTTTAATTTCAAAATGACACGACTTAATTTTTACTGAAAGATTTAAACACCGCGGTGACAAACTACTCACAAAATAGTTAAATTGCGCTTTTGAATATATTACGTAAAGCTTAAAATTAATTTTTATCGCAATCATATTTTCTGAATCAATTGTTATGATATCATCAAAGATGTCTATTTTAGATATTGCTTTACTCTCACGTACTATTTTTCTCATATCAATGTTTGAAATTTAAAATTTTTCAATGCAAAAGTATTTTTACACTTTATCATCAAATATAACAAAAAGTGAAAATTTTTTCTTACATTCATTTATTTTCATTTTTTACTTTTCTAACAAGCAAATAAAGAAAAAAAAATCATAACTTGTACAAAATTATCAAAGGCAACGCTTTGAGTTGCGTCGATTACCGTTCCTGGGCAGCTGGCGAACCGTCCCACAGCCGCGGCTGCGTCACTCTCTTCCAAGCGGAGCGGAAAAGCGACCCAATCTGGAGAGTCGTTTCCTGCAGTTTGGAGCTTCCCTACGTGTGCGAGATCTCTCGCTGGCAGCCGAAAATCAACGTTACCCGGATGTCCTTTATGGGCTTGCCTTTGGGCGCACGATGAGTAAGGAATAAATTAGCATGGATAACAACTCGACGGTTTCATAAAGAAAAATGTATATTTATATACTCCAGTGTATTAGTCATATTTACAAATACGAATTACATAGGTTCGCGTCGCTCGGACGCGCAACATCATCACGAAAAGCAAGAGAAAATATAATATTTCATCTGTCTCCATATACTCGCGCGCTCGCTCCTAAATTATGTACATACGCTCTCCTCGATTATTATCCGTGCGTCCATAGCTTTACAAATTTAGGACTCGCGCTGGAAAAAGTTCCGTGGACGCATCGCTCACTTCCTTTTCTCTCGAAAAGCCGAGTCACACAACGTGAAGCCGCGAGTGCGACGGCCTTCGTTTTCTCGTCGAAATCCGCGCACTCGCAGCTAAACGCACTTCAACGCAACACTCCAAATAAGCTGCACCCATAATCCGATTAATATTTATAGTAGGACTTTTATCAATGGGCTATCACTTGAGTGGAAAGTCGGAACACGACGTTCCGTCCTTTCCTTACGCTTTTATTTTCGTTTTATATCAATGATCAATACTGTCGGTGATTATGCGATTATCTTACAGCGACTATTCGGAAGCATCGAGTCGTTACAACCTGGACTATTCTCATGTACTCTTGGACAATACTCTTAACGGGGACCACGTAAGCAGGAGAATTTTGCTTTTTTCGTTTTCGCAGAACAAAATCATTGATAATCGTTCTCCTTCTTTTGGCAACGTCAGTATACGTCAGCCAATTCGCTCACTCGAAGATGGTCATTTCTTACTGGCTATTTTAAACGCAACTGCTAAACTTTCAGAATTTTTGAATTCTAAAACAAGTGCGACCTTTAATAAGGAATGAAAAATTCACAGATACAAAAATAATTGAGCAATGAACATCTTCGATCCATTGCGCTACGCTATGTGCAAGTGGACAGCGCTCGTTTTCTCACTTCTGTTTTACCTAACAATAAAAACCACGTTTGAAATAAATGCTTGCGCGTATAGTGTGCCCTAACTTTGATCGTTTTTCATTGAGAAAAACAGCTCGATTGTTTCAGCGCACTCGCGGCTAATTATATTTATATAAAAGTACAAAATTATCAATTCAAGACACTCATGATAAAGAGTTTTGGTCGGAGAGAGTTCCCCACTTCTGACTCACTATTTTAAAATGTAATGCTTAATTTTAACTTTGAATCATTTTGATTTAACAACTGAAGCAGGGGACCTTGATTTTTAAATACTTTCTAAAGGCAAAATTCTGTTCCGCGAAATGCAACTGATATCTTTTCACTAGTCATACTCTTTTTTACTATCGAATATTACTGTTGATCTGAACAATAGCAAAGCACACATATGCTTGCATTTTTATATAGATCTTCAATATTAATTTTTATAAGTACATAATTGCCTATCAAAGTACAAAGCGATTTTAAATACTAAAAATTAGTAATCATGATAAGAAGTTCATTACGTCGACAAATAGATACAAAAATGTTATCTATTTAAATGATTAAAAACAATAATTCGCTAGTCAAAGTTTTAACTTTGAAAAAAACTTTTAAAAAACTTTTTTTAACTTAAAAAAAAAAATTACTTTGTTTTTAAAAAATCAGTGGTGTAAAAATTTATCTTAGCAATTTCGTGCGCTTTTTTAAATTCGCAAAACAAAACTACTATTAATTAAAAAATCATGACCTAATCACTGGTTAAGTCGTAACAATTCTGAGACAATAATCGATAAAAAAAATATTGGCACAATGGAATCAATTGATAATCTAGATTATCTTAGAATGTAATTTTTGCAAGACTAAGAAGTACTTAGCCTCGAAGTTTAAGTACGTATAAGAAACTAATTCTGCAGTAATTATAACTAAAAAGTAAATCATCAAACATTAAATGTCGAGATCGTTAGAAAGAAAATCCTATCACCTTTCTATTGTATACGTGGCGTAGGCCTGCGAATGTTAAGTGGAATGTTGAGTTTGATGTCGTTGTGATGTCTCAGTCTGTTAAATACTTGTCGAAGAAACGATTATAATTAATGAAACTAATCATAATACGTTTAAAATTATAAAACTTAAAACAATATCGTTTAAACTCGCACTGGCTCTCCAATTTCGATTTTTCGGCTAGCGATTCCGGAAATATATTGCTATCTCTTTTGAACTGTAGGACCAGTCGCGAAGTAATGTCCTTATGGGTAGTTCAAGAAGCGACTTAAAATAAGAGTTAAAACAGTAACGCGATTATTAAAAATGTCGATCAAATGCGAATAAGTCTTCAAGTTGCAAATTATCTTCACTCAGTATTGGCTAAAACAGAAGCTAACTGTTCTGTAAGTTGATCAACTTTCCTTGCAAGAACAGTATGTTGCTCCTCCATTGCTGTAAGCTATATAAGAAAAATTTGTAATTTTAAGTAAAATATTTATGGTACGTGAGAAAGCAATTAACTATATTGTGGAACTTACCCTATCTAAAAGTTGACTATAAAGATGATACGGGA
This sequence comes from Ormyrus rosae, assembly GCA_035047165.1. Classification (NCBI taxonomy): domain Eukaryota; kingdom Metazoa; phylum Arthropoda; class Insecta; order Hymenoptera; family Ormyridae; genus Ormyrus; species Ormyrus rosae. Next base: position 3,376,565 of record JAWWML010000001.1, read on the forward strand.
CATAGGCGGGCGTACTCGATATAGGAGATGGAGGTTGCTCAGTAGGTGGAGAAATCTCTGGTCGAGGAGGCTTCTCTTTTTCTTTCTCTTTTTCTTTTGATTTAAACTCTTCCAGATCTGTCTCTGTTTTAGGTGCAGGCTCTACGTTATTCGTATTTAACCTGTTGAAATTATATTCAATTAATTATTTCCGAAGTTCAATTTACTATTAAGAAATTAGTATTTTACCATGAAAATGATCGATCTTTTTTAGGTTCTACTTTTTCTGGCCGTTCTACGCCCATTTTTCTTCTTTCCATTTGATTTAATTTAAGTTCTTCAACCTAAATATAACAAAACGTAGCCATTAATTCTTATAATTGAAAAAATGTTATCGATTCAAATACTTACCCATGGAGCTTTCCGCCTGGATTTGGCAACAAGTCCATCGCTTTCATCATCTTTTGCCAAAGTCTCTGAAACTTCCGTACTTCCATTCGTCATGTTGTCCTCCTAAAAAACAAATTTCTTTAAATAAATTGTGTACGTAAAATTATTGTAAAAATCAATAGTAATTCAATCAATGGAGCGAAAAATTTTTAGCCTGTTGCGTTCGATTTCTAGCCTTTATACTGAGTAACGCAAACACTACAAAAAAAATTTACATAGGTACTTTCTTTACCTAAATACAGCACTAACATCCTTATCTAATCGGTTTTAAGTAAATAAAGCACCGCTAAATAAATTTAAAAAACAATTACATTACGCAGGAACTAAGTTTTTAAAAGTACCGTTAACATCGACATCGTGTTGTTTGGGCCTGGAAGATTTGGTGGAGCATTATGGTGCCTCAAATGCTGTGTAGAAGGTAATCTGCGACGAGGAGCCTTAGCTCTTGAAGCTGTTAAATGTGAAAGTGGTACACCCTCGCCTCTTGCTACTTCATCTAATTCTTCTTCCAATCCAGTGCCTGCACTACCATTACCATTATTACTATTATTACTGTTATTATCACCAACTAATCTTTTCAAACTTGAAATTATAGCACTTGGTTTTTTTTCTGAAGTGCTTGAAGATAGGGAAGAAGATGAAGCAGATGATGTGATCTTTTTTACACTTGTAGCCATTGATGTCTTCTTAATAGTTGTAGTAGCAACATCTTCGTTATCAACACGAATTCGATTATCTAAACTTTTTCTAACATTAGCAGTCTCCTTTTTCTTCACTATTTGATTCTTTGTGGATGATTTTGCTGTTCCAACTTGATTAACCTGACTATCTAGTTGATCATTTTTTACTGTTATCACTTCAACAAAGTTATCAGGAAATAAACCAATTTGACCTTTCAATTCACCTTTCCACCAGCCTTTATCAGGAGCATCTTTAGAAATTAATGTAATAATATCACCTTCAACAAGTGTAAGTTCATCTTCATTGGCAGCTTCATAAGGAAATAATACTTTGCAAAATTCTTTCTTATTATCCTTGTTTCTTTCTGCTTCTTCAGGAACTGGAGAAGAAACAAAATTGGAAGGAAAAACACCTGTTCTTCCTTTGATACGTCCTCTCCACCATCCTTCCTCCACTACACCCAAATATTCTATAGCTTCCTCTGGAACCAGTTTGAGTTCGTCATCATTACAAGGTTCATAACTAAACAATACTCTACAGAACTTTCTCCCAGATCCATTACGCAAAGTAACTTCGTCACTTTTTCTTTCACCGCTGTTTCTTTCACCACTATTTCTCTCCCCACTGTTTCTGGCCCCTCCCTGTCCATCCAGGACCTTAAAATTTAACGTAATTTTATAAAATACTTAAATTTCAGTTTTAAAAATAAAGTGCACAGAACTAAAAATAATCTCACCTTGACAAAATTGTCTGGAAACATTCCTCGCTTATCTCTTAGAGTTCCTTCCCACCAGCCTCCATTCAAAACCTTAACGTCTTTAATGATATCGCCTTTGCGAATAGTGAGTTCATCTGGTTCCTGAGCTTCGTAATTGTACTCCACCAGAGCCTCCATTTCTTGCAGAGAAAACTCAGCCTCTACTGGCTTAACACACCTGAAACACGAAAAAAGATACATATTGAACGAATCACTCGTTATCAGGCCAATAAAAGCTTTGGCGTATGATTCATGCTCTGCTCTCTAACCCTACCACCCACCAGGCGAGAATCATCAAGTGCCTTATCTACGAATCAAGCGACAATCAACGCAAAACTGAAAAAACTAAGCTTCATTTGGATTACCTGGTCGCGAGTGCCGTCTCAAATTGGTGCGACGAAGATTTAAAGGAGGTCGGAGCGAAGAGTCATCAGCCGGGCGAGCGAGGCTGCTCGGTCATCGTGCTGCTCAGGACTGGAGCGCAAGAGTGTTTGATGCTTACGCGCGAGAGAAGAGCAGGCCGCAGGCCTCCGGAGCCGGCACTTTTCCTTGCTCACGACGACGCAAGAGAATTTAGGCGTATCCCAAGCCGATTTGACAGCAGCACGAACGGCGCTGACGCCATCTTGAATCGAGCCTCGCTATCTTTCTCTCTCGCGCACCTTTAACCAACGAGAAAATATATACAATTCATGCACGTACGTGTGTACACTGACTTATACACATACATACATACATCTACATGCCGCGCGCGCACACCACACACACACACACACACACATATATATAGGAATACAAAGTTGTTGCTCTCGCGATAGGAGCAGAAAGAGAAGCGCCGAATTGGAAAGTTGGAGAGAGCGAGCAGCGAGTACGAGAGCGAGTACGAGAGCGAGTACGAGAGAGAGAGAGAGAGAGGGAGAAAGAGAAAGAGAGGTATACACGCGCGCGAGCGGCGTGAAAAAAGCTAAGGAAAAAGGGGGGCACTTGTTAGAAGTGCGAAAACTTGACTCTCCAAATAACTCGCCCTGATTTTCCGAGTCTATGTACTTTTTGGGCTGAAACGAGCACTCGGCGAAGGCGGTGACCTTTTTTCTATTTGCCAAATGAAAACTGGCATGTAAATTAAACGGCGGTGTTGGCATTGGATTGAGACATTGTGTGTTTTTAAAAATATCAATTACATGATAATGTTATTGGCAAGATGAGTAATTAAACAACGCACTCCTCGACAGGTGTATTCATTTACGGTAAAATTTTCTATATTATCCTTTAGAAAACAATATTTATTTATTTTATTTTAATTATTTCTTTACAGTTGCTTTAAACGTATATTACGATTTTCTTCAAAAATGTTTATTCTTTTTATAAAAATTGTAAGTTTTTATTATAATATTATTGTAATCACAGCGTAAATAATGAATAATTAAATTTATTACAAGGAAATTTGAAAGTAAATAAAAATTTCGTTATTACTCACGACGTAATTTTTAACGGGAACATGAAGGAGGAAAATGAGCTGTTCTTGATTTTCATTAGCATTTATTGATCCTTTTACTACAGAAGTTTAAGTAGTTCACGTATCGCTTTTTCTACACTGTTTGTATGTCACTTCTACCCATTCATTGTATGAAAATCAGCTTTTTTTTCACTGTTTCATTTTGCATAAATTCTCATTTAAAAAGAATAACTTAATAAGAAATAAAAATATCGTTATATTTAACACCATAAAATAATTTTTTATTTTAATTATTATCGCTTAAGTAACGCAATAAAGTTTTTATTTATTTTCTTGTCTAATCTAAGCTTTTAATAGATGGAGTTAAATAAAAATCAATAAACAATATAAGATAGATAACATGTACAATTTTCATCCAATTTGTAAAATATAATTACTCTGCATTAATTTTATTATAAAAATAATTTCCATTATCTAGGCAACGCAGTTCTTTATTAATGGGGAGAAATGAAAACTTAGGTAAAGATGTCAAGTAGAACGTGTTTTATCATCAGGACAAAACGTGTCAAAGAACTCTTAATTACGGTAAACACGTTTCACTTGTGCAGCCTAGCTGATATGGTGCCACGCCAAAAGAAAATAAATTGTTTCAATTTTTTATTTAATTGTTTGAACGTGCAGGTAATTGTAAATAAATTGGATCCCAAATTACGTTTTAAAAATAACAAATTAAAAGATAATGCACTTAATCAAATCAATAAAATTGCATCTTTTAGTAAACAAGAGTGAGTCACTGTAAAATTGCAGCTTTTTAGAGTAAAAAATTATGGCCATAACTGATGATTTTATCTTCATAAATGAGTAAAATTTACATTTTCCATGAATGAAGTAATGAATAAGATACGGCGCTTCGTCGTTCATTTATTCATATGTATGACTCGTAAGTAACGCATTAATTTTTTTCACTTCCTCTTTTATATGGAAGGAAAAAATTAACTAAATTTAACTGAAACATCTTCCGTAGTAAAAAAAAATATTCTTTTCTATTTTCTTACAAAAATAACACGCAACACTTCTTTTTCGTAAGAAAAACTACTCAAATTTATTACGCACTTATCTTCTTATAAATTATTCAAACTAACATTTTAAGCGGTTATTTAAAACTGTCAACACCGCTATCACGCTTACTGATAACTGAAGCGTCCAATAAATATTCAACACGTAAATAGTACAAAGTAAAAAGTGCAACGCTTACTCTTCTTTCGCACAAGTCCTCTGTACTAAACAACGACAAAGTAACTCGACCACTAAACACTCAGCACACGTCCATAATGCCACAGGACGCTTTTGCAAATAGAAAAACGAAAAAAAGGCAAAAAAAACCTCGGGCTCGTCCGGGATTTGAACCCGGGACCTCTCGCACCCTAAGCGAGAATCATACCCCTAGACCAACGAGCCTCGCTTGGACGCGGTGCCTTTCACTTGCTACACGAGCTGGAGGCCCCTCCATTCCACCAGGCACTTGCTGCCGGTACATATATACAGCTGCATATGCGTGGAGGCGCCGACGCGGCACACATACAAATCGTATCCGCGGCGCAAGAGCCGAACGAAGAGGAGAGAAAGAGAGACAGAGAAGCTAGTTACAGTGTGTACACACTTTGCTTCGTGATTATCTCAGAAAACGTGTCCCGCATGTACAAGATGGCCGGGAGGGACGAGCAAGACTTCAATCGCAGCGGACTAACTGTTTGCCGTGACCGGGTATAGTTGTTTTTTTTTTTTTCAATTTTGAGCTTTTGCCTTTTACATTCTTTTAACTGCTTTGTCTATGCTGCGTGATTTGAATTAAGTAGGCAGCGATTTTAGATTGTTATTTTACAGTTTGTTTATGATAAAGATGAGTACTTAAAAACAAGCTTGTTCGGTTGTATGAAATTTTAGAATGAAAATATATTTTTTCACTTTATAGTTGGATTTCGTTGAAGCGCGTTTCTAATTATCCAAAGTTTCAAATTACGCGCATATTATTTCGAATAATATTTCAAACGCAAGTGTGTTAAAAAACTTTCTTATGCAAGCTATGAATAAGCTGTAATTTTAAATTTTTTACCATTTTCTTTTATGCGCTCACAGTAGATTGAAACAGATAATATTCTACCGCCTTTTGAATTCGTATTTTTAAATTATAAAAACATATGCGTTATTTAATAAGCCGGTATTAAACCGACACATCTAAATCTTATTTGTACTTTGTATCTTATCTCGAGAAGAGCCAAGTATAATTAAAATACTCGTCTTCACTGTCCACCACTCTGATAAGAACGGATCGATATTGTGGCTTTAAATAAAAGAATTTTATGTAAGCAAAGCGCGCAGCCAATCTGAAAAAAACTCAGAGATGAAAAATGTCGCTAATAAAAAAAAAAATTTTCGAATTCCTTTCACCGAAGGCTTGGTACACGGGACAGCGAGCCCAGAGAATTCCAGGCGGTCTGGTCGGCGTGGTGGGCATCGGCTGCATAAGCCTCGATCTCTCCTACAACGAGCTGACGTCACTGTCAGCCGTGAAGGATTTTTTGCACCTGCAGGAGCTCATTCTCGACAACAATGACCTGAGGGACCTGAAAACTCTGCCCGAGATGCCGAAGCTTACGACTCTCAGCCTGAACAACAACAAAGTGAGCGCGCTTCGTATTATATACATTTTCCCGGCGGTCGCTGCTTTTTATGCTCGGTAGACACATATTTGATCGGAATTTGTTAGCCGGTTGTCCCGTTGCGGCGCAATAAATCGCGAGGGTATTGTCGAATAATCAGGTCGAGTGTCGAAAAGGAGGACGAGTTTATGACCACAGCGGGTATAAGAACTAGATTGCGCATTTGAAATCTGGTACTGAATGGAGTATCCTAAAGAATTTTATTTGAAAACTTTTTTTATTTTGATTATTATTATTCGGTCATTATTTGACCAATATTCAACGATTATTCCACCATTATTCAGTCGATCCAAAGTTTAAAGATAACGAAAATTCAGTGAAAAATTTTAATTTATTAAAAATTTATAAAATATTATCATTCTTTCCTTGTACTCCTAATTCCTGGTAATTACCCCTTCTAATCGAATTAATTTCTCACGTCTTTCCACTGCAATAACTCAATTTTCTCAAAGATATCCGACATCGACTTCGCCCTGGAAAGAATCCGAAAATGCTGTCCGCGGGCAAGCTACGTGAGCCTACTGGGGAACCCAGGATGTCCAGATCAGCTTACGCATCCAGGCACGAATGACGAGGACGACTACGAGCGTTACCGCCTCTACGCCATCCATATTTTGCCGGACACCTTGCGATTCTTGGACTCGCGCCCAATTACGCGGCAAGAGCGGCTCCAGGCAAACAGCAGAGGCAGGTTTCTGAAGACGGTTAGGCTCGATGCCAAGAGCACTATGAGCGCTCCTAAAACGCTGACGAGCGACGAATTCGATGAAGCTGATTTCCACATCAATTACACGCCGCTACCCTTGACTGTCAGGACTCCGCAAGATCACAAAGGTAATTTTTCTTCAATTTTCTCTTTGACTAATCTTTTAAAGCGTTCTTTGCTTTAAGCAGGTGCTTACGGTAAATGTAGATATCGTTACTCCGGAAAGAATTCAGAAGGGAATCGATTCATTTGCAACAACGACTTGTGAATTTCGAAAAATGACTTATTAACTGTTAAGGAATGTACAAAAAAAACTGAAATGAAAACTGCAGCTTATCAAGGTAGAAAAAAGAATTTATTTTAATGTACAATTATAGTATTCCAGTATAAATAGATCTCTTTAAGTTCGCTCATTCCGTTCCAGAAGTGGGAATGCACGAGATATTAAGGACAATTGCACTCGAGCTTGCCTCATTTCGGACTGAGGAAATTATTGCATTTGGTCCTTCGTTTCATCGCGAGAACTGCAAGCTCGCTAACGCGACGCATCTTAATAGTGTACATATAATGTATGTATATATGTATATTGCACATACGAGCTGCACGAGCTGCGTACGAATTGACATGCACACATTCATCACCATCCTTATTACATTACTCAACTCTTTTTAAAAAAATTCGTCAGAGGCAGTTATCATTGGCCCGAACTGATCACCCTGTTTTTATTTTTTCAACTTAGTATCTAAGTCAAAATAATTCTAGAATTCTTACCGCGCTATAAGTAAAACCCTATCTGAATTAATTTGATGAGTCTCGTTAAAATATCAAAGAACAAAGTTAGCATAAGTACTATGCACGTGTAAGTACATCAGCCTTGCATTTCTTCGAATTGCGCACGAAGAAGCCATAATTATTCACTTTGTTACAGATTAATACTTGATCGAACGCATTCGCTAAAGTCTTCCTCAATTTTCATATAAATCTCTATAACATAAATTTGTATATTTATATATAACATATATTCTTTCTAAATATACATATACGTTTATCAAATTGGAAATCTGGCGTATTTAATTACTCAAACACACCGATCCCCTCTAACATTGGCTGATGTAAAGTCGCTTTGAAAAAAAATATCTGTAAACAAATGCTACTTTACATCGGTTTAATAGGTTGGAAGCATGTTATTCTCGCTGCTCTGAGAGAAAACTGTTCACGGATTACGGCTCAACAGCGATCCTTCATTACATAGTACTTTTGGCCACGAAGAATAAATATGAACGGTACATGTGGTGTCAACAACATTTAGAAAATAAAAGTGCGCCACTATTTCCGCCTCTTATTTCATCAGATCATATAAGAATACAAAAACAATTATGTATTGTGAATAACTACACGGAAAACTACAGTTATCTATTAAATCTTCTCGCAAAAAATCGCGTTTTTTAAGTGACAATGATTCAAATTTCATATAGAAATAAACTTTGCGTTTAAAAAATTTAACAGATTCAAAACAAAAAGCTTCTACATAGAAATAATAACAGAGAGCAAGAAAAGAATTAAAAAATCACAAACTAAAAATTGATTACGTCGCACATTGTGGACAAGTAAAGAAATTATCTGAGCAATTGGATAAAAAAATTGAAACTGCACTTCGTTTTATAATTGTAAATTCTAAAGGCACTTCTTGTTATTAAGTATCGTTTCGATTTATAGAAAAAGAATCGATGAAATTCAATCTTCTAGGAAGTACCGGTTTTGCCGTGGTTATGCAAGTTTGGTCTCAATGTTACGACGCCTTCTACCCAGAAGTTTGGACGTTCGAGCATACTCTGCCAGAGTGACATTTCCCGACCTGTTGCGTCCATCCAATCTACTGCTTTGCCGTAATTTTTACCTGAAAATTCACTTACATTATAATGTACATATGCATAAGATTATTAGCATTAAACAGGGAAAGGATTACTAACCGGTGCCAAGATTAAAACGAACACCACCGAGGAACTCGTTGCTTGCAATTCGATCATGATCCCAAACTGTGAGTTCAAGACCGCGTTCGGCGAGCTCTTGTAAACTAACATCTTTATATACAAATGTGTGATTCCATACGGGCGAACCAGATGATCGTCGAACAACGCCCGTTTTCTGCTTGCCAGACCGACCTTTGTCCGGCAATAGATAACTGCAATTAACCAAAGCAAAAAAAGCGTTAATTAAACAATTAAATTAAACAATACATTTATTTGTTAAGTAATGATTCCAGAATATTTCACGGTATAATGAAGGTAAAATGAACAACCTTTTGCAGAACGGATCACAGGTACCAGAATTCTTGGCGCGTGTTTGAAGATTCCTTGCCTCTTTAACGAGAACGTGCAGCGCGCCTTTGCTCCAGTTCTTCTTCATTTTGTTCAAATGCGCCTCCTTCGAATCGCGTTCTCGGTCTTGCCGTGCTGGATCGGGTGGTACGAACTTAAGTCCAACGATGACCTCTCCCTTGCACGCGACCGGATCGTCGAACGGCTCGGTCTAAATTCAAACGCAAACACGGATTTAGTCGATAGGCGAAACATATTTCGCGGTACTTTACACGAAGAATTTTTACACTTACTCTCTCCTGCAGAGGATACCACTGAGGTCTAGGATCGTCGAAAATTTTGTTTTCCAAGGGCATTCGAACTTCACCAAGGAAGTCATTGCGACCGAACATGTCTGAATGCCAGACAGTCAGCCACAGTGTCCTTGATTCTAGACTGTTTAGACTTGTGTGGAACTAAAAAGTAAAATCAAAACGTCAAGGCTCCGAATTGAAGAGTAATAAACTGGTAAAAGCTCGACCGGTTTCTGTTAGGAAGTTGACTTTTTAGCTAGATTTCTCCTTAGAACTCGACAGAAACCGATTCGTCTTCCACTGCGGAAAAGTTGTCATTCGTTTACCTTAAGCGTCTCGTCGAAGACGGGATTAAGCGTGTGCTTCTTAACTTTCGTTTTTCGTTTACCGCTCTTCGATTTATCCGGTAGTAAGTAAACTTTAACGTATCTGCGAAGAAAAGCGGATAAATTTTCAGTTGTAAAACAGTCATGAAAACAAAGGCTAAAAAATAAGCGAGTGGCGCGTCAACTTACGGATCGGATCGATTGCGTTTAACGTCGACGGGCGCAAGATCTCTGCATTGCGTTACGTGCACCTCAAAAGTCAATTGCTTGTAATCGTACTGAAGCGAAAATTCGACCTCTCCTCTGACGGCCACGGAACCGCACCAGCGGCCCTCTCCAGCTCCGCTGTACACGGAGGCCATCGAGTCCGATCGTGCCTGTAATTCAAATTTTTTTATTCGGTTGATGGAATTGATAATCAAATAGATTTGTTACGGGTGAGGTAATGGGTGTTGCAAAAAAATATACGTTTGTATATTACGTAAAAATTTGTGAAAATCAATTTTTTATAGAATGATATAAAAAAAATCTGTTTAAAATAAAATAATTCGGCGCGTCATTATTTTTTAGAAGCTAATGCATTTCCATTAGGTACTAGTCGCTCACTTTTCTTTTTTGAAGCAAAAAAAAAAAAATGCCAAGAAAGGTTAATATCAAAAGTCGATTTATCAAAAGACCGTCGTCGAGGAACAAATAAAAATCTATTTTCGGCGAAAATTGACGGCAGAAGCGGCCGAGATTGCTTACCCCGAGGCTGGAGAGAGAGGCTCGAGTCGCGAGATGAGTAGATTGAAAGCTTCGATCGATGTCGTCCAGGTCCATACTCGCGTGGCTCGATGCTGTGCGTGAGCTCGTTCCGATGATGGGTGTGCTGCATGCCTCCGACAGACTGCTCGCCTCGTCTAAATTTTCATCAATCAAAAACATATCGTATAGTTTATCAGGTGGTCGGAAGGTCTTTTTGTGCGCTTCGTTATCTCTTAATTTGACTTAATTTACGATTTCTGATGCTAATTGTTACACGCGAGTCGCGCGAGTCTACTATGGTTTTTAACATCGTTAAAACTGCTGCTTTCGACTGGTTTATATGGCTCCGTCTAGTGTCCCTTTTTGTGGAGTAGACAAAAAAAACTTAATTCAGTTCCTTAATTAAAACAGTTAGATCTACACTGGGTGGTTGGAGAACTTCGTAATTGGATGGAGAGAATAAGACTAACGTTCTCCCGTCAAAATTAATTAGATCACACTTCCATTTCTTTCGATATGAAAGTAACTCTCTCACAAAGGACCGTATTTACTGGGCGCCTTACGGGGCCTTAAAGTGCTTAATTGAATTTTAGATTTTTATGATCAAACTTGGATAAGCGGTTTAATGACTTGGCAGTAATTGAAACAAAATAATTTATACTTTTCGAAGCATTTCTTTTTTAAGATACAGCTGTAATTTTTGACAAACTCTTTATAAAAAAAACTATACATCATTGAAAAAAATAAATAAAAAAAATGAATTGCTGCTAAAGTTACATCTCAATATTGTGATATCCTACTCGTTTATCGATCAAAAACCCGTTCTAAAATTTCAATGCTCCCATTTCAAAACGATCACTTTTCGCTTCTCGCGCGAAGAAAAAAAAGACAGAACGCAGCTCCGATTGTCAGCCACGCATTGATAAACAGCCGCAGAAATAAAAGCCGGATCGAAGAAAAAAAAAAAAAAAAGAAGGCATATAAAACTGTCTTTTGCGAAAGCTCTCGGAGGAGGCTGGCTCTTCTGCTCGGCGATGCGTGGGAAAAATAGAAAAACCGCGTTCCGGGGCCTCCCCGCGATCTCCTGCACATCCGGCGGCGTGAAAGTCGGGGCCCCGCGCGCTCAGTCATTTGCCTACATAGCTCGCCGATTCGATTGATTATGTCGAGAGCTGGTATCGACTGCAGGCCGCCGCCGCGGCCACGCAGAGCGCGGATTCCGTGACTTTTCACTTACCCGCGACGACGGTGTACGTGTACCCCAGTGAAAGTCTGCGCCGAGAGTGATTAATCAGTGTCCTTCTCGACGCACTGACTAAGTGTAACGCCAAAAGCAATTTAACGCTACGGCGCAGTGCTCTCGTGACCCTTGTACTTTTTCAGAAATTTAGCTTATATAAAGGATATTTTAACTTGCGTTCGAAATTCTTGGTTGGGGAGAATGGCTTTTTCGTTCGGGACGAAGTTTAATTTGAATTTAAAATGAGATCATTTTCAAAGAATGTATCGCGATTTTTGAAATAAAAGTAAATATGTTTGTAGATAGAGAGATATCTGATAAACCGGTTTCGAGAAAACTGTTTTTGAATTGCCAGGAAACGTGTAATATCATATTAATAAACCGTCTTGGTAATAAAAAATTATTTATTTGCCAAGATATTTTTAACTATAAAGATCCTACAAGTAATTATACTTTTTGCAAAGAATTTAAATTATCCAGAATTCTAAATAACTCACAAGAAATTCCTTAGTGGGTTAATGCATGCATTACAATCCAGGATATGTACGTTTTTACAGACAAAATCAGCCGTAAAAGTACCGATAGCAAGAAAGTAGATCTTGTCGAAACCGAGCAATTTTGTATCCACTGTACAGCCGACGTGCCCAGCAGTTCGTTAATGCTCCTAGACAAACCGAAAACACGACAAAAAAAAAAAACAAGAAGCCTTTCCCGGTTAACGGGTTAACGATCCAGAAGTAAGCCAGCAAAAGAGCCGATCTTTCCAGCGCCTCGACGTAATCGGCATTCTAGCGGCTCGCGGATCCCTCTTCGACTCGCAGCGAAGGATGAGCTCGCTCGAGGAGCGGAGGTGCAGCAGCGTCGGTGACTCATTATATCGCGCGCGGATGAATGCGCAAAAGCGCACGGCTCGTCCTTCCATTCTTCTCCCGGCGCTCGCTCCGGCTCTCCTGGAAAAGCCGACGACGACCCACTTGCGGCTTCGGCTAATGGGAGCGAGGTGGAAAAGCGATTTTTCACTTTCCTCGTCCGGTCGGTTCCGCTCGTCGCGCGTCTAATTGTACCAGGACCGGCGAGAGGGCACAAGCGCGCATTAATTAGAAAGGCCCCCCCGTGCAAATTCGGGAAAAACTCCTTTCCGCGAGGTGAGCTTCGGCTGCGTTTAAAGAACCAGATAGAGAGTGCGGAATGTGTGTCAAGGTGAGAGTCCTCGGCGTTCGGGTGAAAGACAGTAGAGCCGGCGATGGGACTAAAACGTGCCACCGCTGAATTTTCCCGAGTCTCTCTGTCTTTCTCGCCTTTTTTGGCCGCACGGCTCGCTCTTAATTGAGCCTAACCGTCGATTGCTCGCCGGAATTATCTTTCAATTAAGCACCAATTACAGCTGCCGTCGAATGTACTGCACGTTTTTTTTTTTTTTTTTAAGAAACTAAGGAGCGAGCTCCAATCAAGGACAAGCCAGGCGTCGAGAAAGTCTGCGGAGAGACACCTCTTCCTGGGTTGCTTGCCTGCGTGTCAGGGGGGGAAAATTCTCGAGCGATTGTTCGTTCAATTATCTCGCTTCTCAAGCCTCGTGTTTACATTACGACGAAGCGTCCATCGTCGTGAAAACCGCGCGGGAGAGCGTCGGACGATAGCTGCATGGCTTTTTGCTCGCATTCCGATCCGTCGATCGAACGACCGATCGATCGATCGAGCGGATACTCGGCTTTTCTTTCCGAGGAAACATCTGGAACGGAGGCGTCGCCTGCGACGTTACGACACCGCCGCCACACCGCCGTTTAATTGTAATACCGCGCTCGGGAGACGGGAACGCCGAGAGCGGAAATATTATCACCGAGAGAGAGAGAGAGAGAGAGAAAGAGGGAGAGGTGTCGCTGATGCTCGAGCTACGCGTAAACTCTCTCTCTAATTCCATTGTGCTCCACGGGCATTCGCCTCTCGCCCGGCTCTCACGAGACGACGCGCCGCTCTTTCGCACGAGGCCGACGGGGCTACGTAAGATGCGTTGTGGATGCTCGCGGGAAGTCGATGACGCGATGAGTCTCTGCTGCTTTCGAACTTTGCCGCCTTTCGAGTCTTTATTCTGTATACTATTGAAAAATAAAGTTGGCTTTGGGTCAAAAATGACTTGAGAATTATCTATTAATTATAAACGGTAACAGTTATCGTATACGATAACTATATATACATAAGAAACGATTTTCAATTCGTTGAATAATCGGAGAATTAATTAATACAGAAAACGGATAATGCTGCCTACGCAATATTATTTAGCTATTGTTAATGTAAAAGATTGATTCAAATTAAATCACGGGAACATAAAATCGGACATTTACATAAAATACAAGATTATAAATCATTTTTAATAGCACTTTTGTTTTTCCCAGCAGTATGCGAGTGAAAAAAAGATTATTTTAAATATTGCGAAGCGAGTTCTGTGACTCTACTAACTCATTACTTTTTCTCACTCTATTCATTCTCGTAGCGAGACCCTCATTCGACGAAGAATGGAATTAAAAGAGTCATAAACGCATCGCCGCCTTTTTTTCATACTCGCCCAGAGCCGCATCATTATTTCTTCGGGAAAGGAAAATCGATAAAGCGAGCGTACACGGTGCGACTGCAGGACGCACCCAGTCCCGAGAGACCGACACCCCGTCCATTAAGCTTCCCTCCGAAAAAACGGGCAATTAGCCTAATACGCGACCCGGTCGACGGTTAATGAATCGCGGCGCCGATATCGAATTACACCAGCGTCGAAAACAACTGCGTCGCAATTCCTCCAGATATCGGCCTCTATCCGTGTCGTAATCTCGCAATCGGCAACCAGTTCGCCGGCATTACGCAGCAGCGAGCCGCCAGCGGAGCTCGAGCATTTCCAGAGAACCTGCAAGTAAACCTAGAATTGCTCCGCTTTGCTCACTTTCTACGCCCTCCTTTAGCGGCGGAACATCGCGGCCGCGGGTCGTTCTAGCGAGAAAAAAAAAAGAAAAAAGAAAAGAAAAAACCATCGGAAATATCCGAGAGCGCGCGAGTCGCTACTCTCCTTTCTTCTCCTCGGGTTAACACGCCCACGCGAGAGAGGAGAAAAATAAAGGATGCGTGGGTGACGCGAGTGTCGCTGCTGACTTAACGAGCGTCGCGGAGATCGAGGCAATATTATTCAGCCACTTGCGCGATTTTGTTATACACCTCCTGTATCCGGCGGTAATTCCGACGCTCGATTAATTAAATCGCCGCCGAGCGAGTCGTAGGAATCGAGCTCTTTCTCGGCTATTTATGCGTTCTTTCGATGGATAATCAAGCCATTCTTTTGTTAAGACTATGAATGTCGCTGTTTTGCAAGAGGTATGAAAAGAATTGTAGCTCGAAGTGGCATATTTGCAAGTATGGCTGAAGCTGCTTTTATGCATTTATCCGCCTTTATGAACTTACTACGAATTAAGGCTTTCTTCAAGTAACGTGGCTCGCATTTTATAAACAACTTTTAGTGCACTCGCTAAACAGGTTACTTGAGTTCGGCGGAAAAATGCTGTTTTATGACCTAACCGAGTTTTATTCAAATAACGTTTTCTTCTATCAAATGTACACAGTGTCCGATTAAAAAGTCATTAAATTAAAAGAATCTACTTAAGCAGATCGTTTCTACAAGAAAGTACATAAATCCTGCATTCCACTCTGGCTTCATGAAACTGTGAAGCTAGTTTACCCAACTAACTACACTTACTATTTTTACCGGCAAAACTGAAAAACTGCTTAAAACAAGGTCGAAAAGCAAAGAAACAAAAAAAACCGAACGCGAAGCCTATAAATAAGAAAGAGCGAAGGAGCCAATTTCTCAAGTCCGACGGCTTTTGTGTAACGTCGTCGAATTAGCATACAGATGCGTTGCGCGGCTCTCCGAATAATCACCGGGAGAGGAGAAAGAACTCACCGGTGGAGACGGAGGCGCTGGCGGACACGTTGCCGGCGCTGGACGACGTGTTGGCGTTCGCCTGGGAGTGGGCGATGGGCTGCTGCCGCCTCGGCCGGGACTGAAGCTGTAGGCCAGGCGCGCTGAAGGCCCGTTTGGGCCCGCTCTGGGACAGGCAGCCCAGCGAGCTCGGGCTGTTTCTGGTGAAGCCCGGCGGTCGGTAACGCGCCGATTTGACAGCGCTGTGCTGAGGTAGAAAGTGGTAGACGCTGTGCGCCTTGTGCATACTCGCTGAGGAGCTCGCTTGGCGCGGCAGCGAGTTCGTCGCACTCGTCGCCGCGTTGCCGGCCATCTGCATGCCTCTGGGGAGAGTGGTTGCGCGCGGGTCGCCCTGATTGCCGTAGTCCAAATCTTCGTGTTCGTCGTCTTCCGTATCCTCATCTCCCGCTGACGCTCCTGGAAGCATTGAAATAGAATATTTTCTATATTTATTAAAATTAATGCATTTTATGTAACGCATACTTTCTAAATTCTAAAAATTATTTATGTCTCGACGTAAAATAGTGTAGCTTACTGTATAAATTCAAAAAAAGAAATAATAAATGTTAGAACTAAAAGTTAAAAACTTTTAGATAAATTTGATTATGCTTTTAAGAACGAATGCAAGTTTTCTTTTAAAATATGCAATAAATAAATATGAAACTCTTACAAATATAAAGTAAACATCTAATAAAGTGGGACTTAATGATGCAATTCTTACTCTCTCTTTGAATTTATATAATCAGTCATTTATAATAGCTGCTGCTTAAAATGCAAAGTACATAGTTACTCTAATTAAGCAACTCCGCTTCATGTGATATTTTTTAAAACGATCTTCTTTATGTAAATGATTATTGCGGTACAGTCGCATAAAAGAATGTATTCTACGGATTTCCGTTTCTTGAGAGTCAAAGGATTCAGAATTTCTCTTTACGTGAATGCGCATTCGAAAGGCATAAAATGCTTTCAAATTGAAATTTCTTTTCTTGTAAACTTTCTACGAAATTTCCCGTGTAAGAATATTAATGCACGATTCTTGCGGGTGGCAACGGTCACCAAGGGCTCGTGAACAATCTAAACGTAATCTTACACAATGAAACCAAAGAATATCTCACCAGACTCTCCCCTAGTGTTCGCATCGGGCACAGAGGACCTCCTCCTGTTGCTCCAGATCTTCTCCTCGATAGAGCCTCCACAAACCGTAGTGGTACCAGCGCCAATCGTTCCACCAATAGATCCGCAACTCCGAACCCTATCCAGTTGTTCTCTGGAGAAGCTCTTGGGGTTGAAGAGCAGGTCGCCGGCACTTCGCCGCTTAGCAGCCATCGCCGTCGCGCTGACATCACCCGAGCAGGCCAGTAGGGAGAGTTTGGTGCGCGAGTCAGCCGCCATGAGGGCCGACTCGAAGCTTCCCCGCCAGGAGAATCGCTCGTAGTCGCTGGCTTCTCGTTCCTCCGCCTCCGGCGGCATGCTGGTCGCGCTCGTATGTCCGTTTATCAGCAACAGCGGATCGTGAGATTTCGAGCGCGGCAGCTGCTGTACATGAGTCACGTAGTGTTTTCAAGTGATCGAAATGTTTTTTTCTTTTGAATAATCATTTTAAAATATTCCTCTTTTGTTTATTGAATCTTTTATTTAAAACCACGAAAAAATATCTTTAGGAAGAAAACGCAGTAATAGACAATGAATATTGAAGTATCGAAATTAAAGACAATTAAGTTGAGTAAAAACAACTCAACAAAGTAGAACAAAGAGAACATTTATAGTTACATTAGATTTCAAATTAATAATAAACAAAAAATAATAAGGGGTCCAAAAACAACATTTTGAAAACATTCTTTAAATTAAGAACTCTTTCGAGTATTTCTTTTAAAAAGCAGGTAAATGAAAAGACAAGAAATAAACATACCGTAGGCGCGCTGGCCGAATCTGAAGTCGAGTCATCGTCCTCGGTCGTAGACGCGGAGGAGGGCGTGCGGTGGTGTGGGTACCTCCTCCATCCGGCGGAGCTGTGCGAATGACCTACCGTCGAATTACTCTCCGAGACTTCGTGCATGAGCGCAACCAGTCGGCTACCGATGTGGTGCATGACCTTAGCGATCAGCGGTGGACTGCTGTGTGGCGTTGAGCTTGCGTCGCTGGTCACGTTATCCCCAGCCATCTTCGTGAAGCTCTGCACGAGTTTCTGGTAGACGAAGGCAGTGTCGCGGCCCAGACAGCCCTGCTGGGCGTTCTGTTTGATAGGGGCGTCCCTTCTTTCGTTGGCGTTTCCGCGCTCTTCCGAGACGGTCGTGTTGGCGTTCGTATCGAACTTGCTGATTATCTGCTGGCAGCTCTGGGAAATTTGCTCCTGTAGGGCTGATCTTCTACCTCCTGCTGTGGCACCCTCCAGATCCGAGCTCGTGTAGTCCGAGCTGTCGTATGAGTCCGACCAGGTATCCTCGGAGCTCAGGTACTCGACGATCTCGCGCACCTGTTCGTCCCTGATTCCTGGCACGGTCTTCATCAACCTTGTAAGCTCGTTCTCGAAGTAGACCAACTGCGGTGGCTTCGTACGGTTTTGAGTTTGGCCATGGTAAGATGTCTTTGAGGAGTAACCGGAGAGTCTTGGGCTCGGACTAGGTGCGGGCGAGGCAGCGCTGGATGCGGTGCTACCTGCTTGGTTCTGGTTGTTTGAGTTGGCAACCATAGTCTTGAAGAACTGGCGCATCTTCGACATCATGAGATTCGTTTCCTCGTCGCTCGACCAGTTGTTGAAGCTGTCCTTGCGCGAAAGCGAGCCTGTTGTCGTCTGCTCTATGTGTACGTCTATCTTCGTCAGTCTCTCTCTCAGTCGATGAGTTTCCAGGATGCGTTCGTGAATATGCCGGTCCTCGCCAAGCAGGCGTTCGTTTCGCTCCTTCTCTCGATGCTGGTGGTAATCTTTGGTTTGTGCTGCATCTCCGGAAGCAAGACCTCCGTCTACTGATGTCTGTCCCTCGCTTGTGTTTCTTTGCGGTGTTAGAAGTAGATCGTCGCAGCTGCCAACAAAGCCTGAATCTCTTGACTGCTGCTTCGATCGGCACGCCATGGAATCGTCCTGCGCACTTTGAAGGTTCTCTGCTTGGGAACTGGCAAGGATGTTTTCGGGCTGTGGTGTTTTGGCACCGTCTTCCTCTGAATTGCCGGCCGCATCGAGGTCTTCTTCCGCTAGCAGCTCGGAATCTCTTGGCTCGGGAGTTTTATTTCTATCCTCACTAACTCTTGGGCTTTGAGCGCCTGGGTTTCTAGGCTTCTTCTTCTTCCTCTTTACCGTGTCGAATTGGCCATCAGCACCGAACGCCGGTGCCGGATTTTCGTCTGCACCGTCGGTCTCCGTTGAGGAACCCTCGGAGAGAGTTTCTTGGCCGTCAGTACCCGTTACGTCTTGCAGCGAGTTCTGATGCGAGCCTGAATTCTGTCCACTATGCGCCAATGCCAGCAGATTGTCAAGAGATGAGCTGTGCGATCTTCCGGTACCACGAGCTCGAACGAGACGTTTTCTGCGCTGAGCTTCGGGGCTCGGGTGACCCTCGGAATCACTGCCTACAGATCCATCTGAATCCCTTCTATCTTGTTCTAATCCCAAAAACTCATTAAGACAGTACTTCTCGAGCCTGGACGAACCACTCGTGTACTCTCCACTATTCTTCTCTTGACTCGCTTTCTGTGCGTTTTCCTCTCTAGCCAGTGAATCCAGGCCTTCGGAGAATATTGACGATGTTTCGGATAGACTGTCCAGCTCTCGGGAGCTATTTGCAGCTCCATCCGCTCCCAAACCGAAAAAGTAGTACTTGTCGAGGTCTGGTGCGGAAGCAGAGGTTACCCTCCGTCTCCAACTAGCGCTTGCATGTTCGCTTTCGCTCTCCTCGCAGGACTCTTCGACAATCGTGTGCAATGTAAAGTCAATGGCCTGTCGGTGATATCCGCGTAGCTCCTCTTCTCGGTCGCCGAGGTTGTTGGCCGCTTCATCTTCGGAGCTTTCTTCGGTAGCTGTTGTCGCACTTTGCTCATCTTCGTCGTGCGAGATCTCTTCAACCCAAGAATCGTCGTCGGCCAGACCCTCTTCTAAAATAAGGGGACCGCGCTTGTTGGTTCCATAAGATGTGCACTCTTGAGCTGGCGGAGGAGAGAATTCCTCTTCGTGGCTAGACAGTAGGATGGGACTTCTTGAGGCTTGTTTGGGAGCATTTTTCACAGATTGCACGTCGTCACTCTCACTTGCACTACCCACACTTAAACCACTGTCGACTTCGGGCTCGGAATTCGTAAGTAATCGTTTGCACGGTAGCGGCTTTTTGGCGAGCACTGGCCCAATATTGCGTCTGAAACAAGAAAAATTATGTTATTTAATTTTTTTATTTCGTAATGACCTTTCGCGTGTATTAAGTTTTGTTTTTCGCGGATTTTCAAAATAAACTCGGCATTTACGAGGCATTTAAAACTGTAAACAATAACATTCGTCATCGAAAACGAGTACATTTTCGTAAATACGGACTTTAGTTTGGAAATATTTTCTTCAAATAAAACATTTGATCTATATATGAATGAAATATCCATTTCAACTGAAATTAAAATTTATATGGTTTCTTTTTCTTCAAAACAGATTACCTATTTGTTTGAACAATTGTTTTACTGTATTAAAGTAAAGCTATATTTTTATCTCGTTTAAATTGTATGCTAACTTTCTATCTCTTTAAAAAGTAAACTTATTTGTATTTTATGTAATAATGAACGTTCAAGCCTTGGCTGAGCTCCAAATTGCTTGGTGTGCTGTACTGCTTGCTATATATCATAAAATTTAGCTCTAAATTTAACGTTTCTTTTGTCTAAAAAGGTGAAATTTCAATAATTTACATTTACATAAATAATAAATAAATTTGCAAAGCCCAGCAGCTAAAAGTATAATTCAGTGAAACTGACACTAGCTGGCTCGAAACTTCAAGAGACTTTCAACACTCTAAACTTTCACTAGTTTACATTATGCGATTGCTAGCTTTAGAGCTGCGTGATTACCGTGTAGCTTCCGGATTGGCGTCGTGCGCGAGCTGAAAGTATCCGCTCTGCTCTAGCTGAGGCTGCAGCAGCGTGGTGGTATCCGAGGTGATGACATTAACCGGCTGATAGGCGCCCTGTGTGATCATGACGAGGCTCCGGTACTTGTTGTTGACCTGATTGTTAACTCCATTTCCGTTGACATTGTTGTTCAGGTGATTGAGGCTGAGGCTGGCCTTGGGAGCGATCCAGTCGCGACGGCGCGCCTGGGGAGAGGGGGTGTACAGCTCATCTTCTTCCAAGCCCTCTTCCTTCCGAGTGGGCGTGCGCCGCTCGACTGCGCGATATCGCGAGTCCTCGGCGCTTCCTCCCACCTGCTCGAACGGCTCGCGCTCGCCTCTCACCGAGCCGCCACTGGCACCGCCGCCGCCGCCACCGCCGCTACTTTCGTCATGCGCGCCGACGCCCGTCGACGTCGTGCTCCCGGCCAGGGACATATCCTCCTCTTCCTCTTCCTCGTCATCCTGGAATGTGTCATCCTGCGCGGGGCAGAAGCCGTTCGCGTTGTCCTCGTCCTCGGGCTGGAGTTCTTCGGTGTCGACGGCGGCGATCAGCAGCGGGTTCAGGGACGAGTGCGAAGAATTCTTGTTGCGCTCCGGCGGCATAAAATGCGTGCTGGGGAGGCCCTTGATGTCGAAACTGGCGGGGATCTGCCATTTTTTCCGGGACTTTGCCATTAAGGCTGCACTGTCTTGGATGTCTAACTCCTGCTGCTGCTGCTGCTGTTCTGGCTCGCCGCGAGAAGTCAGTGCGTACTCGCAGAGCTCGTCGCCACTACTGAGCGCGCCACCGCCAGCGCTCGTGCCGCTACTGCCGCTGCTCTCACTCGAACTGGGACTCGGCGGGCTGCATTTCTCCTCCTCCTGCTCCCTCTCCTGTAGCGCCTCTCGCAGGCTCTTCCCCTCTACCGGGCTCGAGGCTGCCAGCAGCGCTCTTCCAGTAACGCGATTCGCCGTTGTGCCAGCGATCTCTATGCTATCCTCCAGATCCTGCATGCTTACTTCTAGGGAGTCCGGCATTACGGCCGAGTCGTTCGATGAATCATCTCTCTCACTCTCGCACGAGATATCCAGCCCAGTTTCTTCCTCTTCTGGCTCCTCTGCCTTCTTCTCCGTCTGCTGCTTGGGGAATGCTTTAAAGCCAGGTGCAAAATTGCTGTCGGATCGGTAAGTGGATTGGCCAATGTTCTCGGGATCAATTGAGCGTACCGACTTCAGTAGGACCAGATTCTCCGAATTGTCTTGCGTACTAGCCAGATAAATTTCGTCGTAACTGGCGATTTCGCGCCGATTGTCAGCGCTACTGACGCAGTAACGATTTTTTGATTTCTTGGATTGCTGATCGCTGTCGTCATCGTCTGGCTGTGAGGACTGGTCGGACTTGTCTTCGTTCAAATTGCCATCTTCATCGAGGAGGCGAATTCTGCGCAGGACGACAGGCTCCTGCTCGGCTTCGTTATCAAGCGGTTGGTCTGAATCGGGCAGGGTGCTGACTCGCCTGAGAGTGATGGGTTGACCCTCTCGGGCCGAATCCGAATCCTCGTTATCCTCGATATCATTGTCGCTCGTGAGGGAATCGTCGTTGACTATAAGAACGCGTGAGAAACGGTGCGAGGCTGAGTCTTCAAGGTCGCTGCTGTCGGCTGACGAGCGACCGGATGAGCTGCGGGAATCCTGCTCCTGTGAATGCCGAAACATTCTCTGTTGTTGCTGCTCCGGCTGCTCCTCTTTCTCCTCGGTTACTTTTGCAATTTCTGCTGGCTCTTTACTTTCAGTCTCACACACGGTGTTTTCGAGCTTACTTTTTTCCGGCTCGGCCTTCTCTTCCTGCTTCTCCTGTAAATACGGAAGACAATTTTAAATATTTAACATTTTTTTGCATTTATATTGCGCAGAATTGTTTTAAGAAATTAATTATAAGAATACTGGATATAAATTAGTATCTGTTGAGAATCGGTTGATGATGCATACTTTTATACTCTTTTGAAGATTTATATGTACTAGTCAAATTAGAACGAAGTTAATAAACTTGCTATGAAAAGAGACATAATAATGTCTGTTAATGGAATGTGTATGTCATTGTTGACAATTTTTAAAACCAAAGTCGTATTTTTTATTTTTATTTTTTAGTCTCTGGACAATGTCAACCATAAGTTCAATGTTAAATTTTGTCTTTAAGTTGAAAAATAAAATGCATGACATTGATAAAACCTTGAATTTTATTTTTGCAATTATTTAACTGAAATTTTATTTGAAAGTTTTTTACTATCGATTGTAAAATATATTTAATCCTTGCTGAATTATAATTCTGTAGGATTTAATTATTCCACAGAAAATAAAGATTTCTATAGTTGCATGGAATTTAAGAATCTTTAAATAAAACTCAGTTGCTTATATCAGGAATGAATACTTCTCTTCTGTTGCCATCCAGTGAAACGAATAAAAGTATTTACAGTGTTTTAAAATGGGCTTCACAGAACAAATTAAAACTAGTAAAGCACGAAGCTCACAAAGAACCGCATTAATTAGCTTCCCTAGAAACAGCAGAACCACTTACCGGCTGCAGAAGAACGTCCGCAGCGGATGAGATCTCCCTTGGGAAGATGTGCTCCTGGGAAAACAGCAAACTAGACGAGTCGAACCTCGGGTTCCAGGAGAACCAGGCGGCAGCCGAGGGGTCGCAGCCCCTGAGACTGAGCGGTAGCGATTGCTCGAGCCTGGCGGCGTCGCGGCTTATCATCGAGCTGGCTGCTGCCGCCCGCGCTCGCTCCAGTCCGGCGAACTCGCCCGTCCACAGCGATGCTGGCACTGGCACCGGGTACGGCACTGGCACTGGGATTGGCACTGGCACTGGCAGGACTTTTGCGTTGCGAGAGCCCCCACAAGCCTGGAATAGAAAAGAACTTTCTTGTAGAAAGGTTGCTTTGTTGCTGGGTGACACGCTTCTCAGACTTTTGCACTTTTTGGTGCTGTCTACGAATGTCTCTTATGCAGTTCCTTTCATTTCTTATATTTAAACTCAACATATAAAAGGAGTATGATTTATCGCTGTCCTCTACTTAAAATAAATAGGATTCAAAACAATATTTTTTTACATAAAAAGAAGATAAAGCACGTGCACACGCATAAAATCTTTTTTTCTTTTTTAACAGTGTCAGTCAGCCTTATCTCAGATTTCTTCTATTACTTCTATTTATTTGGAAAACGCCGCTTCTTTCTTCAAATAAAAACCTTATACTTTGTTTATTTTATTTTTCGACTGTTCTTTGTCTGAATTTATCATCACAATATTACGAAATCTTTTCCTTTTTTAGGGAATCTACAGATAAGCCAGATAAGCCATTCAGGCTATTCAATTACAAACTTTTAATTCTTTTTATGATGACTCAGAGAATCATGTTGTAACAATTTCTGGTGAAAATATACTTATAAATAAAAAATGTACTATTGAATCGGTACTGCTTACATCCACTAATCAATGAACTATTGATTCAATTTTTTCTAATGTAATTCTTTAAAAATTTTCATTAAATTATCGTACCATCTGATAATGTTCAATCACAGAAAGTCTAATATAAAATATGTTGTAATAAAATCAACAAATTACTTGCAAACTTTTTAAACTTATCTATAAAATTACACTTAAAATAAACCTTTCTTCACAGAAATCACCCACGCATAAAATCTAAATAGCCGCTTAGTAATTCAAATTAACCAGGTGACAGCCTGAGAAACAATCGACAAAAAAAAACAGTAGCGCACCTGGCAACAGCCGGTAGCCGAGGCGGACGGTTTGGCGGGGCAGCAGCTCCAATCCCTGGCGGCGTTCTGAGCTTGAGTAACCTGGGCCTGCTGCACGCTCTGCAGCTGGGGTAGCTTGAGGGAGTTGCTCTCGAAGTAGTCCCAGTCGCAGTCCTCGAGGCCAGCCCCGGCCCCGGGGCCTTGCTGGCCCGCGCCCGCTGGCTGCCCGTTCAGGTAGGAGGAGCCCGAGCAGCTGCTGTCCGCATCGTCCTCCTCGCGACCCGAGGACGAGTCAGAGCTGATGAACACGAGACGACGATAGTCCAGCAGCGCCGCCGGCTCCTCCTCTGGACAACCCACTACCTGTAGCGCCTGGAGATCTTCGGCGCCGCAGCAGCTTCGCGCGTGCGATCGACCTCGTCGACGTGGTCCTGGAAGTCAAAAGTTTGCATTTAGTTTTACGAACTCTTTTTTTGGTTAAGCTGCACGATGGGAATGCTTTGGCGAAACAAAAAGTACATATTTTTCGAAGTATGGTAAGATTCAGACTTCTTAAAAATAGTATTTGATGAAGTTGAACAATTTCTTTTTCTGTTCGTACGTTTTTGAGTATTAAGTTACAGTTATGTTTCAAGTGCTTTTGTCAGTAATATAAAGTATAACATCTTTCCTTTATGGTTAGGATCAACAGGCATTGATTCTTTTTCGACAAAAATATATGTTAACGGTTTTTCAAAAAACTTATCACAAGTACTATTTTTATTAACGAAACGATGCTACTTGAGATAGTTTTTGTTCGCCGTACGTTAATTTTTTATTTATAACAAAAACAGTGAATCTGTTTCAGTAAGGAATTCTTTTCTTACATTGGACGAAAAACAAGTATCTGCGAAATTGAAACTGTATTTTCAGTTCTTTGCAGGTGTAATTTTCTCTGAAATTGTTATTTACGATTATTGAAGAAGGAAAGTATTAAATGAAACGATAAAATTATATTGTTTACTCGTTACAATCATTTCATAGCTTCCTACTCTTACGTAATATAATTCTCCAAGCACCTAAACGTAATATTCAACAATATTTTATTAAATTAATTACCAAAATAATGGGCACTCTATTAGGCATCTCGTTGTGTAAGAAATTTCACCGTATTAATAAAACTACGAATAAAAATAATTCTAGATTGTACAATTCTTCGAAATAGAAGTTCAAAGTTTCACGTGCGCACTATTAAAGTAATTGAAAACTATCCGCACAATTCCGATTAATCGTCCATTTCGGCAGAAAACACAATAGTCGAAGCAACTATAACATCAGCAATTTCATCGATCGTGAATCGCAACGGTATAAAGCTAAGCTATAAATAAGAACGTATAATGGCAACTTCTTTGCAGGCCAGGTACTGTTAAACAAATTGCGATTGTCTCTCCGTCCCGTTTACAACTCGCGAACAAAAGGAAAAAATCCTCCTACACGCCTGGCAGCTCTAATTCATAAAAGGCCCAACCCTGAAGAAAATCAGAAAAAGACAAGGCACCAAGGTTGGCTCTTAATAAACTTAGCCGCGCACAATCCGGCTAATCGACGCTTGTCTATTAAAGACCTATAAGGTTACGATCTCAATCTTGGCGGCTTATTGGCATCTCCCGAGTCGAAAAGGCGCCTCGGGAGAGGTGCAGAGAGCGGAGCGATAACGGCTCGGAGCGCCGAAAGAAAAGCTCGTCGGCGCGGCCGTCACGGCTGCCCGCGCTTCTCGCTACGTGGTAATATTTCCAGGTTGGCGCTCTTTGCGCTACGCGCTAATGAATTACCTGGTCAATGGCACGGGAGAGCCACGTGTCGGTTTAGCGGCGGATATCGGCGCGGGCGATGACAATAATCCATCGGCTTCGCTCCTTCGATACACTTTCTCTTCCCCTCGCGAACAAGCACGCTTTCTAGGCCCTCCGTTCGGGATCCTCTGCTGTTGTTGGCGGCTGCGCCAATGTCAGCGGCGCGCCAAAGACTGCGGCCGGACTATAGGCTCTGTCGTGGTGGCGGTGCTGCTCGCGCCGCGCTCGGCCGCTATATTACGCGCGCCGGTCGCCGAGCGTATATACAAGGGGTCTCCGAGGGAAACGAACCGTGAAACCCCCCTGTGTGTGTATATTATACCTGCGCGCCTACTGCTGCCCTTTCTTTTGTGCAGGCGGGCTTTGGCTGCCTGCACGTTTTTTTTTCCTTCTTTTCGTTGCTCTCTCTTTGCTTTGAAGAAACTGCCCTTGCGCGGGAGAGAGAGAGAGCACTTGTCGAGAGAGGATTTTTCGACGAGCCATTGTTCCGAGGTGGTCTCTTTCTGCCCGCCAGCCTTTCTTTTTCGGCGGCGTAAATAGAGCGAGATGAGTTCTTTAATGCAGACCCGTCGATTATTTGATATAAGGGAGATGGGAGGAATTTCAGGGATTGGATTACTTCCGGGCGGGAGGCTTTTAACGGCGTGAAATGCCGATTTTTAGGGAAGAAATCGGACCGAATGTGGTGAACGTTCGGATAATTGAGTGCTTCGTCGGTGTGCTGAATCATACTTGATACGCGGAATGTATATGGCGAAACATTTTTGTAATCGCTAAATGAGTTAAAAACAATAACATTGCAATCGATGCATGACTGATCAAGTCGATATATCTCGGTTAAGAGGACGGCGATGTTAAAATTAATATCTCGGTTTTATCTTTTAAAAATTATTAATTTGGTATAAATATATTTAAATACGCAAAGACCGAGTGAATTTACTATTTAATACAAAGGAGTGATAAGTAAATTCATAAAATACCCTTGATTTAAATGTTAAGTCGTACGAATCTTTAAAAAAAAAAAAAAAAAAAAAACTATCACAATACAAACGAATATTTTTATCTACTTATAAAACGATAAACTAACCTTCGTACCACCTGCCAGCAAATGCGCTACTCGTCTATCAGATCAATACCGTATATAAAGCGTCGAAAAAAACGCAGCAGAACGCAATGGTAGATAAGAAAGCCCAGGCCAGTCGCGGCTGAGTGCATGAATGAGTAATTGCTTATAGACGGGGGAGCAGAGGTGGGAAACTTTCGGAGCACCCGTTGGATGGGCAGGTGAACGAGTCGACTGTAGAGCGAAAACAGAGAACGTATACAGAGGTACATATGTGCTATTATTCTTATAGCCCTCTCTCTCTCTGCACCTTGGCCCTTTTTTCTTCTCCCTTCCTCTCTCCGCTTCCTCCATTCTTAGCCATTACGCGGCGGCTTTTTGCCGCGTCTCCGCGCTTTTTGCGCCCTTAAAACACATCTGTCTCGAGCTACATTCCTCCGGAGCACTAATTTAATTACTCAATTCTTCGGACATTATAATCTAGTTTTTATATCCGCGCCTCTAAGTTGATTACTGCGACACGCGACCTAATTCAATTACTCCTTTCGGCCTAAAATACCGGCAATAATCCCGCGGTTTTAAAAAAAAAAGATGCCTCGGCACGTAATTACAAGACTAGGGCATCGCTCACCGAGTCACCTAAAGAGATTAATTTCCAAGTTTTGGCTCGCACGCCAGGCGTAGGCGTCGAGGTCGCCTCTGATAATAGGCTATCGTTCGCACTCGGTCACGTAGTATCGCTCGCCTCGCTCTCGCCAGCAGTTTAAATTAAGACAATTGCGCAGCGATGTTATATGTACACGCTCGAAATACCTGCCGGGACACAGTCTCAGTAGCCGCGCAGCCACAGGAGGAAGACGACCACGCAGATGCCAGTGTAGAGCAGCAGGAAATAAATGGCGATGACTCCCGTGAGGAAGAGCTGGATGATCCTCCGCCACTCGACGCCGAACACTGTCAGAGCCTCCGATTCCATCCTTCCCCCCGCTTGATTATCTCGCGAAAAATCGGCGCGACTGATACGCGGTTCACGCGACGAAAAAAAAAAAGAGCGAATGTCGCACGCGCTCCGATCGAGATACGCGGACGTTCTGCTGCGCTGAGATAGGCGGAGGGCTTCGAAAATCGATAAGCGGAATGGCACCTGAGCAATTGCACAGTCGACGATGCGCATTTTTAAAGATAGGGATTTTAATCTCGTAGGCAAAGAGTTTGTAAGTCGTAGTAAGCGGTTCATTGACTACGATTCATTAGATGAGGTTTATTAAGTGCGATGATTGAGCTCTCTAATTGCTTGGATTGAAAGGAACGGTTTCTGTTGTATAGCTTATAAAGAGGTCGATATACTCAATTCGCTTAAGGGGATTAATATAAGTACGTAAATTAGTGTCATGTTTTAATTTTGTGGAAACATTTTGTTTTGAAGGTCTCACATTACTCCGTTAAAACTAGCCTAAAAATTACGAAATACTAAAATTGCAATTTCCCTAAGATTTTTAAAATTCAGCACACTTTATTCCATAAAGAGTTGGAATTTTATCTGCAACTATTCCCGCGAAAACACTGGTATGATTAATTAAGATTACCGAAATTAACGGAAACTTATGTAGCCTTATTTAAAATAAAATTCCTTTTAAAATTTATACCGATTTTAAGAATTTTTGCTACAATGTCTTTATAAATATTTGAGAAATACCATTACTGATTACAAAAGCTATACTCATCGGAATTATTTTTTTGAAAAAATAACTACCTTGCGCGTCAAACTGCCTTCTCCTCCGCAACATGACTCTGTTTTGAGAGGTTGGTCCCATTCGAGTGGGATCGCGGGAGTGGTCGTCATGATCGTCCTCGCCCGCACTTGTGGCACTGTCGCGCTGCAACACTTCATCGCAACTTCCAGTCGAGGGTCCTATGCTTCCACTACCGAACAACTTTACGCGCCTGGCGATATCGACGTAACTTGATAGCCCAGATTCGCTTAGCCTGTTGACAGAGGTGGTTTCACAGTGATTACGACAGAATATTTTTTAGTTCTTAAAACTATTCACGAGTAGAATAAAATCAAAAAATTTTAATTTCTCCTGATTTATGTAAAATAATAAAAGAAAATTTAATAGTACCACAAAATATATTTTCTAGGTTTAAAAGAATTAATAATATATAATAACACAAACATTTTAATACTTCTTTGTACTTTTTATATTGAAAATTGTGTTATTTTGTTAATTTTCTTCTGTAAATTCCGGAAAAAATAAAAAAATAAAAACTAAATAATTGAAATATTATGTTATATATCTAAAATATATTTATGAAACTTATGAAAATTTCTCATAATATATGTAATGTATGTATATCTAAAAGTATTAATCTTTTATACTTAAATATTAACGTGACATTAAAACTATTCTATGTATCGTATGTGAACAAATATTTTTTTCCAAAAAGCTCCGATTAAATCAAATTTTAGAATACAACAATATAAATATTAATTACAATCAGATATTCTTTACATATAAATGCAAGGAATGTGAATTTCATTTTGTAAGCGTATCTCGCAAGTTTATCTACTTTAATGTTTTCCTTTTCTAGCAATCACTAAGTTCAATCTACTTTTTCGCAAATTTTCAACTTTCTGTGAGAAGTTGTAATATTTTAGAATAAAGTCGGTTACATTTAGTTATATATACAAATATTAATCGTAATAATTCCCCATAAACGTCTTAAAATTAGCTCCTTTTACACATTCTACTATTTTACAGCAATAAATTATATCATTTTTTTCTCATAAACGTTGTAATATCTCCCAAAATTATACGCATACTTTCGATTATTATCTTGATTATAGTTTGCCTGACAGATTGCATATGACTAACACAAATCGACCTATTTGTATAAATCGATGTAGGCAGCAGCACTGTATACACGGTTGCGTACGACTCACTGACGTCATCTCTTTCCGTACAATCACCCTCATTAGATTAGCATATTATTAAAATAACTACATATATAAAGGAATATAAAGAAAGAGGAGTGAGAATTTACCTAACACCTTCACTACCGCTGCTTTCGTATTTGGCACTACTATTAGATTCCCTGCGCGTCCTAGTTATGGCATCGCGAATCCTTTGAGATGCAGAGCTTGATTCTCCTCGTTCGCCGGCTGTTTTACGAGGTAAAGCCGGGGTTGGTTCGCTTTCGCTTTCGCGGGGACTGTACCTAGAGGATCTCGTACTCAATGGGCTCGCTTCAGGAGAAAGATGCTACAAGTAAGGAGTCACATTATGTCGAGTAATTGTAAAATGTTGGTAAAGTGTTTTCAAGTTTAAAGATTTCACTTACGCTAGAGCATCGACGATTGGGTGCATCGTCGGTGTCATCGTTTGAAAGTTCCTCCTTGGAGAATTTTCTCTTCACCTGAATATACATGTACAGAAGCATTAAAAAACTTGTTATTATTCAACGTCTTTTGCATACGTACGTTAATTTTAGTTTAATGAAATTTTAAAAAACGCGATTCATTATAGAACACTATAAAAGGTACGTAATTAAATGAACTAAATGCGTAAAATTACTTTGCTCATATATTAACTCTAATTTAATGCTCGTTAATTCGAATAACAAGGCTATTAGCAAATCGTCACCAAAATTAAAACTTACGACTACAGGTTCATCGATCTTTTTGCCAAGTGCTGACTCCGATAGCCTTTGTTTATCTGGTTCTTTAAGAGACGCCGCATTCCCGTCGTCCGACACTTGAGCGCAGTCCTCACTCTTATCGCATATTTTCGATTCTTTCGATATACAAGAACTATCAACGCTCGAAATTTGAGGGGCTTCGTCGGTTTCATCGCGAGGCTCCTTCTCTTTTTTATCGTCCCGATTTTCCTCTTCCTGTCGCTGACAGGTTTCTCCGATCACGCGAAGATTCGACTCCTCGACCATCTTCGATGTTTCCTCCTCGACTAAGCCAGTTTTTCCAGAGATTGCGGATGAACATTCCTGCCGCGATGCTTCACCGCCATAGATTACGCTGCAAAGTGACAAATGCATTAATGAAATATAATAATACAAGAAGCTCAAGAAAATTATGCAAAAATTAAAGATCTAAACGCTTGAGAGAGTGTTTAGCTAATATTAATTTAATTTAAAATGTAAAATTAATCTACAAAGCCTTTGAAATTTTTCAAAAAAGTAATTTTCCAAACATTCTCCGAGCTTCCACAGAATTTCTCAAGGAGATAAAAAAAATAGGAGCGGATTAAATTTTAAGCGAGTCTCTTACGGCGCGGCCAGACTGGCATTGTCTTCGTGGCACGTCTCCTTTCGACTGTCGCGCCGGAAAATCCTGAGCGCAGCTGTGGGGTTGGCCTCTTGTGGATTCTGCTGCGGTTGCAGCG
Organism: Ormyrus rosae; assembly: GCA_035047165.1. Lineage (NCBI taxonomy): Eukaryota > Metazoa > Arthropoda > Insecta > Hymenoptera > Ormyridae > Ormyrus > Ormyrus rosae. The sequence goes on from JAWWML010000001.1 coordinate 3,408,301, forward strand.
ACTGAGGCTGGAACTTGCTCGCCGCCCCTGGCGAGGGACGAACGTCGTCCTTGCTGTCCTGCCGCTTCAGCTTGTCCTCTTTGTTTCGCGGAGACAGCAGCTTCGGTATGAAGCTCGGAATATTGATGTCCTCGCGACTGCGACGCAAGTCGTCCGTGCTGCCGCGGTACCTGCCAAAATACGTACAAATTGTTATCGATCTCCTTGGCTCTGCATTACTTTTCACCTTTTGCTTCGTAGATATCAGTAGATATAGTTTGGGTTCAATATAATGGTGGAAGTGTATCCGTTATATCATGTGATTATTTATCTTTGTAAATATTCCATTCATTAATTGTAGTGAATAGAATTACTTTATCTCGGGGAATCGAATTAATTTATTAGAAACAGAGTGTTTTAAAGAGAAAATTCCTTTTGTGATAAGAAATTCCTTTTAAGAGTCATGCAAAATGCATTTAGTTGTCTCAAATGACATCATTTTAGAAAACAAGATAAAATATTTTCTAAAGTTCACTCTTTTGAAAACGTTGTGATTAATTTTCAGATCTATGCACAAGCACTAGTTGATGTTTGATGTTAACTGCATGTGTCGCATTTATTCCGATCCAAAAACGTAAAAATAAAAAAATTAATAAACTTATTTTTATTTAGAAAAAAAAAAAAAAAAACAAAGCCCAGCTCACATTTTCCTACGTTCCCCAGTTCCTGCAACATGAAACTCGGCTTTTGCTTCGAAAACTCACCTCTGAGGTATCAGCGAGCGCTTGGGCGATTCGTGTGGGCCGCGAATGTCCTCGAACTCCTTGGAGCTCCGGTTTCGGAAGACGGGGATACTGGACTTCTTCGACTCATTCTGCTTCGGTGTCTTGTTGATAATCCTCGGCGGCTTGATGAAAGACTCGGTGGGCTTCTTGGCGTTCTTCGTGTTCTCCTCGTCGACGAGGAACTCTCGGCGTCGGTTGGGCAAGCTGCGGTACAGCCGAAACTCTGCCGATTTCCGCGCCGCTGACCAACGTGCCGGGGGTCCTGTGTGTGTTACAACAAACGCCGTTTCTCAATTTAGCTGTCGGCCTTTTTTTTATCCCCGGGCGAAGGTTCGCCGAACGATTGACGGATAAAAAGAAACGGGGAGCGTAAAAACTGCTGGATTTACCGTTAATTGTCCATGCACGACGTATGCTGTGTTTTAAAATGTCTAATGCCGACAAGTAATTGTCCCTTCCGGTTGTGTGCCTCCACTCGACGGACACCGCACGTAGGTCCCTGCACGTGAAAGGAAAAAAGCTTTAGTTTTTGCTTTCTCTCGAAAGTTAAAAATAAATGAGGAGCTGAAAAAATTGATTAAGTTTCCAGCTGAAAATTGTAACTTACTGTTTTTTGGAGTAAATAAGGTGTAGTTTACATATGAAATAGATGCAAAACGTGCTCTTTTCTGTGAAATGTTTCACATAAACCGGTATGAATTTTTCATTTCTATTTACTTTACAACAAAAGTTGAGATACACTTGCAAATTCATATGAGAAATAATTAAAATGCGCGAATAAACAGTAAATAATACTAAAGAACCGACTGGAGATATATTTTAATTATGAGCTTGCATATTTCATGTTTTGTTTAAAAATATCCGTCAGAAAAAGTAGAATACCGTAAAACTGTAAAAACGAATGAGTTGATATTCGTAATCAGTTGTATGAAACATATCAAAAGATGATTCAGGAAATGATGATAGCGAAGGTAATAAATATAATTTTAAAAAATTTATATTTAAAAAAAGTTTATTTAAATATGAAAATTCAAAGCGAGTTTCTTTTTCATTTATGTAAATGTGTAACACTTTTGCAATTGGTACCAATTTTCTAATTATAAAATCTTATAGCCTTCAAGCCTATTTTTGAAAAAAAAAGAACTGCAATTACTGCAGAAACGTTCAAGCATAAAACTCCAGCATCCCCGAATATAAACAAATCCTCATTTTTGCAAAACTCACTGGATCTTGTTGCAGAGCGAGCAGAGCCAGTCAGTGCCCTGCGGGTTCCTGAGTTCTCGGCACTGCCGGCAGACCCGATGCCTGCATCTCGGGCAGGGGGCTCCAGTGTTGTAGAACCTGCCGAAGGCGGCGTTGCACCTCGCGCACCTACGTCCCTGCTGCGGTCCCTGCTGCTGCTGCTGCTGCTGCTGCTGGTGTTGAGGAAGCGCGCCGCGTCCCCTCGGCCCCTTGAGCGCCTTCCTGCAACGAGAGAGGCCGCGAGGCCCGTCGTAACAAAGGAAAGCGAGTAGACGCCGATCTCGTCGCTGAGTCAGGAGCGCTCGGCGGAGGCAGACGGCATTGTCGTCGTCGTCGTCGCGCACGCGGAGCCGCACGCGAGCCGATCTACATGGCTGGGTTGCGTAAGCGCGCGCCGCCGCCGCAGCCGAGAAAATTTTCGCGCTCAGCTGCCTGCCGATGTGCAGTCCCGCGAGACGCGCCGCGCGAGGAACGGCCGACAGCCGAGGACCGAGCCGAGAGACTAGAGGACCAGCGTCCGACACACAGTACCGATCTCCTCCTTCCTCCTCCTCCTCCTCCAGCGGCGAGCGGCTCCTTCGCGCTCTTTCTAGCGGGGGCGTTACTCTCCTCCTTTCTCTCTCTCTCTCACCCCCCTTCGCCTGTCCCTTAGTCTGCCCGCGGCGGCATTTTTATCATTGTTATTGTAAATCTAAGCCGCCTCATCGCGAATACCCCGACGATCGCCTGATGCCTTAAACAACGGTATTGCTCATGCTTAGTGCAGATTTAGCTTTTTTTTCAACTGCCCCGCGGAGGAGGTAAGGCCTTACGAGGTACTCTTGCAGACTGCTTTCTTCTATCTCTCTCTCTTTCTGCTGATTTTTCACGTTTATTAATAGTGGATTTAAGAGACGTTCCGCACACGACGCGAGTAAATGAAGTCGAGCCCTTAAGCTTCGAAGCGTATATTCCTTTATTGCTTATTAAAAGTTCCGCGAACACTTTGTTCGTTAAGGACGAACGAACTCGAGCCGAGCGTGTTCCCTCGATAAAAGCTCGAAAAATAATGCAAAGCAGGAGCTGCTGCTGCTGCCCGCGAGTTCTCGTCACGGCGCGGCGCAATGAAAAAGTAAGGAGCCGCTCGTACGTGAAAGGAGCCGGGATAAAGCGAGACGGAGAAATTCGGATAAAGCTTCACCTTAAGAATCGCCCTCGCACTGTGCCGCTTGCGATTGCAGCTCCGAGCCAAGTCGCTCTCTCTCCTCTCTCTCTCTCCCTGTCTAAGAGAGCCGCGGTGCAGATAAGACAAGTGTGCGGCTGCGCCTTTAATTTTTTTTTTATTCACCGAGAAGAGTGCCGCGTTGACGGAAACTTTATCTGCCGCATTAGGAATTCGTTCCTCGGAACCGCCTCTATCAGGAGAAGCTGGTGTGGGACGTTGGTAACGGCTTTTTCGGGAGGGGAGCTCGCTCTCGAGATATACATATAGGTGTGTGCTTTTCGAGGTTCATTGTTGCAAAAGCACGGTTTCGGCATTGTCACGTACGTGATATAACGCGAGACTCCGGCGATGAAAAAAGCCGTCGTCGCGCGCTGCCTTTTGAAAATTATTCAAATCGACGCGGATGAAAAATGTTCAGCGGCGTCGTGAGAGAGTCGGCAAACAAAAAATTGCACCGTTGGCAGGAAGAGTTTATTACTGTGGCATCAAGCTCGACTTGGAGGAGAATAATACAACTTTCCATCGAGAGATAAATCTTTGATTTTTAACGCAACTTTTTCTGCCGTCATTACGCGCGGCTCGTGTAATTTTAGCGGAATTATTATCCTCTTTTACGAGGAAACGAAAGGAAAAGACTGCCCAGCAAGGACACACACACACCTCCGCGAGCACTTTCGCGCGGCGATATTTCCTCGTTCCAGCGAGCAAGGAATCGGGTAAAAATCCATCGGCGTCAAGCCTCCCCCCGACTTGAAAATAGCCACCGCGAGCATTAGCCCATTGTCCGCCGTCGTTGCCCGGGGTCCTCGTTAGAAAGGCGCTCGGTCAAAGTCACTCTCGCTCGCGCGATCGCTCGGTTTCTCGATTTCTCGATCCTGCCCCAGTTCCGCGCCGCGGCGTGGGTTAACCGGCTAACTGGGTCAGCCCCCCGGCCGAGTCCTAAGGATACGTCGGCTCTTTTACCGCTCTCTCGGTATATGGAGATTTTGGGAGTCGGAAAATCGGTTGCGAGGGCGGAGGTGAGTTCGGTTGGGCAATCGAACGTCGAGAGTCGTTTGGTTACGAGGAGGAAGGCGCTTTGTTGACATAACAGGAGGAGGAGTTGTGTAAAAACTTTTGCCGCGTGCATTATAAAGATTGATTTTCCGTGGAAAATGAGATCGTCGGAGTTTTGTAACTGCCGCTTTATGACCGAGCTATATTTAAGCTAATTTTCCTTACGTCAGGCTTAATGCGAAGAGTCGGCCGTTAATTATTTGCTTGATTAATCTCACGCGAGCCGCAAAGTAGAGCGTTTCGTCGTTCTTCGCCGCTTCGAGATCGTTTAAAACACACGAGCCAAGAAAAATATAATCTGCCGCGCGCGATCAGGCCGATTCCCAGCTCCTAAGCAGACTTTTTTACCAGCGCTCTTAATTGCATATTCCTCTGCATAATGAAGGCGATCACAGAACCGTTTTTCCTAACTCGCACGATCGCGTCTTTAACTGCACATTTCGGCAGACCGACGAGCGACGAACCGCACGAGAAACGGAAGGGCCGATCGGCTTCCTCGTGTCATTTGACGTCTCCGGCGTCAGAGGCGGCATCTGCATCGGCGCTGCAGCCGCTTACACGTACATTTTTAATGAATTCGGCGATCGGCTGCGCTGCGCGCGACCGGTGGGGGCGAGAGCGAGCGAGCGAGCGAGCGAGCGTGTATATCCACTTTCCTGCGGCTGCGGGCGGCACACGTCGCTGCTAAGGAAGCTGGCTGGCTGGCTGGCTGTCTGTGTGTGCGTGCCGCGCGGCGCGTAAAAATAGTAAACATTTTTGCGCGACGGGCGCAGCGAGCCAGCTTTCACGCGCGGCTTTCTCAAAATCGGCGAGAGATGCATATCGGAGGGATCGAGAGATAAGGGTACCTAGATGTACTCACCCGAGCTCGGAGCTGCCGTCGGCGGGCAGCATCGTCTGCTGGCGCGGCGGGATCTCGGACGACATGGCTGGGGGCAGCTGCCTACCTTGGCCTCGAGGGGTGGCGAAGGCGCATCGTCCCCCGGGACGGAAACCGATGCGATTATATTGTCCCGTGCGTGGCGCCAGTCAAGGCCAGCCGATCGCTCTCCTCTCTTTCTCTCTTTCTTCCTCTCTTTCCTTCTCTCGCTCTCGCGCTGGCTCTCGCGGCGATTCTTGACCCCGGGTGTGCGATTCACTCACAGATGCATCGCACGCGCGCGCACACGGCGCTCACATTTTTCGGGAGGGCGGACACTGGCTCTCCACGTTGCCGATTTAACGCGGCCGCCCTGAAGCAGGCCTGGACTGGCTGGCTGGCTGCTGCTACTTGTTGCACGCGCCGCCACCGCCGCCGCCGAGACGCTGCTGCCTGCCCGATTCTTGGAGACGGAGACTAAGGCTGTCGTGCGCGCTCTCTCTCTCTCTTTCTCGCTCGCTCGCTCGTTCTCCTGTTCAAGGTGATGTCGCGCTGGAAGTCTGGAACAGTGCTGCGGCTGAGGTGAGAGAGGGCACTTGGAATCTTACCCACACCTGCGCCGCAGAGCTACCTTTCTTATTGGCTTCGAGTCCAAGGCGCGAGACGTTTGAAAGTTTTCTTGAGAGTTTGCGCAGACGATTTAATGCGTCGCTGCTTTGGTCGTTCGTCGTCTTTTTAGTGTTTCAGGTAGTTTAGCAGTCAGGTAAAAATGTAGACAAGTCATTTAAGACGTTCAACTCTACCGGGTTTGGATTACCTTTGCAAAATATGTAATAATTCGCCAATATTCTTTCTGGGATATGTAAATAAGTATCGCCTATAATTTTACGTGTTTAAATATTTTTCTTTTATTAAAGAAAATGTTTTTTCTTAAATTTAACATTTTTCGAATGTTATAAATTTTACGCAAATTTTTATTCGTCTATGCGTAATCTTTTTACATTTTAGTTATATAAATTGTCAAACGGAAATTGTGAAAATACCTTACAAAAAATGAATCAATAAAATCTATGTACATCTATTTTATGTCTTTAATATTTCTGAATGAATAGAAAAATAAGAAACAGAAGCGTAACTTGAATGAAAGCTTCTACAACTACAACGATAACAATAATACTTACTAAAATTACTAAAATACAAAATTAGTTTATAAAACTGTTTATAAAAGAGATCAATGTAAGTAGTTGTAAGTAAAAAAGTAAGACATGTATTATTTTAAAAAATGCTAAATAATATTAAATCAATTATTTTCTTGAATAATTTTGGATTGATTTTATGGTATTTTAAAGTAAAATACTAGATTTAATGGTTTATCGATTTTTTATTTAATCATTTGATGTTTTACTGTACTGTCACAATATGAAATACATCAAATATATTTCTAAATAAATGACACTTTTTGTATAAAAAAGTTGGACAAAAACTAACAAAGATAATTGCTATTTACGGGGACATTTTAAATTCATTTCGTTAATTCATAAAAAATCATTCAATAAAAGAGAATATAACTGTATACTTAATAATATTCACAAACGCACGCATATACATTCTTTTTTCACATTTTCACTTTCTAGTTCAAAAATTCATCAAGATAATGTACACCATTATCGTTTTGTCATTAAATTTTAAAATAACATCCTAATACGTGATAGTTGGTTATGAAAACAATATTAACTTAATGGAAATTATTAAATTAAACATTCAAAACGAAAATGACATTTAAATTTCCTATTAAACTTTAGATAAATAGTTCATTTATGAAATCATAAAATTATTTTTTGTAAAGAATATTTATACGTTTACAAATATTCTTTACATCAATATTAAAATATAAAATTACCAAAACGAAATGACATTTAGGTATTCTTTATCTCAAACGCTTAGACTTAGTGCCTGAATCTTATATTCAGTTCAGACTTTTGAGTTTATAATTTACATTTAAAATTTCTTGGAGTAAGTCAGTGATATTGAAAAATAACTATTTACGTTAAATTAGCGCAGACTAAAAATTTGTTATACTCCAAAAAATTTAGAATATAAGATATTAATGATGTGTATTTGTACATTGCAGGAGTAATTAAAAGAATAAGTAATCTTGTTCAAAATTTTGCGCGAATTCTTGTCTCAGGCGTGTTAGTCAATGCTATTTGAATGAATGCTATATTATCGTGATTCTGCTTTTGTTTTTGGTGGTCTAAAAGATTTTAACTTTTTTTCTTTTTTCTTCTTAGTCGGACCTCCAGATCCAGATTGGAAAGCTTTCCAACTGTCAACTCTAGATTGTCTGGATTCTTCAAAATTCTTTTGCCACTCACGTTCAAGTGCCGCTTGAGCTTCGGCAGATAATTCTTCTTCTCGTTTTCTTTTCCTTTGTTCGGCGTCTCGCATAGCTAACTCGCGTCTACAATGTAATTTAATTAGTTTTACTCTTTAAAATCATAATCTTAAAAAAATTGTTTTTAATTTACAATTTAATGATAGAAAACCCTACCTTCGACGTTCCATATCTGCAAAAAGTTTCATTGTCATGACCCACACAGCATGGCGGTAACCATCATCACTTTCTTCTTCTAAAATAGCATCTGTTTTTCCATCTTTCTTTAATTTCTTTTTCTTTTCTAAAATCTTTTATATCATATTAATTAGTAAATTTGTACAACTAATCATTCTTACAATTAATGGTCTTACCATGTGATCTGTTCTTGCTTTTGCCTCTTCAATAACATCCATACATTTTGCTCTAGTTTCTTCACTTTCCAATGTTTTCCATGCTTTATTAACAACTAGAAAAATATATTTGTTAGTATACATAAGTTTTTTAAATATGAAAAAATGTACTTTAAACTACATGCAAATTTGTAAATAAAAAACTAAAAAATTTACTTTCAAAAGCTTGTTGAGCTCTTTCTGCATCATCTTGATTTTTATCTGGATGGACCAATATGGACATCTACAATGAATAGAAAACTATTATATTTTTTAACAAATAGCTACAATTGTTTTTAATCACATTTACGATACACAGAACATAAAAGCTTATATGCTATGTACTTACTCGTCGATATTTTTTCTTTATTTCATCTATGTCTATAGTTGGATCAATTTGTAATACCTCAAAGGGATTTAAATTAAAGTAGGAAGATCCTGGTCGTAGAAGCCTTTCTATTTGTTGTTTAGGTGTTAAAACTGAATCCCTTTTTTCAATTTCTTTTACCTAATTAACATTAAATGTCAAATTAAAGTTAAATCAAAATAGTATAGGTTAACTTTACAGTCAACATTTCTTCCATTATCAGAGTTTTCACTCTAAAATTTTTAAATAATAATCTGTAATTTGAATCTTTACAAGTTAAAAGAAATCGTATATTAAAAAAATATTTTGTAAACGTTTTTGTTATTAATTAAAAAAGTAAATATAATGGTTGACAAACAGAGTTTCCCATTTATTACATAATGAACAGGCCTAATTGACTTAACATTACTTGAAATGGTTTATAATCATAAATTTCACTGAATCTAAAATTTTAACTTACTTCTGCGTAAAACTCATTAAATTCATGCTCTTTCTCTACTTTTGGCTCCTTGGATAAGCTTGAGTTGGTTGCTGCCATCTTGTTACTGACAAACACTCAGTCGAACCTCGCAACTTTTAAGGAGTAGGGAGATTGCTACACACGTATCAGAAAGTGAAGCTACTATAGCACCGCGAAAAGTGCTGCCTCTTGCGGCCAAACGGGGGTACTTCTACTCGAGTACCTAAAAAAAAAAAAGCTGAAGCATAAAGCAATCAGCATGCTGTGCCTGTGCAGCTGGTCGCCAACGCCATCCTTTTCGGCCTTTCCCTCTCCGCGGCCCGCGCGCCGTATGCCGTATTCATGTATAGTTCTCAAATGGCCGAAAGAGGCAGCATAGTGTCTGTATAGACTGTTTCATATGGTTTGGCCATTTATCTCTTCTTTATATATATATGTATATATAGTCATTATAAATTTTACTATAGTCTACTCCGGTATTATACATTCTTATACACCTTGAAATGTAGCGTCAAAGGAATTTAGTTTGAAATTCATTTCGGAAATCTCTGTAATCAGTAATCAGTAATCCGATATCCTGCTATGTTAATTCATGGATGATGGTTGCAATCAAAACACAAGAAGGAGGGATAGAATGAAGCAGGGTTGTTAAACCATTGCTTTTAGGACACCTTGCAACTGAATTCAAGATCAAGATGAACTATATATATGTATACTTTCTACGTTATCTCGGCCTCGTTCACTCTGAATTTAGCTACAAGGTGTTCCAAAAGCATATAGTCCATGTCCAAGTTCCAACAACAACACTCTGGCGTTGAAGGCGTGGGTGCATCGACTAGTCGTTTACGTTTCTGTTTAGAGTTGGCAGCGAGCGACGAATGATGATTTGACCAGGTGTTGAAATTTTTGTTGTTTATTATTTTTGTTAGAGTAGGTCCTCAAGTTTTTTTAACAATTGCACCGGAAAATTTCTAAGGTACGTAAGAAAGATTTCTTTTCATCAAGATTATTAAAATTTGAACAGAAACTTTAAGATTTTTGTGATTTATAGGTTAGAATACTTGAGTTTCTTAGTATTTCTTTCAAAGATAACAAAAACTGTCGTCTTTGAGGTGAGCTTAAATTTATTGCAACACTTCAGATTTCAAAAACTAAAAAATGGCAGAAAAGCAAAAAACCGTCGAAACTCCAAAGAAATTCGTAGAGCCGTTGATCACAGTTCCAAAACCTAGAGCAAATCATCATCATCATCAGTCGCCTTATCGACATCCAACTCAAGTCCAATCACAACCCCAATCACAACCTCAATCACAACCAAATTCCAATGGTATGTCACCTGGATCCTATGCTGAACTATTGCAAGTCATCGCAGAAGTGGGTCATCACGTTCGTCCAAGCTATGCAGGTCATCGAGCTTCGGCAGAAAAAATGCGACAAGGCATCATGAAGGCTCGTATTCTAGTCAAAGAATGCTTAATAGAGACTGAAAAAAGCGCTCGTCAATGAAACTAGCGTTACCTCCAAGTACCTTAATTTAAAATTTACTTTTAAAGTTAATGTAAAAGTATTTAATAACATGTGACTTTGGTAATAGTATCGATAGAAAAAAGAACTGTATAAAATTAATTTTTCATATTTTACTTATACAATCTAGCCAAGAACTACCTCATCAATGCATTCTTCAATGCACGGATACTAATAGCTTGTAAATGTATTACATAGATTTTTAAAAGAAACTAAACAATATATCTCAGTTTATTTTATTGTAAGAGAATAACTGTTGTATTTTAAGGTTTATACAGGGACAGTGTATGTTTAAAATCTATGTTGAAAAGTATTTTTGATGCAATGAATATATTAAAGCTAAATGGACCTGATTAATTTTAAGATAAAACAAGCAAATTTATCTTGTTGCCGATTAATATGTGATAACTATATTAAGAGGACCATAATATTAAAACATTTTACAATAGACAGAAAATACATTTTAGTGAAGTGTAAAATATTTTAAATCAGTTATTGATTTATTTTTAAAAACAATTCTTCTGAGGCAAACAAAATTGTTTTAAGACTTGTTAATTAGAATAAATAAATGCAAAAGTTGCATACATGTTCTTAATTTACGGCAAACTAACTACTAGATTTATAATTGTATGTAAGTAAGGTGAATGTAACTAATACTGTAATCTAATGCTCAGTTCAAAGCATTAGCAGTGTGATAAAGTAACACAAAGATGAAGTCACTTGTAAATTACCAAATGCGCTTGTCAGTTGTACGTACATTAAAATAGTTTATATTTTAAGAAGAGTTTGTAAAAACTTACATTGATTTTAATAAACACTGATCTCAGTAATTTAATAAATTGTATTGTCATTGAATATTTATCCTCTACTACATCTACTATGTCACTTCAAAGACGACAGTTTTATTGTAACTATATTGAGAAAATTTGTTATGTAAAAAAAATTATTTTTTTTTTTTTTTCAGATTTTTTATTAATACAGAAAATGTTTGAAACATTAGAAACGTTTGATACTGAATATTCTGCTGACTCTGTTGAATGGTGCCCAGCAGAAAATTTTCAAGATCTTTTTGTTTGTGGGACTTATCAATTGGTACCAGAAGAAAAAACTCCTACTAGTTGTGTCGAAGGAGAGAAAAAAAAACGTATCGGAAGAATTTATCTGTTTCAAGTAATAAAAGTCGAAAAATTGCAGTTAAAATTGCTTCAACAATTAGAAGTCACAGCAGTTTTAGATATGAAGTGGGCTCACATAAAATGTTTTCATGACAAAATTTTACTTGGAGTTGTCAATTCTGGAGGATTTTTACAAATTTATGAACTTGTTAAAGAATCAGAAAAAATTTTTTTAAAACTTTTATCCGAAACTCCAGTAAATACCGAAATGGCTTCAGTACTTGCGTTATCTTTGGACTGGTCGACGGGAAAAAAAGATCAAAGTACTGAAATAAAAATTACTGTCAGTGATTCTAACGGATCAATTTCATTATATAGATTACTTAATAATGGAAAAGATTTTGAAAAAATTTCTTCTTGGAAAGCCCACGGATTTGAAGCTTGGATTACAGCTTTTGATTACTGGGATACCAACATTATTTATAGCGGTAATTTTAATACAATTGTTACTAAAAATAAAACTTTGTAGGTCGCAGTAACAAAAGATTAATATTAAACAGGTGGAGATGACTGCAAATTTTTGCGCTTCGATGCGCGGATTGACTCTCCGATAAATACAAATCGATCTCATGGCGCTGGAGTTACAAGTCTTCATTCCAACTGGAAAAAAGAATTTAGCTTAGTTTCCGGCAGGTGATTTTAAAAAATTTATGTATATTCTATAAATTTAATTTCCAAAAATATCTATTCCAAATATAATTAGAGTAAATTAATTTAAAAAACTTAATTATTTATTATTATATTAACAAATAAATATTTCGTTTTTTTATCAATTTTTTAATCAAATTTAGCTGGATCTTCTTATTCTAAATTTTGTTTTTTAAATCCAAAAAACATTTCAGCTACGATGAAGTTTTGAGGTCGTGGGATACAAGAAATTTCCGAAGACCAGTTTCAGAATTGAGTTTGAACGGCGGAATTTGGAGGCTCAAATGGGATCCCTATGAGTCGAACTACCTGCTAGCGGCCTGCATGTACAATGGATTTTTCCTAGTAGACGCAAAGGATTTCGAAAATCCAGAAATTATTGGGGAATACAAAGAACACGACAGTATAGCTTACGGTTGCGATTGGTCCCACATAAATAAGAAATTAAGTCTGAAAGAAAAATTGCTAGACGAGGACAATGTCACGCTGGTGGGTACGTGTTCATTTTATGACCACATTTTAAAACTTTCCACCGTAAAATTGGAATAATTGAAAATATGTATGTAAATAAAAGTTCTTTTTATAACTTTGAAATTGTAAGTTTTATTTCTCAAAATGTATGTATAGTCGTATTAATTATTTTAAATTTTATTATTAAGTATTAAAAAGCTTTTAGTAAAAAAAATATTTTTACACGCTTAGAATGTAAATTGTAATTTTATTTTTCGATTTATTTTTTAAAGGTCGCACGCGTGTCGGTAAAAATCGATGACAGCAATTTTCCGAACTATTATGAAAATTTGCCATTTATTAAACCAGACTGTACAGTTCCAGATGAATCGAATGATAATGAGTAAAACCTTAAAATATTGATGCCAAAAGCGGAAACTTTGATCGACATTTTTAGTTCTACATTATAAAGGCTTCTCTACAGAGTTCGTTTATCTCTGAGCGATCTATTCCTGCATCTGTATTCGCGCAAGCTTTAAGTGGTAATAGATGGAACTAGACGGACGTTATCGATAGATCACGCACTTCGTGTCTGACCGAGTTTTTCCGCAGCTTTCCCTTTATACAGGGGACATTAAAGTAGGTCATTTTTCTTTCGATTCCTGGTACCGACTTTCGTGCTTTTGATTAATGATTGTCACTGTTATCAGTCAGACGTAACATCTGCTCCTCCTTCGCGAGCAAACAAAAAATTAAATTTCTAGTTTTCTTGAGATTAAACGTTTTCGATGCGGTAGAATGAAATAACCATTGTCATGTGCTAGTGTTTGAATACTCGCGGTATTCGCACACTTGGATAAACGTTGCCTATTTTGCGCGCATGCGCAGATTCAAAAATTTTCTCCAAAAGCGAATGCACAAAACTTGCCAGTGCTAAAGAAACACGCGTTCGGGCTGTTCGCGTTCTACCATTCTATACTATAATTTCTAATTCAAAACTTTCAAATAATTTCAATATCTACAACCTGCTGGCAAATGAAACGAATGTAATAATCGTTTGAAAAAATCGTTTTCGAGTATGAAATAAAAAAAAAATGTAATAAAGTTCCATAAATCGAAAAACTCGTACATATACAACCGAGCGAAAATAAACGAAAATAAAGAATCAACGTATTGCAGGCGACAAGCTAGAAAATACCTATCTGGATGATGTATCAAAACAAAGATTATGAATGGAACAAGTATTCCCGGGTACACGTCTACTTTCTAACGGCATAAGCGGCTCTCGAGAAGGAGGGTAAAAGAATCTCTCAGCTCTCGGCAGCGGCTTGCGAAGCCTTAAAATAATTCATGGTGTTTTTCCCTCTCCGAAAAAAATCGAAGCAGCAACAGCAACAGCGGAGACACGGCGACTTTAGTAGCCAGCCCCTCAGAGATATAGCTTATCGATCCGTTTGGTGAAAATTCGCGTTGTGCCGGCTTGTTTCCCTCCCAGGCAGACGGCGACGAGAGGGGCAGGGGCATCAGCGAGGGTGTGTGTTTACGTCGCGGCGACGTTTACGCTACAGTACATGCAGAGAGGGGCACCAAAACATCGATGACCTTGAATCGGGCTCACGTGACACGGGTACGCTCTTTGTAGCTCGGATTGGCCGGCTCCCTGATACTGCGTCGCGCGCATATAGAGGGAGCGAGCGCGAGAAGCACTGGTACGCTACTCGCTGACGCCGTCAGGACAAAGAAAAAGCCCAAAAAGAGCCAAGAGAGCGCCGCCGCGCGACCGAACGCGACTCTCCGCACGCTATAGTGTGGTGCCTCGGGAGTTGGGACTCTCGGGAGAAGCGAACCACGGCGCACATACGTACGCGAGCAGGGCATACGTGCACACACGCAAAACCGAGAGAAGAGAGGGAGTGCTCGAGCGACAGTGGAACGAGAGAAGATGGACGCGCGCGTCTTTTGAGGTTATAGCCCCAAGCAGCAGTAGTAGCAGCTCTGGTGCGTAGGCGAATACTCCTGCAAGTGGGAAGGGACTCGAGGCCCGGACGCCCAAAGCAGCGACGACGAGGAGCGCGCAGCGCCACGAAAACGAGAGGAGCTAAAGCTCGAGAGCAAGAGAAGAGAAGAGAGGAGAGGGCGCCGTCGCTTTGGAGAGAGCGGCACCCATGATAACCCATGAGAGAGCGCAGCAAATCGACAAGCAGCAGCAGCGGCGGAGCAGCAGTAGTGATGTGCAACAACGTCGACTCGCACACCAAGTACCTAAAGGAATTCCGCGTGGAGCAATGCCCGCTGTTCATCCAGCGCAAGTGCACCCAGCACCGGCCCTTCACCTGCTTCAATTGGCACTTCATGAACCAGCGTAGGCGCAGACCCATCAGGAGGCGCGACCGCACCTTCAACTACAGCGCCGACAACTACTGCACCAAGTACGACGAGACCACCGGCATCTGTCCAGATGGAGACGAGTGAGTCCGCCTCGATTTTATTTCTCGACGCGTTGTGCGTTATACAATGCCGGCGCATTCCGCCGACATCGCACCCGCCGGCATTTAAACGTCGCCGATTATGTCACGAATTTTCATTGAGAGCGTGTATATGTATATAAAAGTGCACCGCCGATCCGATCGCCGCGCGATATCGGTCGCGCGCGGTGCAGCGTCGTGCCTCGGCTCGTTCATTGTTTATCTCTAGCGGCGCGCGCTTAGATAGCCTCATGTGAAAGTGGCGACTGCTTTTAGCCGCCGAGATATAAAAATAGAAACCCGAATGCGTACGACTTTGGCTTCTCCGTGTGTGTGTTTTTTTTTCCGCCGCTTTTTATTGCGCCCGGCCGCCCGCGCGTTCCTACACTCTTCCTATACCGTGTGTCTCCGTCCTATCTGAAGAGCTGCTACCGAGTGCCGAGAGAAGCATTGGAATCCGATAGCGTCGCTAATTGCCTGAAACGCTAAATTAAAAGCCCGCGGAGGCGTTCTGCGCTCTGCAAGATTGTTTGACGTTTCCAGCCTAATTGAAATATTGCTAAAGCGTGCAACGATTTTGGTCGGTAAGAGAAATCGAGCTGATTTAAAAATCTCGCGAGGCGAGTTATTTCCTCCGATGTCACCTCAAATCTTTTCTGAAGGAAGCAGCTCCAAATCCGAGCTATTTTCGACTCCCTTCCGAGTCAGGATCGAAAAGAAAAAAACGTAAACAAGAACGCCAACGAATTCGCCTCGAGAACATCTGAAAAGCGTGGTGTCCCAATATCCACCTAGCCATCCTTATTTCGCAATAATCCAAAAGACGAAAAACAATGCGACCTCCGTCGGGAAGAGGGCAGTCGGCGATGACTCAGCTCTTCCGATAGGAAAGAAATATATAGGCCATTCTTAGGCACTTGCCCCAACACCGAATCCGAGCGCAAAACCCATCAAAGGCCTCCCAGTAGAAAAAGGCGAGAGAGGAGGCCGAGTCGAAGCGCCGAGGCATTGTGCGTGTGTCTCTCCTGCCTACGTGACCGGGGCTTGTTGCGCGAGAGCGCGTCTTTGCATCATTGGGGCCGGGGAGCCACGTGCGCGGACAAAGCGCCGAAACCGAGTGGAGCCCTCCTGGAATCTTTGTTCGGCTGTACAGCCTTACGCATTTACGCGCTTGGCCCACGCCGAGCCACGGCAAAAAATCAATATCGCCGTGTATGTGTGCCAGGCTAGGCTCTCTCTCGCTCTCTCTCTCTCTCTCTCTCTCTCTCCTAGTCCCTTTGTCCTCGGCGAAATTGCTCTTTTCGGCCAAACGGCGGAGGCCGACGACTGTCGCCCGGGAGATCGAATCAGCTAAGCGAATTGTCTTGGGGCACGTGGTTATTGCTACATGTATATGCTTTCGACGGGCTTTCCCAGGTTTTTCCGGAAGGACGGAGGAGACGCGCAGGAATCGAGCTGGCCGTCGAAGCCTAATTAGGCGCACGCGTAAACGTATGCGTAGTAAGTTTTCACGACCTGTGGCGGCGAACCAGGACGGAATTTTTTATTTTTTTATTTTTTGTCAATGTAAAAATAAAGGAATGCCTCGATGGACTTTGCGATTATTCATAGAATAAATATTTACTTACATGAAATATTGATAAATACGATAGATAAGGAAATGCGATTGACTCAACTGTTATTACGGCCAACAAAATAGAGCGGGTTATAATGCATGAAGCATTTAATCTTTTACTTGTTTTATCGGTTTTTGATTACTGTTTAATGATCATCGATATGTGCATTAATTCAATGTGAATAAAAACAAAGTAGTTTATTCATTAATTCTATTCGCTTATCTTAGACCTTATTTTTAAAATGTATATAAAAGAATTTTTTTTTTTAATGAACCAATTGAAAATTAGAAATTCCTTGATGAAAAAGATCTATCTAACGTGCAACGAGGAAACGGAATTTTACAAAAAAAATGCTCTTTCGATATCTTTTCCTCAAAAGATAACTCACTTTGACATCTCATTTAGGATTATTTCTCATCTCGCGAAGATATCAATTTCTCTCAGCAAAGTAAAGCAATAACCCCATGATTAATTCCGTCCATCTCTCGCCTCTATTATTTATTTCAACAACCAGTCTTTCCTCACATTCGCCTGCACCCAGTGAAATAATACACGTCCGTTACTCCTTTTATGACGCAATAGCCGCCGACTTTACTATACCTTTAACAGTGACTAATCCCCGCGCTAAAACTAAAAAATCCCACTCGTCGAAAAGGACCCTTCCAAAATAAACCGAGCCATTTCGCAAATATTGATTTTATTACGTTACAGATGTCCAAATCTACATCGGACGGCAGGCGATACGGAGCGGCGCTACCACCTGCGCTACTACAAGACATGCATGTGCGTGCACGACACGGACGCGCGGGGCTTCTGCGTAAAGAACGGGCCGCACTGCGCTTTCGCCCACGGCAACCACGACCTCCGCCCGCCGGTCTACGACGTCAAGGAGCTCCAGGCCATGGAGAACCCCGATCTCGATCCCAACAACTCGAACAACGGGCCCAACATCCTCGACAAGGAGCGCAACCTCATGAACGAGGACCCCAAGTGGCAGGACACCACCTACGTCCTGAGCAACTACAAGACCGAGCCGTGCAAGAGACCGCCGAGACTTTGCAGACAGGGATACGCTTGCCCGCAGTATCATAACAGCAAGGACAAGCGCAGAAGTCCCAGGAAATACAAGTATCGGTGAGTTCACTTTTCAGAGTCTGAGGTATTAGTTTTAAATTTCAAAGTTCATTGGCGTGGATTTTAATTCGCTCAAGTTATAGGTAGCTTTTGTAGTTTATGAATCAAAATCATTTCTTATAAGATTTATATTTTTTCTTTAAAAATGTTTAAACTCCCAAGTCAATGTTCGTTATTTTTCATTGATCATTTCAGCTCTACACCGTGCCCTAATGTCAAGCACGGCGAGGAATGGGGAGAGCCAGGTAATTGCGATCAAGGCGACAACTGCGTTTACTGTCATACGCGCACGGAACAGCAATTCCATCCCGAGATCTATAAGTCGACCAAGTGCAACGACGTTCAACAGGCGGGTTACTGTCCGCGTGGAGTATTCTGCGCTTTCGCTCACGTTGATCGTAAGTGCATATTATTTAAACGCTAGCTCGAAAGCGTGCTTACGGTTACATTAAATTAAAATAATATGTTTATAAATATAGCAGTTTTACCAACAGAGGACTTAAGTGTCACAAGAGATTTAGTCGGCGTACCTTTAGATTGCGGTACCAACTTGGTAGATTTACTCAGTAATGCTCTCCCAATTGACAAGAGATCCCACGATAAGGATAAAACTCTCAGCGATAGTAGCGTAAGTTGCTTGACATTTTAAAACTTATTTTTAAACCTAACTTACACGTGAAAATAGTATTCAAATTTTTTTGTTTTTATTAGCTCTATTTAATATTATACATATTATGTTTTATTAAAACAAAGTGACAAAAATCCAAGTATTGTAATGACTCGTGTCATTAGTTGGCTATATTACAGAACGGTAGTGGAGAAATTTCCGAGTCTGCCAGCACTAGTAGTCTTGGCAGTAATGGGTCACACAGCAAGGCACCAGGAGCTCAACTTCATCAGAACTCAACTACTCAACAGAAACTTGCAAGCATGCTTTATAATCCAACTATACTTCAAGCCGTAAGTTTCGCGTACAGTGAAGTCCAGTTCTAAAAGAATTACATAATTTAATAGATAATTTAATGCAATTTTTCATTATTTATCATTTTTTAGAGTGAAATACGCAAAAAGATTATGGCTATTGATAGTGATCCTTTACTCACCAAGGCTGAAAAAGCTCAAAAGAAACAGAACTTATGTATCGCATATAATTTGAATTCATTATCAACGCGACCAACTATGTCATCGCCTCTTTCAACTTCATTTTATCATAATGATACTGTTGAGTCTGTAGTAGGTAAGAAATGAAATTTTATTACTAATATTTTTACCCTTGTTTTAATTTTATTTTCGATTAATTTTAATGCATTTTTTAAACGTAGGAAGTGCATTGGATGATCTGCATTTGGACGATCCACTTGGCTTGGTTGACTCGATCCACAGAGATACAAATTCACCAATTAGTAATTCAATATCTGCTGGCTTAGCAAGTTCAGGACTATTTTGCAGTTCAGCTCCAGTCAATATTCCAGGGATGGCTGAGCGTTCTGTTCTTTCAAATTTCTCACCATCAACATCAAGCCCTCTTCAACCCTTACAAGCTACTAATAGTTTTCTCAATGCAGGCACAAGATTTTCTCATCAAGACTCAATAGAATCCGTACGAATAATAAATTTTTTATTTCAATCAGTTTTAAAATTTTAATGAGTTTTAATTATTTGGAAATTAATTTTTTTCAGTCAATGTCATCATTTATTAACCAAGTATCAGATCCATTCAGTAATCATGTATCACAAACAAGTGGTTCCGCATCAAAACTTGGCGCATTTAACAATAGTTTATTTGATTTTAATACAAATCAAGGAATGTCTCCATCATCACGCAATCAACCACTTGCGGCATCCCCACTAGTTAATGCATTTTCTATCAGTCCAAGTAATAACAATACCACAGGAACGTTATCTGAAGTATGTGTAAAAATGTGTAAAGATTTTTGCTTTCTTTAAAATCAAATTTTAACAATTTTAATGTAATTAAATGAATTATTCAAATAAGTTGCAGGTTCAAAGACTTAGAGAAGAATTGACATCTAGTCGCGCTCAACTTGCTACTTGGGACGAACGTATCAATCACGCCAGAGCTGCTTGTACCGCATGGCAATTGGAATGCGAAGAATCTAAAAGAAAAACAGCTTTAGCAGAACAACAAAGAGATGAGGTAAAATTATAATCATTATTTATTTTCGTTTATCAAGTAATTTAAAATATTTTTTTTAAATATTAAATTTTTTGTAACATCAAATTTTTAAGACGAAAAAATGTTCTTCTTTATTAGGCATTAATGCAGTTGAAGGCTTTGAAAGCTGAGACTGAAGCAACAAATGGTGGTGGACCATATCTTAGTACATTGGCAAGAACTGGTGATTTGAAAACATTATCTATCACAGCTTTGAAGTCAATGCAATCACAACTGCGATCAGATCTAGAAGAGATAGAAAAGGTAAAGCAAAGTTATGAGTTGGGGTTAAATAACTACTGGTGTAATGAGCAATTCCGTGATTATTTTGACCAAACTTTCGCATAAGCAATTTAAGAATGCAAGTAGACTCGCAACTTGATAATATATGTAACCTTATCTCTGTATTCATTCGAAACTAATATTAAGATTGACATCAGCAAGTCTACATTTACTTTAGTTGCGAAATATTCTTTGAATACTAGTGCCAACTTTAATTGATTGAACTTGCATCTTTTTAATATTTAAAAATATTAATAATTTATCGATGATAAATAGGATAAAAAATTAAATCGTAATAATTGAATGTAACTAGTTTCAACTTCTATTTTTCAACTAGAGATTAATGAGTAGAATAGATGCTTATCAATAACAATAACAATATAGAAAAGGCTTTGTATCGATTAATCTTATGTTTTCGCGAGTCGAATGTTTAACCGGTTGGTAGATGAATTGTTGCCGTTTTAGGTGCTGTACAGGGAAACGGCAACAAAATGCATGGTTTGCGAAGAACAAAATCGTACTGTCACTCTGTCACCGTGCAACCATTATGTGGTCTGTTCGACTTGTGCGCCCAATCAACGAGAGTGTCCGTACTGCCAGACTCCGGTTGTTTCCACAAGTTAGGTCTAAACCCATGGCTAACAATTTCTAAACAATAATTTCTAACTCAAAATCCTAAGAAAACTATTTGAAAGAAAAATTTTCATTATTCTTCTTACGATTTACGCTACAGAGATTTTGGATAAAAATAACAAACAGTATCATATCTTACGATCATAAAAGTACGATACGAAAAAGATTTTATCCAATTTTTAGCCATGAATTTTTCATTTTCTTTATTCTGCACTAAGTGCAGTATCGTATTTTTCTTGACATAATCTTTCCATTAAAAAATTTCTCGAGTATTTTTATTAAAAATAATTAACATAAAAGAAATGGAATATCTATAAGAACGTTCTTACGTTTGGTGAACAAACTATTTTAGCAGTCATTTCATTGAATTTATAAGGAATAATATACCAAATTCTTTAACAATACATAAGTATTTGGTAACAGTCAAGCTATAATAAATGTAATATATTTGAAATTATATTATTATAGTTAAAAGTTACAATGAAGACATATTCAAATGCTTTTTGAATAGAAATATATTTATTTTTGATATTTTGAAGATATTATCATTTCATAAAGAGCATGTTAACGATACTATAAAATATCTTGTTAAGTTTTAACGTATCAAATTTTTCACTTTCCCAAGTTTTCAATTTAAATTATTAATTATATAGTCAGTTTCTATAATGTTAAAACATTATACTAAATGATAATTTAAATTACAAATTACAAATAAATTAATAGGATTTTCAAATTTAGCTGTTTAAATAAATTATGGTATTATAGCTTACTTAAGTAAAAAATTTGCAGATGTTATTTAAATTTGTATTTATTTAATAACAAATTCTAAATTTCGATCTAATTAATTACAAAAAAGTAAATTATTTAACTTTAATTTCAATCTATTACCACGAATCAACAATATCAAATTAAGTGTCACCAATTCAAATTAGAGATATAATTAAAAATCATATTCTGAGCTTTAATTCATTGTAAATTTATAAATTTTTTAAAAATATTGTCAAAAAATTATGAAATTATTTTTAAGTTAAATTGTACATAATGCATTTAATAATTACGAATCTAATTTTTGGGCATTGATTCATTTATACACATTAAAATTATATACATTTTAATCGTGCACAATTTAGCATAGCCCAATATATTTATAAATAATTTTTACCAATGCTAAATTGTGCATAATTTTTAAGAGTATGATTCTTATTTGCATAAACATGAACACGTCAATTTTTGTACAAATAATTTAAAATTTATTTTTAAAAGAGCTTTATAATAAATTCAATAGCTTTAATTTAATTAAATGAAAATTGAAAATTCATTTTAGAAATCAAAATTAATTATGTTAATATGAGAAAAATATTACTTTTTAAAAATTAAAAGTCTGGAAAAAATTGTATATAATATATTTGTTACGAAAAGAATTTTTAAATATTCGAGAACCAGTCGATTTTTCTGGCCTAAACTATCTTAAACGAAAATTTATATCTTGCAGTTTGATTATTTAGGTGTCAGCATTTTTTATTTTTTTATTCTCTTTTACACTTTTGTTTAACTTAATTTATTAAAAAAATATATATATATTTGATTACTAAAGATGGACCAAGGTACATTTACACTCATGACTACATAATGAAACAGTAATTATGTACTATGTAATGCTAATATTTTTACTGTAATTGGGTAATTAGTTTAATGTATTAATTGATATTAAAATATAAATACAATTCTGATATTAATAATAGGTAAATGTTCTATAAACGGAAACTTTTATTTTTATACTTAACAAAGTTTATCATATTATTTGATTACTTTCTTGTCACGTAAATCTCCGTGTAGGGTATCTGTAACTAATTTAACTTACAAAAATTTCAAATAGTCATAGAAGAAAATATTATTTATTTCTATATAGTGAGATGTTACGGCTTCCTTATCCAATGATTATAAGCTTCCAATAATTTTTACTCATGAAGGTATTATTACATTAATTTTTTCAACAAGTCAGTAAAGGAAGTTGCTATTTCAAGATTTGTATATACTCTATACATTGTTTTACTTTTACATTTTACTTTAATTTATTGAAATAATAAGCAATTTAAAATGAGGTTGCTACTTTCCAAATAGTGCAAGTGAATGGTCCATCTTATCTTCAAATTTTTCGTTTAGGATTTAATTAATATCTTTAGATAAGAAAACTTTTGCTT
>JAWWML010000001.1:3431422-3493359 GCA_035047165.1 Ormyrus rosae
AGGAGAACACTATCAAATTTTTACTTTGTACCTACATAGGGATTATAAAAATGTTACAATATCCAATTTTTTAAAGACTACTATTATTTAAATATTTACAATTATATTAGAAGGTTTTTGAAATCTTACAATATACTCTAGTGAGGAACAATGATGAATTTAAAAAAAAAAATTATAATATACATTTTTTTAAATGTTAGGTAGGTTATTTTATTAATTTTTTAATGAAGTGAGCAAATACAAAGACGAATTACTTAATTATTTGAAATACATTTATGAATACACAAGGGTACTATACTATCTCTGTAAATTGTTGAGTTTTTTCCATGTCTTCAGCAGAATGTCTCTTGCATGTAGATCACTACCACGATTTCTTGTATCAAATGCGTGGCCAAAAAGAAAAAAGTGTTTTTATTGCATCCATTTTTTAAATAAATATTATAAACACGTTAAATTAAAGTGGAGTGAAAAATGAATAGCTTGTATTACTCTACAATACAAGTGGTCTCAAACTAGTTTGATGTTTAGTAAAATATTTAAGCTAAAAATAATATTGTTTATATTTTTATCTTTTACTGAGAGACTTTACATAATATCTTGTTGTGGACTGGAAATGAAAAAATTAATTTTTATATTTGTGGAAACACAAGACCGCGTGTATTGTAGACTAGATTTTTTCAATTGTACTATACATATATCTAGGCTTTAACAAATTTAGCGCTTTCCTAATATGTATTTTTTATTTTTTTTATATGTTGGAATTTTTTTAAAGTAAAAAATTTTAAAAAAAGCATCTAGACCAAAAAATTATTCTTAATGCTTCAATAACATTCATTCAATTACAAATTGATTGGAAATTTTAGGAAATACTGTGTGAGATCATTTGTTACAGTTGTTTGTTCTTTAGATGGTGTTGGAAATGATTGCTTTGATAGATAAGAGTATGACTTTAAGATTTGCCACTTTACTTTATCCAATTTTATATATTGCATTTACATTAGTATAATAATATTAATGACAAATCTTCTTTGGCCTAAGGAATATTGATGTGAACCTACAACTGTAACAGTTTATGTATAATTTGAAGATATATTTATATAGATAATATAAATGATTGTACTACGTTATATTATTTTTCATCTATGAATAATATTGTATGATTTCTATAAAATGATGATTATAAAATTAAATTATTGTGAAAAGTGTTTAGATATCAGAAAAGAATTAATAGGTTAATAGGAGAGTAACAAAGTAAATAATTAGTCTTTATAATTAATTTAAACCAATGAGTAGCAGGCAGTTGAATATTTATAGTGACATTGTCCCGTTCGTTAGCTTTTCGACGATTCCTACTCTAACAAAACAGACAATTAAACAAGACTTGCTGAATTTCGTACAAATATCAGTTGCTGATATCACTTGTGTAATACGTTAAAAACGCTTAAGTAAATCACTGGAAATTGTTAATTTTATTGCATTAACCGATACAAATGAAGGATAAACGATCTGGGACAATCTAATTAAATAATAAAATATATCTGAATGCAAAAAAGTATATAAATATATATTATATATATATATTTTTGACAATTCTTGAAAAATACAAATATGAATATTTAAAAATAATCTTTTTGTGTAACGAGTGAAATACAAAAACCTCATAGTTACATTTTCATTTGACTGCGCTGATTGTATCGAAATAAAGCTTCCAGAGAAACAGGTTTTATAATCTCTTGGATTAACTTAAGAATAAAGTATAAAAAATATTAAATATTGTAACAAACGACTTCAATATTTGAAAATAAAATTATAGATGCATTGTACTTTTGATAATTAATTACCAATTATATTGGAACATAGAAGGGCCAATTTTACTAAAATAAATGCGTATATTTTGTACAGAGGGTAATCCATTTATTCACATTCAATAAAAGAAAGATATTTCAGATATGCATTAAAACTTTGTAAAATGAGCTTTGACATTGCAAAAGTGAAACTGTACAAACTTTAATTTTTTAACGCAATAGATTATGCACAACGTGATGTAAACGTAATTTTACACACCAAATTGTCTTAATTCAAACGACGTGCGATGATATATTGAAGAGTTATGGCTGTATTGTTGTGATCAAGTGCGCAAAGTGCACAATGTGCTACTTGGATGCGTTTAAAGCACACGCTTGTTGTTAAAATGATGTAGTGAAACTTTCAATATTAAATGTCGGTTGAATAAATTTTCAAAGCAAATAAATCAATTGTCCACTGAATTTTTCTGAGAATACCAGCTGCTCTTTCAAAGACAGCTTCATCGAGCTTGAAAAATTTAAAAGAAAAAATCAATGAGTACGTTCATATAAGACGTGCTTGGCGCAAACGACAATTTACAATTTAATAAAATACTTGTAACTGTTAACGCATCTTTTATAGCAATTAATTAATGTCTGTGTCAGGGACCGAAATGTGGGCCAGTCTTTGCGCCTACTAGACGTGAGCACCTTTAATTCTTATACTAAACGAATTAATCAATATATATTTAAACTTGTCTTAAAATGAACGAAAAAACAACTTTTAAAATACAAATATAAACACAGAATTACCTCAAAAAATTGTATTTTTCTAATAAGATTCAAGTTTAAAACTCTTTAAAGGTGTTGACATCTAGTGTAAGTTATCAAAGTAATAGCTACGTAATCGGCATGAAGTTTAAAATAAAAAACAGCGATTGTAACAGTGCCATTTGTCAGAGCAATTAAAGTACATTAACTCTTGTACAGTCAGATTTTAGCAGCAATATAATTGATCTTTGTGATTGTAACCATCGCAATCTTTCTGTTGAGATTTTTGCACCTTAATGATAAAGTAGATTAATTGTCGTCAAATTGTCGTGTTTAAAATTTAGAAAAAAGAGGAAGCGCATTCTATTTGGTGTGCATGTAATGCTTCCTTAGAATATTGTGAAGGATTGGCTTTCTTTTTTAA
Source organism: Ormyrus rosae (assembly GCA_035047165.1). Taxonomy (NCBI): domain Eukaryota; kingdom Metazoa; phylum Arthropoda; class Insecta; order Hymenoptera; family Ormyridae; genus Ormyrus; species Ormyrus rosae. The sequence continues at coordinate 3,434,402 of JAWWML010000001.1, forward strand.
TTGTCTTTGAAGCGTTACTGAGCAATTTATTAATCGCCTTTTTGTGAATTTAATTATTAAGATGCAAAATCCAATAGAAATATAACGTAAATCAATTGACTACCTTGTAACATTCAAACAAAACTGCGTGTCTTCCGGAAAAATAAAAAATATGTGTTAGTATAGCCTAATACAACAAATACAGATTCAAAGTACTCGTAAAGAAAAAACCAATATGAAAAATGCGTAAGAAACGTTTGTTCTAAAAAATCTTAACGTTGTATTGAAATTTTTAGATAAAAGAATACTAGTTTAAATAAATAAGTATATATACTCTCGTATCATTAAATAGCGATTTTGAACATAAACAGTTATGTAACTACGCATTATTGAGTGAATATCAAGTACACAAATTGCATTGGCCTTGTTGTCAGGAAGAGATGAGACAAATTATAATTTTTGGCAGGTCCAGTTTGTATTTTATATAAAATTGTTTGTATTGACAGGTAAAATTGAAATCTTTGAACCTTTCTTGCAGTGAGGTGCCTCTTTCACTATCATGTATGGGATGGTTGTTAGCGGGAATTGTAAAACGCGAATAACAGCAAATAACTGTAACTCTAGTCATGTAATGTGGAATGCAATAAATTTTATGACAAAAAATATTTAAAAAATACTCGGTTTCGTAAAAAGTACTGTAAATTTTATTTTATAAACCCGTTAATTTTGATTGAGTTTTACGATTCTCGCTAACAATCAGGCTCAAGCACCACAAAAACAGTAATACTATGCAAAATAAATTGCAGTTATGAAACTGATGATAATAATGTATTAATAATGGGCGATAAGTAGATTTTCTTAAATTTTCAAGTATTCTAGTGTCATTCTGGTTGTGTGGTTATTCTGTATTGTGTCTAATATGTGCTAAATTATTAACAAGTCGGTTTATTAATTTGCAAAGGTTTGATCAAGTTCTGACAAGCTGGAAATTTTTAATTAATTGATTGACAGACACGAATTTTTACTATCTTATTAATAATTGTAATGGCAATTTAATAATGCGTTTTCAAAACTATCATCTGAAAACTTATTTCTGAAAGAAATTTTAATTAATAGAAAACTTACACTTTTATCCGAAAATCTCAAAGATCTCTAATAGTTAGGGAAAACCTTGAATACTTGTAAGACTGTATGAGCAATGTCTCAAAGTTTTGAATCTTACATTGATATTTATTATAATTCAATTTAAAAATAATTTTTCAAGAAGACATTTGATCATTCTGTCATTATATTTTGCGCCAAAACTTTTGAAATTATTCCAGCATTTATTTTTAGTTTTTTTTTTCATTCGAATTCATAATCTGCGCACTTTTATTCAGGTACAAATATTCATATTGTCTTTTACAAAGCGACGTTTCCTGATTTTTCTCTTGACTCTTTCTTGAAAAGAAACCATGTGATGCAGCGTACAAATAGAAACTGTTAAGCGTGCGTAATTGTTGTAAAACTTTTAACTTTTGCGTAGGTTCAAGCAATTAATCTACATTAAAAAAGCTCACGAATAAACGAAAGCCAATATTTAAAAGAAAAATGAAATGTGAAAATCTCGATTCCACGAAAGGCTAAACTTGTAGAAAAGGTACGATGCATACGTTATTTAAAATACAAAGTTTATATGCACGTCGGGAAAATGAATTGAATCAAGACTTGGAACGTGCATTTTTGGATCGTACCAAGTGTAACGACGACTCCAAAATTCTAATAATAAAATATCAGTACAAATTGAGTAGGCGGAAGAAAAGAATCGTCTGAACTGCGAATAAAGAAATGTGAATAACAAAAATTTACGAACCTTTATTTTTGGCAATACTACATTAAAGTAATACAAATGAATTAAATATAAAGAGCATAGTAGCTATGTGACATAGACCATAAATGATTATGAAAATTTAGTTGTAAATATTTTTTTATTATTGAAAGTTTAATGCATATAAACTTTCATGCATACAATAATTACTTTATATGACGTAAATGATTCGTAGAACGAATTTTCATTACTGCTTCTTATGCTATAATTAGGTAGTGTATTAAACAATTGAATGAATTAGAGGTTGTAAATCAATAAATCAAAACCATTATAAATTTGCGAGTTTTTATTTCTCCCTGTCAATTCACTTTCCTTTATTCCTTCATGTTTCAAAATTAATAAAAATTAAAAATTTTCATGTGTGTAATGAAACTTGATCGTGCATTTCAAAATGTTAACAAACATTTCAAGAACAAGGAAAATTAAAGATTGTAAATAAAAAATTTGTAAAATTAAAATTTATGAGTCATTTTGAGGTGACTCATCGTTACGTTAGCAATAACGATTATAATACGTTCGATTCGTAGCTCCTGATGACATTGCACAATAAATAATATTAGATTTGGCTGAAAATGTTGAAACATAAAGCGCACTGATTGGTTTTTGGGTAAAACACTAGTTCTCAGAATTTAGCAGATAAGACCAATTCGATCCTGTTATCTGTCATTTGTACCCTCATTTAGTTTTATCTGAAGTGTCTCGTTTTATCACTAAATAAACAAAATCAGGCTGGACCTTAATGAGGGACGCGAGCAGCATTTCTGTTTACATTCATGATTTGACCAGCTCCGCGACAACTTTGCGCGCGAACTTCATTTCTAACGTATCCTCGTACAACTTGATAAAAAAAATAAAGTAAAAATAAGTAGCGCAGGCATCGAATACTTGTTTGATCATTCCTACAGACGAATCGAAAAATTCATTGGTGGCCGTACTTTTTTAACGCGCAATACGTAACGAGGCTGTTCCGCGCAAGCGCATAGTCATTTTCAGGCCTCTCCCCACCCGCGAGAACGTCGAGTAAAACCCACACACAGCCGCACATCGTAATCCGTTGTTCCGTTCTGTGTTCTGTTCTGTGGCGCTAGTTACTGCCGCGCTTTCTTCTCACGTACGTACTCACACAGCGGAGGCTCACAAAGCGCGCGCTCTGGACGTCCCGGCGGCAGCGGCAGCATAGTCGGCTATCCTACTACTCCCGAGAGAGAGCGGCAGTCGATCTTGGTCACTCTTCGCTGACGCAAGTGTAATTCCGATTCGAGAGGAAACTCTGCTACTATTTCGTCGAAAATCAGCGCTTAATAGTTCTGAAAAGGTGAGTAACCGCGGTTTTTCCATTTTTTGCGAAAAAACAAGGGGATAAGGCCGAATTAGTAATGGGCGGGAAAACTCAGCCGGGAAAAGTGCGGTTAGAAAGGGCGCCGTGACTGAAAATCTGCAATTAGCGCGGTAGCGTCGTCTCGGCATGGTGAAAACGTACAGGCGCACATACGCCATCCGCCATTTTCATTATTGTGCTTGCTTTTGGACTTGGAGGGAAAGCTAGTTCGAGCGTACTTTTGGATTTTCGCTTGTTTTTCGGCTTTTTTTTCCAATTTTTTCACGTCGGTGAGTCTTACTGCAGCGTTTGGTGTAAGAAAATCAGTGTTTTCGTATTTTTAGTCAAGTGTAGGTGGGTAATTCGCGAGTTCGACGGCTTACATTTTTTTTTTTATTTTGATGCCTCTGAGCGTACTGTACACGGCCTATTGTCTCTCTCGCACGTAGGCGCTTTGACGGTTTGATCTAACGGTCGATTTTTCTTTCAACTTTTCGACGTTCTTACGTTTGTTTTTATTATGTTGAGATAACTTAAACGAATTTCGATACATTTTTAAAATAATTCTTACTATTAAAAAAAATGTTTATTAATTATTATTTGTTAACGTTTATTTATTTTTTCAATAGCCATGGCTCGTACTAAGCAGACAGCTCGTAAATCTACTGGAGGAAAAGCTCCCAGGAAGCAGCTTGCTACGAAGGCAGCTCGTAAAAGTGCACCTTCCACTGGAGGAGTCAAGAAGCCTCATCGTTATAGGTAATTATGGAAAAATATTTTGAATGACAAAATAATAATTATTTAATTACTATATTTAAGTTACTAATTATTAATATAATTTTCAGGCCTGGTACCGTAGCTCTTCGTGAGATCAGAAGATACCAGAAATCCACGGAGTTGCTCATTAGAAAATTACCCTTCCAACGTTTGGTTCGTGAAATTGCACAGGATTTCAAAACTGATCTGCGTTTCCAGAGTGCAGCTATCGGTGCTCTTCAGGAGGCTTCAGAGGCATATTTGGTTGGTCTTTTTGAAGACACAAACTTGTGTGCTATCCACGCAAAGAGAGTGACCATCATGCCTAAGGATATCCAGCTAGCTCGGCGAATTCGTGGCGAGCGTGCTTAAATTTTGATAAGTTATGGGCGTTATGCTTTCCATTTCATTTTGTTTTCATACATTCAAACATTATTATTATTATTATTATTATTATTATTAATATTATTATTATTCAGAAAGGTTAGCGGCATTTTAGTTCGGTATATGTTTGAAAGATTTATTAAGATTTTCACTGCCAGACATTCAAAAGCGACGGCACTTTATATCTACGTCTAGCTATAGTCCTTAAAATTGACTATTGTATTTTGTCCAGTAAATTAAGTTATATTTATGACACGCTAAATTATATTTTTTTTTATAAAAAAAATTATTACTCAATAATTACTTAGATGAAATTAAGAAAGACAATGTTCGTGTTCGATAAATCTATTTCATTGTCATTTTACACCGAAAACTTGACGTATTTGCGTTTCTTGTACTTTTTTAGAATATAACCCCCTGAATGTATCGTTACTAATGTAAGGAACACAGCGTAGTTTTGACTTCCAAATAGCTATGGAAGAATTCTATATATTATAGAAAATGCAGTCACAGTGAAAGATTATCCGGTGTACAAACTTTCCAGTTTGCAGAGGTTTGGAATGTAAACAAATCTCATTTTCATACTGATACTTTAAACTAGGAAGTTTGGTAAGACCCTGATGTTTCATTGAGATATAATCTTTCTTGTAACTCTGATTAATCATTTTGTAGCTACGAAGGTTCAAAACGATTTTCGGAATCAATGAAAGTCTTATAAATTAGATAATTTTTAATAGACTTTAGTGACAATGTAATTCATTAAGTTATCATTCAAATGTGACTAATTTCAGTCCACAACTGGACAGCAATAGAATATAATTCCAATTTTAAGAATATTCAGATATGGTTTATATTCTTTTAATTTAATAGGTAATGCAAAAACATCTTCAAAATAAAAAAAAAAAAAAAACTTCTGTAACTACTGTAAACGGAAGGTCTCAAAACTAAAAATATTTAAAAAGAATATTGTCCAAGTTTTACACTTTTAAGAAATGTTCAAGAAAAGTATGATTAATTTAAAAATGTGTGCGGTGAAAATTGGTTGACTGAAAATCAATTGTGTTGTAAACAAAGTTCTACAACTTAATTAAGAGTAGCATTTGAGATCTTCCGCTATGAAGTGAATTGTTGTACGTAGCATAAATTATGACTATAATATAAATTACTATTAAATAAGAATCAACCTTTGTTATTCTTTTTTAACCATCCTATATTAAATTTTTTGAACTGTGTTATTGAAAATAAGATAACAATTATATTTTTAAGAAAGTTTTTATTAAATAATACAAACATATTTTAAAGATCTTGACTTTTTTTATTTATAAAAAAAAAAAGAAAAAAAAATTTCGATAATTTAATTTTTAACTTTCTTTTTAACATTTTTCTTGATTTCACAAAATTATGCAAATTGTTGAATGCTCGAGTTAATTTGTATTTTGAAACTGGTAATTACCGCTAAATTTCGCATTCAAATCTCGCAATTTCAAAAATTCCTCAAAAATTTTGAATTTTCCAAAAAAATAAAAATAAAAAAACCGCTCCTTTCTGCGAAACTCCAAGTGCAACATACGCCCGTGGGTGTAGACGCACAACCCAGACGAGAAAGAGACAACATGGCGCTGGTACAACCGCGCAATGTTGTTCGTTTTGTAGACCAGCACTATTGCCTTGCCTAATACCGCCGACACTCAACGGCTTTCTTCCTTGAACGTTCCTACCGCCTTTTCTTTAGCGGATTTCCTAAATACGAAATCTGAAAGTAATGCATAAGCGGAAACACGCCGAGGTTGATTAATCATTTGATCTTGCAAGAAAAGTTTTCTCGAAAAAATCTCGGGGAGCGAAGGAGGCGAGAGAGCCGAAGCGCTCGGTTTTGTTTAGAGCGGTTCGTCTGTGACACCTGAATCATCTCATCGCCCGCCGAGTCCCAGCGCCTGCGCGTCACGTTCGAGAGCAGCAGCAGCAGCAGCAGCAGCAGCAGCGTCTGCCTCTCGGAAATACGTATGCGTTCTATTTTTTCAAAAAAACGCTAGCCTATCGCTGACACATAACTCCTGCATCTAGAAAGTTCAATACAGGAGCGCGGAATCATAATCGCGCCTCTCTCCTTCCCCCTCCCCCCCCCCCAAGGAAAGCGAACTCGCGAAAAAGGAAAATTGCGAGTGCGCTGCTGCGTATCGATGTATGCATGTATTTAGCGTGTGTCAACATGCGCGAAAAGGGTCGTGCAAAATTGACGAGCCCGAAGGGAAGGGCCGCGGCCGGCGGTGGCGACGACGGAGACGGTGTAGGAGAGGAAACCTCATCGTCCAAGTGGAAAGTCGGCCAATCAGGTTGGGTGCCTACGAAAAGCCGATTCGCAGCATGGGATTGGTCCCCGAGTGGCGTAGTCTCTCTCTCGCACTATTTAATTTCCTAGAGGGGGAGAGGGAGAGAGCGAGCGCGCGCGCGCCGAGGAGAGGAGAGCGTCCGCTCGCACACACACCAGTCCACTGCCATCCAAGTACAAGGAGACGTCGTGCTTGCTGCAGCTCTGCATCTCCCGGACAGATTTACCCCCGAGAAGGTGAGTTCCAAGCCTGAAAATTCAACTAAATCCACCCATTCCCTGTGAGTTTCGCGATTTTCGTCAAGACGGACCTCCAGGAGGCCGTCCAGCCCGGAGACGCGGCACTTTTCTTCACGACGATGCACCGCCAGCGCCAGCGACTCCATTTTGTGTGTAATTGACGTTTGCGAGGGAACGCGAGGCAGCCCAGACTTTCTGAGACTGTCCGGCGAGCGCACGTGTGTTTTTCCCGCTTTCCCGCTTCAATGTGAATTGCATTCAATACGGCAAGTAAAGGCGAGAAAAGGTCGGGTAGGGCTTCGACGCGCTCTAGGAGGCGACTCCGCTCGGAGACGCTCTCCTTCGGGGAGCAAAGGACGAGGGGGAGATACAACACATCGTTTACCTCGCGCTCCGAGCGTGTCTTTTTCTTCTTAGCGGCAGCAGCCACGGCTTTTCCCGTGCGCTGCATTGCGCAAGCGTGGGTGGGGGGTGTTGTGACGGTAGTGCGCATGTGCGCGCAAACGGGAGGGGGAAACCAGCCGCCCAGTGTTGATTTTGTCGGCGTCGGCTGTCGTCGATGATTGTCACTTGGTGTCAGACCGCCGACGGGTTAGGAAGTCCCTCTTCTTTCGCCCCTGTGATCTGTTCTTCATATCAAAGTGAATTCGAGGTCTAATTTGGATTTTTATTGCAGTTTAGTGTGAAATAAGACGCAATGGCTCGTACAAAGCAGACAGCCCGTAAATCTACCGGAGGAAAGGCGCCCAGGAAGCAGCTGGCCACGAAGGCAGCGCGTAAAAGCGCACCCTCCACTGGAGGAGTTAAGAAGCCTCATCGTTACAGGTCTGTTTCATTCATAGTCTATGCTTGATCGCATGAGAGTTTGAGCGCGACGCTCTTCTCTATCGTCCATCTTAATAGTGTTTGTTTTCGGTTTGAATTTTAAATAACGCGCTCTCTGATCCTATAATTATTTTGATCGTTAAAATGAGATTTTATAAATTACATGAACTTTTTGTCGTAATTAAAATAATTTTAATAATAAAATAATCATATTAGCAATGTTTATTTCTGTTTATATTTGTAAATAAGCTATTTTATTGAATTAATGTCTTTGAATTATTAATTATTATTACGTAATTAATAAATGAAAACTAAATAAAAATTAATCTTTCAGGCCTGGTACAGTAGCTCTTCGTGAGATCAGAAGATACCAGAAATCCACAGAGTTGCTCATTAGGAAATTACCATTCCAACGTCTTGTTCGTGAAATCGCGCAAGATTTCAAAACCGACCTGCGTTTCCAGAGTGCGGCCATCGGCGCTCTTCAAGAGGCTTCTGAAGCCTACCTGGTCGGTCTCTTTGAAGACACAAACTTGTGCGCCATCCACGCAAAGAGAGTAACCATTATGCCCAAGGATATCCAATTGGCTCGGCGAATTCGTGGCGAGCGTGCTTAAGAAGTGTCATTTAATATATACATAACATTTAATACTACTACTATTATCGATAGTTTGATCTTGATATTAATATTCATAAAAATGTATGGCAGTATACATTCATTCTGATCCACATATTGTGTTGTGTGTATTATCACTTTGGAATAAGCATTAGTACAGTCACCATTTACCTTAGATGAATGAATATCAATCAAGCTTCAAACTAAATTTGCTTAGTTTTCTACAACTTTTAAACAGAAACATTTAGTTCTCAGAATGGTATTAAAATGAAGGATATCACATGCCTAGCTTAATTAATAAGAATCTTCCTAAAGATTAGAATTCCCTTATTTTAAATAGATAAATACGTTTTAATGTATGGCAAAGCAGACTTAGTATTATAGATGCTCCATTATTTGACCGAAAAACTGTATAACTTTTAGAAACCTTTGATCATCCTCATGTATAACTATCATCCTTGAAACGAACATAATTATTTTGAATGTATATATGTACGAATGTGTACACGAGTTCACATTCGTAAATGTATACACAAGCACGAAAAATAACGTGCTCTTAGAGAATAAGATCTCTTTTTTTATAGCGTAATTTGACACAGAAAAACAATTTAGAGTGTATGAAACACATAAATGAACTTTGCAAAATCATGGTTCTTTGTGTGAAAAATCGCGTTTCATAAATAAACAATGTAAAGTGAATATAATGTTAAAAAATTATTTACACACCTTTTCCTCCCTTTCTTATTATATTATTTAAATTGTAATAATTATTTTTATTTTGTAATAAATTTGTATTTTTATTTGATGATTATACAGAAAGGATATACAGAAAAAAAAATAAAACACTGAATTGACCAATTACAATTTTATTTCAGAATAGAGTTAAATTTTTATTGAACATTGCTATAAATATCTACAACATTAAAAAAAATTTTATTTCAATATTTTACAATTTTTTAATGCATAGTTTTATTTCATAAATAATAATGTACTTTAAATATTTACAAAAACTTGTCATCAAGATTATCTACTTTAATATTATTTATGCATAGTTATTGTTGACTAAGCATAACAGCTACATTATTACTTTTTATATAAAACTGTCGCCGGAAAGATTGAAAAGTTTGTAATATAGTATATTTTACTTAACAGTAAATTAAAATTAAAATGAAATAGGAAGCGTTTTGCACTCTGTCTGTTATTAAGATTGATTTTAACAGTACAAATGTTTTGATAAGTAGAATACCATATTAGCTTTAACTAAGGATATTATAAAAACTACATTTAAATAAATTTTCTTAGCCTAAAATCCAACATTGTAGACTTTTCTGGGGTTTACAAATTTTATTATTTTATGAAAATTAGTTTTTTTTTTAAAATAGAAGTATAGCCATGTGATTCATGTCGCTACTTTTGACGAATCTAAAATTCTACTTGTTTTTAAAAATATTATTTTTACAACAAATAATACAAAAATCGACATTTCTTCTCGATACACAAAATATACAAATAAAAATTCGCTTTTTGTCTTCTATAAAAACGCAGTTTACCAGAAGTTGTATGTTTAATATCGAATGTGGTTGTTGTTTCCCGCAGTGGTAAGAGCTTGCGGTTGTCTTCTAGTCCTGTTTTAAGACAAATACGAAATATAAGGAGATAAACATTTAGTACGTTTTTAGCTTAATCGATGAAGACAGCTTGAAGAATCTCCAGCATAGAATGACAATATGCCATGCAAACATAAAAAAGTGCTCTCTATTCCTGCTTATATAAAACTACGCACACAAGTATTTACTATTTTAACAACCTGGCCAAAAAATTGATTAAATAAATAATGAATTATATAGATGTAATGAATAAGAGAGGATTAATAAATATTACATAAATGCGTCAATTTTTTAACCAGTGTTTTGTTTAAAACTTAGTTATACATATGTTTTTCAGTTTAACGTATAGAAACACTTTTTTTTATAAAAAATGTTGAATATTTACACAATTATAAGAGAATGAAAAAGTAAAATAATCAATTGATGACAACAGTAACATTTTAAAATTTTAATTTCATAAAATTCTATGTATTGTTTTATGTTTGAGTCGAAAAGTAAAAAAATACTCATTCTTTAATTTAAATTTCATTTTAACTTTCAAATACTTTTCGTTTAGACGTAAATAAAGCACACTAAATGTTATTTACACTTGGTTTGAAAAAAAGTATGTAATTTAAAAAATATTTTCAATTTTATGAGGAATAGTTTTACTATTCTCAGATTAAACATTTAAAAATTTTAAAGAAAAATTTGCCACTTATTCAACTACTTTTTATATCTACAGTAGATATTGTGTTCACTAGAAATGACAGTAATATTTGTTGTGCTTTTCGAAATCGGCATGTGCGCAAATGATGCATAGTAGACGGCAGTGTAATAACAAATAATTTCTGCCTAAATATTTTGAAAATTAATAAATAAAATTGAAAAACATTTATTACAAATCATACAGTTTCTAAAAATACGCAAATAATAAAACGAAAATTGGCATTCTGATGCCAAAGCCAATAAATTCGCTAAAGTACAGTAAATTAATCACAAGAAAAGTCTAAAAACACTATAAGTGACAAAGAACCTTGAGGATGTACAAATATTACAAGTGTGTACAAAAATTAGTTCCATGAATATCTATCATGTACCTCTATTCTAAATTTTTTAACACCTATCGTTTAAATTATAAAATTTGCTACAATGGTTAAAAATTAGTGTTAATTTAATAAATGACTGTCAGTAATCAACGAATAGCAGGTACATGATCCTTTTTTGTGGAATTACACATGACGGAAGACTACAACAGTACAAAACTATTTATTTTGTTGATAAGCTTAGTGTTACCTGTAGAGATCTCGCACGGATTGATCTTCTCTTGACGATGTATTTCTACATGTATTCAACTTATTCTCCAAAGCCTAAACAAGAAAAATACATTTTAGTTTTAATAAATAATCTTTTAATTTATTAAGCTGTAACAGATAAATAAAACACAGCGTGAGAAGTTATTAGCGATGTGGTAGAAAGTTGAAAGTGCATATTATAGACTGATAGGGAATGAGACGAAGTGTAACGAAATTTGATAGTTTGACGAAATTTAATAATGGTAAGTACGTAAAAATGAGATTAAATATAAAAAGCATGCAAACTTAAGAAAAAAACAAAATTAAAACCTGTGTCGTCTGAAAAGTCGTGAATATATTTTTTAAGAACATCAATCTATGTCACGATCAGCTTTTGGTTGATCTATGTTGTAGTCTTATACATTGAATTGGAGTGTCTACTTGAACTGATGGTTGGTTTTGTGGTTGTTTTTTTTTCACCGGGACATGAACATTTCACCCTCCTACAGTCCATGCAGACCCACCTGTTAAGCTACCAATACCAAGCTACAATTTACAATTTCACAATATTGTGAAAACTGTGCTCTTATACTTTACTTCCTCATACTGATTTTGTTTATTATTTACACTAAACTTAAAACATATTTTTGACGGTAACAATAATAAGAGGGAATGAAGCCGTGCTACAAGCACAATTGGTTGCATGCTACATAATACAAGGAAATACCAAAATTTTATTTACTTAAATACATGAACTTACCCCAACTTTCCTCATGAGGTCACCTATCATATTCATGGCGAGTATTCTAGTGCATGGTGCCAGTGGAGGTGTATTCATGTTGTTGTTGATATTGTTACTCATGACACCCCCTACTCCATTTCCAACTAATTATAACAAAATACATATATTACTATTGAACTATTAAAATGACAAACATTAAAAAAATTTAAGCAGATATGAAAATTTAATTATACACTTTATTGAAAAACTTAGAAAGAATAATACAAATAAAAAAACTTCAAACAAATTAACCTACTATTTAACAATTTTATAAATAGAAAAATAACTTTTGAATTTGTAAAAAAACTCAATTTTGCTTACAATTAAGAAAAACAAAAAGAAATAAATAAACAAAACTAGGCAGTTTTTCTTTTACGAGAACATGATTTAAACAAATTTTTTGTTTTGGATAAGGCATTATACATCTTACTTTTCAATGGTGATGTTGAAGTCAGATTCGTCGATGTTACATTATTCACTGGACTAGTAGGTGGAGTGTTAGTTTCCAATTCAACTTGTAGTTTATTACTGTCTACATGATTGCGGACAACCGCAGCAGACTTGTCATTATCAGGTATATATCTGGCTTGAACTTGAATTTCTTGTTTTAAATCTAAAAAATTTATAAATAATTTATTGTAATTAGTAAATTATTCTACATAAGAATATTTAATGTTTACCTCTGATTTCATCCTTCAATCGTTGAACTGTTGCCCTTAAAGTTTCCTTCTCATCCAATTCTGATTCAAGAAGTGCAGTTTTTTCAAGAGCTACATTAAATTTGGCTTCCATTTCTTCTTCGGTTACTTTACTAACCCTGTATAATGAAAATAATATTAATAAACAGTCACAATTAAGTGAATACAGCAATATATAAAAAAAGTTATAAAATTTACCTATGAGCTCTTTCTAAATCATCATTCTTTTGTTCTAGTTCCCTAACATACTTGAGCAATTGTTCATTTTGAACTTGCAGTTCTTGGGCTCTTGACTGAAACGTAACACAATCTGCAGATTGCTGGTCCAATCGCGATCTTAACTGTTCGATTTCTGAAGCTAATCTTGAATTCCTTTGTCTTAAATCACGATTTGTCTTATCAGCTTGCTCTAATGAAGCTTCTAGCTCCTTTTCCAGCATTTGTGAGTTTTCTTGAAACTCCTCCAGCTCTCGTTCAACATCATCCTTCCTGAATTTGTAAAACACATTAACATTTCTCAAAACTTGCAAAACCTTTATAATTTACCTCTGGTGCAGTTGATGAGCCAGATCCATCCAATATTGGATCTCGTCATCCTTAGTGTTGAACTGTGGTGGAGGATCAATTTCCATCATCTTGGAAAGGGGATAGAGTAGTGCCTTTGTTTAGAAAAAATCCTCAGGTAAATAGGATGCAGACTTTCTCTGGCAGCATCCACAAGGCAGCACGAAATTCACGTCACAAACCTTTTGGCACACATTCTCTGCAAATTCAGATGCTTGGTCAGCACACGTATTACGCTATCGACTAAACTTATACTCTAACAAAAAAGGGTAGTAAGGTGGGGGTAGATAATATGCGCGCTTTTCACCGCAAATCACGACGACGTACGGTTTCTAATCTTCGGAAGGAGAGCGCACTAAGTATTATATTGCGTCGACACGGAGACACATCACGCGCACCAGGAATGAGACCTTGAGCGCGAGAGAGACGGAGTACGACTGCATGTATGTGCACGATGCAGCGTCATAGAAGACTTGACAGCGACTACGCGTTACTTTTTCAGCAGGAAAATGAGTCAAAGCGCGCGGGGGTGAACATTCCTAACGGCAAATCTATGAGAATTATGTGCGACGTCCAATGGTAGCGAGGACCCACTTCACTTTAGTCTTGAGTCGCTGCAGAGGGTTGACTTAACTTACTATAGCAATTAACGATTATTACATGCCACATTTGACATTGCTACTCACATAGATTCATAGGAAAGTGGCCGAATTTGCGCTCAAGTATTGTTAGGGATCTGTTTATAGAGCCCAAAATGGCAGACGTTAAAAAAACTGGTGTAAATGGATAAAGATGGCGATAGAAGCGACTGGAGTTCGGCGCTTGCTAAATGTCGGATGCGCATGCGCAGATGTGATTTAAGGCTGCCAAGCAAGGTGTGCGCCAGTATACAAGTACTGTTTTTTCTTTTTGTAGGGATGTCCTTGTCTACGCTAAGAAAGAATTGGTAGATGACGCACAGAACTTCATTTTAGACTGTCAAATGTTTTTAGTGCGAACAAATTTTTCATGCAATTTATACACATTTATTATCAATTTATAACAACACATATATTAATTATAACAAAATGTTAATTATAACAATGTTAGTCTTTAATTTTGTTAAGAATCATTAATCATTTTTGTAAAAATTTTTTTATCGATATGGCAAAGAAGATAATTAAATAGTATAATTTTATTTTAATTTTAATGACGTGTTATATTGACCTACTTGATTATCAATTATTCATGTCTTTATTTTGAATAAGCATTTGTATTGGAATGTGTGATTAAGTATAATATTTAACGATGAATTAATAATGAAAGAAATAGTTAATAAAAAAAATTTTAAATAATTAAAATAAATTTTATAAAGATAATTCTTTCTTGTTTTTTTTTTTTTTTTTGTTAAGATTCATCAATTATTTAATATGAATTTTATGTTTTTTTAAAAATAAAAATTATGTAAATCAAACTCTTTAGTTTACTGAAACAATCATTCAATACTTGAAGAAAGTTCGAAAGAATTACTAGTTCTCACTTTTCATGAAATTGTAGGTTTCGAATAAACGTTTAATAACCGATTGATGTGTAACTTTGCAAAATCTCTATCCTTTACTATCCAGTCCATTAGATTTTTAATCTAAAATGAGTGATAACATAAACGATGATTTAGAGCCAATTGAAAAGCCAATACAAAAATTTGAGATGAATTGAAATGAATTGAACATCTTTTTACGGAAATTCTGTTCAAAAATATAAATAATATTTTCAGCGCCCCCTATCGACCAGCTGCTTTCCATGCTTTTTATTCTTGTGAATGTAGTTGTGCGGTATCCATTTAATTCTTAGTCACATTGAGCGTGTGATAAAAGTAATATTTTGTGTTAAGAATTAAAAGTGTCTTCAAAAATTTATCAAAATGGTAAGAACTTTGTGCATGTCGTTTACTTCGGTAAATATATGTACTTCCTTAGATAGCGAAAGATGGGTTCGCTTCAGGAAACTCCCTGCATTATTAAGCCGGATAAAAAATTTTTTCTAATTGGTTGATATCAATCAAATAGCTTTATTTCATTTTGTAATACCTTTTTCTTTCTGGGATTGTTTATTTTATAAGGAAATACGGCTATTTTGAAGTGGAGCACGCGGTCGGGATATCGATGATGAGGTCCAAGTCTTCCTAACCTTATAAGGATATGGAATTACTTAGCGATATCCCACACGAGGGTTTTCATGTTCCACTGCAAAGTTTTAATGTCTTTTTTAAAATTCGGCATTGTATTGTTAATTTATTCAAATAATGGAACTTTTACTATTTATGTTTCCCATACATTTTTTAGTACAACATTTATTGATAGCTACAATAATTTTATTTATCAAAAAAAAAAGTTCTGTTTAATGAATTCAAAATTGTACGTTCTAAAAGAAAGTAGATATCTAATTTTTTACTACTTTACTTGCAGCAACCTCAAATCATTCTCCTTAAAGAAGGAACAGACTCTTCTCAGGGAAAGCCACAACTTATTTCTAACATAAATGCCTGTCAAATGGTTGCTGAAGCTGTGCGAACCACTTTGGGACCCCGTGGAATGGATAAATTGATTGTTGATAATAATGGCAAAGGGACAATTTCAAATGATGGTGCAACAATCTTAAAGCTCCTTGATATCATCCATCCAGCAGCTAAAACTCTAGTCGATATTGCAAAATCTCAGGATGCAGAGGTAATTTTATAAAAAAAATTGTGTATAAATATTTACATTAAAACTCGGTTTTCTATTTAGCGTTGCTCAAGAGTAGCAATTGCCAATAACTAATCCGAGAAAAGTAAATGAAATAACTAGACTGACACTTTTAATAAGAATTAAAATTGTCTCAATAAATTTCTACAGCAATCGCATCAATTATTTCCTTATACTTTCTGAAAACAGTCTTTTTAATCCCTATTATTTTTCTTTTTTAGATTGGAGATGGTACCACCAGCGTTGTTTTACTTACAGCAGAATTCTTAAAGCAAATGAAACCTTTCATTGAAGAAGGAGTGCATCCCAGAATTATTATTAAAGCATTCCGAAAAGCAATTACATTAGCCACAGAAAAACTTAACGAACTTAGCATCAACATTGATAAAAGTAGTCCAGAGAAAATGCGTAACACATTGGAAGAATGCGCTGCTACCGCTTTAAACTCAAAATTGATTCATCAACAGAGAAAATTTTTCAGTAAAATGGTAGTTGATGCTGTACTTATACTGGACAATCTTCTGCCTTTAAATATGATTGGTATTAAAAAAGTAAGATTTAATAATTATTGAATCATGTATTTTTATATGTCATGAAAGATAAGTAAGTTAAAAATGTTATTATTTTTAGATTTCTGGTGGAGCTTTAGAAGATTCTATGTTGGTTGCTGGTGTAGCCTTCAAGAAAACGTTTTCTTATGCTGGTTTTGAAATGCAGCCTAAAAGTTACTCACCCTGTAAGATTGCTTTACTCAACATAGAATTAGAGTTAAAAGCAGAGCGAGACAATGCAGAGATTCGTGTCGATAATGTTGCCGAATATCAAAAAGTTGTTGATGCCGAATGGAACATTTTGTACGATAAACTCGAGAAAATTCACAAAAGTGGAGCAAATGTTGTTCTTTCAAAGTTGCCTATTGGAGATGTTGCCACGCAATACTTTGCTGACAGAAACATGTTTTGCGCTGGCCGCGTAGCTGAAGAAGATCTCAAGAGAACGATGAAAGCTTGTGGAGGCGCCGTTATTACTACAGCTAATGATATCAGCGATAACGTTCTTGGACACTGTGAGACATTTGAAGAGAAGCAGATAGGTGGAGAAAGATTCAACTTCTTTGCAGGATGCCCGAATGCCAAGACCTGCACCTTTATTCTTAGAGGAGGCGCTGATCAATTCTTGGAAGAAACAGAAAGATCTTTACACGATGCTATCATGATTGTCAGACGTATGATTAAAAGTGACGCTGTAGTAGCTGGTGGTGGTGCCATTGAAATGGAACTTTCAAAAACCTTAAGGGATCACTCTCGCACGATTGCTGGTAAGGAACAGCTCATAATTGGTGGTATTGCAAAAGCTCTGGAAGTTATCCCAAGGTAAGAATTCGTTTTCAAATTTTGTAATTATAGTTTTAGTTTAAATTTTATTTACTTCTCTAAATGATCTATAAATTAAAAAATATTTTGCCAATTTTAATAATAATAAAGAAAGTACTGATATTAAAATGTTCGGTAAAACTTTTCAGACAACTATGCGATAATGCAGGATTTGACGCTACCAACATCTTGAACAGACTTCGTCAAATTCATCACCAAGGTGAACGTTGGTTCGGCGTAGACATCAATAAAGAAGACATCGCGAACAACTGGGAGAGTTGCGTGTGGGAACCTGCTGTAGTTAAAATTAACGCTTTGACTGCAGCATGTGAAGCTGCCTGCCTTATTCTCTCTGTAGATGAAACCATCAAAAGTCCAAAGAGCGGTGGTGATGCACCTCAAATGCCACAAGGTCGCGGAATGGGCAGGCCCATGTAATTTATATTTATAATTTGTTTATTGCATTCTCTGAGCTTTGATACTATTACACATGAAGTTTCTACGGATATCAGGATACAAATGACCGTTAAAAAGCTTTTGAAACTAATCGTCTTGTCTTGTAACTCTATTTGACTTACTAAAGGCGCCAAAGACAAAATTTTTTACATATTTAATAAAGTACAGTGTAACTTGCTGCAAGTTATGAACAAATTCAATTTTTTATAAAAACAGTCCGTTCTCATTAAGATTTTATATTTACTAGCTATCGTTTCTCATTTGTACAATCATAAATAGAATAATAATAAATCAAAACATAATTTTAAATAAACAGAAGTTATTTTGTTGCGTGTCCAATTCTGATTTACCAACTGAGCAAAACTATTACCAATTAGTCTAATAAGTTTTTAAATGATTATTTTTTATGGCATCGCTATTCGAATTTATTAAATTTATAATTAATAAATAAATATAATTATTTATCATTAGAATATTTACACTTATTTGTAGTAAAAAAGGCTCATAAAATAATTTTTTTACAAACGTTAGAAAGTTTTATTCAAAAAACAACACGTTTTAAAAAGAATTCACACTAAATAGATGTCAAAATTTACACAAGCATGCGAAACCTTGCTTATATTTTACAATCTGTCTTTTGCCGCAAAGTTAGCGTAGAATTTGCAAAAAGTTCCCAAGCACTCCGTTGAGTTTAAGAAAAGGAAGGTTCAAGCTCTGGCCACTTGTTCCTGCAATCGGCAATCCCCATAAAAAAAGGAGAAGCGTCAGCGTCAGAGTGGGCAGCATTTCGTAGCTCACTCTGGATTTTCCTGGGCAGCTCTCTGAATCTCCGAGTACAGTTGCAGCGTGATCGGTTGCTCTCCCCCTCCCTGCTGCTCGGCATAGCAGAAGGCACATCGGCAGCACGTGCACGTGTGTGTGAGGTCACGCGGGTGTCGGGTTCGTCCGTGGTCTCTCGTCCGCCGGTGGCGCCCTCCTCAGTCCGAGACTGAGCGGCAAGAGAGGGGTTTGTATATCGCCTCGTGTGCGAATGCCGTCGTGTCCTCGGACTCCTCGGCAGTACGCGGCGCGCTGCCTCGCCGGCAAAACCTCTTGACGCAGTTTGGGCAAAGTCGCCTTTTTCTCTCCCTCCTCGCGCAGTCGGCGACTCTCTTCTTTCTCTTTCTCTCTTTCTCTCTCTCTCTCTTTCGTTTTTTTGAAGCTCGTCGGCTCTGCTGGTCTGCTCTCCTCCTCCTCGTTTTTTCCTCTTCGACTTTACGCCGTCTCGTCCCGCGAGCGCGAATCGAGAGGAAGATCGCTACAACGCAGTAGACTCAGTAAGCCTTTGAGCGAGAGAGCGTGCGCGCGGAAAATTCCAAAGTTGGCGCGCTATCGGCCGCGACAGCCGTCCGCGCCTCAGTACAGTGTGTGATAGCGAGCGGGAGAGTGCGTCCGAGACAGTAGTAGTACGTGCCAGTGCACGTGATAGCCAAGTAAATAGAGCCGCTCAAGGACAAGCACGTGGTCTCGTATTCGCGCGAAAGCCAGCGGACTGCGATGAGGAGAAGCCGCTAGGGCCCCGTTTTGTTATGGCTATCAGGTGGCACCTGTGAGAGACCCCCCAGCGAAGAAGCACCAGCCAGCAAGTAGCACCAGTAGCAGCACCTCGGGTCAGCGAGTCCTTTAGCCGGAGGAACAGGTTGTCGTCCCATCGAAGGTCTCGAAGACGCAGTGCTCGAAGAGACATCGGCAAGCTGGATTTCGCCGAGAGCAGCATGATGGAGCCGATGGGCGGCGGGGGCTTCGAACTCGAGGGGGCCTTCGAGCCGCAGACGAGGGCGCGCTCGAACACGTGGCCCTGCCCGAGGCCGGAGCAGGGCGCGAAGGAGCCCGGCGGCGAGGCCGGCACGCCGCCCCAGCAGACGAGCCTCGGGCAGGCCGGCGCCGGGCTCCTGCCCGTCAAGAAGAACTCGTCGCGCCGGAACGCCTGGGGTAACCTCAGCTACGCGGACCTCATCACCCAGGCCATCACCAGCGCGCCCGACAAGAGGCTGACCCTCTCGCAGATCTACGAGTGGATGGTGCAGAACGTGCCCTACTTCAAGGACAAGGGCGACAGCAACAGCAGCGCTGGATGGAAGGTGGGTAAAGTCTGTTTTTATTTACTAGCCAAGAGGGAGGGGAATTACCGCCTTCGGGAAAATCCCGAGACGGCATTCTATCTCCCGCGCAGCGGAGAACCAGTTTCGTCATAGCTACACGGGAGAACGTGATTCACCTTTCGAATTCGAAATTTTTCGAGCGCGATCGCCCAGGCCGATTTTCGTGCGTTATCAGAATTCCGAGAAAGTTTTCGTGCGCGCGTTACGGCTACTTCCCGTTAAACTACATAGAAATAGGCGAAAGCTCGCGCTCGCGAATTCGCGCCGTGAGCAATGGTTAAAAAGGAGAGAAAGAGAGAGGCAGATATAAATAAACATGCGAGCCTCGTGTGTAGAGCTGCCACGTGCCCACATAGTCGCGCGTTTTCGTCTGCGCACGTTGCTGTCGCTGCTACTTCGTATATAAGTACTGCTCGATTTGAATTGTTGAAAGAAACGTTTATGCGACTCTTTTCGACTAATGTTTCCTCGTGCGTCGAAAGCTAACCCACCGGGAGAGAATAAAGCTGCTCGTGCGGCGGAAAATGCTGAATGGAGAGTGGCCTTTTTTAAAAATCTCGATCCCGATCAAAATATTTTCGATCGACGCTCGCGAATGACGTAACAGTTGCTCCAACAGTTTTCCTCTTCGGACGGTTCTCTATATCGCTAGATCTCAAAAATAGACGGTCCAACGCGCAGCATATCGAAGCAGCAGCAGCAGCAGCGTCGGAGGCTCGGTATAAATATTTTGCATGCAGATCGAAAAAAATGGGCCGTCGTTCCGATTTCGAAAGGCGATTGGCTGCTGCCTCGCGCTCCCGCCCTTTTCGTGCGTAAAACTCGCGGTCGCCGCCGCCGCCGCCGCCGCCGCCGCTGCTGCTGCTCTCGCTCGGACACCGGTTTTGGTCCGAGAGATAACTGTATCCCGAAGGAAAGGACGCGAATTCATTCGCGATTTCTCCGGTGGAATTCGAGCTGCCGCTATGCGTGCCTTCCCTTTCTCCCTGCACACATAACCGTACGGACGATTTTCGCCGGTGTCTTTTTTCCTCCTCGCTCGCGAGTCTCTGGACACGGCACACGCACGCTCCCTCCCTCCCTCCCTCCCTCTCTCTCTCTCTCTCCTCTCACTTTTGATCTCTGCCACGCGGCGGCAGCGACGGCAGAGAGGAGTGAAAGAGACGAGTTTCAAGGCCGAATTTGCATTGGAATTCACGACGGCGTATATATTGGTAACTTTCCGCCTCTTTCACGCGCGCCCGAACGCCCCTCTCTCGCTCTCGCGCTCGCGCCCACTCTCGCGCGCACACACACGCTTAGAAGGAAGCTCTCGCGGCTTCCCGGAGAACGGAGATCTCTGCCCTGAGCTGCGCGGCGCGCCGAGTCAAGTGCACGGAAAAACGCTCGCGCGGGACGGAGAGATGCCTTTCCGAGAGCCGCGCCAGCGCGGACTACTGGCCCCCTTTATGCGCCGCGCGGGCCGACGGAGCACGGCGCGCAAAGAATTTTCGACGCTCCTTCTAGAAGTTTTTGAGGCTCGCCGATTTATCTAGGCGGAGCAGTCCCCCGATCGCCGGGGAGTCGCGCGTCTATTCGGGCTCCGATAAACGCCAGATAAGGAGCCGCTGATACAAGATAGACGGCTTTTACCGAATGACGGACGCGTGTTTTACAAGCCATTTTTGTATTACATGCAGCCTCTCGACGAAGACGAATAGCTTTCGAAGAAGCGACCGTCGCGAGTTTAATTTTTTTTTTCTCTTCATTTTCAAAGACCATTTCGCGCGAATGTACTACGAAATAAACGAACGCGCTTCGAGCGATCGCCAGTCTGCGAATTGCAGTGCGTCAACGACGCACTTGCTTACCTCATTACGTAAGTGCAGGCATTAATAGCGAATTAATACACTTGTATAATAAGTTCTGAAACGAGTAAGGCTGCTTTTCCCCCCGTCCATCCGCGCTTTTTTACCCAGAGACCGCAAAACGATCGGCTCCCTCTCGCAACTTTCCAAAGGCCTCTCCCGCGCGTTTCACAAGCCACAGTCCAACAAGGGCGTGGACACCCTTGACTTTGGAATCGCGCCGTCGCCGCAGCCGCCGCCGCCGCAGCCGCCGCCGCCGCCACGCGAAAACTCGTATTTTTCCGACACGCGAGAAATCGCGAAGGCCGCCGGCACGCAAGTCAAGGATTAGAGAGAGAGCGGAGTCAGTTCCGCATTTTCCGAGGCTGATGCTCGTTAACGCGGCGGCGGCGGCGCGCCTTGCCGCCAGCAAGGCCAGCCATTTTTTCCCTCTCTTTTTTTTTTCTGCCTCTTCCATGTTTTTTTTTTCTTCTTCTTCTTTTTCATAATCGCCGCGCGGCGATTTTCCCGCGCAGCATCGCCCACCGCGCGGATTCTCTCGCTTAATTAAGCGCTGAAATTCAATAGGCGAGAGAGCGCCGCGGACTGCGTGCACAGCTCGATGACGGGGCAGAATCGCGCCGCCGCCGCCGTGCGTGACGCAACTATCCTTGACTTTTCTTCGACGGGATAGACGGGCGAGCGCACCCGGCATCGATATTATGATCATGCAAATTTCTACCTTTATGCAAAGCTCGAGCCGAGATGTCGGGGATTCCTTGGAGCGAGAAGCGAGAGAGAGAGAGAGAGAGAGAGAGAGAACTTCCTCTCGAGATCGCGGCTCGAGTCGCGATTCGTTGGGAAATGAAAACGATATATGTAATTCAGCTCGAGGTGATCCAGTGTGCGACGGGTGCCGCTGCTTTTCCTCGGAAATTTCAAAAACGAGAAATTTTTCATTCGAAAGCGAGTAAGTCGGGCGTCATTAGGCGCATCGCACCGAGAGTTGGGTAAGGCGAGCTGCGTCCCGATACTTGGCTCAGCGGCGGCGGATTGGCTAAATTCACGAGAGCGATTCGATTTGATCGAATGCGATCTCCGGATTCGAGGCAATGACCCCGCGTGCCATTTATCCCTTCCCCGCCTCTCTTTCTCGGTCTCTCTCTCTCTCTCTCTCTCCTCGGCGTCTCTCTTTCGCTCACTTTCCTTCCTTTTGCTCGTCGCGGGAAAGCAAAGGAGCAGCGGAGAGAGGCGGGCAGGCAGGCAGGCAGGCAGGCTCCCTCTCTGCAGTACTCTCACGTGCGCGCGCAGGCTGACCTTGTCGGTCCCTCGGGCTCTCCTTTTTATCTTCCGCGCGCCGAAAAGCCGCCGCGGACAAATTGACCGCTCTCCGGCCGCGCGCTCTTCGGCCTCGGATAAGGGAATTATGCTCGCGAGTGGTAGGCACGCTCGCGAGTCGAGTAGCAGCACCGCGCACTCGTAAAAAGCGGCCCCCGAGAGCACTCGAAGCTTGGTTACGTCGCACACGAGTTACGTCGTACGGAGAGCCGCGCGCCGCAAGAAGGGCTACGTAACGAGCAACAGGTTGCTCCCTCTCTTTCTCTCTGTGTCGCTGGGCCTGTGTGAGTGCGTAAGCGTACTAATACAGGGGGAGTCTGTACAATTCCAGTAGCTTCACTACTCCTCCGCTGCAGACCGCAATTTCAAAGCGTACGGGGAGCGAGAGAGAGAGAGAGAGTGAGGGGGGGGGGAGATGGGTTTACCAACCTGCTTATTACCCGGCATCCCGCAAACACCCGAGTTGAATTGCATTTTTTGCCGGAATTAGGTGAGCTCCGGCCGCGCGGTTAATTCGCCCCTTTGCGAGGGGATTTCTTTGGATGACACTTGCTGCCGCAAGAAAGAGCCCCCGATGCTTCATTGAAGCCGAGCGAAATATCCATCTGGATGTGTAAGATTATCCGTCTCGTCTTTTTAGAAATCATTTCCTTACGAAGACGATGCTTAATTCAAATTTTTCCATCTCCGACGAGAACAAGTCCATTATTAGCATCGAAAAGCTCGGATAAAAAAAAAAAAGAATAGCAATCTCGAGCGGAGACAATTCACCGGCCGAGTCGAGCAATGCATTCCAATAACTCAAGTTATATTTTGCCCGTCGAATTTTAACCTCGAGTACGATCCGGCGATGCAAGCCGCGATCAACGGCCGCAATGTAAACAAAGCAGTATTAGCGCAAGTGCGCGACTGCTGTTCCTACGGTCTCTCTTTGTTCGGCGATTTCACGCCTTTACCTTACACAGAAAATGTACTCAGCCGGTGTGCTTGGCGCTTCAAACAAAACTCGCTGTTTTTTTTCTTTTCTTTTTTTCCCAAATCATATTTTCACCTCGGCGAAGTGAACGCCACTCGATAAGAAAAACAAGAGAATAGCAGGGCAGCTTCGTTTCTCGGAACGGCTGTGACTCTTGATCCGAAAGGGCGCGACATTCACGAGATGTGTTCCCCCCCTTCGCGGAAAAGTGCGCGCAATTAGGAGAGGAGGCCGCCTTTCGAGTCGCCGCGGCGTCGTGCAGCAGCAATAGCAGCGGCAGCGGCGGCCAATTGAGTATTCCCCCCGGTTTTCTTTACTCATCAAATTTAACTAGGCGAATCAGGCTATCGTGCCTCGCTGTATAAAGTCGTTAAACTAAGCGGGTCGCATTGTTTCAGACAGAGGTGCCGCCGCCGCCGGAGGAATGCGCCTCTTTAGAATCCGAATCGAATTTATCGGAAAAGCGGCCCCCCGAAGCAGATCGGATTACGTACCAGGTTTTTTTTAACGGCTCGGTTTAAAAATACAAGCCCGCGCCGCCGCCGCCGCCGCCGTCGCGCACCTTTTTATTCCAGCGCGAGTTTTCGGACGACCCAGTTCCGGTTACGGATTAGTTGCCCGCTTAATTTTTCGAGGTCTCGAGCACGTCGTCGAATTGATCCGAAAAACCGAGCGGAGCAGCGCGTCCGCATTTAGAGAGGCTCTCGGAAATTTCCGACTGCTGCGCCTCCGCATAAATGGCTTTTATTCGTCGCGGCATTCGGAGAGCCGCGGGAGAGTCTTATTTTTCGGCTCGTCTGGCACGCGACGTTCTATTCTCGCCCACGCCGCGCGACGACGACGACGTCGTTGCTTCCTCCGGCGCGCCTTCTATATAACAACGCGAAACGCAGCCGATAGCGGGCCCGCCGGGGATAAAAAAAAGGGGGACACTTGTCGCGTCGCCCGCTGAGATGATATAGGCGTGTCTTGGGAGTTTATCTCGGATTGGGCCACTTGGCCTTGTTCGGAGTAATTAACGGTACGCTTGGTGATCGATGGAGTTTGACATGTGGTCAGTTTAGATAAAGACGGGGCCCTTTTTTAAACGCGTCGTCTTCGATCGCGCCTGGAAAAAAGTGCGATTATCTTTGAAAAATTGGTTTGTTTTTAGCGCCGAAAATCTGTTTGATTTTTATCTCTGTTATGATTATTTTACTGATACTATGGTATTTCGGGGCTCGGTAATCTCTCCGTAAGCTCACTCGATTGCGTGCAATATTTAACCTAATAAAAATTTTCTTACTCTTTCGTAACAAATAGGGGATTATCTTGTAATATAAAACATTTGAATCTTTTTAAAATTAAAAATAAACTAACGCAAGAGATTTCATCGAAGCGCAGAAAATATTTCGCCAAGTCGTAGTACTCGTAGATCCATTCGATTTTACCCATCAGTTATACTACCCGTAATTTCCTAAAAGCAAAACTATATACAAAAGCCCTGAATTTCCCATCAAAGCAACCTCGCGGCACATTAAAAAGGCTCATTAGCCAGCCCGAGCGAAAGAGAATATCGACTTCCGGCCACATCAGGGCCGTTTCGCCAAATCACATTTCCCCGAAGGAAAGCCCATCGGGCACATGACGCCCGAAGATGGCGCCCGGCAGATAAGGCCGACCACGCTGCGTATTTCATACGCGTCTACTGCGTAGTAGCCGCCGACTCGCGTCGCAAGCTCTCCTCTCTCTCTCTCTCTCTCGCTCTTTCTCTTGGCGGGCGAAGCGAGTAGTAGTCGCGCGTGGACCAATCGGCGCCTGAGGCGAGAGGGGCACGACTGGTGTGCCTCGGCTCCCGCGGACACACCTATACATATATACAGCGGTGTGTGCCCTCGCGCGTTTATTATCCGGGGCCAGCGCGTCTGCGCTTTTTTTTTTCGAAATTCGTGCCGAGAGGCCATTCGATTTGTAAGAAAGCGTGGAATTGCTGCATCGGGAAGGTTGGAATCGCTATTTTTGCCCGGGATTTAATGGGCCGCCTAAGTCTCGCTCAGGATCCCTTTCGGATTCCGCAAGGTATATAATCGTCCGTTGAACCGCGGTGTTTTTATGCGCCGCGCGCGGCCGAACGAGAAGGGGCACCTGTTGTGAGGGAAAATATTTCAGCAGCGCGCCTCGCGTACGTGTGATTATTATACCAAGATGAATATTTTGAAAAAGGCGGCTCTTCCAGTTTTTTTTTTTTTTTTTCCGCCTGCGTGTTTACGTCTCTTTCGCGTTTCGAAGCGCCAGGAAAATTATCCAAGTTTTTCATTCGACGGCGACTCCTGCGTTTTTTCTCGGCCGATCTAACGGGCTTTTTAAGAAACGTAAACACGTATATATACGTAAAGCGACGTACGAATAATCGAGCTACCCGGATATACCGATTACGCATTTCGGCTAAGCAGCCTCCTCAATCATCACCGCCCGCGGCCTACACTTTTACCGTGACCAAGCACATAGAAGCGCTGCCGTGCACCTTCCTCGCCGCGTCGCAGGCGTCGTCGATCGAGGCATATCGGCTCTCGGTGTCATTGTTTGAAAGCAAGGCAAGTGCACGCGCGCGGCGCTGCTGCCGCCGCTGCATGCTGTGCGCCTCTTCCGCGCCGCTAAAGTTAGCTTGCGTCGCGCGCGAGACTTGCGTAACGATGACGGCAAGTTTGCTGGCCTCGCCATCGACGACACGTGCTTCGATTCGATCGGCGCCGCCTGCTGCTGCTCATCCGGATGCTCGGGACGATCGCTATGGAGCCCGATCCGCAGTGATTTCTTAAGAGCGGGGAGCGCGATTTTTTTTTAAATATAGTTAAGACAGATGCGCGGATATAGATAATGTAGGCGATTTATAAACCAAGCGGAGAGAGGCGTGCCTGTTTTGAAGTTATTTTTTATCGGCGCGACTCGTGCGCTTATCGACGCGGTTGTTTTCGTCGATCTGTTAGGAGTCGATGAGTTATCGCGGTTACTTCGTCAAAGATGTAAGAGCGGTTTCCGCGTCGTCATTCAAAACTCCGTCTGGCAACGTGCGGCCGTTGCGCGAGCTTGCAAAAATCACGCGTATATAGTTATAAACGGGCCGAAATGCAGGGCTAAAAATAGCCCGAAAATCATGCGTCCGTATATAACAACTCGACGAACCGAACCGAGCCGCGGAGATGCACGCTAGCAAAAAGCGTCTCCCGCTAATGCGTCCAATTAATATATCTTCGCACCGTAATAAACGTCCCATTAACCTCACACCTTGTGTCCAGCGCTCTCTCTCCTCTCTCTCTCTCTCGGTCCCGGAGCGGCGGGGCTCGTAAAACTTTGCGCGCGCGGCGGAGGAGAAAAAGAGGAGGATTAGAAAAAAAAAAAGAAAAATGAAGCGCCAAGAAGCGCGGCGCGTCGGAAGAAGAAGTGAAGCAGCATGGCGGCGGCGGCGGCGGCGCGGCGTCGGCGCACGTGGCTCTCGTATGCGTGTCGCGTCGTCCAGAGAGCTCTGCGGGCTCGCGTGCTCGCCCTCTCCTCGAGCTCCGCGCGCGTGTGTGTGTGTGTGTGCGTGCGCGTTGTACACCTCTCGCACACGGCGAAAGAGGGACTCTTAGGCGCGCGCGGTTCAAGGACCCGCTTTGACGATTTAATTGGCCGAGGCGGCGCGGCGAGCCAGTCGCCTCGCGAGCGAGCGCTTACTTACCTCTCCGGCCGAACGCGATTAAATTAGAACGTAGAAGCCGCGGGGAAAAGGCGCGAGCGAGAGAGCCGCGGCAAAAGACGAATTTCTACGGCGTTATCGAAGCCGTCGAGCGGTGAAAGCGCGCCCGGGTTATTTTTTTTTTTTTTTTTTTTTCGGCCACCGATCGATATTATATGCGTGATGCGTGCGTCCAGTCCCTCTCCCGGAAAATCATATACTCCCCGGTGGGAAATACCCACACGGCGCGAGCGACGGAGGCTAACGCATGCGCGAGACCGAGAGATCCTACCGAGTGATACAAACAGAAAAAAAACAACTTTCCGCCGTCATCGATTAATGCGTATTACGCATCGCAGATTCTTGAACTTTAATCGCTCCGGTTATAAAAGGCAGGACCTTACGCAGCCGAGAGCTCCGTATCCTCGCGAGTCGCCGCGAGGGAGAAAAAATCCGCGCGGCAATAATATTATATATTGTGTTTTCATTTCTATATAAAACGGCTATCGGTTATCAGCGACTCTCCGCACCGCCGCCGGGCTTTTTATCGATGACGACTGCCGACAACAACTCCGCGCTCCGCACAGCAGTTGCATAATAATTGCGCAGCGCGCGGCGTCACTTATAAATACGCGATATACACTCCAAGCGCCGCGCTTTTTGGCCCCGTTGTTTTTATTCCGCTCTCGGCCGCCGTGTTTATATCCCTACTCCCCGCCCCGAAAAACTAATTAGACGTTAATGCGCGGGTAAACACACCGCGCTGCGAGGAAGTTGATAGAGGTATTAAATATATCTCGCTGCTTACGAGGCGCCGCCTATCTACGCTCGGAGATGCGTGTCAACCTTCCACTTCCGATCGGAATCGTCGGTGGGGCGCGTTCCGAGAAAAAAAAGAGAGCCGAGGAAACGCACCGTTCGGTATATACGTTATAATCGGCCGCGATGAGCCGCGCGCCTCGGCAAATAAGTTGCCCGCGCTTATCGCTGTTATATTTTCCGAGGAACTATACCAGTTATCGCGTTCGCGGACGCGCGCGGTATCGCGCAAAAATTCGCTCGAGATATTATACGGCGCATCAATAAAGGTTTCGAGCGCGTTCGCGAACGACGGCAGTGTTATTCTAATGCTCCGCTAATGAACTCGCGTCGAAGCTCCCAAGGCGATCATTATAATAAGTCGATGAATAAAGTAACGATTCCTCGCCATGTTGTAATTACAATATTTCCGGCAAATCGATACATCGTACTACCAAAACTCGCGTCTCTCTCCCAGCTGATCAGCCTCGTTATCGCTCTCGTTGGCCCAGAATACGATCCTTGCCGCCGAGCCCGATAAGCAATTAGCCGCTTCGTCCGTGGGGTCTTGAACAGTCGTCGGTACACCTAGCCAGACGAGAGAGGCTCTCTCGCATCCGTTTTTAGCCGCGATTCCCGCTCCGCGCACTGGCTCTCGGCACGCACTCGCGGCACGCAACGAGCAGGCAGGCAGGCAGGCAGGCAGGCAACCTTGGGCAACGTGTTCCCGGTGGCCTTGCCAAGCTCTCCGCGCCGAGGCGTCGATAACTTTCGTTCTGCCCGAGGAGGGGGCAACGCGGGCAGCGGCTAGACTCTCATGGTGGGCTATCAGACGTGTAAACGCGCGCTCCGCCGCTGCGTTATTACGTAAAACCCGACGGCGATCGCCAGTCGCGCTCAGCATCTCTCTCTTTCTCTCTCGCTCGGCCTACTCTAGAAAATTCGGCGGGACCCAGAGGGCGTTGACTGCGAGAGAGCCGTGGAGGCACTTTCGAAACCGAGGATCGCGGGAATTCCCCGCGTCGTCGCTCGCTGCGACAGAGAGACCGACGTTTTGAGAATATATACTCTCTTTCTCTCTCGCGCGGGCGCAATGCACGTGGCGCGACGCGGACACGTACGGCGGAAAGAGAAATTGAGTCGCGCGATTTCTATTTCGGGCGCAGGTGGAAGCCCGAGGCGGTAAAGTGCGTATGGGGAGCGAAAAGCGGCAGGAAAACGAGAGCGAGAGGAGGCCCTAAAAATAAATGCCGAGAGAGGAGCCCCGCGCGGCTATTGTGGCCCGCCGAGAGCGACCGATGCGCCGAAGAAAGCTTTCAAGCTCTCTCTCTCTGCCCCCGAACGTCGAACGATATTTCTCCGACGCGTTCCAGCCGAAATTTCGATTTGGTTCTTTACGAAACCTGGTTTTTTTTTTTTTTTTTTTCGTGCGAAGCTGTGCCTGCTCGAGCGCAGTGGGTTCAATTTTAGCTAATCGAGGCGATTAATGGGGAGTATTATACGATGAGAGCCCGCATCGGCGACACAGATATATTCTTACTCGGTTCGAGAACGAGAAATCTTCGGTATGAACGTAACAAAGACTATTTTAAAAGTTCGTGCGCACTGAAAAAAATCCCAGAAATGTCGCAATTTTAATTGCACAATCGAAAAAGAAATAAACCTAGAAATATATAGAAACTAAGCATTCGTACACAGCCATTGAATAATCGAATAATCCAAAATGCAATATTGTCTGTTTCAGGTAAGAGGCTTTATTATACGGCGTCAGTCGATAGGCGGCATCGCTCCCCGAGATTCTCATCGAAAGGTTTGGCACAGAGAGCCGCGGATATATATTCTTTCCTCAAAGAGAGCGCGCCGTTTTTTTTTTCTCCCCTCGCGGCGGCGGCTGCATCGCTACGGGCGAAATATCGCCTTCATATGTCACGGCAATGACTTTGTTTTCTTGCGACACACGTGACGCGAGAGAGAGACGGCGCTCCTCTCCAAATTGAGCCGCCGCGAGTATTATATGGATGGCCTAAGAAAATACGGAGATTTATCCAATTTGCCTAAGATCTATTTCGCCGAGTGTGCTGCAGTGCCTCCGGAGAAGGAGGGGGAGAGGCGCGGCGGTGCAATCCTTAAATCGTTCGAGATTCCTTAGTCGAGAGCGGTTATTGGCTTTGTTCGTCTTGGGATGCGAGGGTATTGATTTCATTACATTTGAGATTTATTTTCGTTATAACGGGTTCAATAAAATAGTTCGCTTTACTGCTCGTGCGCGGGTTTGCAAAATATTTTTATTTTTAAACAAATTTTATCGCCTCGGATCCTGAAAGTGAGACCGAAATACATTTATTCTTGCGGACTTGAATCGAATTTAGCTATGATCCTATTTTCGACGTTAAAAGTCGCGTTTATATATATAAAACTTGTCGTAAAAATACAAATGCGAGTGAAATCTTTAATTTTAACATTCATCCTCTAGCCCGATGCTTGGTTCGTCTAATTAAAAAGGTGATGCTGCAATTGTTTTACGCGTCGCGACTCTCGGACTTTTTTTCCATCGTCGCGCGACGTCACTCATTCAAAAAGCATAATTCACCGCGCGCCGCTTCGTCATTATTATTGTCAATCGATCCGACAGAGATCTATTAACCCGCAGGCATTGAATCCGCGTGCGCGTATCAATAAAGCCCCTCCCCCCCCCCCCCTCTCCGTCCGCGAGCAAAAAAGTCCCCGAAGCAGGCAAATTTTGCACCGCAGGCCAAAGTTTCCGTCATTGTTTCGGGGCGCGCTCCATTGTTCCGCGCGGCTCCGTGAGAGATGCTCGCTCACGTTCGTCGGCGCTCGCAAAAAAAAAAGAAAAAAGCGCGTTTTGCGCAACGAGATATGCAGCCTCGACCTTTGAATTCTCTCGCCGAGCGGCGCGCAAAAGCGACACACACACACACACACGGCGGAGATCGGCGCTGTGCACAATTAACCGCGCTTCTTGCCGCGTGTTTACAAGCGCTCGCGATTTCCGCGTGCAGGCGGTTTCCCCTCCCTCCCCTCTCCCTCTGCGAAGGTGTACCTCCTTTTCTCAAAATTAATAACATCAGCGGGGATTTTTCACGCGCCTGCGCACGGAGAGGGGATAGAGAAAGAGAGAGAGAGAGAAAAAGTTGAAGAGTTATCTGAACGCCCGCGTCGTTATCGTCCGCGCTTATCGTCACGGTTTTGTTTGGAATGTTCTCCGCGAGCAGTTCTGCGCTCTCCTCATCCGCGCGCGTTAGCCTGCAACAGTAAAATATATATCGCGCCTCCGCTCTCTCTCTCTCTCTCTCTCTCCCGAGTCCCCGGGTGTTTCTCTCGATTTTTCGATGCGCTCGACTCTCTCCCCACCCCGCTGGACTTTTTCCTTACCGCTCACCTTCGTCCGTCGTCGGCTTTTCGGCGGATAAATCGGCGAGCGGAGTAGAGAGTAAGAGAGGCTTGTCGGGCGTTTTATCAGCTGAGTCGTCGGGGTTATCGTGCCCCACACACGGTTAAACGATATTCGACTCTGGCTTCGTACGCCGCTCTCGCTCTCTCTCTCTCTCTCTCTCCGAGCAGTCCGAATTCTACGCTGCTTTTATTTTCTCCCCCCGCAAGTCAGATAAGTTTTTCGAGGGTCCTATCTTCGAAATAAAGCAGTGTGCAGATATATATATATATACATATATAATGCTGCTGGCCGGGCAGCAGCGAGAGCTGGGCAGTTTATCATCAAGGGCCCCCCTCCGAGGTATTTGAACTGTGATGCGTGAGTCAGTTGGCGGTGCGTAACGCGCCTAATTTCTGTCGCAGAGCGTCAATGCGAGAGAGAGAGAGAGAGAGCGGACTCTCCGCACCGTGCGGCGTCATTCTTCCACCTTATCTAACTCGGCGAATGCATTCTCGAGTTCTCTCTTCTCGTTTGCTTGATATACTTCTGCGCCGATATACGACGTCGAAGGCAGCTACGCCGAGCGAATGCCCTCTCGGCTTCTATACAATTATTTTTTTTTTGTTCTTTTTTTTCTGTTTTTGCGTTCCTTGTCCGACGCGAAATAAAGAGGCCGTTGATTGAGCGGCAAACTTTTTTTTTAACTCGGCTTTGGCGGAATGAGCTTGGTTTACAATTTGGTAGCAGTCTGTTTAAATTAAAGAAAAATCAGCCGTTCGTATATATACGTACAGCGATTAGAAGGTCGTAAATTCGAATGAATTTACTTATGCATTCCAGTTGATGGCTAATTGAAATAAAAATTCTGCGTAACTCGAGCGCGCATTAAAATGCACTTCTGGCAGCTTTTAACATTAGCAAAACTGCGCGCTTCTCCGAGATATACTCCCATCCAGCTCGGACGAATTATCATTAGAAAAAAGCGACGAGCGGCCTAATAAACCTGGATAAAGATCAACATACTCGCGCTCTCCTGTACACCGAAGGCCTGCCGAAGAACACCCACGAGAGACGGGGGGGACGATAAAATCGCGGTAGAAAAAAACTTCCTCGGACGGGAAGCAGAGAGACAGAGAGAGAGCCCGGCTAATTAACGATATTTAAAACGATCGCCTTTTACATCGGGCGGGGGGGAGCTCAGCTCGGCGTTAAAAGATGTGCGCCTCATTTCGACACGCGCACGCGCGGACGCTCGAGAAATGAATCAACGGCGAGAGCGGCGAGACGTGTAATGCATTCGTTCGCCGCGCCAGCCGAGCGCGCGCGCACACGTGCAGGTAAAACTCTCGGCAACTTGTTGCGCGCCGAGAGCGACGGCGGCGGCGGCCCCGAGATACAAGGTGCCTCTCTCTCGATCGCGAATTAAGTGGCTCGCTTTTTCGGAGCGGAGGGAGAGGCCGAGAGATGAGTCGACGGATGCTGGAACTGTCAGCGAGAGCAGGCTGTTACGCGGTTAACACCCACTTGGTTAACGGAGATATTATACACTTTCCACCTTATCTGCACGACACTTCGCTCCGCAGCTTTTCCTCCTCCCGAGGCGTTTTAGAGGCTAATAAAGTCAGCTGAAATAAGAAGCTAGTCGGGGGGCCCCGTTAGATATAAGGCTGGTTGTACTCGATTTTTATCACTCGAAAAATGCGCGCAGCCAGCGGGGGGTGGTTTCGCTCTTCCGAAGGAAAATTTTCCTCCGGCCTCGCGCGCAAAAAGGCATCTCGTTTCGCGCGCCTCTCTCGAGAGCTCTCCGCCGGTTGAAGGCACTTGCTTCTGGTAAAACCTGTATGCATATATACGTGGCGTGTCACGTTTGATTTGAAAATTACCCGCACGGAACGCGATCGGCTAAACGCGCGAGAGAACCTCGCTCTGATAGAGCCGATCGCTCGGCGTACGTATGGCCCGCTTTTAAAAAACGTAGCGCTATCATTACTTTCCGAGAGCGTTGCGTAATACGCTCTCGAGGCAGCGGTCGCGACTTTCCACTATCGGTGTCGTGTCTCGTTCTCTTTCTTTTTTTTTTAGTTTTTTCTTTTTTTTTTTACTCTCAATTTCAGCACTTTCAGCGAAATTTTTCGAGGAAAAAAGTCCCGCGGTGACAATTAAATTGCCGAGATTATGAGGTTTTTTATTGCGCAATAATTAGCTGCTACGGAGGCTAATTAATTGGTCGGTTTCCTAGAATTGCTGAAAGATAGAAGCGATTTTAGCGTCGTCGTCTAATTCAGACTCCTCGCTTATTTACCAATAAATTAATTGCCGCGGTAAAGCAGCGAGGAGCGTTGCGCAATTGACGATACGCGGGCTTCTTCTTTTTAGCATAAAACTCGCGATGAATTTAATAAGCGGCCGTTTATTTGGCTCGCCAATGTTTTCCTTTTTTCTCCCGCGACGAGTGCGAAGAAAACGATAATAAACAATGAGCCGATAAGCGTGACTAAACCCCCACCCCGTCCGCGTTTTTTCATGAAATGCGTAGCAGCAGCAGCGGGAGACTTACGAGACGATCGACATTACAATAATGCAAATTAGAGCAGGCGATCTTTCCTCCTTAACTCCGTCGTCTTAAGCGGCACGTAAAGCGAACGAAAAACGACGGATTTATAGCCCCGGCGAGTAGTGCCAAATCGGGCGTAACTCTTGCCTGCGCCCGAAAGAGGAGAAAAAAGGCTTCGATTCCTAATTTCATTAAGGAGGGCTAAAGCTGCTGCCGCCGCTGCGAGAGATCGCATGAAGACGCGCGCTGGGATTCCCGGGCCAACTGGGAGCGATCCAAGAGCTCGCGCAGAAAAGTACCGGATGATTACAGTGCATTAAGCGTCGGCTGCAGCCACTTTTTTCTCCCCCCACCACTTTCTCCGCTTTCTTTCTTGCCTGCCTTTCTTCGCCGAATTAAATAAAGATGGATGGCGCGTATTACCCGCGCGATTTTCCTCTTATGCGGATTTGCGTTTGTTACGCTGACACTGATTCGGTTATTACGATGTCTCT
This sequence comes from Ormyrus rosae, assembly GCA_035047165.1. NCBI lineage: Eukaryota > Metazoa > Arthropoda > Insecta > Hymenoptera > Ormyridae > Ormyrus > Ormyrus rosae. The sequence continues at coordinate 3,469,407 of JAWWML010000001.1, forward strand.
TGTAACTTTTAAGGATATGTCTTATTACGATCTAAATGCTCGGCTGAAAAGCCCCGTTAAGAGGTCAATTGGTTATTAAAATGCGCGCGCGTGCAGTCGAGGAAAGTTCGGATTTTCGGGCGAATTGGACGCGTTGAATATTGAAAGGTAGTAATTGATTTGTATAATTATTACGCCAACTGCGTCGACGTTTCGTTCCGTTTTTGGCGGAGCGTTTAGTAATAAATAAAATATACTTTTATCTCAGAATCCATCGTTTATTTTTAGACGCTCAAAACGATTTTTTTCGTTCACTTTATTTTAGGACAGTCGTCGTGCATCTTTGCTTTCTTTGAAAATAAAAAAAGAAATACACCGACGCCGTCAGTCGTTCGCCCAAAAATGCCCCCTACCGTTCGAGCGAACGAAACGTATTAATGCTCGAAACTTTGACGATATTCTGCAACAGTTTGTATATCTCGGACCGCCTCTAATATTAACTCCGCTGCCTGCACCAGAGTGTGAATCACGTCCGGCGTTAAATCGTCGCCCTCGCCGGGCAGCTCAGCCGACTGCGTCGTGCCCCGAAACACCTACTGTTTTCCGTCGTGGCTGTGCACACAGGCCTTTTTCCAAAAATTAACGCTCGCACACACAAACACACGCACACACAGGCAGACGCTCCTGGCGGCTATGCAAATAAAAATAGAGCCTGCGACACTCGGAGCTCTCGAACGTCTGACGTCATTCGCCTCGTCAATTGGCCCACACGGCAGTGGTTCTCCGTTTTGTTGATATTTCAATTCGTGGCGAGGTCGAGCGCTGAAACTGCTTCGTCATGTCTTTTACCGCCTCTCTCCCCCCACCCGCCCGGCGAGAGAGAGAGGCTCATTGTAATTTTTATGGAGCCGTCGACGCGCGCCGGCCATTGAAGCTTTCGTGTCTATTGGACTCCGGGAGCAGTGGTCCCTTTTAGCTCCGGCTTGTTTGTTAGTAAGCCGTAAAAGTAATCACGTGCCGCGGCTAATTGGATTACGTGCAAGTGCCATTCATTCTGGATAAGAGATGAATGGATAATCTGTAGCTTTGTGGCGGGGAAGGAAATGCCTCCTTGTAGAAAGTTTCAATAGTTCGCGAGGTTTCGCTATTGAGGACGCGACTGGCTATTTTATTCTCTCTGGGCTGCGGTGGTAAAATTGATTTGCGCGCCTATATCGTTTTTTTTCGGGCCGTTTCGGATCGTATTTTCAAAGAGCGTAATAGAAGGCAATTTCGCCCCGCGACGATTGCTCTCGCTGATAAATTAATGCGTCGTCGTCGTCGCGGCCCAGTGAAAATGGTCGATTCGAAAAACGTCGATCGTAAATCAAAAATGACGTTCTCAAGTTCAACGTCACGCGAAGACGTTACCATAACGATTCGTCGGCCGAACAAAACACACGAAACTCCAGTGTAAATAAGTCGATGGAGCTCGAAAAGCGTAGTAGTACTCGATTGAATCGAAAGAGCCTGGGTCGTAATGCGTGCAAGCACGTGACTCGAGAGTCATTTTGAATATTTGAAGCGTTAAATCGTGCCTCGGCTCGACGCGCGCACACGCACGCACACACACGCACACGCGGAATCATCGCACTGGCATTGAGAGTCATTGAATATATTTTTTTTTTTTTTCCTTCCACTTGTTGAATTATTAGCGCTGCTTTGCGTTTCAGATCGGAGCTCCGGCGCGCTCTCGTCGTCGTCGTAGTCGGGTTTTTCGTTAGTTTTTCTAGACTCGAGCGACGACTGCGCGATATCCGCGCGCGCGCACCGAGGAGAGGAAGGCCAGAAGTAGCGCGCATTTAAAAAGTTTCATAATAAACTTTTATATATTTTTCCCCGACGAAAGTGCCGATAAGATAAGACCGCCCCGGCGATGTGTATTGTATAAGTGTATGTACTTTTGCAATTTTGGATTTTCGGCCGAGATAAGATAGGAGCGAGAGCTCCCGACGTATATATATACATGTATATAAAGCTTTCGGTTTTTATTTCTCGGGGAAGAGAGATGGCTTTTAGAATTCAGCGCGCAGCGAATCGCCGAGGAGAGCTGACGCAGCGGGAAAGAATCTTTCAAATACAATGTTAATATTTGCCTTAGTTTAAATACCTAATTCGAGCGCGTGCGTATATGTATCGATTTGAATATTAGCGAGGATGGAGGAAGCTGAAAAAAAAAAGCTACTTTGCTTCTTACAGCCTTTAATTATCCACTCGCGAGGCACGCAGAGCCAGCAGTCGATACATAATTTACTTTATTCATCTCTCTCTCTCTCTCTGGTTCGAATCATTAAAAGCCGTTCGTCTTTAAGCGTCGCTCTGCGGATCATAACTAGCTCGTTCCGGATCTTGAAATAGCGCTTCGCCGCCGAGTGCCGGCGGCACGACAGACGCCGCCAGTCAAGAATACGGCGATCGCCAAACCTTCCTTGGGGCCATCGGCGCGCTGCTGCCGGCGGCGGCGGCGGATGCTAAGTCAGGTGATAACTGCGCCGGGCGGCCTTACGTAATGCCGAGGTCGAACTTGTTGACAATGATGCACAGCCGGCAGGCAGACAGGCAGAGCTCTCGGAGAGTCTTTCGCGCGCCGCTGATTTTCGGCGACGCGCTTGGCGGAGCCGCGAAGGTCGAGCGAGCGCTTCTGGATCATCTCTCGCGGGAGGGGGGCCTGAAACCAGGGTGGAAAAAAAGAGCCGCGTCCGCTTTGCGAAGCTGTCCCTGCGTCCGCTGCGAGGCTCGCGAAGCAACGGGCCGCTGGAAAAAAGTGGATTGATCCGGCGAAGCCGCTTTGGGCTTTTAGTGATTATGCAGTTTCGAACGCTGTAAACTGCCGAGTCGATTTTTATGCAACTGGAAGTGCCGCCAGTCTATTGTCTTCGAAGTTTGAAAGCTTTTGCGAATTCGCAACGAGCAGACGGAGGATTCATTAACTATTAATAAATTTTTCAGGCTAATTTTAATTTTTTTTTCTCACGAACGAACTGCTGCGCACCTCGACGCTAACCCGTTTCCTGCCTCGAAAACTCGATCTAAATTTCCCGTCGAGCGCGTCTTCTTTGTAAACTTAGCAGCGTGAAACGCCGTTTTATCGAGAGGAAACAAAGCCTTCAAACTCCAGTCGATATACACATATATATATACATCGGCGCTCGTTTACGCCGGTTATACATAAGAGAATCGAGCCTTTACGCAATACGGCCAATCGGCGTTTCCGATCTTTAAAGCCGCATATAAAATTAGTCCGAACGTAAACAACCCCCGCCGGGCCATCGATCAACGGCGAGCGACTCGCTCCGCCGTATCAAGAATGAAAAGGGACGAAGGGACGCGGATGTATATAAGTCGAGAGCCCCCTCCCCTTCCATATACCCGCGTGCACGCACATGCACTGTCCCTTTCCGCGGATCGAGCGGCGCGCGCGCGCGTGTGTATACACACCGGGAGAGCGAGACGACGAGAGTGCAGCAGACACGTTGACCGAGGTCGCTTAGCTCAAGGTTGCCCGTGACGTAACGCACCATCTGCCTCGCTCGCGGGAGAGAGAGAGAGAGAGACAGAGAGAGGTTTAACTCTATTTCTGCACCGCGCGGCTGTTCCGGCTATTTTGCCTGATTTTTGCGCGATCCCGCCGCTCGCGTATCATTTTTGCGTTCGCGCTGTATTTAAAAGCCCGGCCGCCGCGGCGGCGCGCTCGTTAAATTACGGAAGCGATTAGTCCCCGTAGGCGTAAGTATGACGCTGCAATTACGGTATACACGTATGCGCGCGTCCTCGCGAAAAAATTCCACGAAGCGAGAGAGAGAGAGACTCCGGCGACACACTCGAAAAGCGCCGCGCGGCAGATAAGCCGAGGAGGAAAAAAGAGCGGAATTATCGAATTAGAACGCGCGCGATGTGCAGTTTTCGAAGATTCGACGTGCCTTACCTCGCGTATTACATGTTGCACGCCTCGTGGACGTCTGTCGGCAATCGTGACAGCCCGCGATGACGAGAGGCGATTATTAATCGCCGGTATAAGCTCGATTAGCATCCTCGGCAAATCCAATTAGAAAAAAAAAAAGACCGCCGCGCGGCGTAATAATAATTTCCTCGTTTTTTTTTTCTTCTTTTTTTTTTTTCGTTCCTCTTATCTGGCGCTGTCTCTCTTACACAGTCGCGGTCACGAGTCGTCGCCTTGTCGTTAAGTCATACCGGTGCGTAGGAAAATTGCCGTTTTATGTAACGAATACGTGCCGCAGGTTTTAAGCGCGATTCCATTGACTCGGCGGCGGCGGCGACGCCGCTCGGCGCCATTGTACGTTTCAATTTTGCTGAAATGTATTCCGAAGGCTTGTCATTTTCTAAATTGATTATCGTGTCGGAGGAGGCTCGAGAAATAGAGAGAGAGAGAGAGAGAGAGAGAGAGAGAGAGAGCCTTGAAAGCCGATATCCGTGCAGGCCCGAGTTTAGCCATATTTTTATCTCTTATCGATCGCCGTACCGAGGAAAAAGCCCCTCGAAAAGCGGAAGATCGGCCATTCGTCGTTCGGCCTCTGATTTTCGCGGAAACGACGACTTTACCTCTCTTCGAGATTAACGCGGGGCGATACGCGCCGAAAATAGCCCGACAACAAAACAGCTCGCCGCGCGCGTTTATAATCTGCTCATCAGGCGAGAATAAAGAAGCTCGTCGCGGGAACACATCCGCGACAATGCGAAAATAAAACGAGGAAGTGACGGGGAGAGCAGCCGCTCGTCCACTGTTTACCTCCCCAGAGTCTCGGCGCACAGCTCCCTTTGCCAGAGAGCTCAGCGCTCGCGCGCGATTTCGGAAGTACGGCAGACGCGGAAGTCCCACGGTTCTCTCCTGCCTCGCGCGGATTTACATTAATGCTCCTCTCTCTCTCGGCCAAGAATGAATGCCCGGGGCCCTAACCCTTTGCACACAATGCATCTGCCCCCCTTCCCTTCCGCTCTTTGTCCGGCCGATTTTCCGCATATAAGAGTATGACTTGACGGATGCTGCTGCCGCTGCGTCTCGCCCACGCATCTGTCGCAGCTGATCGCAGCCGAGGTGGACAATGCGCCCGCGTGCCGTCGATTCCCTCTAATGCGCGCGACGCGATTTCGCAAAGGCGATCGATGACGAGAGGATTAGCGATTCGAGCTGCGACGTGACGTAACCCCCCTCCTCCCGTCGGTGTTTATAAGCGATTTCACGCGCGGGAGATGAATGTAATTGAATTTTTTTTTTCTTTCCTCCCGCGCGGCGCAATGGAGCTTTTGTTCGACGAGGATCGGGGGATTTCTGTTGTAAGGACTAGGGAATATTTTAGCCGATTGAAGGATTTTTAGGAAGGTAATGGCTCCATTGTCGGTTGGTTACGTGATTGCTCAAATGATTTTTGCAGACGGTATATATAAAAAAAAAGAAAAAAGCGTGTTTACGCCGAGGATTGTAAATTTTAATTAAAATGTAAATTCAAGTGCGATTGTAAGCCAATTAACTGTACTTGAGGTAAAACGTGTTCGAAAGCAGCGTATATAAGCGAGTTTATTTAAGAACGCTTAACTGTAAAAGCCGTCTCATCCATCGATACGTTATTAAAAGGGGAAATAATACGGGCGCGCGCGCGAAAATCCCGGCAGAAGGAAGGAACTCGTTTATCGGGATATTTCGAAAAAATGCCCGTTTTCTCAGGGCTCTCTCTCTCTCTGTCGACGAGTCGGCCGTTACGCGAGAGAGCAAGCAGAGGAGAGACTATAAATCGGGCGCGACGGTTGCACGGGAGAGAGAGAAAGAGGCAGCAGCAGCTTTTGTACGAAAAACCGGTCGAAAAAGCGCATAATATGCATATCGTGCGTACGTAGTCGCCTCTCTCGCCGTCTCTCGGAAAGAAAGCGGGAGAGGAAGACGGGAGAGAGAGAGGAGAGAGGCGAGCAGTCGTGCACGCGGCTCTCCTCTCTCGCAGGCCGACGTCGTGCGGCGATGGTATATTTTTAAAATACATAAATTACAGGTGCTTAAAGATTACCATAGGCCGCGCACACTTTGACTCTCTTTCTCTCTCGTCTCTTCTGCGGCTGAGCGCGTCAAGGCGCGAGGTTTTAGTGCTTTATAATTGTCGACGCTGATGGGCTTTTTAAATTTAAACCGCCGTTCTTTCGAGGTTTTAAAGGATTGATAAATCTTTTGAAAAACCTCGCTTTAATTAAGGTAATTTTGCATTTCGGTTTTAAACGCGCAATACTCTTTGCCGAGTCGAAAATCGTCGAGTAACAATAATTTACCCGAAATTGCTTGCGTCTCATTTCGACGCGCGGGGATTTTTCAGCGGTTTAAAATAAAATTTAATCACAACGATTTTATTTATACCGAAAACCGGACTAGCATTTATAGGCTCGCTCCATTATTTCAGCCTCGGCGGTCAGGGTTTAATCGCGAACTAATCATCCCACCACAAAGTACCGAGCAGTTTCCCGAAACAGCTGTCGAGCTCCGGCGCGTTAATTCCCAGGGCGAAAATCCGCGGCCCGCTCGACCCGCTAATTCATAAATTTTAATCTATATTCAAAAAAAAAATCCGGGCGGCCCTACTCTCTCTCCCTCTCTCTCTGTCCAGCTTTTAAAGCGTCGGAGGAAAATGATTGTAACCTTAGTTTAATGCGTTATAATTGGAAGCGACTCGCGGCCGGCTGGAAAATTCGACGCGCAGCGGCCGGCAGCGAATAATGCGCCGGGGCCAATCTCGATCGCGCGGACTACTCACTCGATAGACTTCATTTATATGTAAATCCGATAGACGCGCCGGTCCGAGCGGCAGAGGGAAAGAGAGCGAGAGAGAGAGAGATGTGTATATACAGCGCAAGTCGTCTCAAAATTCTCCCCATATAATTTCGCATTATAAACGCGGAGCGCACTCGTGGAAAAAGCTCCGCGACGAATAATATAATGCTGATTCGGTGTGCGCGCAAGCGCACTCTTCGCGCTTTTTGCAATTAAGAGGCGGCTGCTTTTTGCCCGGCGCTGCTTTCAATTCGTCCGGTGACGCGCGTAAAAAGCCGCTAATGAGTTGTTTGCAAGTACGTACGGCTACGGGAGCGCGGGAACGTCGCGAGCTCGAGTTTTGACAAGCCGCGGTGTAATTCGCCGCGGCGGGGAAATCAATTTTTCGAATGTTTTTTAAAGTGCGCGGAGAGTAAAAATAGACGGACCTGTCTTGGGTTACTTTTGAAATTATTTCGGAGCGGTTTTCGGCGATGCATTGATATTCAATGGTCGTGTAAAATATTTGCGAGGAAGATGTAATGTTCCTCTTCAAAGCGTCATACAGTATTTTTGTACAACAATGTTCTCTTTTGCAAATTTGTTAAAATTCGCATAAATTTTGAAAAATAATCCAATTCTTTGACTCGAAAAGATTTTATGTAAATTCACAATGCGTTATAATTATTAAGGATAGACTATTGTTAGATTAAAAAGTGAAAATTTCTTTATTTTTACATTAGTGTATTTTAACGTTTTGAAAGAAGTAGCTATTTTAAAACATTAATTTGAGATTTCTTTGTTCCTTCAAAATTTGGATTCAAAAACAGATAGAAACTAAAAACATCCGTGTTGGAAATTTCACGAGTTTTTTTAGCCATTTCACTAATAGTTGACCAAATTTGGCCAATCTACAAAAAATTCGTTAAAAATTGTCCAAATCACAGTGAACACTTCCAACACCGATAATATTTTTTGCAATTTTTAAGTACTTTAACCTAAAGTTCGTTAACAATGATTTTGCTTTGATTTCATAAAAAACTCCGATATTATCAAAATCTCGCAGTATCAATTTTACATGCGAGCAAATCCAAAAATTTCTCAGAACTCGAGCGAATCTAAATAAATCGCCCAGCGAACCGGACAAAAAGCTTGGTTAATCACTCCGAAAACTTACAGAATCCGACCCAGATTCCCGTCCATCAGCAAAGTCAACAATATACACCTCCGCAGCGCGCTCCTGCACGCGGAGCTTCGAGTACATACCGCGCCGCGCGATCGTGCAGCACGCGTCGATCAGTCGGGGGACACTTGTCAGCTCTTATTAATTTAAGGGGGCCGTCCGCGGGCGATCGCCGATAAGGAAGTAGGTGAATCCGATGTATAAAAAAAATTCCCCCCGGCGGAGGTCGCGGGGAACGTATATATACGTACGTACGCGCGCCCTTCCGCGCGATACGCGTAAATCGATGCGCCGCGCTTGTTGGCGCTTCGTATATTTCGTGCGGCCGCGCCGCGGCGAAACGTAGCAATCTTTCATTGGGCGGAGGCGAGCGGGCAGGTCCGGAAACACGTCATCGCGCGAGAGAGAGAGCGGGGAAAGGAGGGAGGAGAGGGATGAGCCGTAATGAGAGGAATGACCTTTGAATAAATAAATCGACCCTGAGCCAAGCTCGCGGCACACAGGCGTACGCGCGCCGAGTTATTTTCGTGCTTTTTCGGCCGGCGATGCGTGCGACGCTCGCCTCGCGCTCCTTTATTAATAAACTCTCGACTCGCGCCGAAAGCTAGTCCGCTCGCTGCTGCTACTGCTGCAATTCGCGAGCCTCTGCTCTTCGTCTTTGTTAGCTGCGCGCGAACACTTTTTTCGAGGAATCGCCAGGCCGGAATTCCGATTGGCTATTTTCGATCGCTTTTCAGCTGCGAGGAGAGGAGCGGCTAATATACTTGGCTCTCGGCGATTTCTCAAAATGATAAATCAATTTCGGCCCCGAGGCAATATTTTAATTGTTACAGCAACGTTTTTATAACGTTACAAAGTTAATAAATGGAATTTATGCATAATTTAGGAAGGCAGCAAAGTTTTACTATACATACTAAGCCCCGGCAAAACAAAGTGAGTCACACCTCTCTAAACGCCAGTCCAGAATCGACTCCGCGCCGCGGCATAATATACTCTTCTGCCGATTGTTCGAATTCAGGCCTTTGGAAAAGGCGAGGGGGCAGAGAGGGGGAGGAGGAGCGGACTCACGCTGGGTTGGGGTCGGAGAGCTGAGGGCAGGTCACGTTAATAGGCTAAGAGGATTAAAAACGACCGTCGGCGCTCGAGGACCAATGCGATTATGATTATAAGAATGCCTCGTTACCTGCACGAGGGGGTATATATACCTTCGAGATCTCATAGCCACCCGGATTTCCACTCGACTCGACTCTCTTGTCGGTCAATAATTAATAGACTCTCGAGGGCCTATTATTTTCATCTTTCGGTTAATTTCTCCGGCTACATTACTGACGCTTCAATTGGCTTTTTTCGCGGCCGCGCTTTTTTTTTTTTTATATTAGTGGAGGATTGGTTTGCGTGCGCATTACCATTGGGTGAATAAGATTTTAATAAGATTCGCGGCTGCTGTTTTGAATTATTCTTATTAATAAGATTCTCTCTTGTGCACCGTGAAAAATAAATATTTTTTGTCGACGATTGCTATGTATTGGAATCTGTTATTTTTTTTTTTTTAGATAAACATCACGAACGAAGATTGGATTTATTTCCTCGGCGAAAAGAAAAATAACCTTTTTTTCCGCGTTTCCATTTATATATAACCCAAGAAATCGGGAGGAAATATCGATGCGCCCTCGAGCTCGAAAAATTGACAATCGAGCCCTCGTAGAGAGAGGGCCTTTCGCGCGACAGAGAACAATGAACCGAGCCTGCAATTAATGGAACATTTATTAGCGAAAAAAAAAAATGAACGAGAGGCCAGACAAAAAATGACGATCATCCCCGGGGTCGTTATCCGCGGAGGAGGCGGGAAATCTCGCCAGCTCCTTCCTCGAAATTGATGAAAGGCCGCGATCTACAACAGGTTGGGAAGGGGTGTTGCTAATTTAGCCGACATTATGCCAAGTTCTTAAAGCGACGCGATCCTCCCGTCGATCTCTCTCTTGCCGCCTTAACTCGTCGCTCCTGCCGCTCCAAGTCTTTCATGGCTGAGCGAGCAGAGGGTAAACAAACCCCCGCCCCCCGAATAATATTTTTCTCTCGGGGCGGCGCAATAAATCCATTAGGTGCGCCTTGGCTCAAAGCGTTTCGTTAAGTATCTCCGCGAGTTTGTTTACTCTCGCCTCTAATAATCGACCGCCAAATTGATAGGCAGATACAGGGAGGAGAGGGAGGGAGATTCCTGAATCCGGGCGACGATCAAGAGCGATGCATTATGGATCCGAGAGGAAAGATGCTGCCGCTGCTGCTGCTGTTGCGTGCGAGCGAGGCGGAAACGTGAGGAGCACGCTGATATTGAGAGGTGCGCTGCCTAGCAACTGGTGTCCTCGCGACCTCCCACTTTCTCTCCCCGCCGCGCTCGTGTCGCTGGAGCTCCGTCTCTGTCTTCCTCATTTGTAACTCTCTCCCAGGCTGCTGCAAAGCGGCTCTCCCCTTTCACGTGTAAATCCAGTTCTCTCTCTCTCTCTCTCCCTCCGTCTCTCTACCGCTAACTGCGCAGAAAACTGGCCCAGCCGCGCCGAGCGCACTGTGTGTGCGCGCACGCTTGCAAAAAGTGTCTGGCGCGCGCGAGTCTGGGTTATTATGTGGGGTAGCTGCACACCGCTCCTCGCTGCTTCTTCTTCGTCGTCTTCTTCTTCTTCTTCTTTTGCGGCCATTGTCCGGCCTTTCTCGCCGTCTCTCGTGGGAGGGATTCGCCACGACGAAGCAGAGGAGAAAAGAGAGAGAGAGAGAGAGAGAGAGGCGAGCCTTGTAAATACAAATATTTACGTTTTTTAAACCGACAGCTTTTTCCGTATACCGAAAGCGTCTCTCCCGTGTAAACTCTCGGGCGCAATTAACATGTTGTTTCGAGTAATTAAGCGCTGTTTTCGTCGCGCTATTTACCTCTCTTCCCCCTCGGGGGAAAAAAAAAACTTGAAGTATCAATCCGAGCAATCGGAGCGACATGAAAATCTCGTCGATTCCGGCCGGAGCGCGGGGCATTGCTGCAGCCTCGGCTCTCGGCCGAGGCTCGTCGATTGAACAAGCGCTCCGCGCGCGGATAAATTGTCAACAAGCCGTATTTCCGGCAGTCGTCGCATATCGGCAAATCGAAGCTCCTTAAAGGCAATAGAACGAGTGGAAAAGTGTGTTGTGTGCGGCGGACGGCCCCGAAGGATGATCCGGCCGATCGACGTTTATATATGTGTGTGTGTGTGTGCGTGTATACGCGAGGAACGGCGTCACGCGAGCCTCCGCAGATGGTCCTCGTAAATTAATCGATCGACCTATCGCTTCTCCCACGACGATCGCTTCATTCCTCCCGGCTCTGCGGCCTTAATCAGCTGCCTTCCCCGCGTGAAATCAGTTTAACGGCTAATTTTATACGCTAAGGGGCATACGATTTTATAATAAATTGAGACGCTCGACGTTTCAATTAGACGCCGATAAAACTGAGATAATAAAGGAGTAATAGGGGGGGAGGGGGGGGCTCCCGAATTTCTCGAGGAAATTCAAAAGCCCCCGAGAGCGTATAATGGTATAAGAGAGAGCCGGCTTGGCGTCGGGGCAGATATAAATTCGCGACGGGTTAACGGCGGCTGCGGTGCGCACAGGTGGATTTATCGAGCCTTTCCCCTCGGCCCCCCCCTTTACTCCCCGCGCCTAATTCAACAGGTGGGCCAGAACGAGACGCTCTCACGAGTTCACGGTCCGCACTCCATCGTTACCCTCTCGAAACTCGCTCTCTCTCTCTTCTCGGTCCCTTTTCTCTTTCTCTCTCCTCTCGTTCTTATTACCGGCCGGCGCGCATCGGAGACAGGAAATCCCTTTCGTGCTCCGGAACACCTTTCTATTTACAAGCTTTTTAAAGGCTCGCCTAATTAACCTGGATCTTGATCTCCTTTTCCGACCGCCGGCTTTTATTCCCGCTTAAAAGCGTGGGGGCTTCTAAACTCGCGCAGAAATCCTTTTTCCTTGGCACCTCGTATGAATCAATGTTTATTCCCTATGAACTTAAAAGAGAACGGGTCGCGGATCGGATGGAAGGAGGCGATCGCGGGGATATTTTCTTTTTTTTTTTTAAGGCGAGAACAAACGCCGCTCGGGAAAGGGAGGTAATTGCGGAATCGAAGAAACCGGCGCACCGTGCCGGAGGAAGAAAGAAAACCGCCGAGATGGTATACACCGTGCAGAGTCTCTCGGCGCGAGAAGAAAAGAGAGCTGCGGGATTCTGCCGAAGCGGCTGCAGGCCGGGGAGAGAGAGAGAGAGGAGAGGAAAAGGTTCCGGCGGCATCAAGGGGAATCTAATTGAGATCAATTGCGACTCAGCCGGGGTCAACCCACTCCGAACTACACTGGCAAACCCGCGAGCGCGCAGGAGAGAAAGAGAGAGAGAAGAAAGTTTTAGACGCGGCGACTAAAGCGAGAGAGAAAAAACTTACGTATGCACGCGGGCGAACGCGTAGTGCGATATAGCCGTCGCGACACCGCCGCCTACGCGCATCCACCCCGAGCGTATTACTGTTATTTAACGCGGGCGGGTTTTTTTTTCTTTTTTCTCTCTTTGTTCGGTGCACCGAGCGAGGGAGCTTCGATTTTTGAAGGATTGCCCGGAGTCTCGGACCCTGAGAGTGCGTCCGTCAACAATGCCGGTAAAAATAGGACGACGACGAGCTTGCCAATTTTGAATTTAGGCTATCGGCGCGTTTTCGCGCGCGCGCGCGCGACATAATACGTGCCCGAGTGCACGTAGATGCGTCGAATTGCGCGTTGCGGCCTGCAGGGCACCTTGCACGGAGAGGATCGCTGGAAACGGCGGACGAGATTCGTTCGATCCGAAGTGAAGTGGCTTCGAACGACAGCGAGAGAAGCTTTTAGCCGAGGCGCTTGAAGAAAAAAATGCGGCCCCGATGCGTAACGAGGATAATTTTTAAACAATTAAAAAATCTCCGGCAGCCGCGGCAATTTACATAAGTAATGCGATCGGTTCGCTTTCAAGGCAGCGTGGAAGCGAGAGAGAGAGAGAGACTCTTGGGAGAGCGACGTCGAAAAGCGAGTGAATTTTCCGTGAAATTCCCGCTAAACTATATGCTCCGCATCTCGAGGCGACGCATATTCGTCGAAGGCCGAGACACTCGCGCTCTCGTACAGAGGCAGCAGAGAGAGAGAGAGAGAGGAATCGTTGGGAATTCATAATGAAGATGGCGCACTTGAGAGCGCAGCGCGCCGCTGCTACTCGTCTCTAAAGAATCGTCACGCGTGATTGCAATTGGTCGCAGGCAATCTTTGGGGTGGAAAATTGCCTCTCGCATATTAGGATTATATCCGTAGCGGAGTTTCATTTTGCCCTAGTTATAAGCGCTTTCTTTCCTCCCCCTCTCTCCCACCCCCCGCACGCATGCAAATACAGCCCGGGAGTATCGCAGCGTCGCATCTCGATTCAATTTCTTTTTCATCCCGATACATTCCACGAAGAGAGAGAGAGAGGCGACTTTGTCGAGAGCGCGATGGAAAATTCATGGAATTCTTTTAAAACGCCCAACTAGGAAAATCGATATATACGCGGGGGGGAGCTCTCATGAGCAGGAGGGAACTGGACACGCGGAGGGAGAGAGAGGAGTAAATTGTCAAGAAAGTCGGCGCGCATAAGGCTGGGAAAAGCGAGTTAAAACGGGGAAAAGCCGACCGCATTACGAAAATACTTGGGGGTAATGGGGTGCCGCAAATAGTTGAACGAATCTTTCTCTTTATTCTGTTTGGCAATGCCGCGCGCGGCTCCTCTCTCTCTCTTGCGCGTGCGCCCCTTGACAACTTCTTCAACTTTAAGATGCACGGCTATGCATCCCCCGACGCTGCCGCGGCGGACGCTGAAAATTACGAGTCCGCGCGGCATTTTTACGCTCGTGTAACTTTGTCGCGCGGCAACGGTGAGTTATATATCTTTTTGTAAATTCGCCTCCCCCCCTCCCCCTCTTTCCCGAAGCGTCGACGGGAAATGAAATTTAGTATTAAGATTATATAGTTTTAAGACGATACGAGTGCGGTTGAAGTAAAGTTGTCTTTTTTTTCTTTTGCAGGTACGTAGCGCATTTCCCGTTGTACTTGACAAGCGCCAGTGGCGGTAAGTGCAAAGCGTCAGCTCAAAACTCGCGTCCCACTCCAGTTTTCGAGCGGATCGAAAAATTAATCGTCGACAAATTAGAGGCGATTCTCGGATCGGCGGGACGATCCGCCGCCGCGGCCCCCCCCCCTTTACCTAATCGTCCAGCAGGAAAAATTGGGCGCCGGGCCGCAGTATATCAGTCCCGAGGATAGGCGGCACGCTGAATTACACGATAAGGCGCGGTAATCGAGTGTAAAGTCGTGCTTTTTCGCTCGGGGCCTCCCACCTCCTCCTCCTCCTCGGCGATCGTAAAAAAGACCGGCGGTCGAGTAATTAAGTAAAAGGGTAATTGAAAGAAGGGCTGAGTAATAGAGGGCCTCTCTCCTCCCCGGGCTCTCTTGGAAAAGTAGAAGAAAATTAAAAGGTCCGTATAAGAATGGGAGGGGGGGGGGCGAGAGCACGAAAGAGTTATAGAAGTTATAAAAAGGTAGATAGAGCGGGGTGGGTGGGCGTTTAAGGGGTGGACGATCGAGGGAGGCTAAGTCGGAGGGAGGTTGTGCGCGCTTGAGCGTCAAGTGGCGGAGCGACGAGAGAGAGAGAGAGAGGGTGTATAGCCGGCGCCACCGGCACTGCCGCCGCCGCGACGCCAGGCGCCACCAGACTTTGGGTTTCAGATTAATGGATCATTTTTCTTCCCTCGACTTTCTCGTAGACTCGACTCGCGAGCAGAGCACCTACTCTTCTTCTTCCTTCTTGTTCCTTCCACCTTCGAATTTCCTTCGCAGGCCGCCGCCGCCGCCGCCGCACTACTCAGCGGCGCGCGACCGGGGAATGTCTGCTCGAGTTTTACGTTTTCGCGACTTTGCAAAGGCAACTTTTGCCCCCTCTCTCCTTCTCTCTCCTTTTTCCGAAAAGTTGAGCGCGAGAAACTCTACCTATCGATTACTCTTTCCTCTCGCTCGGGCTTTTTTCGGAGAGACTAAGTGCTCGCCGTGCATTTTCCGGAGGAAGAGAGAGATCCCCGGGTGATAAGAGAGCGCGCGGCCGCGCTTATGTCCATAATAAATTGATGAGATTCGCTCTCGGTTGATCGGACTGCAAGCAGCAGCGGCGGCGGCGGCGGCGGCGGCGGCGGCAGCCTTGGGGGTCGCTCTCGGGATAAAATATCGGCGGGGGGGAGTATATCTATATAGGAGGCCGCCCCGGCTTACGAATCGGAGAATTTCGGCTTCGCTCTCTATATTCCCGCGAAAGCCAGTTTCCATTTCTTCCCTTTGCGAGAACGGTCTCGTCTACTTTCGGCGCCGACGCTATCAAGGCGTTATGGAAATGCGTCTCTCCAACCCCACCCCGCAGATTTCGAAAATTCGGCCAGCTAACCGGGCGATCTGTCCCTCTTGGAGATACAACTTTCCACCTACACGCACGAAGAACGGGACGAGTCATCCGAGAGAGCCCGGAGCTTTGCCCTTCTTATTGCAGCCGAATTTTTCTATAAGATTCTCGTCCCCGTCCCCCGCGCGAAATTCTCATGCGTAAAAAACTTTTTGCCTTCTCTACTTGCAAATGCCGCCTGGCTTAGCGTCATGAATTATGTATGCATGCGGGCCACTTTCTTTTTTTTTTTTTTTAATTCAACGCCAATTTTTTCATTTACTTTTTCTGTTTTAAACAGAAGCTCTCTCTTCATACTTACTGATAACTTTGTGCAGTTGGAAACAGGCTTCTAGTGGGAAGAGTGTAAACGTAACGTAAAAGTTCATTTGATTTATTTGTGCGAGCGAATTCGACAAAATACATTAATTTACCTCAAAGCGAAATTACGTTCATCGGTTTGCCGACTATAACACGGATTTTTCCAGGACGGAACAAAACGATACGGATTTACTTTTACCCATCAGCCAATAAACTATCTCTCCTTCATCGATCATAGAAATTTGTCCCGAGAAAAGAAAAAAAAACGCCTTCGCAAGGTAACACCATAATCCGGCCGAGCAAGCAATCGCTCGCATTCAATAAGCCGTCGTCGAGCCATTGAAAGAGCGAACGAAGTAAGGCGGCGCATGACACATCGCGCACTCGTCGGCGATAAAAAAATTCCTGCATTTACCTAATTAGATGGATTAGCCGGGGCAGGCAGGCGAGCGGGGGATCCCCGATCGGCTTGCACACACACAGAGGAGGGGCGCGCCGAAAAAGCCCCGCCGCAAATCGAGGACATCGGCGGCGGCCGAGTAGGCGTCGCGAGAGAGAGGGGAGGGGAAGGAGGGCGCCTAGCCTAGATCTAACTCGCTGACGCGGCGACGCCGGCGCAATTATTATGCTAATAGGAGCGCGTGCGTCGCGCCGCGGGGGGATGATACAACTCGCGGAGGGTCCGCAAAGATATGGCCTGCGTGTCGTCGCCGAGTCCGTCTCTCCGCGTCTATACGTTATTATTAAATGGATTCTCAAGGCTGCCCCCCGACCACGAGCCGATCGATATTTATCAAATTGAATTGCGCGCGCTTAAAGGTGTACACACGCGCCGCGCGCACTCTGCTGGAGATACTCTCTCTCTCTCTCTCTCTTCCGTTATCCTCAAAGTCTGCCTGCGAATGCTAATGTAGACGTCGAGTTTCGACGCGCTGCCGAGCTTTTTGTCGGGCTGGAAGGAACGCAAGCGGGACGGTAATGAATCGGGAATCGCGCGGGTACAATTATTAATGACCGTTCGATTCTTTATTTTTTTTTTTTTTTATTTTGCTCCTCTTTTGCGCGCCGAGCTCGCGAGGCTTCGCAATATTGATGGCGCTGAGAAATCTGTAAAGAAGCGATGAGTGATCGTTGAGATGTAGATGTGGAGGAGTTGACAGTCCGGCCGGAGATATATTGCTAAATTTAATCACCTTTTTTTTCAATTAGCTGGCGAGAGGCAGGCGAGAGAGAGAGAGGCGATGAAATTTTTAGACTCTCTCGATAGAATATTATCTATGTTTTATCGATGCTTTTTCTTTATTAGCTTAGATAGAGAGAGTTATTAAACTATTTGATGACCCGATAAAGCTAGATAATTTTATACTGGAGCTAATTGGAAGTTCATTTACGTTTTTTTTTCGCGAGATTGCGCAATTAAACAATTCGAAAGTTAAGATTTCACATTGAACGTTGACTTTTTTTTCTCAACGACGCCTAAACCCAATAATTATGAAACAAAACGTTATCATTTTTTGCTCCCACCTAAGTATAAGTACAATGTTCACGTGTACACTAGAATTACTCCTCGCATCAAACACGAAGACATAATCATAGTGCAGGAATATAGCGAGTCTAGTGTACTATTTCCTAAACCGTAATACCCACGTGCACGCATATCAAAAGAATCGCAATAAACTGTACATAAACCAGCGCCAAAGTCGATATCTGTCCACAGTATCCTCTCCGCGGAGCCCCGCGAATTTTTCATCCCCGAAACGAAGCGAGTAGCCCTTTGACGCAGCTGCGAGACAAAGCGTGAAATTCAGGTACAAGTACCTTTTAGCCATTCGCGTAAATTCGCCGACGCAACTAAACTCGGATCGGTCGTCTTTGTTAGGGCGTCGAATTTCGCCCCGGTCGTCGAATTTCCCGGGCTCTCTGGCATTCGTTCTCTCCTTTTCAATTCCTCTGTCTCTCTCCCGGGCGAGAGATATATCCTGCCGGGGGGGAGGGCGCGCGGCTCGGCTTAACTCAAGGATTGGTAATTCACACGCGCACCGCATGATGGATGCCCTCGGCGAGCTCGCGGCGTCGCGACGCCTGGGCTCTACGTCCTCCTCCTCCGCCCGCCCCCATCCGCGCCGTTACGTCTACTTAGCTGCGCACCGCAGAGAGAGAGAGAGAGAAAGAGAGAGCAGCCCAGCGACAAGCCCTGGAAAAACGAGACTAGTTTTGCATGGCTCTCTCAAGGCTGACTTGCCGTTTCGACTCTTCCGATTGCCGGGGAGTTCTTTTTTTTTTTTCTTTCTTTTTCATTCGCCGACGCTCGAGTTCTTCGCTTTTTAGGAGAGAGCGACGAGCGTTTGGAAATTTTGCGCGCCCGTATATTTTTCGAGTTTTTGGTCGTTGACGTTTGAGTTCGCCAACGGTATTGCTTTCACTCTGATTCGAGGGCGTAATTAACGCCGAAAATTTCTTTCTACGAAAATTGAAATTTATATCAATTTTAGCTTTGAAAACAAAGTTTTTTATATAATGGAAAGACTTTAACGATTTCTCATATTTATTCAGTAGGAATTATAATAATGAGAGGCTGAGAAAAAAAATTATTTTATATGTATTTATAAAATATCTTGAATTGAATTACGTAAAGTACGCAATAAAAAAAAAAAATTTCTTTAATTAAATTCGTATTAATAAAATATGCAAAGATACGAATTTCAGATAAAAGTAAGTCGCCGGTCTTGCGCAAAAAAAATTATTTAATTAAAGAGATAACTCGGAGTATCTCTCGTCGACTGCAGCTAAATCGTCGAATTGAATCTCCCCGCCCCAATATTTTACAACCTAATTGACAATTTTTCATCGCCGGCATTTCATCCTCGATCCCCAACGAATCTTTCCCCGTCGACGATCGCGTCCGAGTTTCAAGAAAAGCTTCTCGAGAGAGAGAGAGAGAGAGAGAGCCGCTTTATCAGCGCGCTTTTGAAATTCAACGATAGCTCGAATTTTTTTTTTTTTTCCCTCATATAGACATTATTATCAATTCGATTGCTTGCGCAACTTGAGATTCTCGTATGATTATAGGCACTCGAGCAATCTAATCTAACGAGCGCCGCCTTAACCGCGCTCGCGCGCTGCTATCTCCGCTACCGCCGCTAATCGATGGAATCCTACTCGCCTTTTTTTTTCTAGTCTCGTATCGAGGCTACTGCCTCTCCTTTTTTTTTCTTCTTCTCTTTCGAAAAATTCAATTCGCGAAATTATCTAAGCCGCGTTGGTCCGCGTCCGCCTCTTGCATCCTCCGAGGCGAAGATTGACTCTCTTTGACATTAGCATTTTGTTGTTCGCTATATAGCATCCGATTCAGTCGGCGAGCGACGATCGGCTGTCTAAAAATAAAATCCCGGGACGCGCAAAAATTGGTAACGTTTTTGCGGATGGGCGAGAACGTTCGCCGATCGTATAATGTTTTATTGCGAGATGGAGGGTAAAAACTCTCGGTGAATCTTATCCGGCGTTTTAAATCTGACTCTCTCTCCCGATGCTTGACATTGAAGATCGCTTACGATCGGAGCTGTGATTGTCGATTATCGCGGAGCTACGACCTCGTTGCATGAGCTGCACAACGTGACTTTTATCAGCGCTCATAACGCAGCGCTGCGGCTGCGGCGGCTCCTTGCAGTCCCCCCCGTTCAATTGGATATTCAGCCGAGAGTCAAAGCTCCGCTTTATATTTTCTAACGAAGCCCCGCGAATTTCTAAGCGCGGCTGTCGAGTATAGCCGAGGCTGTTCTTAAAACGAGTATATCGGCCCCGCACTTATCTCGGGCCGGGCCGATTCTTTCATTGTAAGGCTGAGATAATGTATCGAGCCTGAATTGATCATTAATTGTGAGAAGCGGCCGATAAAAGCCCGCTCTGGCCTTATCTGGTAATGCAAGGAAAGTCAAAAGCATCGCAGAGGCCCTCGGCCGAGTGTATAATATATTAATTCGAAAGCGAATGAAACTTGCAAAAAACGCGCATATCCGGTCGATTAAGGATCGCTTAAAAGGGGAATCCAGACGACTCGGAACGACGGAGCTTTCATGTAAGCTCCGAGCGTCGATGCATAATTGAGGCAACAATGACGATTGCGCCGATTGGAAAATCATTTATTCATGGGGTCACATTCAGCGAGCAACTGTCACGTAATCGTCGGGCACGCGGCAAAGGGACACAATTCTTCTCTTAGCGGGACATTCGGTCTGTGATGCCTCTTTTTTCCTCCCGGTCTCTCTTTCTCTCTCTCTGCTTCGGTTCGAAAAAATCCTCGACTGGTCTATTTCTGGGATGGCTCTTTTTTTTTTTTGCGGAAGGTGGAGTGATTTGGTCTTGGGAGAAAGGGAATCGTGATTCTCTTTTTCGAAATTTAAAAGTTCTTTGTTTCGATGAATATATTATAATTAAAATTCTCCGGCGAAAAATTTAATTACGAAGTTTAAAAACACATTACGGCGAGGTAAAAATACAGTTAAAATCTCCATTTTTATCCTCGTGTAATTAAATACGGAATTCGAGTTGTAACATTAAGCAAAGATTCCCCTTTGTCGAAGCGCGAAAAATATCCTCAAATTGATAAAACGTTATTCGAGCGCGAATTCGGCGGGGAGGGGATAAAAGCGGCCGCGACTCCAAACATTTCGCGACAAAGGCAATATTTTGGTTTGATAAAGAGGTCGGTCAATGGCGAGAAGTCGATGGGAAAAGCGGCCGGCCGACCGCAAGCTCGGACAGCGAACCTGTCCGCGAGAGGAGGATGTGGTCTATGATGAGAAGACAAAAACCACGTCCGCCAGAGCGCGATATTCGCGTCGGAACCTGTCAAGTCTTAGACGGACAGTCCGGCTATCCGCATCCTTCCGAATTCGAAAAAACACGCGATAATCCGCAGCCCCGATAACCCCGTTCGCTTATCGCGGTGCGCCGGCTTTTCTCTCCTTTGACTCTCTCGACGAAGCGAGACTACTCCGACGTGCGACATTCGCCATCGGGAAAAGCCGATGTAATTCGAGAGCGGAGTCCTTAGGTGTGCGCGCGCGCGCGCCGATAAATAATTCACGACGCGTGACGGCGCGCATTTGCGAATTGCATCTCGTTCTCCTGTTATAAAACAAATTCGCCCGGCCGGTCGAGCCCCGCGTGCGTGCGTGTGTGCGTGCGTCGGTTTGACGAACTAAATGTCGTAATCGCGGCCTGCGACGATAAAGAAATCTCGGGGGCTTAGCGTGCGAGAACTATGTGGCGCTATCTACTTCCACGTCGTTTCATTTAATATTCAAATTACAAGCAAACATTCCTCGAGAGCGCGCCGCGCCGCCGCTCGAGCATTCCGGCTTTGCGAAGCTTTAATTCACCGAGAGCCCCGCGCCCCGTTTATTCGTTCATTTTTGCGAAATCGATTGAGCGCGCACGCGGCTCGTCAATTATTTATGAGATAATTTAACATTTATCAAGAGCCGATATTCGTTTTTTTCTTTTTTTTTTTTTTAACACCTTCGGCCGTTGTTGTTATTATGTCGGGTTACCGATTTAGTTGACGTACTTTTCTGCATTTAGTTCGATATTTCAGTACCACTGGTTCATTGTTTAAATATCGTAAAAAGAGTTTATTGCCATCGCGAACGTCTCTCTAGAATTTGAGATTTCATCTTTTACACCCATTACTATAGCAGATCTACCGGTTTCATTTAAGAAATCAAAAGCGTTACGATCCTTCCTTTATATATTCACTGAGCTTCTATATGTCCAATAGATGCCTTTGACTTTTATTCGAAATCACTCGAGACCTCCAAGTGCAGCATTTAACCCGAGAATTGCCGTCGGGCGTCGTTCTAATCTTCCTTTCGGTTTTTCGAGTTTTTAATTTCCCTTCACAAATTGAAAGTTCTCCGCAGCGGCGAGAAGAAAGCGCAATTGCGCGCCGTCGCCCCCCTTAAACACAGAAGACGATAGGGAAAATGCGCGAGGCGGTCGAGTATCTTAGAGGACAGAGACAAGATGACATATCTCGACGGGCGTACGTATATATATATATATATATATATGTATGTATATATACGCGTATACACGCGCTCTCTCGCAGGGGAGGTAAAAGAGCGAACTTTTACCATGATTGGTAGCGAGGACGTAGAAGAGTAGTTAAAACTCGGCGGACGAGCGGCCAGTCGCCTTTCTCTCGTTCTGTCGGGCCTTTATGATTGTCGTGGAAGCGCGTAACCGCGAAAGCACTCTTTTATATACCCATCCTATGTGCGTCGCCATAACCCTCTCTCTCTCTCTCCCTCCCACTCTCCTCCCCCCGCGACTCTTACGCACCCCGCGGATTTTTAAAGCTCATTTGAGCCGAGAGAGGCTACGGCCCCGGGCTTAAATGCGGCACGTACGCACGAAACTTCCCCGCCGTCTTTCGAATATTAGCTGCTGATGCGACCTCGAGGATTCGCGGCATGATTTGCCGTCGGGGTTCGGTTGAATTAGCTCTTATATTTATTAGGCGAACGCGGCATATGGCCTTCGAGAGGAGAGGCGATAAGTGCGGCGCGCGCTTTTCCCTTCAAATCCTTGGCAAACTTAGAAACGAGATAAGGAAAAGAGCCGCGGAGAAAGAGAAGGCGAATTAAGCCGTTTGATAAGTGCGCCAGACACGGGAGAAGAGATAATAAACTATTGTCTAGGATTTTTAATGCTTTACACCGCGGATTTTCACGACAGGCACTTTTTCAGCTCGATACGAAGAAAAGGTCGTTTTAATGTCCTGCTGACGTCATTTTTATTGTGTCTTTTAGACGCGCAGACCCGTCAATTGACTTGATAATGTCTGTTTGTAGACTTTTTTACGATAAGCCCGCGTTTAATTGCCGTAGAAAGGTTAATTTTGGTTTTAAATTTGTTTCAGAATTCCATCAGACATAACCTGTCGCTACACAACCGCTTCATGCGAGTACAGAACGAGGGTACCGGTAAAAGTTCCTGGTGGATGATCAATCCCGATGCCAAGCCAGGAAAGTCGGCGCGCAGAAGGTAACCCCATTTGTCGATTTCTTTGCACGAACCTGTTCAAACTAGCCAGAATTCACAGTCAGAGTCCCTGCAGTAAACGAAAATTAATGCTTCCTCCGCTTTTACGCAAGTTCAAAAACGCGATCTTAAAGCCTAACGCAATACGTTTACATTCAGAGCGACGTCGATGGAGACGAGTAAGTTCGAGAAGCGTCGCGGCCGGGTGAAGAAGAAGGTGGAGGCGTTGCGAGCCGGCAGCCTCCAGGCGGACGCGACGCCCAGCCCGAGCAGCAGCGTCAGCGAGGGTCTCGACCACTTCCCCGACAGTCCGCTGCACACCGCCAGCAACTTCCAGCTCTCGCCCGACTTCCGGTAAGCCGCTTCGAACACCCCCACCCGTCCCTGTACCCTCCTCCTCGTCCGGGCTAATCGCTTGATTTATATCCGCAGTCCTCGAGCGTCCAGCAACGCCTCCTCCTGCGGAAGATTGAGCCCGATCCCGGCTGTGCTCAGCGAGTCCGACTGGGCGCCCAGCTACGGTTCCTCCTACAGTCCGGAGCAGCTTGGTAAGCCTCGAATTTCGTCCTTACTTACGAACGCACTTGTATATACCGATGGACTATAACGAACGAACGAATTCGTAGCCGGGAACCTGGAGGCGACGATGAAGCTCGTGCCGGGATACCAGATGTACCAGACGTCGCCGTCGGGCCACCAGCAGCCCCAGCAGTCCGGGCCGCCGCCCTCGTACTTCGAGTCCCAGTACCAGAGGAGCAACGCCATGAGAAGCGGCTCCTCGCCCTACGGCCTGCCGCCGACGCCCCAGCCCGCCAACCAGCAGAGATGTCCGCTGCACCGTCTGCAGTCCTGCGCCTGCCAAATGGTTAGTACACAGCAGACAGGTGTTTCTCGGATTTGTGGAAAGTTTTGTAAAACGTGCCGTTTAAATGCTCGGCGGCTATAAATGTACGTATGACATAATTCGAAGATTGTCATCAAACTTGTGAGCTTCAAGGTTGATAATGAAAGATATAGTGCGATCTAATCTGCTGTAATTTATGGAGCACTAAAATTAGACTTTTTACTTTATATACACTGAGAAAAAAATTTCATTGAATCAATGAAATCGGTAATCATATATTGGCACTTACATATTTAATCATTT
>JAWWML010000001.1:3493459-3520824 GCA_035047165.1 Ormyrus rosae
CGGATAACTATCGACAATCGACAGCGTTACGTTAACTTCAGTTTAACGCGCGTTAATTTTACTGAATAAGACCCCAGCTCCGTGAAAAGACGGCTTCATGAATATATTCGGCCGAAAACGCGTATAATGGGATAATTAATCGTCGAGTTTACGTAATCTTAAAAGAAGACGCGGCTCTCCTCTCGCGCTATGCAGCTAGGAGCGTATCGCATTGACGAATTACGAATTAATCGCGCTTTACCTCGTTGCGCAACGGCTCTCGCGCTGAAACATCCTTTTATGTATATGAAAAGTGGCTCGTCCGCTTACTTGCCTACATGAATTTTTCAGACGACGACGACGACGAAAATGTAGATCGCGCCGATTTCCATTACAAAAATGCAGCCGCGAAGAAGGAATATATCCCGTTGCCGGCGGCGGCGGAGGGGGGAGGGATATCCGCACGCGACTCCACTGGCGCCGAGTTAAAAACGACGCAGCACTTGCCAAGGCAAATTGATGACGCGCGCTCGCTTCTCTCCTCGGGCGCTCTTTATTCGCCGTGGTTTTTTACCCCCCTCCGCCCTCCGGCTGATGTCGCTGCTTAGCGCGCGCTCAATTCCCTCCTCCGCGGCTCTATTACGATCCCTCCTTTCAGAAGCTGCGCTCTCAGCGGCTATTCAGCTCGGGGGGGTTTTTTACGCGTTGCATAAGTAGCTCCGCGGAATTAGTCGCGTTTACCGCGTTATTTTCGGACTCGACGCTTTTCTCGAATTTAATCTCTCCTATTAGCTTGTTTGCTTTTTCGAGCGAGAGTAAACCTTTTAGCGATTTTCTCTCTCGAGACTCCGAGGATCTTCCGAGCTCGTCGTTAAGCGATTGTTGCAGATGACGTGGTATCGTACGCTTTACTACCGACGTTCGATTGGCGCAGTACCAACGACTTGGTGCAACAGCGATTTTTCACCCTCTCTCGCTTGTTATTATTCATGCTCCCCGGAAAATCTTTCATCCCCCCTTTTGTATCGCGAGAGTGTTATTGTTCGTCACGCACTCCGGATATCATAAAACAAGTCGATCAATCTTTTCCTCCCTCCCCCTCTTGATGTTTCTCGATTAATCTCTAGCTGCAATTCAGCTATCTGCATTTGCTGCTCCTCTTCCTTTTCTGCTTCTCTTCCGTCTAATTGAATTGAGTTGTACTTCTTTTGATAAAAGCTCCGCTAAATTGGCAACGAATTGTCTAATAAGAAATAAACGTTTGACATATCAGAGACCGGCAGCAGCATTTTTATTATATTTTTACCAACTCTTTAGCTGTCAGCAGCAATCAGACCACAAGCTTTGCCAAATATTTTACAAATTTTCACAAACGAGGAGCTCCGCACTCGAAAATTTCATCGCGTTTAGCCAATTGAATAAGTTGAACAAAAAAATACCTCCTCGGAATAAACCGCGCGTATATACAGACCCCCTCGAGTTCTTCTAGACGACAAAGTGAATAGCGGGGAGGAAGAGAAAAGCCCTCGAATCAGGCGCGATTTGTGTGGGAGATTCCGAGCGTCGCTTCCTTCCCCCCCGTCGCCCCCGCAGACGCTCGTCTAGGATGTCTCTATACTTTCTCTCTCCCCCTTTCGGCAGTCGAGCCACCCACATTCCTAGACGCCGCCTTGTATCTCCTCTGTTTTTACTCCGATGACTCAAACCCCTTTTTTTCCCCTCCCCGTTCCGAGAGTTCCGAGAGAGAGATTTTATGCGTCCTTGATTCATTCCGGATCGTGCTCGAACGGAATGCTCTATTGTGCGTCCGAAAATTCGATTCAGCGTCGATGGCTTCTTTTCACGGCGATCCTAACTGGCGCCGATCTCGTTTTCTCCTCGGAATTAAGACGATGATTTTACGATATTATAATTCAATCTTCTCCTCTCCCTTCTTAACGAATATCTTCGCTTTCCTACACGAGATTAGTCTCGACAGCCGTCGGGCTGTCCATTAAAGCAAGTTGGCAAAATAATTTCCGCAAAGTTTAACCCGATATGGCATTGCTGTGTTCGAACTTCAAAGCTCGTTCCCCGCAATTACTAAAGATCGTAACGAAGACGTAAAACTCGGCGAGTGTCGACTCGCTCTCCCGGCAGTATGTCGCTCTCTCCTGCACTTCGTAAAGCACACTTCCGAACTTTCGCCCGTCCGCGGCTCGTAAAAAAAGGAAAACGCCGCGGTAAAACTCCGCGATCGGGTCGTACATTCGCGCGGTCGTTGTATCGAGTTTGAAAAAAAAAAAAAAAAAAACGGAACATAACAAGTATGCACAACCGTCGCTCTCTGCGAGCAATCGTCGAAGAACGTAACGATTTTCTGTCGACGCGACTCTGGAGAAAGATGCGCATTGCGGTCTGTGTGTCGTTTCCGGAGAAGTTCCCGCTGGAGCTTTTATTGTGTTACATTCGCGCAGGAGCTCGTTTTGATACTTCCGGAAGTGGTTGCGCAGAGTCCTGTTGCCGTTGCTCTCGGTCGCGCATAATAATGGATATAACTTACTCGCCCTTTTACCGAGTAAAAGTACTTTGTCATTTTTATTCTGATGCGTCGTGATAAGTGCGCTTACTTACTCGCCGACGCCGAGGAGACGTGCGGCTCCTGTTTGAGGCTGCCGATGAGACGATAAATGGAGGAGCTTCATAGTCGGAGCGTGTTCCGTTTACGGTTGCTTGATGAGGGCTGCTTTATTGACTGCTAAATTTATACAGCCTCTTAAAACGAACGTGACGAAAAGGACACCCGTGTAAATTGTGGATATATTTTACTGCTATTTCCTAATAATTTTTTTTAATAATTCTCCGCAAGCACCGATAAATTTATTTATTAAGGGATTAAAGCATTAATTAAGAACATTTCTGTTTTCATTAGAAGCAAGGATACCCAAGGGAAAAAAATTATATTGTCTCTTTAATATGGAATTGGAGTTTAATTAAATTTCATTGAGAATTTAATAATTAAACTTTGAGCCACGCATTACCTTAAAATTTTGATTAATACATATATAATCGGATAATTAATAAATAACCACAAGTCATACAGTATAGAAATCAGAAATTATCGCGACCCAAATTCAATCCCATTCTTAAAACGAGCAAACTCCCGGCACAAATAGCAGAATGGCTTTGTGCCCGCAAGACAGGCATAAAAGCCTCTCTAACCGAAAGACCGTCAACTCGGCAGAGATTGCAAGTTAGACGCGTCAGAAACGACTCGATTCGACGCGCGTGCTAAATATTTGCCCCCGTAAATCGTAAGCAACGCGGCTGCCTGCAATTATCCGGGCCGTGATTGTTCCCCGCGCGGGAAGTAAATAGAAGACGACAGATAATAACGACAGCTCTCTCTCTCTCTCTGTTCCAGGATGTTCTTCGGCTGCGCGCTGGCACTCGTTCTGACGACGGCCCTCGCCGAACACTCCACCACGACGATTACGCAGAAGGACGCGGCGGAGCTCGTCGCCGACGCCGAGACAAAGAAGCGCCCCCAGTCCGCCTTCCTCCACGAGCGCGATGATCTCGACAAGTATCAGGTAAATTTGCGGGAGCATTGTGGGATATGTGTGCGGCGAGAATTGTTTTGCAGAATTTTCTAAAGAGACCTCGAGAGTCTCCCCCGATGCACGAGGAAATAGCTTTCCTGAAACGATTCCCCTCATAAACCCCCGAAAACTCTCGTCGTAAAGCGCGAAAATCCAGTCTCTCAGGAGATATATATATTTTTATACTCCCGAGAAGTTTCGCAAACTCGCGCATCCTTTATTTTCCTGTAGAAAAAAAATTAGGTATATAAAAACAAACCGCCAAATCAAAGAATTCCGCACGAAATCGGTAGTAAAGTTTTTTAAAACAGAACCTCATCCCTTAGGGCATGCAGGAGTCGGCTAACCGACTGCGGGACGCCGACGACCGTTACCTAGAACTGCTGACGAACGAGCTGGAGAAGCGGGCGTCGATGCGCGGCTTCCAGGGTATGCGCGGCAAGAAGGCCGACTACAACGAGCCGGGCGCCTACTACTACGCCGGCGGCCCGACGGCGGCCCTCCTCGACTACTACAACTACAAGCGCGCCCCGATGGGCTTCCAGGGTATGCGCGGAAAAAAGTCCGGCGGCGATCTGCTGCTCGCCGACGACGAGCTCGAGAAGCGAGCGCCGATGGGCTTCCAGGGCATGCGGGGCAAGAAGAGCCTCGAGGAGGTGAGAGAGCCTTTATGTATTCTTTTAGTCGCGCAAAGGTCAATGTTGGCGAGAGCCTCGACTTTTCCATTGTTTTTTGCGCCGTCGTTTAAGCTAGCTTTGTCTTTTTAATAAGTGTATAGTTTGCTTCTGTTTCCTCGTTTGCTTATCTGGGGTGCAGCGCTGATTTTTCGAACCGGGTCAGATTCGAGCTCCGAGCGCCGGGAGTTTTAAGCGCGCTTTTTCTTTAATTTCGGTTTATTTGGCGTTAAGTGCATGCGATTCGGGCGCGTTATCAGGGGAAACTTTTTATTTTCAAACTGCGAAAATCCGAGCGAACAATTATTTTGCACGCTAATGAATTCAATTTCGCTTAGATAGGGGGATAAATTAGAAACCACTTTATATGCGAAAAAGCTCTTGACTAGTCGAAAAAAAACAGAGGGGATAGTAGAACATTTAAAAATTCTAACGTCCTTTTAAATTTGAAAAACAGCCATATATTCTCTAAACGAAAGAAAAAAGAAAAAAGTTTCTTAGAACGGAGTGCATCGCGCGCGGAGCTTTGCCGCGGCTTTAAATCTCCTTCCGTCCGGTGAAACTCAATTGTACATAGAGACACGTATATTAACGTTCTGACCGAGGCGCCACGGGACAGATAAATCACCCTACCGCATTGTTTCGATCAGAAAAAATTTTCAAGAGCGTGAAATATCTACCGCAAAGTGTCGCCCGTTGAAAAGAAAGGCGGAAAGCCGAGGAATGAAAAATACACTGAATCCTCGCCGCTGAAGTCGGTAAATAAAGTTTCCCCCATTGGAATCGAGGACGGCTGAAAGGTGTGTACTCGCAGCTGATCCTTTAAAAAGACCCGACCGAGTAAATCTAAGCTCAACACGATAAATTCAGCTCAAAAAGCATTATAACCCCACGCGTGCATTTTTGCGCAGGTGCTCGACGAGCTGGAGAAGCGCTCGATGATGGGCTTCCAGGGCATGCGGGGCAAGAAGGCCGACGACGAGTTCGACGAGCAGGAGCCGGCCGAGTGGCAGAAGCGAGCGCCGATGGGATTCCAGGGCATGCGGGGCCGCAAGAGCAGCTTCATCGACGAGCTCGACGAGCTCGAGAAGCGCGCCATTCTCGGATTTCACGTGAGTTCTCTTATTATTAATCTCTTGGCTTTTACAGGCGGTGTCAAATAATGTGCTTTAATTTCCCCCCTTTTTTATACCGCTCTGACGTATAACCGCGGATTTTTTTATTAGAATGTAAATTCGCGGATATTCCGGTTTGCATTTTAAGAGAGTAAATTACTAGGAGAGGGATAAAAGTTCTCGTAAGATTGAACATAAATATTTATGGGATTCGGCATAGGAGCCTTAAAAGCTCTTATGTTTGTCTTTTATTTTCGTATGTACTTTTCATTTTGTCTTCAATCTTTCCTTCTTTGTGTTTTATTGCCGACTCCTTTACGGTTTGTCGTATACGTTTACTATTTAATAAGGATTTTGTTAAAAAATTTTATAGAAAATCCTGGCAAGTTTTATGCAAAAGGCGATTTTCGCGGGTTCGTTTAAAACAGTTTGATTTTACGAGAAAAACTTTGTTCGACGTATCCTTGGAAATTTTTCAAATTTTCTTGAGATAAATTACAATAATCTGTTTTTTAAGACATTAAATATTGATTGAGCCGAAAAGCCGAGTAATTAGTTATTATTCTCATTGAAATATGAAAAAGCGAGCACAAGAACCGTTAAGAATTCTCCCGACATTTTAATAGATTCTCATAATATTCTCAGCCGCGAAAAAGCGTGACATTAATGCGGAAAAGTGTAAAAAGCTGAGTGAAACCGAAGATAATGAACCCGAGCGTTTCCTTTTTGATTCTTTTTCAGTTGTGAATATAACCGCGGTTTCGCATTGTCGTTGCTTTTTCTATACCTCTACTTTATTGTCTGTTTTCCAGACATCTTTACGCGCATCTCCTTTCTTTTGCCCGATTTTTTATTGAGTCATTACCGCGAGAATTTAATAGCTACCTCGGATAGAGTGAGAAGATCATCATTTTATTTATATGCCGTTGTCTACTTTTGAAAATCTTCGATAAAATGTTTTCTTGGCCTTCGTTAGTTCTATAATAACCATTAATATTGTGGGAGTATAAGTCATATTGTAAAATTTACCTAAATCAGAAATACAAAATGTACAAGCATTGTATACTAACGAAAACAAGACGTCATAACTATCGGCATTATACTTCTTTTAACGGCAAAAACGAGTCTACGAATCCTTTCCCATTCGCTTTTTGCTATTTTTCCGAGTGTCCTTATTTTCTTTTCTTCCTTCCGGCTTTCGTTTCCCTCGTCATTAGTGCCTCTGGAGTTGCAGATGTACGAGTAATGGGACAACTTTAGGCAAGCGCTGCCTTCTTCTTCTTACTCGCCTAACTATTTGCACAATTTTAGCTTTGCGTGCACTTACCATTATTGAAGAACATTTTTCATATCGGGGATTATTTACCGTTTTTCCTCTTCACAAAATTTCAGCCAACTAAGCAGCACGAATATAAATTAAAAATTTTTGCGTTACGAATCTGAAATCAGGATATCATACACATTTACATGCAAATAAAAATGAATATGTATATGTATATGTAATGTATACGTATATGTAATTATTTCTGGTTAATAAATATCAAATATCAAATATCAAAATGTTGAATGTTTAATTGAGCAACGAATTCGTTACTTTTTGCAGGGAATGAGGGGCAAAAAGAACGTGGCATACGAGCGCGAAGACTTGCCAATGGATATTGAAAATTACGTGGAGAAGCGCCCGATGATGATGGGATTTCACGGAATGCGAGGAAAGCGCAGCGCGGATTACTATGGTAAGCTTACTTCTTGGGTACCCAATTAATAAAGCTTCTTTGTGAAATCCAACGCCAGCTGACTAAATTCGCAGAGGCCTTATTATGCGCGCGTCAAAATAATAACGTAAAAAATCTGAAAAATTACATATTTATTCAATCAAATATTTTAAAATATTTTAATTTTTGAAAGATTATCGGTAAACATGTGGTTGCAAACGATTACACATATTGCATCCTTACTCATATATAAAAGCGTCATAAAAGCAAATCCAGATATTACCATGACATAAAATCTGTACGCGATAACGCGGTTCTGCACGCCGGGCTTCTATATAAATCAGCCTGACCCGTTGTGAGAAAAGGCCTCCAGTATACATTGTTGTGCGACTTTGTGAACGGCTAGGTGAGACGAGTATGAGGTACGAAAAGCGCTCGCCCTACCGGTTTTTCGGCACGCGCGGCAAGAAAAATCCGCGCTGGGAGTTGCGCGGCAAATTCGTGGGCGTAAGAGGCAAGAAGTGGACGATGCCGCCCGACAGCCAGCCGCTGCTGAGGAGCCTCTACGATGACCTGAGGCTCGCCACCGAGTCCGAGCGGCATTAGGTAAATCCACACCAACTCTTCTTCCTAAACCGCGCGCACGGCAGCTGCCAAGCTTTTCCGCGGCGATCGCCTGTACTCACCATTATATACTGCCCTTTTGTATACCCCGTCAAAACCGGGGGGGATTATTCACGCCGCTTTTTAGGCGCACTCGAATATCTCCGAGATATTGTGGTGAGTAAGTAATCGCTGGAAAAGCTGCGTGTCAAGTTTGCTTTCTCTCCTCTCTCTCTCTCTCTCTCTCTCTCTCTCTTTCGCAAGTGTTTCTGTGCGTGGATCTTTTCGCTATCTCCTGACGCTTCTGTATACTGTAAATTTTAATACCTGTCTGCGCAATTTCTGAAAATATGGCACACTTTAATTGTCATAAATACATGTATAAGTTATTATAATACACTATTTCGCATAATCACATGCAAATCAGTTTACTTTGCGTACTCGGGGCCGCATAACGAAAAACAAAGTTCGCTTTTTGCCTCGCATTTTATTCCATCAAACTGCAATCTTCTTTGAGCTTTGCACGCGGCGGCTATGTGTATTTAGAACAAAAATGCCGCGGAAAAATATCACTGATTTTTCGGAAAGAGAAGGAAAATCTCAAGCGTTGCGAAAAACTGGCTGGTAGAATCGCGTTAAAAGCCGCCTTTGCCGAATGCGGGACGAGGCAAAATTGACACGAAAATTCCGCGGCAGCGAGACACGCGAGCCCGTCGCGCGAACTCTCCGCTTCGCTCCGCAAAGACTTTCCATATAATACGCGGGACTTGAAAAATTCAGGATCAAGGGGCTGCCGGGTCGCGTCCCATTCACCGGAAGCGCTCCTCTCCTTTTTTTTTCTGCGAGATATAAAGCGCACCTCCTCCGTGCGGCGGAGTCTCCCACGCGCCGCCGCCGCCAGCGGTGCAGTTTGCCGTTGAGCTTTTGCGTTTATGGCGGGGGATTTCGAAGGATCTGCGTCCGTTCCCGGGATCGGGTTAAAATGCAATCTGAAGAAATCAATTTTTAGAATTTTAGTCGATCCGCCTTGGGATTACGAGCGCGAGCCGAGCGAAATTCTTTTTGCGTCACTTGCGGCGATTTTGCGCGAGTAAATATTCC
The DNA here is from genome assembly GCA_035047165.1 of Ormyrus rosae. NCBI lineage: Eukaryota > Metazoa > Arthropoda > Insecta > Hymenoptera > Ormyridae > Ormyrus > Ormyrus rosae. The sequence continues at coordinate 3,502,228 of JAWWML010000001.1, forward strand.
GTGATCAATACGCGAGCCTCGTATTTTGCAGTTGCCAATGTCCCTTTTTTTTTTCTGTCAACAGAGATTACTAACGCTCGGCGGGATGTCTTTTTTTTTTGTTTTTTATTTCCATAAAAGCTGCGCGAATAGCGAGAGCGACACTGATTCATTTAGAATTTTATCGCCGAGCCGCTTTGTAATTACTCTCTCAAGAGAGGCTTCAGTCGGAAGTGCGAGCCAGCGGGGCTCTTACCTCCGACCCGGAAGGTACATTAGGCATAGCCTGCTTTCAGAAATTTATCCGAAAAACAACGAAAGCGGAGACGCGGAATAAATAAAATACGCCTCGCGGAAAAGTTGGACAGACACGAGTATATATAATCGATCAGCCGCGGCGCATCGAAGCTCGCCGAGCGGAAGCTTCGGCTCGCGGATTTCACGACTTGCGTGCAGATATACGCGGGGTTGCGTCAGGCGGCGCCGCGGCGTCGCCCAACTTTTCGCTAAAAACTTCGTCCGCGCTCTCTCTCTCTCCCTCTCTCTCTCTTTCGCTATTATATTGACCTTCTCCCCGGTCGCTATTATCCCGAGCTCCGTTGGGGCTTGCCTCCCTCTCCGTTATTCGCTTTCTTTCTCTGTATGCGCGTGTGTGCACTTTCTTTGTACGGGCAGTTAATTCGCCCAGTTCTGCGTCTCCATTTACAGCTGCTGCGTTAATGCGCCACTGCTGCATTCAGATTTTCTATAGAAATTGTAAGTGCGGATACTGTTTGTATGTATGAAAATGTGCACGTGTACTTCCGCAAGAAAGTTGTTCGAATATGGCTTTAATTAAATAAAAGCGCGTGCGTACTTCCACGAAAGCTCGGGCGAAATTCCTGCGCTTAACGCCGCGCCTCGCGGGCGCACTTCGGATTTTTTTTACTACGAAGCTTTTTAGATCGATTTCACTTTAAACCGCTATCCGCTCATTCTTCTTTCATTTCCGATCGTTCCTTTTCATTTTCCCCTTTTCCAAAAGCTATACTATTCCGTATACGCGACTGCTTCGCATCTTTATCACCTCTGCACCTCGCCGAAAGCTCTTTGTAATTTTCTCCTCGATGCTTTTTTGACGATATAATCAGATTTTTGCGTTTGCCATTAACGAACGAAATAAAATTTTCAATTTTACACCAGCTTTAACGATAATCGGGTTGGTGGTATTTAGCGCCCGCTAAGCGTTCATTACCGCTGCATATTTGCGGCGCGCAAACGTTTCAGCTTTGTACCTCGCCACATTATTACCTTATTACTTCTATTAGAGCTGCTCTCGATAATTGCACACCTCCTCGTAGTAATATTCATTTTGCCCGAATTTAGTCGGGCGGAACTACAGCGTCGCGGCATTTTCGCGACGGAGGCACGCGGAAGTGAAGTTATTCCGCCAAGTTCCGCCGAAATTCTCGCGTATAGTTTTGTCCCATTGTACGCGAACATTTTGATTTCGTGGTACGCCGCTAATGTAAATTTTAAATCTTTTCGAAGGTACTTTTTGAAAATAGAAAAAACGTTACAAAAGCACCTTAGCCAACTACACGTAACAGTATAATTTCCTCGTTCTCGGAATAATCGCCCGAGCCTCGAAAAAAAAAACGTCGGAAAGAAGATCTCGAGGGCGCGAAGAAATAGCCTCCGGCTCCTCTCCTCCTGAAACTTAATTTAGCCCAGCTTCTGAAAATTATTAACCGAGATGCCTCTCTTCCTCTCTTATGTTCCAGAGCTGCAACAGTAAAATAAATGCCGCAGGCGGCACTGCGCAGGACGGCGGAAGAAGAGGAGGAGAGCGAGATTTAACACGCGACGCAAAATCGACGATGCCCTGCAAAGAAGAAAAAGGAGACGGACGGGGATAAAAAAAAACTAATTTCTTTCTTTAAAGTCAGCCTTTTTCTTTTATCTTCGTTACGTCCTTTTGTCACACCTGACGTATCATCGCGCGACACGGCTTTACTTTCGCCTCGAGGACCCTTAGATCTCGTCTGCATTTTTGATCAAGAAATTACTTTAGTTTTGAGCGTATATGAAAAAAAAATCGTTTTCAAACTCCTGCAGGATTGTCATATTGTATTTATTATTGCTATTTATTCTTAAGATAATATTTATTTATAAATACTTGTTTATAAATATCTCTGGGTTATCGATAAGCTGTAGAATTTGGTTGCCCAGGTAAATGTGAGTGTAGGCAAAAGAGCACAAAAATAACACGTACTTCACTTTTCAATATGAGTAATTGCATAGAAATATCAAGTAAGAAAATCGAATAAAATTTTAAACGAATTGTTTGATTGGTAAATGTAGCAAAAAGTAAGAAAATCTTCTACCAAGGACTCGACATTTTTACTTTTGTGTTTACCTACTTTTTTCCCGACCTCGTAAACAGATAAAACTAGTAATGCTGTTGTGCTTCGTTCGCGAATCAAAGTAATTGTACAAACAATGGAAAGTCAAATTCGAGAAAAGCTACGTGAAAAAAAAAATTTAATATAAGACGAAGTAAATTTTAAACGCGAGAGAAATTATTTATTATTATAATATATAGAAGATATATAAATCTCGAAATGAAACGTGAAAGGTCAAGTTATATATTTTTCTCTAAATGTTAAAAAATAAAGAAACTATAAGCACACAATGAAGAAAATATCTTTTTGCTGTTACTGTGGATCTCATATCGTAGATACTAATCGTGGTGTACCATACTTTAGTCATTTTCTTCCCTACAGCGAATATTATAAAAAAAGGAGAGTGATTACTATAAAAAAAAAAAACTAAAGTGATGACAAAGAACGAATTACGATTCGAGGATTTATAATTTTCATTTTTTATTTTCGAATAAGTACTAAAGTTCGTATGTTATTTGGATCTGTATTATTTGTTATTTTAATAGAATCATTTCAATGAAAATAAAATATAAATTTCGTTCGTTTTGATAAATTTTCTATAAGGAATAAAACAAGCTGTTTTTTAACAATCCTCGACTTGAGAACATAAGCCTAAAAAGTATTGATAATATTTTTATGGAATTATTACGTACAGAGTTTAGTATTTAAATATAAATTCTTTATCTAATTCAATTATATATAAAAATCTGCTTGAATTCTCAGATAATAGCATAGTTCTTATGTACAATAAGACAGTGTTGACATATGTTTTTACAAAAATGGCAATAAAAATTCGAGTTGCATATGAACAAACTGCAGATACAAGATTTATTATATATACTTACCCAATTTAAAATAATTTTCTTCGAGCTTATAAATAACCTTATAATTTTGTAGCGACAATATTAAAAATTACAAGAATAAATGTTGCTTGCAAATGTAACTTGTTGCTAAATTTCTTACAATTAAAGAATTCAAAGCCATAATTAACATTTTATTTAAATGACAGATATTATTACTGATGCTTTAGTTAACAAACTTTTTGTTCATTTTTGACTAAATGAGGTAACTCTGAATTATGGAAATAGTGCATTTTCCTGGCTAGATGAGAGGATCCCAAGAGTCTGTCCTCGTCCACTCTGGATGTCATTAGACGATGCGTTTTCACATTATGCTTCTTAAAACATTTTAATGAGAGTACTCTTTAATGAAGAGACACCACAAAACAACACTAATACATCAGCCGCTAACGCTCCGTAGGTACACGTGCTTAACTTGTTGTACAGATAATTACAACCTTCTTATTCGTGCCAATATTGTCTCTTATATAAAAATCAATTTACCTCAAAATACGATTTCTTTTTTATTAGTGAAATAATTTAGGTGTGAAATTTTTATTTCGACAGGAAGATATTTAAGACTACGTAATAAAATGATCATGTTTACAGTATGTATAAAAAGCTGTATCCATCCCGACACAACGTAATTAAGACATTTCATAAAAAGACTAAATGATGAACAATGGCTGATAAATATTTATATCTATCATATTTTTAATTTATTTACATTGTTACGAAAAATATTTTTCTTCGGAGAAATATATTTAATAAATAAATAGTTTTAGTGTAAGATTAGAAAATGTTTAATATTAATTTTTATCGTTACTTAATTAAAATAGAGCATCTTTTTCTTACGATTGTTTAAAATTAGACGTTATTATAGCATTCTTATGACTAAAGTATGGTAAAGAAAAGAAGAAAACGAATTATATGAAAAGAACCAGTGGGATTTTTTAATTATAAAACATGAAAAAAAAAACTATTTGCGTTTTATTTTCTCTATAGTTTATGTAACTGAATGGACACTATATTCTTGAGTAGTGAAAAACAATATTATAAAGTAAAATTCAGTACTCTACTAGATCATATATAATTTTAAAAGAAAACTTTACCATGAAATCTGGATGTCTTATGCTTTTTAATTTATACAAGAAATACGAAAATTTAAGCAAACCGTCCAAAATAGGTTTTCTTTTCTAATTTGCATAAAAATTTTCAAGCCCGAAAGTTAAGGAAAGTTAAGGAAGAAGTTCGGTAGTAATATTGTTTTTGGAAGGCACATAATGTAATGTTGAAAGATTTGAATAACTTCGTCAAGTTCATAATGTAAATATAATTAGGCTTGTGAAATGAGTGAGGCGACGTCAAAAAACTTCGTTAGCCTATTTTAAATAAAAAATACTTATGTATGTTATTTTCAGTTTACGAGATGCATGCACAGATTAAAACAAATAAACAGAAATTATTCCTGTTCACATATCGATGTATACTGTATAAAAATGAGAAATATATGTGTCTACAGTACTACAATGGTTTTTTTATGTTCCCTTCTTATTATTCCAATTCAAACTATTCATCTAAAAAATTCGAAAACAACAAAATTATAATGAAAAATATATTTCTTCGTAAGTTTAACATTTTTTGCTTATATCGTAATGGAAAATTAAATATTTTTACTGCAAGAATGTCCAATATTGTTACCTTCTGAATATTATTTTTTTTTAAATATATCTGAAAATTCAGCGAATTTTAGAACTTTTTTTTTTTAAATTACAAAAAACAAAATCTAAACAGTAAAAATAAAAAATTATGAAAAGAGATAAATGATAATGTGCTACATTGAATTAATTAGGCTATTGTAAACAAAAAGCATTGCAATTTTCAAAAACTTCAAAAGAACCTAAGATTTAGAAACGTATACAAAATGACAATATCATTTTCATCAGGTATTTTTCATTTTATAATTTAGATATCTTTAACTACGTCAAATGAACTTAAAAGTAATAATTACGGAAGTGTCACTCACCGATTTTTCAAAAACTTGGCACTCGGCTTTTATATTGAAAAAAAACTAAGACACATTTTTTTTTTCTGCAGCCTATACAAAGAGTAAAGTTTTTTGAGCCTCCAGGTGCGGAATTCAAGTTTTCATGCCTGTTTATCGGGCGTGGAATAGTAGATTCTTGCCCCGGGCCGCAACACGCAGATCGAGCGTACGCGCACGTTCCACCGTAACCAAATATGCATGGGAACTCAATTTTTTCGCCCAGCGGGTCAAAAAATAGTACACGCAACCACGGACCCCGAGGGAAATTCATTTGTTATTTTGCGCCCTTCTTACCATCTATTTAATTCATAAATCACCCATTGTGGATTTTTATATGATAAGATGTGAGTACACCGTGCAGTTCCCCTGAAGATCTGACAGCCTTCATATAGTGCATTGCGCAACAAGTGCGCGAGGTAGATGCACGCAATTCATTAAATTCTTAAAAGGTGGAATTGAATTTAATAAAGCAACGCGGCTACGGCCAAAAGACTTTTCAGAAAAAAGAAAAAAGATGACTTCTAGAATTTGCTAAATTTTTAATACAAATAAAGAATAGGTCTGGAATAAAGTTAAAATTAAAAAAAAAAAAATCGGTTAATAAACAAATTTCTTAATTGGGTATTGGATAATGTAAACATACAAGAGAGTTACTTTTGCAGAGACTTGCACCTTTATGATCCTCTACCTATGAGGTCCTGTTAAGACAGCAGAACCATTAACAAAATTAATACAACAGACAGAGAGGTATACAAAGGTGTTCCTCGGGGAGGAATTCTAAGACCAATTTTATATTGTATCTACGTTGCAAATATACTCAAACATACCAAAAAGCGTAAAAATCTTGCAATTCGTCAACAATATAATATTATACATTACAATAGATTGACAATGAAAAACGCAAAAAATTTTTAGCACTGCACTTTTGGGTTCCAACTCGCGCTTCATAAAACGGAGTGTATATACATTTTAACGTCAAACGAAACGTCAAAGAGGCATCGAAATAAATATGAATGATCAAACCATAAAAGCAAATTAACTTTCATTGAACACATTGAAGAAAAAAAAAAAAAAATAGCAGAGTTCAGTACTATATCGGAAAAACATACTAAATTCTTATGTAACTATTATTTGTACAAAATCTTTTCGAATACAGAACTGTCGAATACTGACACAATACAATTATTTATAATTTTAAAGAACAACCTACATTGCATTGCAAATACTCCAACCAAATGATTAAACAAATTTTTTCTAGCCCTCATTATAACATTCTATTATAAGTTATAATTTATTAAAAAAAGAGACTCCAGTAAACATTGAATTCGGTAAATTATTGAAAATTACTAAAAAAAAATTCAATATATTATAAGTGACCTAATAGATAAAAAAAAAATTTCTCGCTAATATTTACAGATGGAAGAAATGGAAAACACTGTATTGGTGGATAGTTCATAAATTATTAATTATTTTTACAAAATCAATACAAAAAGTATAAATAATGAAGCGTCAATTTCTAAAGTGCGGAGAATGTATTGCTGTATTTGATGCGCTAGACATTACCTTGGATCATACTCACCGCAACACATTCATTTCGCCAATTCCTTTACAGTACTTAAATTCCTACATACGTACAGAATAATAATCAAAATGAACCCTTATAAAGAAAATTTATCAAATAAAGGAAAGAATTCAAAATTTTTCAAAAAAAAAAAACTAAAAAACGGAAAGCGTATAAAATTTTATTGAATTCCGGCTCATATAGGTGTTCATAGCAATGAGGTAGAGAATTAATTTGTGAAACATGTAACAAAGGTAATTCCGCCGGAGTACACAAAAAACCTTAATAAAAAAAAAGTCGCCCATCACACGACATCATTCTTAAAAAATTACTATGAACCGAGTAAACGTCCATATATGGTTTCACAAGAAAATATTATCTAAAGTAATAATAGCAATTATCAACCGATGCCATTTAGGTTATTATATTTTAAATAAACCGCTAGTAAAAATGAAAGTAACTTGATTAAAATGAGAATCCCAAATGTGAGTGTGGAGAGAGCAATAAGATATTGATCGCATACTTTAGCAATATACCCTTTACTTGAAACACAAAGCACCGACTTTATATCAAAAACTCAAATATCAAAAACAATATATATCTTCCACTTTCCTCATACGTTTTGTCGTACAAACGTTATACAAAATAATATGTAAAATTCTACAGGAATTTGTAAAAGAATGTAACATGAATTATGTGAAAAAAGAACAAATATTATATCAGTTTTGGCAATCTTTATTTTACTCCATTGCAATTACAGCCTAGTTTAAACAATTGCTTTGATTTCGCAATAGACAATTTATAATGTTGCATACACAAGAGCGCATTTTATGGTTATAACAGCGCGATAAAAGCGTCTTCCAATTAAGGTTTCAATTTCATTGGTTATTCAGCATTTGTGTATGTACACACTAAAAAGTTAGCAAATTTGGCTAACAATATGAACAACGAACGTTGAAAAACCATGTAGTGCACAAAAGAAAAAATTTCTTTCTTGAATCAAAAGGAGAGATTGTGAACAAAGCATTGAATAAAGTGTTATAAAAGAGCCAATTCACAATAAAAGATTATGTCAAATTTCATTCTTTTCTTCAGTTTTCAAAAAATTTAAGCTCACGTATACTGAAACATCTACCTGCCTTCACATTCACTGCTATACTATATATTTCTGGAAAATCGCATATATCAACGTACGAAACTAATATGGCTCCACTTCTTCATTTATTCACACGTTTTCACTTTCGTTCATCAAATTTTTCTTCAATTTCATTGTCTCAACATCCGTTTTATTTTAAATACTCTTATCGAATAGACCTTAGTAATACTTTGTTTTTTTTTTCTAACTTTTAGCATAATGCGTGTTTCTCTCCTTTGATTTTATAATTTTTTGTCAATCTGTGATATTAATATGCAGCAATTTTTTAAATTTAATTTTTACTTTTTTTTTTTACATTAAATTAGAATTTAATCGAATAAATATTATTAGAAGAGTTTTTTACACGTTATGCTAAGCCCTACGGCGAAGCTCAGGAAGAGAAGTTTTACAAGGGTCTGCGTGGCAACAATGAATTATATACTTTTGTACAACATCAAGCGATCATAAACGCCTGCATTTTATCCAAACTTTCACGTACAAATTATCTCTTTCTTACTTTTATAGCTTACAATAAAAATATGCTGAAATAATTTATAATAAAGATGTCAACGCAAATCTTGAATTGACCAACTTCTTTTTTATTTTATTTTAAAGTATGCATATATTTTATCTGCATTTTTGTCCCAGAAAAAAGATTATATATAATATTTCACATTTGTAAGACCGCAACCACGAACAACCTTTTTCCTAGGATAGATTTTACTCATCGGACGGCGACGTGCCTCAATGGAAAAATAAGGTATGAAAATCAAACATCAAGTTTTTCATTTTCAGTCTCGACGTTCTCGTCAGTTTCAATTCAACTTTTCTGTTATACCTTTTGAAAATTCAGCAAATGTTGAATTTTTTACTCTGACAATTTTTAGCAAAAATTAAATGATTTTCAGAGAGAATAGTTATGTACAATTTATATGCTAAAAGGTATCTCTTTAATTTTGTAAACTTTAAATCATACTTCTGAAAAATGTAAAGAAAAACGCTTATGGCAATTTTGTAAATTTATCTGACTTTTAAAAAAGAAGTATTTAAACATATTTTAGAAATGTAATAGACTGTTAACAAAGATTCATATTTGGTATTATTGTAAAACATCAGTAAAAATCAAGTTAGTGCGTAATTAATTAATTGTATTAGAATTACGTATTATAAAATTTTTATTCGTAACTTTTTTATATATATTGAAAAAATTCTTGATCTTTAATAAAAAATAATGGAAATTATAAATGATCGTTTTAAATAAAATTTTCGATTGAGAATATATAATTAATTATCATATTTTCAATATTCTTTGATATTGGTATTAAATTTTTATTATTGCTTACTTGTAAAAACGTTATAGAATTAAAGTATAATATTGAGTTATAAACAGTATCCTATAAAAGTATTATGTAGTAGAAATAATCGTTTTAACAATGATCAATGCGTTATATAAGCATATAAAAATACTTTACGAAATTATTATATGTGATAAAAATTAATTTCATTTTGCCAGATTGCAGATCATGTTTTGATTTTTTAAATTTAAAGAAGTGCATTTAAAAATTTATTTTTTTTTTCATAATAAAAATAATCAACATAGATTATCGTGAGTTTTTTGGTAGAGGGTTCGGTGATAAAAAGATCATTAACACGAATCAACGAGGCATTTAATTATGATAATGATGATGGTAATAATTATAATATTATAATACTAATAATATACTAAAATAATGTAATAATAAAATAATAATGGTAATAATAATAATAATACGAGCGAGCTCAGAGTAAGAAAGTCGCTTTTTTAAAAATAGATTAACGTTACAAGTAGCCTTGAAAATTGAAATCTTAGTGACCTCGTAAAGAAGAAGGAAGCAAAAAGGATGAAGTAAAATGTCAACAAGAAAAAATAGTTGAAATTTCCAACTGATATCTAGTACTCTAATAACAAAATATTTTTTCATTTGTTTAAAAATAAATGAAAAAATTTTGTAGAAATACATTAAAACGTGTAGTGACTACGCAAATCACATTCTCTTTGTTTCCTTTCGTTTTGATAATGAATAAATTGACTTACTTTGTCCATCACTCTCGCTCTCTTAGTTAAACGACTACTTGTATAATTTCAAGCAGATTAAACACTTTTCACTTCAGTTGTACGACTAGCTGAGGCCTGTTAGATGTAAAAAGCGACATTATAAAAAGTCACTTGATATCACCAGTTTTATTTTTTCTAATTCATTCAGTCATTTCTATCTCATTTTTTCAATCACACTAGTTCTCATTCTCGCTCTAAACATTCAAATTTATCATCACAAGTATTCTATTAGAAAAAGGCCTCTATACCCAGTTTTACACAATTAGCATTAGCTACAATTATTTTGCAAATCACTGCCTTCAACTACATTCATCATCATACGGCGGCACATATTTGACACTTGGCTATGTATGAAAGAGCTGCTTCTGAATATTATTACGCGCTGTAACAATAATGACAGTAATCACTCTATATAGTAAAATATGTAAAATATATATATATATCGCATGACTCAAATTTTTTTTCGGCAAATCGCATGAACCGATAAAAAGTACTATCAAGAGGAAGCAGTCGATGGCAGACAAATAATTTCAAAATAATTAAAAGTTACTTTGAAATTAGTCCAAAATTATTAAAATAAGCAATTTCCCTTTACTTTTTTGTCTTTGAACAACTCGTACGAAAGGAAAATGAAATAAAAAAATGTACACGAAAAAGTCCCTCTCATTTAGTTGTCAATATACACGATCGAAATGCGCAGCATTTTTCATCTCCAAAAGTCACTGAAACGATTAAAATCACTAGATAAAAACTCAACATATTCAAGAGTATACTCATATATAGATTTGAGATGCCTTTATCTCGTAGGCTCGCTCTCATACAATAAGACATACACGCACGATCACACAACACGCAAACAAACATATATAGGTGAAAGATATTTAATCGGGCTGCGAGCTGGGCGTATTAGCCATCTGCAACTCGGCAGGGTGTTGTTCGCCAGGCGGAGTGCCATCGTTGGAGCTGTTACCGAGCTGCGGTGTCGCAGGAGTAGCAGGCTGCATTTGAGGTGTTGTGCCAGCTGTTTGCGGTGCCGTACTAGTCGTCTGCGGTGCATATATCAACCGGTAGCCTGCGGGTAAAAAGAATCCACCATGTGGCGCATAGCTAAAGGCCTGAAGCGTCGGCTCAGTGTGATATTGGATGTAGCCGGTCGAGCCCGCCGTGTTCCCGGCCATTGCGCTTGTGACTAGAGTGCCCGCTGAGCTTCCCTAAGTTGTTAAACACAGATAAGGCAATGATATCTAAAGATCCTACTAAATAGAAATCAACTGGAGCAAACCTGTGACGTAGCGTCCGGCAGTGACGTGGCGCCGAATTGATACTGCGATTGTCCGACGAGTTGAGTCGTCTGACAGTTATTCGAGTTGATCACTCCGATATCTTGCATCTCGTTTACGGCTGACGTTTGTGCGGCAGCTGAGACGCTCTGGAGGTTCTCCGAAGGCACTATTGGCACTGGTATGACGTAAGCATGGGAAAGAGCTGAGCCAGCGCTCTGCGTTGGCTGCTTCAACTTCTGCGTTGCCAGCCGCAGTGTTTCTTCTGTGTCTGGAGAGTAGCTTAATTTTCGCTGCATTGGAGTTTGCGTAGCTGGACTGAACATTATGTAATCTTCCAATCCAGGTACTCTCGTTTGCCCTTCGTTAATAAATATTCTTAAGATTTCAGTTTGCTTTAGAAAAGATAATAACTTTATACTGATACTTTACCTGTTATACTGTGATAGAGTAAAGGATGATGTTGGAAAGCACTGGCTTGTTGTTGTTGCTGTATTAATAACTGCAACTGATGCTGTTGAAAACGCTCCAACTCTTCTCTATGTCTTCTTTGAAGAGTTTCCAATTCCATGGTTTGCCTAAAAATATGTTTATATATTATAAATTATTGTTCTATTTTAATTTAATATAATTTGTAAACAACTATTTTTACCTTTTTATTAGAAGTTGATACTCTTCGCTAGGCGTTAAAGACGGGAATCTTTCTTCTTTTTCATACTATAAACAAGGAATAAATTAATTTTATTATTATTTGTATATTATATATAATTTCATACTATGAATACATTTTATTAAAAACTTACCTCAGCAGGAGCACTAGTCGAAATAGAATTTTGAATTGGTGGAACGGATCCTTCACGGCTTTGTAACATTTGCATTGGTTGTGCACCAACTGGAAATTCAAATTATCATTATATAATTTAAACACACATTTTATAATTTAAATAAGTAGTTATAATGTTATTGTTCATTACTTGAATGTTCATCAGCATGTTGTGACATTGAACATGGCCTATTCTCCAAATTTTTTGCATCGTCTACATTTTGATTTTGCGACGTTTCATTTGCAGGTGGGCCAGCCACTTTTGAAACCATAAACCTTGATATTTTTCTTACAGGTTGATTAAGAGTAATGCGCTAAAATAAACAGTCATTTTTCTAATTATTAGAAAATATACTAATATTAAAAAAATATTTTATACAAATTTTTCTAAAAAAAAAATAACACCTATAAAATGAATAAACATGTTTACCTCAGTATTCACAGAAATATCTTGGTTTTCATGTTGAAAAGAATCGTTATTAGAGAGCGAAGTAACAACACTTGGAGCAACTGTTGCAACTGGCACATTCGTAGGAGCAGAGCCTAGGGGCTGCATTTGTGATTGTTGATAAGTTAAATTTTGTGCAAAATTAGTGTACACTGTAGTTACCGGCGCAACTACTCCTGAGCTTTGAGACGATGTGCTTGTTAAATTAGAAGATTTCGAATGAATTTTTGACAATTCATGCTCAAGTTCCTGAAGACGGGAACCTGGTCTAGGAGCCCGAGATTTAGCACATTCTTTACTTGGACTAGTCACTTCTTGACCAGATTGATTGTTGGTTACCGAAGGAGTTGGACTATCAAGATCGGCATTCTGAAAAAATAATTGATGTTCAAGTTAATATAAAATATTGACAGTTTAAACAACGCACAAAAATAATCTTACTGTATGCGTCATGTATTGCTCTGTCATCGTTCCAATTGTAGAACTGTCGATTCCAGTGTGACTTTCGCCAATGAACGAATTACCAGGGTGAATTGTAGATTGAGGCGAAAGAGGAATCTAAAATAATAGAAGTTAAAAAACCTTGAGATTTAAGGTATGCAAATCTTTTAAGAACAGTTTTATCAACAATAAAATATATGAATTTTTTTTAAATTATCTGTATTAAAATATCTTTGTTTTTATATATTACTATTACAAACCGAAGTTTGCAGCGATGTTGCTGGAATACCAGGCATAGTGCCAAGTCTTTGTTGTAACATATACATATGTCCATCTTGCATTCCTACTACTTGTTGACCGTGAGGTGTTGCTGGGTGACTAATTGGAGGTGTACTAACATTTAGCGATTCTGATGGTTGACTAGTTAACTGTACTAATTTTTGCTGTAAATCAGCAATTGTTTGTGGACCACCTGCACTTTCTCCAGATTTTTCTAAAGAATTTTGTTGACTAAGTTTACGATGTTGTTCCCGCACTAATTGCTGTTGATAATTGGAGGCTTCTATTGATTCTACAAGAGTATGTTCTGGAGTAATGTCGTGACTGGAATATTCATTTTCTGAAGAAAGCATCTGACAGTCAGAGCTTGTTCGTCTAAAAATATAATTACATTTATAAACATTAAAAAATTGTAATTTTTTTTTTTTAAATGTACAAATTTGTAAATAAAATTACCGGCTAATATTATATTCAGAATTGATGTCACTATCAGCTTTTGTCACCATTTGCTTTTGTTCTGGGAGTTTTAATTGTAAATTAGAATGCTCAGTTATCATCGAATGATCTAATTCTGGAATATTTTGTTGAGGTTGCATTTGAGTCTGCGGTTGCATTTGAACAGGCATCATATGCGGTAGAGTAGTATGACTCTGAATGACATGAACATGTTGAATAGGTTGAAGCTGAATAATATTTTGTCCTGGTAAACTTGCATAGGGTGGTACAATCCATTGACCTTGTAACGTGCCATGAGCAGGTAGACCATGTTGATTATGAATGATTTGAGATTGAAGTTGAGCATCCACAGATTGTTGAAGATTAGTTTGTGGAATTGCTTGCATAAGCTGCCCTTGTTGAAAAGCGGGAGCTTGCGATGGAATGTTGGAGGGAAAACCCGATTGATTTTGAATTACCTAAATAAAAATTTGTTTTAACATTCGCAGAATAACAAGACACTATTATACAATATTTTAATGAAAAGAAAAGTAGTTCATCGAACCTATAATCTACTCACAAAATCTAGTTTTTCAACTACGCTACAAAAAAATAAAAAAAAAACATTATTTAAAAATTAAGTAAATAACCTTACATTTGCAAGAATATCACATTTGCAAGAACATTACATAGTGCAAGAAATCAGTTATTTTTCTGATTAATCTAGAAAAATCTCGATAATGATTATCACGTTACATGTATGCCGGTTAAAAAATATCGAAAATTACCCAAAAAGAATTTCCTAGGTGGTGCAACTTTCTTATTACCTGTTGCACGTTTTGCTGCACTTGATGTTGAACTTGTAGATTCTGCAAACACATTTCAGGTTGTATCGGTTGAAAGTATTGCTCCGGTTGAAGAACGGGTTGAATAACTGCGGGATTCTGAACTGATTCATGACCTTGAGTTACGGAATGTGCTGATTTCGATTTTGGATTAGACAAAATATTTGCGAGATTCTGTGCTAGATCTGGTAAAGTAGATGATACTTCTTTCGCTTTAACTTTGGGTGCAGGTTCGGCCACCGCTACAGCTTGAGGTGGAAGTGGATTACTGGTGGGTGGTATGGTGCCTGGTACTACGGTGTGTAATACAGTGTGATGAAGAGCTTGTTGTTGCGCATGTTGTGCAATTTCTACATTTCCACTAACAGCTGTTGTCATAATGTTAGAAACATTATCTTGTAGTTGTTGATTAGGATAAATTTGTTGTTGTACATGTTGATTTTGTAAATTAGAAACTTTTCTTTCTTCAATAGTTGAAGTAGTAGTTTCTGATTGTTGTGAGTCACTTGAAACATTTGAATTATTCGATATATTAGAAATTCTACGATTTCTTTCGTCAGTAACTGATTGTTGAAGATGTTGAACTGAATTTGGAACATTTATTTGTTGCTGAGTTTGACGCATCTGAAAAAGTATCAATGTGTTATTTGCATAATAAATATTTCTTAAGTATTAGCGAAAGATTTTATATTTCTTTTAAAATTTGTATACCAAATTATTACCTGCGAAATTGAGGATTGCGCAGAAATTTCTTGTTGCGTTTGGATGATGACTGGCTGCTGAATTATTTTTTGATTTTGAATAGCAACCGCTGGAACTGTACTTATGTTTTGAACATTTTGTTGAACGTCAATGACTGGTCCAGTGACAGTAGCATTTTGTTGAGTTTGCAAAGTAGAGTCAACCTCATTAGCAATAATTTGCCCCGTTGTTTGGACGGGATATCCAGAAGAGATTTGATTTGAATTTGGTTGAACACAAGCAGTGTCTACATCTGCTTGACTTTTTCCCGAATTTTGCATCATTTGAACTTGAATTTGTTTCTGTTAAATAAAATTAAATTTATATACGCAATTATTAAAAAAATCATTAAAAAATTTTAATTATCATTACCCCATTGTCAATTTCCTCCGTGGATATTTTAACAGCTTGTATATTTTCGGGATCATTAAAATTTTTCACTTGAGAAACATTATCTGCGCCTTGATTTATTGATACTGTAGACTGGTCTACGCCTACTACTTCATGCTGAATTGTTGTTTCACCTTCAGAAATTACTGATTTTTGTTCAACTACAGGACTTACAAGAAAACGTGAAATTTTTCGCATCGGTGGTAAAGTCAATTTTTTAGATTCAGAAGAGTCTGCTTCAGTTGTTTCTTTAATCGTATTCTGATTTTGATGTTCTTGCTGATTGCGAGTTATTTCTTCTTTTACCTTATTATCTATTTTTAAAAAGTGTTTTTAATGTTTCTATATATTTATACTTTATTGGATCAGAAAAATATATAAATAATTTTAAATATATTATTTTTGAAAAAAAAGATTATAATTGATAATTCTTAAGTTTAGGTTTTTTACGGATATTTTATTTAAATTATTAGCTATTTAAATCATGTTTTATAAAAATAGTACCTGCAGTAGTAATAGTATCTTGATTTTGCGTCTCAATTTCTTGAACAATTGTTGAAGACCCTTCGTTTAATGTATCGGTGGAAATAATACTATTTATTTCGTCATTTCTTATTTCTTTATCGTGATCATGATCAGCTTCAAGAACTGTAATAGTAGACGCAGTAGAAATAATGCTTTCTTGATTATCCAATGGATCAATAGGATTTGTAGGCGTCAAAGTATCGGTATTTTGTGTTGAAGTCGATGAGCGCCTCGAAGCTTCAGCCGACTCAGTACCTGACGGTATTGGTACATCAGTTGGTGTGGTCACGTTTTGATATTTTTCTGAGAGAGCAGCATTTGTTATGTGGGATATTATTTGGTCAATCGGTAGCATTTTGGTTGGTGTCGAAGTATTTGAAGTTTCATCTCTCTGAAAAAAAAGTACCTTATCTTTTATATTTTATTTAATCGAAATATAAAAAATAAACTACACATCACTTTTATTTTGTTTACAGCACATATTACGTCTTAGTTGCAGACAGTACAAACATTTTACTTTAAATATGCCATACTAATTACCACGAAATCACAAAATAATTTTATTTATAATTCAATAAAAAATTATAAGCTCGTTAAAATATTACGTAAATTCGGTTAATAACATAAAATTTATACACAGCGCAAACAAAGTGAAAATTAAAAATAGTTCTTCATCCTGCGATAGATCCAGCGTGCCAAGAACTAATACTTAAAAAATAAAATACATTGTATTATAAAAATGTCATGCATTTCAAAGTTTTTAGATAAAATTTCATTTATCTTGAACGGCTTGGAAGTGGCTGAAACAAAAAAAATAGCTTTTTTTCTAAATAACTAAAAAATCTCGATGTTTCTGCACCCTGAAAAAAATTGACATTTTTTTTCTAAATAATGAACTGAAAATATATTTAAATAAAAACATTTCTTCTTTACTGGACGCAATTTTACGAAAATAAGAAATAAAATACCATTTATCATAAAAACATGAAGTACAAAATTAGAAAAGAAAGTAGAAAGTATTTAGAAAACAAGTGAGTAGAGAAAGAAAGAGAGGAAAGGATTGAACTCACCGAGCGGTGTCTACGATGAACTTTGTAGGAAGATCGGTGGCTGCTTTGTCGAGTTAGCGAGCCATGTCTCACCTGCTGCGTCCAAAATCATACACGGCAAATGTATATGCGATTTTTATAATTTTTTACCATATTGCAGATTGTCTTATATGCTTACTAAATCCAAGAATGCCTTAGAAACGCTTACAGTTTTCAGATTTTTACAAAGTTTAAATCTATTTTGTAACTATTAATTCTAAATCGTTAACTAATTCTATTTTATCAATAATAGTCAAAATTATACCTTAGCTGTGTCAAGACTGTGATCTCGCTCTCGTGGTCTACGACTTGTCACCGGACTGCCTCCAGCCGATTGATCTGGTGGTCCATGTGCAACTAACGGTAAATTTAAAGACGGATCAAGACGTAACTGCCTCACAATATCTTCTATTAGTTCAATAAAAGTTTCACGCTGAGACTGAGGTAATAAATTTTCTGCAACCTAAACAAATTTGTTCAATAAAATTTCAAAATTGAGATTATACGAAAGTTTTTAATTGGAAATTAAAATATTACCAAGTTGTTTGCTATATCTATTGGAACCATTTCATCCCGATCGAATTTGAATGTAACGGTTTTTTGTTTGCTTGTATCCAATTGACATTCAACAGTTACAGATTGTCCTTCCACATTGCTGACAGAAAGAACTGTTAATTTAATGCCCGGTTTCTTTCGTTTTGTACCTGTCCGTTTGATTTTACTTTTCTCAGTCGATGTTGATGTTGAAGTATCTGCACTCTCATACGAAGATCTGCATTGCAATCGAATGGGAAAAATAACAATTAATTGGTCCAGATTGTGTGATAAAGCATATCAATATAGTTTTTATTTACTTTAAAACGTATTAATATATTATTTTTTAATAATGCTTTACTCTAAATAAACAGGAAAGGCTTTATTTAAAACATATTTAAAAACATTCTAATGTAAGTTAGATGTTCTTGGGAAATTTAAATTTCGGAATCTTATATCACCTTAAAAGAAAATAAATTTTACCCATCTACTGGTGGCAGAGTCATTGAAGGATTCTCATGCAGATTGGAAATAATTTCTGATGGCACAACAGAAGCAAGAGGCTCTACTGATTCCTGTTTCATTAGCGTTTTTTCTACTGTCACTGTTTCAATATTTTGTTGAAAACTGCCTTGCTGCAAAGCCGGTTGTTGTTGCAATGTTGGGTGTTGCTGCTGTAAAACTGGTTG